>OX454323.1:27778451-28378451 GCA_949715965.1 Dysmachus trigonus | reverse complement strand
CATAACCGAGATTTTCTGTCCTGCTGCTGGTGCGAGATGGCTCAAGTACAGCCTTTACCTATCTCACAATCGGAAAAGTTATTCTCTCTTTACTTCTTAATCGAAATTACACACAGAAATCTTCAGCGGCGGCGGCGGCGGCGTAAGGCTGTAAAATCACTACCGGCTCGATTTTAAGTGAAAGTGCCTCGTGAAGGACAGAAAAATAAAACCAGTTTTGAACTATTAAAATGTTAATTATGCGCATATATAACCGTAGCAACGAAAACGAGAGTTGTGTGTTGACCGAGAGGCTGACAACCCAATTAGATATGCGAGCGCCAACACCTCGGATCGTACGAAGCCTCCAACATGCAGGCGAAGTGCATCCAATCCACCGTCGATCGACGATCGCTCCGCTGAGGCTCAGGTTCGCCTCACCTGCACAAATATACTTCTTATATTTCTCGGATAGAATTGCTTTTGTTCGATGTGCCGGATGCAATGCTCAACGACTTTTATTATCAAGTACGGCACTGACTAACAATGACTATATCTTATTACCAGGAAAGTTTTCATCTTCACTAAACTACTGTTCATCTTCTACGACTGAAGGAGTAATTTCGAAAACGACACATCTTCCTGGGAAGAGAAAAAAACTACTTTAATATATGTATTATTATCAATTCAGCAAGAATTTATGCATAAGTTCCTACAGAGCAGATAAAAAAGTTGCTTTTTTTAATCTATGTACATATATTGCTTATTTCCTGAGATATGACCTATTCCAAATGCCGGAATTTATAAGTATCTTTTTGCATCACTTTCTTTTTAATATTCCAATTTAATAAGTTTATGGGTAACAGAAAAACTTAAATAAATCCCAACTGGAAATTAGTTCAGTATAGCGTCCGATCCGGATCAGAATTGCCTGAAGACTGATCAGGGATAAATCAGGCTTCCTGATCCGGATATGATCAAAAATCATCACGCAATATATGATCCGCACAGGATCCGTTTCAAAGATCAATGCTCCGTGATCCAATCATGATTTAAACAACATACCGAAACCGTAATAAGATTTATAGTATTAGATTCTGATAAGGAACTGATCAGATGACTGGATCAAGAAATAGGGTACTGTACGCTGATCAGTTCCTGATCAGATAGCTAAATCAAGGGATAGAGTACTGTACTTTGATCAGAAACTGATGAGATAGCCGTATTACGAAAAATCTGATCCGGATCTGATCATAATCCGGGTTCCCTGAACTAATTTCCAGTCGGAAAGGTGTTAAATAATTTTGCTCACTACTCCTTTGCTATTTCTTTCAATATTGAATCCTACGATTTTATTAGATTAGTCTGAAACAGAACAGAGATCAACAAAAATATTATTTTCGTCAATATATTCCAATACCATAAAAAGTAAATTTTGTTTTCTATAATTTATAACACTGGTCGACAATGGTCAATTTTGCCATAGTATAAGTGTTATATCATTTCTTTAGGAATTTTCTACAGACTACGAATTCGCAAACGAAAATATCCTATCACATCACTTTTTTGAAAAAAGTAGGTTTGAAAAGTATAAAGACCGTATTTTCAACATTTTTGCAAAATTAATGAAAAAATAACGAATTGTTGTATGAGCTTGTAAAGTAGCTCAAATAAAAGCATGAACCTTTACTTATTATATTAAATACGAGAGGCTTTAATACTTTCCGAAATATTCCGTGGAATGCACTTTTTCCTTAAGCCGATTACTTCATACAATAGATACATTTTTCCGACCAGTGTAATACACAGCAGAATAGCAGAATCTTCAGCTAAATTCCTCCTGCATTGAATGATGTGATGCGATTTAAAATATTTAGGTAATATCTTTTATAAAACATTATTACTATTTGTTAAACACATACGAAAACACACTATCCTTTCATAAATCGAAAATCTAAAGTAAGTGACCTAAAGAAATTATATCACCTTCAGAGGTGTTTTAACTTATGGCGCTTCTGTTTGGACTGATTATGCCCATTTAAACAAACTACAAGGGACTCAAAACTAAATACTGAAAATTATGTTTAACCTGTTTAGGTATTTTCCCACATGCGAATTACATCAAAAAGCAAACATCGACCTTGTTACAGACTCAGTAACTTTATTTAAAATACCTTTATTTCAGTTAATCTTCTAATCTCAAGTTAACAGTTATCGTTATAGAATTTCCCATTACCCAAAAAATCAGTAATTGGTCAGGCAAGCATTTATGAATACTCAAATAACAAATAATTTGTCCTCCGAAGATTGTGATTACTCAAGCAATCGATAATTCATGGGCCAGAAATTGGAAAATTGTAATTTATCACTGATGATTACAAATAATACAATAATCAGTAATTTAATGTTAAAATTAGTAGCAGAAGCAGTCGAATTAAGTTTATTCGGTAGGTTAAGCAAAAAGTATAACTTTCTATAGAAAAACACAATTTGAAGACCCTACTATGAATCGTACATACTCAATTTTTGAAATTATCATATTGCCTTGAAATTAAAGTGCAATATATGTCCAAATGTTTGTCTTAAGAAATTCAAAGACGATAAGATATTTATAAAATTGAGTTTGCACGAAATTCTAAGTTTCGTTCAAAGTCTATCCAAAGTATTATCTCATTTCGATTATATTCTTCTAAAAACTCATATCCGGTTTTTAGTTCTGAATATTTTGATAAGGTCGAATTTGAGGAACTGTGATAAACTGCATATATGCATAATATTAAAGATATAAGGCTTTGCACCGACTTTCAAAACTATTATTAGTAATGATATCTGTATCTATAGCTGCATGTTTTTAATGATCTAATCGGGATCTGAAATTTTGAAGCTTTTTAGTTTTACTAAAAGAACATCAAATTGCATTGATGGAGGTAAATTTTACGTCGAAAAATTAATCCAATAATTTTTTCAGTTAAAGGTTTGAAGTTTTGAAATTTTAAAAACTTTGCTATACATAGGTCACAATTTAAAGAATTTAATTCAATGCAAAATTCGAGATGCAGATCAGTTAATTAAGTGATATTCGAAAATGAACATTATAGTCTTTTTAATTCGGTTGTTATACTTTGTTAAAAATTTATTTATTTATTTAAATTTTAGTAATAACATTTGCAATTTATATTTTTAAAGTTTCTTCTTTTTGAATATAGACATCTTTATTATAGCTCCACTTTGAATTTAATTTGCTATACTTCGTCTATAGGCGGTTACAAGAATTCGATATTGAAAATACATAGTAGAGAAGCATAGAGAAATATTTTCCTACTATTTTCTATGTTCTAGTTTCATCATTGAGTAGTGAAGTCCTTGTGAAATTACGTTAAAAAGGTTCAGTTGGCTTCTTTTATTCTCAGAAAATAAATAAAAAATAAAGAATAAGAAATAGATTAACAATTTGAGGAATAGGATGATCGTTGATCCTAACAATAAGTTATAAATAGTGTTTGAAAGAAGAAATTTCTTAATCTTGTAGCTTGTTCACCATCGTTTTGCTGTGTCTCATCTGCACAACAACATTTGGAGAGGAAGAGTCCCCCAAAAGAAACAATCTTCTCCTGCGCAGACCTGGAGGTCGAGCTGGCCCCCTAAGTAAGTCAACGACTACAACCGCAGCGCCAAAGGTAGAGGAGGAATTCGGGGACGAGGAATACGATCAATCTGAAGATTTAGATGAAGTAGAAAAGGAGCAAGAAGATACTGCTGCAGTTACAACAACCACCACTTCAACTGAACCACCTAAAAAGATCGGACCCATAATCAGACCATTCCGAAGCAATGACGATCTTCTGCTAGCTCTTAAACGTCGTCAAATGAACGTTAAGAAAGGAGTTACTAAAGGTAATTTAAGCGATAACACATTAAGAATTATAACATACATAATTAATAGTTGCAGTAGAAAAGCCAGTAGCTAAACTTGAAAGCGAAGGAAGTGAAAATGATGAACAAGAGGCACTTGCTCCTGCAGGAAAGTCTTCGGTCGATCGAGGTTAGAAATGTTTTAATCGTATCAAAGCAAAATAATTAATTTAGTTTATAAATAGCATCCAGACGTCGATTTGGCAGGGAAGGAGGTAAACCTGGCGATGCTGACGACACATCCGCACCAGCTGAAGAGCAGCCAGCCAAAAAACCATCACGTTTCGCTCTCAGACCCTCAAGAAGTAATTAGAATAAGTTAATTTTTGATTTTAGAAAATTTTGTAAATAAAAGTGCTTACAGCCATTTTGTTGAAGTTATAGTTTTACACTTTTACACATCTTAGTAAGATTTTACCATTTTTACTATTTAAAATCTCCTTCTTTCGTTAACGTTCAAAAGATAAATATATCAGAAATTGGTTTGTTTTTCGTAATATTCGTTGTAAGGTACAAAATAGACAATTCTGATCCAAGAAATACGAATATTAACATTAAGGAATTTTATTCTGAATTACCCTGTATATACCACCTATCTTTTGAACAAAATTAGCGTCAATTACTTGAAAGAATTAAATTCAGAGTAGCATTTATGGTGAATCATACTTTGGACTTACCTCTTCATTTTCTTTAATCTGATATGATTTTAATGAAGAAAAAAGACGAGATTTTAGTTTTTCCAATATTTTAATTTTGCGAAAATATTTTTAGCCTACATTACCTAGGAGATAGAGGCTAATTGATTGATCTATCGTCAAAAACTGTCTCAGAGTTTAGGAGTTATGATAGAAGACTGCACAATTTTGTTTACATAAAATTGCACTACTGAAGTGTTATAAAGGCTATAGCGGGATAAGGTGGTGAAAATTGCCCCCAGCGGAATCGCTACGACGGGTGGCGCTTTCGGTAGGTTATGTCAAAAGATGCCTCCATGCCAGTTTTTAGCCCTCTAAGTCTACCTTTGAAATAGTCGTTTTCAGCCTTTATTTGGTAGCCCTAACGATTAGATTAACCTTTTTTCTCAAATAATAAGTGTGACTTCTCTCCACCACTATTTTTTAATTTATTTACATATTTAGCAGTTTTTAAATCTGGATGTTAGAATATGAGTAAAATCCTCCACTATTGATTATAGAATCAAAATAAAGGTCTTCTCTTTTAATTCATTTTAATATGGCGGGCTTTAAAAATGTTTAACATAAGTTACATAAAATGAAAGCCCTGTTTTTCCTATCCAGCATTATAGGTTTTAATTTGAAGTAATTTGTTATACAGTCAAATCCGCATATTGAAACCAGTTTGTTTTATTTTTTTCACTCATGAGAACTCGGATAATTGCTCAATTTGGGCATTAGTAAATTATATATTATATTATTTGGGCAATAGTCACATACGAAATAAAATATTTGAATTTACGATCTTTATTGATAACAAAACACAATTTCACTTACATTTAGTCCTTAAGCCTTAATAAACTGAGAGGCGAATTGCTGACCAAAATCCAAGCATTAAATAAGAAAAACAATTTCGTCGGCCAACATTATTTGATTGTCTTCAGTCATGCGATGAATAGCAGCTTGAATCTCTGAAGGACTGAAGTGCGGTGAATTGTGTTCATTTATATATTTAGTTATCCTCTCCAGAGCTAAGCTCTGCTCCCTACTGTCCCGGAATAACTTTTGCAAACTAGACTTAAAAGCATGGAGACGTTCATCTGTTATTGTACCTGGAGTTACTTCTGTTTGGTCCTCCTGAATGGCATCAGAATCTCTTGAAGTAGGCAGAGATCTTCTAGTTGTCCGCCGAGTTAAGTCCCCACTATCTGGAACTGCAGAAACAATTTCTTCATCAGAATCAGCAGAATCCTGCGTTGCTGCGATTCTCGTCCTCTTCCGTTGGGATCTCGGGGTCTGAATTGGTTGATCATTTGTATTTTCATCATCAGACTCCTGTTGGTCTCTTCTTCGTTTCTTGTTTTCTTTATCGATGACTTTTTTGAAATATGCAAATTGCACAAGCTCAATAGCAGCCTGAGCGTCTTGAACTCCGACAGTTTTCGACAATCTTGCTTTTGCGTGAGCAGTTGATAATCGAATTAATGTTTCCAAGGTACGAACTGTTACTGGTTGGGTCCTTGCAACGTCAGCTTCTTCAGACTCCTGGGAACGTAGTCTGCAGTATTCATTCGCTATAACGTCTGAGGCTTGTTCTGAAAGTTTCGGCTTCAAGCATTTCGCCAAATGAATGTATTTTCGCATAAACTCAACTGAAAGGATTTTGTCATTACGGGCACGTTTCCCATGAAGTGCAGATTCGTACTTTTCGTAAATGGCAGTTTCTTTTTTCTAAAATAATAATTAAATGATAATTTGAGCTGGTGATTCGGAAAGTGTGATTTATTACTTCATTTGGATCACTGCTAAATTGTAAGCTATCTGCATAGCTGCTTCCCATTTGTAGGATGGAGCCATCGGGCTCCTTCGGGTCCCTATAACGATGCATCCTTATAACATGATCTGAGATATTTTGATCAATGTCGCTGTCGATAACATCGAGCATCACGAATAACAAGTCAAATCGGGATAAAAGGGAATCTTGCAGGCCAATATTTTCCATTGGTGTTTTGTACTGATCATACTAAGAAATTAAACGTTATTTATAGAAAAATTAAACGTTATTTATATTTATTTTCTAACAAAAGGTTCTTGCTTAGATACCGTTATTACCAGCTAATTTTAGAAAATATTTAAATTTTAAACTCACCCTTCCATACACAGGATTGGCAGCTGCGAGCACTGCACAGCGAGCGTTGAGGGAGGCGTGAATTCCGGCTTTCGAAATCGTGACACGCCCCTGCTCCATGACCTCGTGGATGGCTGTTCGGTCTAAGTCGCTCATTTTGTCAAATTCATCGATGCAAACGACTCCTCTGTCCGCCAAAACCATAGCACCGGCTTCCAGACGTCGTTCGCCTGTTTCTTGATCTGTCGTCACAGCCGCGGTTAGACCAACCCCACTGGAACCACGCCCCGTGGTTGCAATGGCTCGAGGTGCTATATTCAACACATAGCGTAAAAGTTGCGATTTGGCCACACTGGGATCGCCGATCAGAAGAAGATTCACATCACCTCGAAGCCGAGTTCCACTCAGTAAATTTTTCTCAGATCCTCCTAATAACTGGCAGATAATCGCTCTTTTAACAAAATCATGACCGTAAATAGATGGCGCAACACTCTTAGACAAGAGGTCGAATATTTCGTTATTTTTCGCCAATTTCTTGCAGAGTACGACGTCTTCCCGTGTTATTACAAGATTGTTTTCCTTGTTAAGCTGCGAGATATTATTCGCGATTAGCACACATCGAAATACGCCAGTTGTGTAGCCGCCTTGTTTTCCAGGTAGTGCTCGATAATTGCCCACGATCTGGACCCTATCACCTGGCTTGCATTTGTCCACAAGGTCATCGTCGCAAATTACATCGACGTACCGGGGCATTTGCCCTGCTGGGGCCTTTTCGGGCATTTCTTGCATAGTTAGGGTTTGATGATCCTTATAAATGGACAACCCGAACTCCGTTTCCAGGAGGTTTCCGTCGTCGTCCTTAGTCGGGTACACTGCACTAGTGGGCACGGCCTCGAATGAGGTCATGTCCGTGTACTTTCTCTCCATATATTTATTGGTGTTGGGGCAGAAGTGGACACTGCGCACAACCTTCGGCCTGATCAGGGAGATGTTGTTCACAATGCCTTCTAAGCAAACCATGTTACCTAAGAAACTGGAAGACAGTAGATGTTAGTGGTAAGAATTCGGACACCACACGACGAATAATTCCGATTATTTTTGAATGTTCTTTAAAACAATCCACTGGAAGGAATATCTACTTTTGATTTAATAAAAATAAAGACTCCACAAGAATATATTAATACATATATTAAATATAGAGGTTAATTTCTTTTTGTAACTCTTGATCAATACTGCGAAATGCTTATTTTATTTCATCTAACGCTTGTTGTGTTTGGTCATCTTACTACATAACTCATATTAATCGTATAGATGCCGTACCACTAGTATTTATTCGGTTTGCCCTTCGTGGGCTTCCTTTGGATGACCCTTTTCCTTTACCTCTTTATATACATCACCTCAGGCTCATTAATCTAGACTCTTTAGAATCTCGGCGCATCGTCTCCTCGAGGTTGCTGTCTTCTTTTAATGTGTCGGCACCCTCGCGCTCTTTGAGAACCAGACATTTTCTAAACATCCCCCAACACCGCACCAATGAGCCTATCACATCGATTTCTGTATTGTTTCAATAGCAAGTTTGTATAGTAAGTGTTAAGAACAGACTTTTGTAATTCCATTACTACACGATTTTCTCTTTTTCCTTCAATTTACTTGTTCTTTTTTTTTCTTGTAAGTAATCAGTCATTGATGAAATTGAATAAATAAATAAATGATACCTTCTATATTGTTAATCTGGGTGGAGATCTAGATAAAAAGCTGGATCTTCACTTTGTATGGGAGGAACTAAATAGATCATTAAAAAACGCAGCTTCTATTGGACTAAATTCTATTTTAAAGCCAGAGAGATGTGTAGAGCTTCAATCAAAAAATTTATCACTTAGTTAATTTTGTATAAACTGAAGGGTACTAGAGCCTCCCTAAGGTTTCAAGGATTCAGAAGCGATGGATATCTGACCCCAACGTATGCAAATAAATATCCTCTGTAGAATGGAGCAAATTGCAAAGTACCTGGAAGTGAGACTCCTCGGTGTTACGTGTCGGTTACCAAAACAGCCCTCAAAACCGATATAGAAATCTTCAAATTTCTTCGCGTGAGTCGAATCCAAGGATAAAACGTATTCCTTCAGAGCCCTGCTGAAGGCGAGCTGCTCATCGAAGGCGCTCGTGAGGAGGGCCGCAGCTCGATTTGGGTTCTTCCTCTTTAGATCGTTAATATTCACAATTAACCGTTTGCCGCCGTCGGCGATCATGTCCTTAACATGTGTTGAATAAATTCCCTGATCCTCCTGTAAATTGAATTTTAAAAGCAAATTCGCACCGCTTAAGGATTAATTTTACCTCGTCATCGAAAAAGTCTAGATATTCCCTTTGAATATCTCGCAGTCTTTGATCGTCTTCTGCCATTTTTCCACTTTACACGCTCTTACTTTATTTAGGAACTTAATAAATAGACACAAAACCGCCCCGGTTCGGTTAAGCCGCGACAGTTGCTGAATTTGGCGCCAAATTTCCTTTTGACAACAATCTTAAGTTAGCTACAGTTTATTGTTTGCATGAATCTTTTCCTGCTTTTGAAATAAAAACTACTACAGCTGTTTGCACTGCATGAATTAGAGCTTACGAAACGTAAATTACGATAGTAATATTATTATTACAGCTGAGAAAAGGAACGAAAATTATAATTAATAAATCTAAATTACCGTTCACTGAACTTTAACTCAACGTATTTATCGATGCACCCGCCACCTGGAAACGTAACTTAAAACTAGCACTTTCATTAAAAAAAAAGCAGATTTCTTGAGAAGTGTCAATTTAATAAGCGAAATTGTCAAACAGATTTCCGCAGGCCCCTCGATTTTCTGACGGCAATTTTAAATGGTTGTGCAATCCAACGATGAAATGGCTTCATCAAAGCCGGTTTATCCTCGGATATTTAATAAAATAGTGCTCACTCTCGAGAATTGCCTCCTCCCGGAAAGCAAATTGGAGCAAACTCCTTCGCAAGTCGACGGCTTGGACAAGGAAACTGAGAAGGATTTGCGCATCCTGGGCTGTGAACTTATCCAGACGGCGGGAATTCTACTCAAACTACCCCAGGTCGCAATGGCAACTGGACAAGTTCTCTTCCAGCGGTTCTATTACTCGAAAAGTTTCGTCAGGCACAACATGGAAACAACAGCGATGAGCTGCCTTTGCCTAGCATCGAAAATCGAAGAGGCTCCAAGGAGGATCCGTGACGTTATCAATGTGTTTTATCACATCAAACAAGTTCGTGGCCAAAAGTAAGATTTACTTTGTTCCTAAAATCCTAAAAGTTTGTTAAATAGAAAATTCATTCAACAGGGAAATCACGCCTATGATTCTAGATCAAGCGTACACCGCGCTAAAGACGCAAGTTATTAAGGCTGAACGACGGGTTTTGAAGGAGCTGGGATTCTGTGTCCACGTAAAACATCCCCACAAGCTAATTGTTATGTATCTGCAAGTGCTGGGCTATGAGAAGAACGAGAAATTAATGCAAATCGCTTGGAATTTTATGAACGACTCTCTGCGGACTGATGTGTTTATGCGATACCATCCAGAGACGATAGCTTGCGCCTGTATTTACCTCACCGCTAGAAAAATAGGGATTCCTCTGCCTTCCAGTCCTCCTTGGTATGGGGTTTTTAAGGTCTCTGAAGAGGATATAATTGATATTTGCTACAGAATAATGCATCTGTACAAAAGACCTAAGGTAAGTGCTTTTAGTTAGGGTTATAAAATGATCGAGGGGAAACAGTAAAATGGTTGGAAATAGCGCAAAATCCCCCAGTTCAAAATCTCCAAGCGACGAAGTGCCCCATTTACTTTACAAAATGCCCCATTTTTCAATTTGGGGGGATTCCTTTTCCTTTTGCAAATTGCCCATTTGCAAAGTGCTGATTAACCAAAATCGTTGACAAAATGCTGATTAGCTAAATATTTTCCTTTTACAAACATTTGACTCCTTAAAATAATGACGAAACTTTTTTAAAATTTAAATACTCAAAGACTTACAAAATCCATGTAGTTAGAGGATTTTGTCGTCCCGGTATGAAATTTCTAAATCAAAAACAAAATATTAAATCTCAGAAACAAGACTTTAAAGGTTCGAAACACCTTCAAACCAAAATAAAAGAATTGAATGCTTTATTTTTAACAAAAAATATTTCAGCCCAATGTTGACAATTTGGAGGAGGCCGTAGAGGAACTTAAGAAGCAGTACATCGAGTCTAGAAATAAAACGAGACAAGAGCAAAATACACCGCCAGCCGTTACAACAGTTGATCGCAACAATGGATCCCACAATGCATGGGGAGGTTTCATTTCAAGAGCACTACCTCTTCCAACAGCTGACTCAAAATCCAATCAAAAACGTTCTAATTCCCATTCGAGATCTCGGACTCGATCAAGATCTCACACACCTGCTGAAGACTTCAAATCTCGACCATCGAAAAAATCTAGACATCGCTCAAAAACACCAGTTAAAAATAAAAAGAAATCGCGCAATTATTCACGATCACCTTCTACATCACCACATGCAAAACATAGGAAAAGGTAAAGAATCATTTTAGATATGCTGTAAAATATAAAATACTTTTGTTTCAGGAAACCATCTCGAGATAGATCAGACCACTATTCAAATGGGGATAGAAAAGATCGGGATAGAAATAGGGAGAGGGACAGAGGAAGGGAAAAGGAACGATCGAAACACGATCGGTACATTTCAGGAAGGAGCAGCCATCGATCAAGCAAACATCGGGACAGATCTAGAGACAGGAAACGCTAAGTAATAATTACAATTTCTGCATTCGTATCGGTTTTTTAAGACATTCTCTATCTTATTCAATTTAGCTTTATTATCCCTTTTCTGAAGTTTCTTCAGGTTTGTGTATGTAATTGCAATAAACAATATAGCACAAAGTTTTGCATTTTTTTATCATAAAATCCAATATATCGTAAAATTATGTATGTATAAGTTGAATAGAAGTGGACAAAGTATAGAACCCTGTGGTACTCCAAGGAAAATTGGTATAAAAGTGAAGCAGGAATCGTCCACTTTTGCAGCTTAGGCTCATCCGAATAAAAAACCTTTTATCTGCCGTAGTGCTCTTAAGTCGAGAAATTAAAACACCTAGAATTTCTCAACCAATTTACAGTGATTGACCGAATCAAATGCTAGAATAAAAGTGTAAAAGTATAAGGACGGTCAAGTTATTGTCAATTTTGTTTAGAAAAAAAAAGCAATTTCTTTCCTAGCTCGGACAGGTCACAGATCAGAGCGAAATTGGCTAAGCATTCGGAGTAAGAAATCGAGTTATTAAAAACAGATTAAACACTCCTTCAATAATGGATCTACTTGAAAAAGTTAAATATATTTCTATACCTTCGCCCTCTGAAGTGTTTTCTATCGAATAAATCCTCAACCCCATACATAAGATCTTAAGATAGTTTCATGATACATTCATTTCATGATAATTACAATGCATTTTGAAGTGCGTGAATAGGTTTTATGGAACATATTACATGAGAAATGTTATATTTACTAGATTTATAATTTTCTCTTTTATAAAATATTTGGTAGCCCTGAAAAGGGCTGATGGTTTTTTTTCGTATATGTTTTAATAAAATCTCAAGTTTTTACGCTTTCTTTTCTGTCTTCTTGGGTAGCAACACGGCCTGAATGTTTGGCAAAACACCGCCTTGAGCGATTGTCACTCCAGATAGTAATTTGTTCAATTCCTCGTCATTGCGGATAGCCAATTGTAAATGCCTTGGGATAATTCTCGTCTTTTTATTATCTCGTGCAGCGTTTCCAGCCAATTCTAAAACTTCAGCAGCTAAATATTCCATAACTGCGGCCAAATAAACGGGTGCTCCGGCTCCGATACGTTCTGCAAAGTTCCCCTTTCGCAATAAACGGTGAATACGACCAACTGGAAATTGTAAACCGGCGCGATTTGAACGGGACTTTGCCTTTCCCTTCACTTTGCCTCCTTTACCACGTCCAGACATTGTTTATTGTAATTTATAATTCAGAAAACTTGACTATATTCAACGTCCAATTCACGGGACGAAACGCTTCACAAGAATGTGTGCTTGACACGAAAGGCACATCTATTTATACACAATTTCACGTACACAAAGGTAAGTTTTGCATCGTAAGAGAGGGGATAGAACGAATGTGTGTAGAAAGAATAAAAACGAAGGGCTTGGCACAGTTGATCACAGTTTGTGACCAAGTGCCGTGAAGTGAAGTCTTATTTTCGAAACAAGGTTCAGTGACTAATCAAGGAAGATGCCCCCGAAGACAAGCGGAAAAGCTGCGAAGAAAGCCGGCAAGGCTCAGAAGAATATCACCAAGAGTGATAAGAAGAAGAAGCGCAAGAGGAAGGAGAGCTACGCTATCTACATTTACAAAGTTCTGAAGCAAGTTCACCCTGACACCGGCGTCTCGTCGAAGGCAATGAGCATTATGAACAGCTTCGTGAACGATATTTTTGAAAGGATCGCCGCCGAGGCTTCTCGTTTGGCGCAATACAACAAGCGCTCAACGATTACAAGCCGGGAAATCCAAACTGCCGTGAGACTTTTACTTCCCGGAGAACTTGCAAAACACGCCGTAAGTGAAGGAACTAAAGCCGTCACAAAATACACCAGCTCAAAATAATTTTATCATGACATCGCCAGGACAATTCAATTATATTCTTCGACAACAGCAAAAAAAAAAGGCCCTTTTCAGGGCCACCAATTATTTTAAAGAAAGAGTATTAATAAATAAATTGTGATATTTTCACCTTAGTTGCGTTCTCCATATTTTATTTCGCTCCTGGCTTTCATAATTAATACAAAATAAAATCAATGCTTCGAGAAATACGCCTAAAGGGTTCCCGCTCTAAGCGGATTCCTGACGCGCGGCCATATTTTATTGTTGGGCTCTGAGCACAGCACGTGGGCTTTCTTCGGCAGGGAAGTCGAGTTCTTGGCTGGAAGGAACTCAACCTCATTTTTTGACTCGTCTGTTTCCTGGCGGGCAAGTAACATCCTATAAAAGGAATATCTCCTTTTTCCTGTCATTGTCGGTTGTTTTGGGGTAAATTTGGTTTTTATTAACACGTTCGCGCCGGCGCGTAACACCGGTGGCTCGCATTTGATTGTGCTATCAGGCGGTACGTAACGCCAAAAATTTAGATCGTTAAGTAACTGATTTGATTTGAACACCGTTTCTCATTTGGGCATTTTTTTCATTTAGAACGTACACAGAAACGTGTGGAACTTACACGCATTGAAGATTGGTCGTTTTCGCAAAACGCGCCAATTTTCCCTAGATATTTCGATTTTTGTTTGATTATTTCTTGAATGAATTCTCATTAATCGGCCATTAGACCACAAAGGCCAGCGAATTAAAATTTGTTTATCCCTTTTTGGTTTTTATAGCCGATTATGGGTGGGATCTCCTATTTACGAATCCGAACTCGGTTTTTTTCTATCACATCACGTTTTTTACCAAAATAGGGTTGAAATGCACGAAAAAACGTATTTCGTATTTAAAAATTCATTAAAAAATAACGGAACGTGAAAAAGGCTCGTGACATGACTCAAAAGAGACCCTGAATCCTTATCTACATATATGAAATACCAAATACCACTAATCTATAGCGCTTACGAAGCATTTTAGGGAATACGATTTTCATGAGCGTGCGCAAGCAGTGATCCAAATTCACTATGAAGTAATCGGCTTGTGGAAAAAAGGGAATTCCACAGAATAGTTCGGAAAGTATTAAATCTTCTCGTATTTTATAATAATAACTAAAGGTTCATTCTTTTATTTGAGCTACTTTACAAGCTTCTATGATAATTCATTATATTTTTAATTAATTTGCAAAAATGGCCAAAATACGGTCTTTTACAGGCCACCCTTATAAAAGTTAAAATCTGAATTTCATCTGAACTTTTCACTTGAATTTTCTATTTCAGTATTCAAGGTCAAGTTTAGGCTTCATTTTATATTTTATAATTCAGAATATTTAATCTGATGAATTGGGATCATCTGAATAACATTACAAATCAGTTTTTGTCCGCGAATAAAATATACAAATTTATTTCCCGACCTCCCCAAATTTTAAAATTCCGTATGTTCTCATTTCCTCCTCTTGGAAATATTTTTAAAATTGAATTTCATAATTTATCATAAAAAATTTGCTTTATTTACGAATTTTAAAGTAAAATTTTTATGCAACACTAAAATTATACGAAATTATACAAAATTATAATCTAATGATTTCTAAAACTAATAGGCCTTAAAATCGTACAATACATATTCGAAAAATAATATTGAACCGTACAAATTTGTATACAAGTATTATTTTAAATAAAAATCAAAATAAAATCAATTTCCTGTGCCCTTCTCAGCCAAAAACGTGAATGAAAATCCTTAAAGCATTCGAATTTTCTGTTTGCCAGAAGAACGAAAGAAAAAATTATTTAATCCATCAACATGAATTGTTTTTCACAAAAACCGAATTTTTCAGAAGCATATGATAGATATGCAAAATTTCCAATTAAGAAATATCTTTTGCCACCTACAGTTTATTTATAAATAATTATTATCTGGAAAAAATTTTCTCAATGCAACACATTTTGTGGAGTTTTTCGTGAATTTTAGTGTTAAGGCGAAATATTATAAGGGAAATGGTATTTTTTTACAATTCCAGAGTTCTAGATTTATCGATTTAAGTGCGTATTTTTAAATAAATCCCCGATAAACGTATTGAAAATAGGAAAAAACCTTAAATTACATTAAACAAAACTGAACCCATTTTGTATGGAGACTCATTCGTTTTGCTTGCGACCTTTCGTCGAACTTCTCACAAAAGAGTGTCCGGGTGACGCATTACAAGCAGCAGTCAAACCCGTGCGATAAAGTGAAGTGTTTAAAGTGCCTCGAGTTTACTGAAGAAGTGTTTAAAAGGGTAAGAATGGCTGAAGTTAGCACTGCGGTTGTGGCTGTGGCCACTAAAGGGGAGTCTCAGAAGGCTAAAAAGGGGGCTCCGGCTGTTGCGGCTGCCGCTAAAAAAGCGAAGACGAAGGCGGCTCACCCGCCGACAGCGGAAATGGTCACAAATGCCATTAAAGTGTTGAATGAGCGCGGCGGGTCTTCGTTGCCCGCCATTAAGAAGTACCTCGCGGGGAATTACGCGGTCGATGTTGACCGGTTGGCGCCATTTATTAAAAAATTCTTGAAAAGTGCCGTGTTGAGTGGGGCTTTGATACAAACGAAAGGTAAAGGTGCTACCGGTTCCTTTAAATTAGCAAAAACAGTTCCAAAGCCAAAGGCTAAGAAAACTGAGACTAAGGAGAAAAAACCGGCTCCTTCAAAGAAAGTAGCCAAAAAGTCGAAAAAAGAGAAGGAAGCGGACGATTCTAAGAAGCAAACTGCGTCTCCAAAGAAAGTAGAGAAGAAGAAAGTCGAAAAAAAGAAAATCGCTGCTAAATCTCCGAAAAAGGGCGGTGAAGTGAAAAATAAGGCATCTAAGAAAAAGCCTGGAATAAAGATCGTAAAAGCGACGTTAAATTCTACAAAAGTAGTTAAACCCAAAGCAGCAGCAGCAGCTAAGAAGGGTGCTGCTAAAAAGGCTCCAAAGAAATAAATAAAACGACGTATTGTGTGCCTATACAAAAATTTCCTTTTACTACACCCCGAGCTCAGTATTGAACCAACTAAAAAACAAGTCCTTTTAAGGGCTACCAATAAAATAAAAAGAGTTAATTACGATTTATTGTGATCTTATACAAGAATTCATCCAAGCATAAAAGTATAAATTAAAAGATAATATTTATTAATTAGAATCTAATTTATTAAGGACAGCTTGCTGCAGAGGACTTAGTTGAAGCTTAAATAAGTTACTCTTTGCTAGTAGTACCTGTAGTAATGGAAAATGATAGGCAAATAAATAAAAGCATAGATTTTTGTTCACGATGAAATATGGTTAGGTATTTCTAATTAAAAAATTAAAATAAATAATTTAGAACGAGTCTTTAGCTTCACTTAGAGAATTAGAGGGGGTAAATGTATAAAACATTTTTTGAAATAGATGAGAAGACATTTCTGTTCCACCCTGTATACAGATCATTAAAAAAAAGCAGATTACAAATCAATAAAAAACGCAGCTTATATCGCGCTAAAATTCAAATATTCGCGCTCTTTTTACATTTCTGACATCAGCTGATATATGCACCACATTAGCTAATACAACAACCAAAGTGCATTAAGTCGAAACGGTTTTTGCAAGAAAATCGAATTTCTACACCTGAAAAAATCAGGATGGTGGTTGTCTCTGCTGCTGTAAAAGAAAAAAAAGAGCTAAGCGGAAGCCATCAGCCAACCAGCTGTCAAAATCAATTTTTGACAGTTTCGCTCGTTTTTATTTGGCAGTTTTTAGATCCCCGATGGAAATTTGTTTTTTTAAATGAAAGTGCTTTAAATACGATCCCGCTTTCACACCGATGAATGCGAAAAACAAGGATAAGAAGTTTTTAATGCAAAACTATGAAAATATCTTGAAGAACTGTCGCGAATCCTTAGAAAATTATCAACGTTCAGTTAGCCAGACTTCCACAAGGATTATTTCGGCCCCCAGTGCACGTCGAAGGGAAACTACCAGAGAAGGGGCTCCCTGCGAATGGCGCGAAGCCTCACCGTACTCCAGGCGAGATTTCGAGCTCCGCCAGGAATGCTTTCGTCGTCTGGAGTGCAGCAAGTGGATTGAGACACTTCCTCCGGTTTGGGATGAATTTCTAGAGAAGGACTACGTCGAATATGTTGTGCATGAGCTCATCGAGGATAGGCTTGGAAGTTCTAGAACAGCCAGTGAAAAATCAGAAGAAGGAAATCGTGACGGCGATGCAATTAAGACAGAACCTGAGAAGGAAGATCAGACGGTTCCAGCGAAGGATTCTGATGTCCAGGCTGTGTGGAGGCCTGTAGAGAGCAGAAGTGCTGCTATTTTGCCGAGTAAAAAGTCTTCTCGTCATAAAGAAGTCACCCCCAAGAAGCCTTCACCGCCGAAAAAGTCATCATCTTCAGTAGCAATAAGTACAAAAGGAAGGGTGTTAACCACCGTGAAAAAACCACCCATTCCTGTAAAAACTGCGTCTAAAGGGCGAATAGTTACACCAGCGACATCAAAAGCACCGCTCACGCCCTCCAAAAAGAAGATACCTTTTAAAACTAGGTCAAAATCCTCACCCACATTAACGTCCAACAAACCCACGACACCTCAAAGTCCTCGAAATTATCCTGTGCAATCGAAACTATCGCCCTTTTCACGTTTCGTAGGCAAACCGGGGAAATTCCCAATTGATTTTTGTGCCGAGCACCCAGGCCTCGTGCTCGAGGACACTGCGGAGGCCACCTTATTTCCCTGTCGCCTTAAAAAATTAGATGAGGGAAAGGATGCAGGCGATGAGGAGAAATCGACCATCGCATCAACGGAGGTGGAGGTGGCCCCACTTGAGACTCGGAAGTCATTCACCAGGAGCACCACAGACGAACAGGATGAGCTCCGAAGTTCCGGGGTGGTGCCATCGAGCGGGCACATCGATAAAACGTGGCAGGAGGTGCTGATGGAAGGGACTAAAAAGGCGAAGGCCGGACGAATATTGAGGCTTGGTGAAAAACAAGAAAAACTTGACAATCTGGACAAGGTGGAAAAAAACATGCCAAGCCCTAAGAAGAAGGAGCCCCCCAGGCGTGATGTTATCTACGACTCAGCGAGGGTTATGAAGGCAACGGAGAGGGCGGCTGTAAGTAAATTGGTGGTCCAGCGGTTACCCGTTTTATGCATTAGAGGGATGGAGTGCAAGGTGCAGAAAACTGTTGAGATTTCTATTAATGGGGCAGTTGCAGGAGTCCCCCGGGAGGACGGGGCCAATGTTAGATTCTTTGAGTATAGCCACAATATAGAGAAAATCCCAAAATCTCCGAAAGGTACCAAAAATGCTAAAAATATGAAAATCCAAACTGAACATGAGAATGAGAAAGAATTCGAACTACTCGAGGAAGACGACAGTCATGAAAAACTTGAAGAGAACTACGTTTCCGCAGAAGCGCTTCCAAAATATCAGCTCAGTGGGAAAACTAGCAATCGATTTTTAGCCCCCTTCTTGGAAATTGATGTGAATGAGCAAAAGGTACGTTAAAATCAGTCACGCACTCCACCGTACAGCCAAAAAAACGTAGTTTTGCATATTTAAGCCAACTAGATAACTAACTTTCACAAGAAACTGAAGTCAGTATTTTTTAATGACCACTTTCTCTTAGAAATTATGCGATGAAAAGTACAAAGAAATCTTTTTTTTGGCGGTTAAATTTACTAATTAGCTAACTACATCAAAATTTAATGTAGAATTTAAAAAATTTTTATCATAAGAATACAATTTCTGTTTCAAAAAGTAAGTGGGATTCTATTGCGTTAATTTAATAATTTTCAATTTTTCTTATTATTACGCTATGGTTTTGTCTTCTCATCCAGCTCCCAAAAATGTCCCACAAAATCTAGATTCACTTTTCTGTATTTTACGTCTGTAAATAATGATGATGACCTTTTCTTTTCATTAATTATAAGAAAATCATCTTAAGAATATATCCTGAAAGTTACAGGTCAAAATTTCAAATTAACCAAAGTTTATTTATTTATATATTTCGTCTACAGATCACAAAAATCTTACAGATTAGGAGAAACCGCTATGCTATAATACACAAATATCTATAACTAGTAATATCATGAGCCGTTATATAGAATCTGCTTTAATTCGATTCGATCAATATTAAAATCTATAAGATTATTATATTTATTAAAACAAGTTACTATCCTTGAAACTGGCTCATTTACACCATAATTTGTTCTATGATAAGGAACGTATTTGCCGACTAGGAGAATATAAATTAAACTTACCAAGCAATTCGGGGCAGTCTATGTGACCAGTCAGAATATCGAATGCAAATAAGGCACAAGTAACATTACGTCTTTCTTCCAATGTGGTAAATCCAAATAATAAGCACCTAGTTCTATAAGAATGACAATCACTCCAAAGATTCAGTTTCCAGGCCATAAATCTGGTAAACGACCTCTGGACAGATTCTAATCTGTTGATGTAAGATTTGTAATTTGGGGACCATACAACCATTGCATACTCTAAAATAGATCGGACTAAAGAGATGTACAGAGTCTCAAAATGTAAAAGGGTCCCTGAAATCAGCCGTATTTCTTTTAATGAAGCCAATCATTTTTAAAGCCTTGGTAATTACGTATTCAATATGCAGCGAAAAAGTTAATTTTGAGTATAAAAAGACTCCTAGGTCCTTAAACTGACACACTCTTTCCAAATATAATTGAAATTTATTAAATTCTTTTTCCTAGCGAAAGTCATGCATTTACATTTAGAAATATTTACCGCGAGATCGTTTAGTCCACACCAAGACTCCAAATTATTAAGGTCATTCTGGATTTGCATGCAATTATTATAATTACCTTACCATGGAAAAGAGTTTTAAATCGTCTGCGAATAGTAGGAACTTTGAAGTCAAAAAAATATTCTGTGTGTCATTTATAAATAGTAAGAATAGTAATGGAGCACAATGAGCACCCTGAGGTACTCCTGAGTTAGCATTTATACCCTTCGATTTTGCATTCTCAATTAATACCACTTGTTTGCGATTGGTAAGATATGTTTTAAACCAAGATAGTAAGAATGAATGAATACCCATTAATTCCAATTTTTTTAAAAGAATAGAAATTTGTACTCTATCAAAGGCTTTTGCAAAATCAGTGAATATAACATCAACTTGCCCTATAGTTTTCCACAAGATTTCTATTTCCGGATTTGTGTATAGGCTGTCTAGAAATGTCCCGTTCAATAAAGACTTATTGAATAGTAGGTATCATTAAAGGATAGCAAAGACTTTCAGCACACTTCAGCAAAAACATTTGGGATATACCATCCTGATCAGCTTTACAATTTGTGTTCAGATTCTTAAGACTATTAAAAACTTCTTCTTCAGTGAATTGCAATAAACCTAGATCCAAAGATACGTTGTTAAGATTATAGTGTGAAGGAAAATCTGAATCATTGGAGTGTGTATAGACATTTTGGAAAAAATCAGCAAATAAATTACAAGTATCATCAATGTTATAAGATTTACATCCGTTATAATATATAGGACATGGAAAACCTGAAGCCGATTTCTTACTTTCTAAAAAAGACCAAAAGCACTTACTGCTTTTTTTTAATGTTTGATTCAGTCGTCCAAATGTATTGCTTGTAGAGGTATTTATGTAATGTATCATATTCAGTTACGATGAATTTTCCACTAGTGTTCTAGTACGTGAGACTCTGTTCGTAAAACTTAAAATGAGTTTCACAAAATTGGCGTGCACCCAACCTAGTTAGAAAATTATTTTTCTGATCTTCTAGAAATTGTAAGCAGTATTATTTTCCCAATTTTAAAATATTTTAATTTTCTCAGAATTATAGACGATGATAATTTTTATCTGTTTCGGATAGTTGCAGCAAGTCTGCAATATTTTATTTATTTTTTAAATACCGCGGGCTTCTGCTTAATTCCGAAATTAAATTCTATAATCAAGCGCACTTTGACTCTGAGCTGAGTCATCTTAAATGCCAGAAATAAAATTTCGTCAGCTTCAGAAGCTTTTAAAAAAAAAATAAAATAATGACGGACATGAAAATCGAAATTATGGTTTTTATTATTTTGAGATGATACATCCTATTAAATGAAGGAAAATGAATGATTTTTTAAAATTAGGTATAAAGAAATAATGTTTTTGTAAAAGTTAAACTTAAAACTTCACTAACAAATTTATTTCTATGAAATATTATAAAAATTGTTCCTTGAATTCTTCGTTTAAAGAAATCGAATTGTGGTCAAATCCAGGCGTTAATTTATCTTAAATAAATTTACAAAGGATGAAGTTAATCCCCGATTATTAAATTTAAATTTCCTTGACTTATTCTCACTTTGCGTAATTCATGGCAATTTGATGTGTTTTTTGCAAATTCTAATTTTGAGAACATCGTCCTTGAAAAAGTCGTTTTACGAAAAATTTTAAATTTAAACTTTAAGAAGACACAACTTTAAGCGTATCACACTTGAAACTTTGAGAGAATATTCTTAAGCTGTACTATGTAGATACGTTATAAAAATGTAATAAACCGAAAATAGATACATTTAACAAACTCCTTAAAGCGTTCTTGATTATACATCCGGCCGGTTGGGTGCCAATTTATTCCTCTAATTGAACAACTTTGCTTCCAGACAACACTCTACAGTTTTTCCATAAACTACTCTCTAAAGTTCTGTGCAATTTCCTTTAATCCAACAGATTGGTGCATCCCAAGGAACATCGGAGCTCCCAAGAAGTTCCCAAGATCCCACCACCGTTCAGAGCACTTCTGGAGGAGTCAACGATTCCGAGGATGTATCGGGATCCGCTCAAACGGACGACGAGAAGATCCAAAAGGGGACCTTCTCGAAATCGTCGTCCACCTCGACATCGTACACAAATCCCACGACGTCGGAGGAGCTCCAACCGAAGGAGTCCTTCGGGACGATTCCATCAAGTTCTGGAGTTTCACACTTTTTCCACGATGAAAGTATCCAGATGAAATTGAACGACACCGGAGAGGTGCAGAATATTTTAAAAGAGGTCTTCTCAGAGAGTGAGGAGGAAGCGGGCGTTGAAGAAGATGTTGGTCCTCCTCCTGGTCCTCCTGGACCTGCTGGACATCCTGGCGACAGGCATAGGACGGAGACTGCTACAGTTGGGATTGATTGTTCCGATTTGATGACGGGGATTGAGATGAGTGTGCAAACAGAGGATATCAGGGGCTATTATTACTCAATGGGGCCCAGGAAGGGGTTCACTAATTCCTCAGACAACGTAGACAACAGAGTCGATCGAATCGTCGAGAAGATCTGCAGGGACGAAACAGAAGCTTTTCGAAAATTTAAGCTCCGGACATTTCCTAATTCTAATCCTACTGCCGCCCCCCAGGGGGGAATAAATACGCCTGTGGGGCGAATAGATTTTAATGTAACAAATGCGAACGATTTACGAATTGATGGCAGGCTGCCCGGAATCGTCCGGGGGGAGTCGATTAAATCGAGCAGTGGTGGAGCCGCCAGCAAGCACCCAATCAGCGGAACGATCCCGGCCCTTTTGGAGCAGCAGCAGCAGCAGCCGCCACCGCTTGATAGAAGCCCCCCCTTAGGTAATTCCAGTGGATTTAGGGCCGACAATTATACGGATAATCTCGGGGCAATTAAAGGTGATGAAGTGGAAGAACGATCCCATCAGGCTGATGAAGTCTCATCATCGTCCTGTTTGGGATCGCACGGCAATTTGTTGGGGCGTAAATGTTACTGCCGCCAACATCGTTCGGGAGACGGCAATGAGAATAGAGGGGGTTCAGCGGATGGGCGATACCGAAAAGCCAGGGAATTTGCGTATGAGCCTTCTCCAAGTCCATTAAGGGACCTATATGATGCTAATTTGCGCCTTAACAGCCCCTTAATGCAGTTCAATTACGAAAAGTCACCGCCAGGGAGGAGGAGCAGCCAGCGAGAAATCCAGAAGCGGGTGCTCGAGGCGAATCCGAAGTTTTCGAGGACTCTAGCTAAAATTTACGATGCAGCTCCTAATGTGACCGCAAGGCCATCAAATCGAATGGATCCTGAGGTTCAGAGAGCTGTGAAAAAGTTTCTGGAGTCACTGTTCGAGCCCCAATCGCCGGCGGTGTCTAACCGCAAGGGGCGGTACACAAAGTTGAACAATGTCCTGGGACCACCGCCCCTTTGTCGGCCAGGTCAGTCATTAAGTGGACTAACATCGAAGGGGTGGACTTCGAGCTCCACGTCGACATCATCACCGGAGCACCGCACTCATCAGGATCACAGAACCTTTTCGAGTCTGTGGAAGTCGAACTGCGATAGTGAGACCCTTTCGGATACCGAAAGCAGTGACCTACAACGAATGCTCTATGCACCTTTATGGAACGATTTGCCCATAAAGACCTCCGGAGATAATTTGTGGGGCTTAACTGGATCATCCACTTCATCGATTGAGCTCGGCCCCAACAGCCGGCCTCAACCGTCCAAAGGTGGCCCAACATCGCACCAGAAACAGGCGGCCAGAGACATCTCCGAGGGCGAAGTGCTCAGCCTGGGGGAGGTAAGGAGTCTCGATTCATGACAATATCTATTTATGTTACTTTGTTGCAGTTTGCCTAATAAAATCATTTTATATCATGATACATTGGCATTTTGGGTGCCGCTTTAGGGACAGCAGAGGAGGTTAACTGAAATTGGGTAGATGTTGATAAATCCGACGAGGAGCTCTCGGGATTTTAATTCGGGCGTGGGCAACCAAATTCAGTTTAGATTAGCTACAAGTAAAATATGTATTTAAATTCTGCACTTTTAACTTGTGCAAAAGGGAAACAACTTGTATATAAACATGTTTTTCTTACAATGGTATTAAATTTTTTTTAGTATTTTCACTAATTTTTTAATGCATTTAATTTTTCATTTCTGTTTTACAAATTAAAAACTTCAAACAATTTTTTGGGTGTAAAAATAGGATGGGCCATTTGTTAGTTTCTTTTTGAAATTACTTGTTATTTTGACATAGTCAGCTCTTTTGCGCCCAGAAAATTGATAAAAACACAGTCATATCTCCGCGGTGTGATATTCATAGATTTATGTTTGTATAATGTTGGGAAACTTTCTAAAGTAAGTTGTTTGTTGCCGAGACAGTGTGAATTTCGAAAAGAGATTTCGGTCGAGATGTGTTCATGGCTATTGCGTAATTAACGATTTGATTTTCTAAATCTTAAGACTTCATTCTTTAAAATTAGCCCAAGAGGAAAGACACAGAATGTTTTTTACGAGCGAAATAAAGCTGAGGTCCAGAAAATTTTCTAAAAGAATGAAGGCCATATTCGGAAAGTCTTATTAAGGGCTAAATTTTACTCTTTATTTTTCTGATATTATAAATAAAAATAGATTATTTGATTTAAAAAAGACTTTACTGCATCAAAGATGAGATTTTCAAAATCTTTCCTTTATTTCCTTCCCTACCCTACCTTTTAGTTCAAAGAATGATTTTCTGATATTTCTTTAATTTATGGAGAATACATTTTTCTTGTCTTCTCTTTTAATCAAAATATTTTTAATAATTTTTCAATGTCTGCCGCTTTCAAGGTTTATCTGAGAGAAGGTGAATTAGAAACAGAGAACCTCACTCCTCACTCCACTTCCGATTCCCAAAAATTGTGGAATCCCGATAGAAGTCGAAAGATTGCTTAACGAACGAAGCCCTCCTCCCTGTTCCTGAATGCTGGTGCGCTCTTTAAAAGTGATGGTGAAGGGATCAAGCCCTTGTTCCTCCCCTGCCGAGAACCGATTTTGTTTGCTCCAGAAGGTGAGCGGTTGACGGCGACTATCCGCCTCCAGCAGGTTTCCATTCAAATTGTAATTACTTAGCGCTTAATCCCATTTTTCACTCCACTCCACTCCGGAGTTTGACCTTCTGCCCGAGCACTTCGCCAGGAAGGCAAGGGGGAAGGGGTTAAGCGATTCTGGTGGCTCCTCCAGCGCCGAGTTGAGCCCGAAAAGTTGGAGAGGAAAGACCCCGCTGCTTCAAAAGGATTTCACCAGATTAACTTGTTGGACCCTTGTTCCGGACGATCCATTAATTTATTTATGCAAATGTCCGCAGCCGTTAATTGTTTACTCCCCCGGCCCACCAGCACTAGGTGGAATTTAGTCGCAAAGCGAGGAGGAGAAATATTCGCCTACTGGCCTTCATTGTGCATTCTGTAAATAAATCAGTGCGGTCGGGTCATTCATGAGGGTCATCCTTTTAGCGGACGGAACTCGACGCGGAAGAGTCGCATGCATGACGAGGTCCAACGAGTCGCCTGGACGGCCATTTGAGCTGATAAAGTCCAGGAAACAGTCCTCGAACCACATGACCACTGGTAGCCATTATGCAAAACCCTGTTTGCTTCTGACCGCAGGCTTCGACGGGAAGCGAGGCGCCACTTGTGAAATCCGATAGGGTTCAGTTTGTATGAAAATCCAATGTGGACCTGGACGATGACCTCGATGCTGATTGCACGGGATTGGGGTTAAGCCATATATTAGAATAGGAATGTTGAGTTTGCAATGATGGATTGCTCAAGAGAGCTGTCGGCAGTCTGTTCCCATTAATCTGATCAGTTTCATGCAGCATCAAGTCGAAAATTTCAGAGCCAACAAAAGACTTCCGGAAAGGTTAAGTCTATGAAAAGAGCTATGTATTTTAGTTATTATCACCATATTGGAAAATATTTGACTATCTATAGTGTCGTAACTACAACTTCCAGGAATCCCTATATCCCTATCTCTATATACTATATATTATATATCAAAAGTAAATGTTTACAAAAAAAAAAAAATAACTTCAAAACTTAAACTAACTACAAAATTAATGATACTTAAATCTTTACAATATCTAATCAGGATAAAGTAATGAACTATCTGCACCCATTGAATCAACAGCCCCGGTCAGCTCCGTTGTAATGTTAAATCATAAAGCCTATCCACAGTGACATAACTTTCCCGGTCCCTGCCGGTCTCCATTACCCAATTGTCCTATTGATCCCTGGAGCGAGCCCTTTCTGGCAATTTTGTTTATATTAAAAGTTGTTTCAAACTTTTTCAATCAATTTCGGACATAAATCTCCATAAGTCTCTAAAATGTTGTAAATCTTGCGGGGAGGGGATTCCCCGTATCAGCATCATTCCTTCGGGAACTGGTGCGGACCCAAGTCGGGCCGAGCCCTTAATGTGTGTCATTTCAACGAAAAACAAACACCCACAGGGCTGTGCCTAATTGGGTGCTGGGATACTTTGTATAGGACCCTGTCTGTCTTGAATCCGACAAAGATTCCAATATACTATATATAGTATGTATATGCTAATGCGACTCGAAGACATCTTAACTGCAATCAATTGCGAGGGCTATTTGCATGGCAAAGGATTTGCGCCCGAGTCACTATCCGAGCAATATGATAATTTTGTGCAAACACCTCCCCTTATTCGGAAGGATTTGGCTAGGGTATTTTCTGGCGAAATTCAGGGGGGTTATTCAATCATCGGATCCCCAATAATTGCCACTTAACGGCTCTTTTACAGGCGTGCTCCTTGAATGGCGAAGACCCTCGGGATCGGGGTAAATGAGGTGCTTGTTTGCAGATCTCCGAATCCCTTTAGGTCTCTGCTTGCTTTGGCTTAATTACGGCCATAATCGCTAAGCTGTAATTATTTGCTTAGGACAAATCGCCTGCAATTGCCTTTTTCCTAGGGTGTAGATGGCTTTTCTTAGCCCTCTGAATCCCTCTCCCTTCAGAAGAGAGTATTGGCAGTGTTTCTTGTCACCTTTAAGGCCGAGATACAATGTACGCCACACGTTTTTGTGGCGCGTGGAATATCGTGAAATATCGCGCTGCAATATACAATGAGAGCGACGCTACAGCTGGAATGAAAGAATTGGACTGCTAACCGTCGTCTGAAAAATGAGACCATGTTTAGCACAGGCTCAAATTTCATGGAGCAAATCATGCACAGTTATGTTTAAGCTGACGCAAATTAAAAATAATTAAACTTTCGCGAACCAATTTCTTTTATACCACACTCAATTTTAAGTTTTTTCAAAAATGATCCTTGCGGGGCACTCAGCTGGGAACTATATAAAAGTCATTATTCCTGCCTTAATTTTACCTTCATATTTCTCATATATACCAACCAAAGCTAAAAGTTGTATCACAAAATGCTGTAGCCATCTGTTGGGCATCGTAAAACTACTCTAACAGCTGAATCCGTCCCTAGGACCAAACTGAAAAAGAAACATGGAAACGAATCATCGCGCTTCAAAAGTTAAAGTTCCACCAAACTTTGTGGCGCTACAAAGTATTAGCGCGTTCATTGTATCAAGCTGATTGCATTTTCCCGTATTCAAACTCATTTTGTAGCGCCACAAAAACGTGTGGCGTACATTGTATCTCGGCCTTTACCAATTTATCTATACATTCCCTCTTCCCTGAGGGAGATAGCAAAATTTATGAGGATGCGTGTACGATTAAGTAAAATATATGATCCTTACACCCCTTTGTGGTGAAACAGCTCCACCGAGGATTGCTGTCCTCGTGACCAAAAATTTCGAATAGGCAATTTAGCTAATGGACTCCCACCTGTCCGGTTCGCATTGTAGGGGGTCTATATCAAATAATATATATTGTATTATATGCCGCTGCTTAATCCTGCCAAGTGAGCTGGTATGCTCGCAATTAGTTCTGGTGAACGATGCGGCGCCTTAAGACTGATACTCGACGGTATTGCCATCTCCGAGGATATTAAGAGTGATGGATGCGTGCGTGTTCGGGAATTTAACCCGACAACAATCTGGCACGACCTTTCGTTTGGTGTCAGGTGTGGGGTGTGGGGTGTGGGATGTGGTGTCTTCTGCTGAGATTTCGCTAAATTAATGCGGCTGGAAGCTTGGAGTTATTCCTGTTGGGCCTAGTTGAGAAAGGGTACTTCATCTGCACTTATCACATGTGGCTGTGTCAGCTATATGTATGTTTTTGAGGGCGGCGTTTTAGCGTTAATCACAATTTTGGGTATTATCACCCTATTAAGCTAGGTTATCCCTATACAAACAAATAATTCTGTATAAAATTAAACTTACTTACTTAGTATTTATACTATTTCAAAATGATTTTTCTAATAATTTATCTGAATTTTTATATAATTTTTTGTTTTTTTAATTAAAGTGGACACTTTTTAAGTTTTAAAAATATTTCTAATAGATTTTATATTTCATAACTGATTAGTATTCAAATTGAGATCCTTCTTTTTACATTGATTTATGATTTTCATCTAAAAAAATTGCTGGTAAGTATAACCAAAAAAATTTATTATACATAATTAATTAATTATTTAAAGGGTATTTTTTAAGCGTGTCCGGATTTTGAATTTAAATAAAACACATAAATATTCAGCGAGTGACCATATATTTGGTCTTACTTGAGAGATAACTTTTTAACATTTAATACTAATATTCAATTTCGGGCACTGTGACTGCTAGTTACATAGCATATTCCAATGCATTAATTGGAGCCAGTTTATTAGCGTAGACCAGAGATTTAAAAATATAGTGCAGCGGGGTTAAATCATACGATTTCGGTGGCTAATTGATAGGTCCATTTCTTGAAATAAGATTTTCGCCAAATTTGCCTTTCAATAAATCAATTGTTTCGGCATCTATATGGCACGTAGCGTCATCCTGTTGAAATCACAAGTCATCAACATCAATATTCCGGACTTTTCGAAACAACATTTTCATTAACACGAAAAAGAACACGTTCTTATGAATTATGAACTTTGTTGCATTATATTGATTCTCATATCTAATATAGACATATTATAAAAATTAACCTAGATTAACTCCGGTTGTTCTAGTGTTAAACTAACTTTCGAGCAGGCATCTAATAACAATGACAATTATATGGACTAGGTTAAGTTGAAGAATACTTTATCAATTTAACTTGGACTAAAAGTTAAATTGGAATGATTTCTGTTTAAAAATTAACAAATGTGTTCTATTTTTAATTCAACTATTGTCTAGTGAAATTGTCTTGAAAATAGCAGGGTAAGGAAAAATTCACTCATGAACCAAAAAATTCGAATCTTTTTCGTTCGATTCAGTTCATGAGTGAAGAAAAAACATGTTTGACTCATGATTGAAATTTTTCTAAGGATCTTATCTTTTTCCGCTCATCGAGCGAGTGAATTTTATTATCTCCTTTGGTTTCCAATCGCTCGTGAGTGAGTTGAAAAAACCCTGTAAAAGAAATTTTCACTCATGAAACATTCAGAGCAGAAAAGAATTATTCACGGATGGTTCACTCCGATTTTGGAATTTGAAGTATTCAGGCGATGTGGATTATTTTTTCTTGTTGTGCTTAATCGATGTAAATTATCTAAAGATACCTTAAATAAGGTACTTTTAGTAAAACTTAACAGAAATATTTTAAAAGAATTAGTTATAGATGACATAGAATAAGGTCATAAAATTAAATAAGTTCTACCTTTTCTTACTTAATTTTAAGTCAATTTTTTAAAATAGAGAAAAAATAATGATTTGTTAAAGCCTGAAATGAATTCTTTCTCTTTTATTTTTGGATCTTGAACTTCGTGAATCATTCGCGATTTTTTTCACATGCATAGCGATCATGAGTGAATTTTATTTTAAATCACGGTTTTAAAAATTCACTCGTGAAGAAAATGGATTTTATTCATGAGCCGATCATAACTTTTCACTCATGAGCGAAAAATAAAAATCATGGTTTTTTTTTCATTCATGAGTGATTGGTATTTTTTTGATTCTCCTTACCCTGGAAAATAGTAAGATGAACTAGGATCTAGCCCGTGGTGTTGAATCAATTAAAAATAATGTTCTTAGTGTAGAAGGCTCACCTCAATAGATTTATATATAGTATGTACTAATTAAGATTCTTACTAGGATATAAGCTATTCTGTTTAAGGTAATAAGTTTTGGAGACGATCATTTAATATTTAAAGGACATACATTTCTCTGTGTGAGTTAGTGGTGATTAAAATTTTCTCCAAAAACTAATTATTTCAGCGTTCATCTTGTCCTGGCCCCAATCAGCCTCAATGTGGGTCTTCTTCGAATTGCCAACCCATGTCAGAGTAGACCCCTTTTGAAATGAGTCGCACTGCGGTGTCACACTGTGTTGTATATTATAGGATATGATACGACCGAGACAACACAAGGTGACACACATACCTTAATCTCAAGTTGAGGTACAATTAACCTCGAATGTATCATTTGGAGCATATGACATCAACACAGCTTGCGTTCGTTCATTTGTACATAACGAAGGAGAAAGTAAGGCTGTCGAGAGGCTCCTGTCGCTGAGTCAGCTTCAAGCGTGCCTCCTGCAGATGAAGTGATTAAAGCTCAGCATCACCTGGGGCATAACTAAACAAAAGCAAAGAAACATTGTCAAAGCAGTCCACCTGTAAATATTTAATTATAATATCCCTTTATGCTATTGAACGGGTATACAAAGGCCCACCACCTCTCACCATGCCGCCCGCTGCCGCTTTCATCCCTTCAAGCGTGTAGGGTGGACCGATTTTGAAAACTTTGTGGATATAATATGAAGGGTTCGGGTGATTGCTTGATGGGGATTAGAAATTATTGGGCCATGCGTGAGGGCCGCCATGACTCGTGAGGGGCTCTAGGGCACAAATCAAAGTCGCAGAGTCGCTTTCCCTATTATTATTTCGTAACGAGGTGAGCGAGGCGTGGGGATTTGATTACGAGATGAAAGCCAGTCAGTCAGTAGGTCGAGATGCTGTCGGCTTTTACCATGAAACTCAAATGCGGGCCAAGAGGTAAAATTGCTTGGAGCACCATTTTCTGGGACTCGTGTGGGAGCAATTTCAATTTTCTAGTTATTGACTGTAGGGCTAGGATTTAGGTGACGTATTCAGGAAAAGTCCTTATTCGATGGAAAGCAAATAAATACGATTCTCAACTTCGTTCTGGCCCTCGTGGGTAGTTGTAATCTTAATTTAATTGAATTCATCATTTGTCAAGAAGTCAAGTGCTTTACCCTAGTTTCTAGATTTTGTTTAGACATTATTGTGATTGTAAGCACAATGTTTAAGAAGACAAAATGCGACATGGGGAGGTGCATAAAAGCTGAAACTCTCAAACGAGAACTTTTGTATCATCCGTTCGGCATGTCAGCCCCCGGGATGCTTCTATTCACGCCAATTGAAAACAGAAGCGCCTGATGTGACATGATGCTTCAGCATAATACACACTTGTATGGGGGTCACAACATAACGTGTTCGGATAAAAAGATTAAGCCGTCACAGAGCCCCAGGAGGAGAGCATTGGATGAAAGAAAAATGAGTTGCAGATTCATTGTCATATGTCGTACCGAGGCTCAATGATTATCTTTTGTCGTTTCAAGATGCTTTTTTTTTTTTTTTTTTGTAAAGTAGCAACTAGCAGGTGCCCTAGATAAAATTTCAGCAGAAATTGGACAAAGAAGAGAAAAGAGGAGGATTAATTAATTTTATTGCAAGCTTAGTGTATTCATTTTACCTTTTTTTTGGAAATTCATTCAAATACATAGTCGTGCCATAAGTTCTGTCCCAAAGGAAAAATGAAAAAAAGCTCATATAAGAAAAAAATAATTAAATTTTATTTATTATGTTTAGTAATATACTTATTCTAATTTACAGTAATGCAGACAATTATTCGAAATGCCCACCCTTTGCAGCTACACATTTTTTTAAACGTTTCGGCCATTCATCAATCGCAGTACGCAACACATCTAGTGATATTTCCTTCGCTGCTTTCATCAAACTTGCTTTTAATGACTCAATGTTTCGATGTTGAATAGAGCAGGCCTTCTCCTCTAAAATATTCCATAAGCGGTAGTCCAAAGGATTTAGGTCTGGGCTACCAGAAGGCCAATCTTCATCAGAAATGAAGTCAGGAACATTCGATTTTAACCAGATTTGCGTTTTCTTGTCTTTATGAGCGGGTGCTGAGTCTTGCTGAAACACCCAATGCTGACCATGGTACATCGTTGTGTTGAGCGGCTTCACCATCTTCTCCAGGATGTCACTTTGATAGTTCTTTGCCTTCGTTTTCACGCCTTGCTCACAAAAATGCAGCTCCGTAGCACCGTAATAGCCAACTCCCCACCAAACCATGACTGAGGCGGGATGATGGCTACGCTCTACCTTGGGTATCTTCTCAGCCGCTTCCTTAGAGCTATGCGCGTACACTCTGTCATTCTGTCGGTTAAACTTCTCTTCAATAGTAAAAAGTTTTTCGTCTGAAAAAAGTATTTGTTGGTATTTTTTTCCCGCGTACTTCTTCAAGAGACTTTTAGATCGCATCTCTCGTATCGCACGAAGCTTGTCCGTAAGCCGCTGCCCTGTTGACCGTCGATAAGCACTAAGCTTAAGCTCTTCCTTGATAATACGAGACATCGTCCTTTTGGGTATTTTCATCTCCCGTGCCATCACCTTTTGTTTCCGGAGCGGATTTCTCAGTATGCGGTGACGCATCGCTTCTACTGCTGCTGGTGTACGAGACGTACGAGGCCTCCCGCTCCTGGACCTGTCATCGACAGAGGAAGTCTCACAGTATCGTTTGATAGTACGATGCACAAATTTTATTGTAATTTGTAGTGGCTGAAGAAGCTCAAATATCTCCTTTGCTGGCTTGTTGCACTTAAATAGTGCAATAACGGCGATCCTGTTCTCTTTAATGCCCCACTCCATGTTGCTCCTTCGAAATCCAATGACAAAATGATATTTTTTTAACAAAGCGGGAAGTATTTAAGCTAATTCGCGACAGGTAATCGGGATGCGTCGTGAGCCTTTTAGTGGAGGGGAGGGAGACAGAACTTATGGCACGACTATGTATAGATAGACTTCAGATCCGGTGTTTATTGCAATGAACATTGTTCAGTTCAGCTTTTAAGCACCACCTCAAAATTTGTATTTAATCGTAATTGTTCTTAATAATTAACTTTGAAGTCTGCTACATACACTTGATGAAGGCTGTTATCAAGAATTCATTTTCTGCAGTAAATTGTGTAATTCAGCTTCTGAAGTTTTCGTTTTAAAACTTCCAATTGATGGTGGGCTATCAGCTGGTTTATTTTTAAAACTACTGTGAAATAAACACTGTTCAATATCTTTTAAAGTTTGTTAATTTATTCAAAAGTGTAAACCTTCCGATTAATTATTAATTATAATTTCAGTTCATTGTTTCAACCCAAATTTGTTTTCAATATTTTCACTGTTCCGACTACACAGCAATCACTTTCGACATAAGTTTTCAATATTTCCGAATATTGTTCAGGCTTAAATCTATTCATTTCGCACTGCGGAGATATGATACTGTGTTTCTGTAAATTTTTTGAGTGCGAAAAAGCTGTTTATGTCAAAATAACATATAATTTAAAAGAAACCAACAGATGGCCCATATGATGAAGATGGTCAGAAAGTGTTTCTATAAGAAAATATTTATAATATAATTATTTAAGACATAAATGTGTTGTTTATTTTCAAATTTACATGTCTTGTTCTAATTAAATTTTCATAAACTTAGTTTCTACTTTAACGCTAACTTTTTTTAAATTCGATTCATTTCTCTTTTTAACGCTTTATGTATGATAGCTTGGATTTGTTTCTGTTTCCGCAATTTACTCCTGCTTTTAAATATTGGATAATGAAAGACAAGTAAGGCTCTTTACTTCGAAAATATATTTAATTATAGCTTTAACCATAATTGAAAATTCCTCAATGGGATAATTTCATCGTAGGTTTGATTACAAAATTAATAAATCCTTTTATTTCCACTTTCAGCAAAATCCGGAAATTAAATTAATCCCTGACTTGATTCCATTTTCCTGTGGGCTAATTGAGTTCATCCAGAGTCAAGTGCTGCTAAAGAGCAAACAGAATGACTCGATTTATCGTCAGGAAATATTTACACCAACTCTGTTGGAAGAGAAACGTAGGTACGAATATATTATATACGTACATAAACAGTACTCTATATACGAATGTGCGAGTTCTGTCCATGATCTGAGTAACTGCCATATCATTCGGGGATTCCCGGTCCATCTTTTATTCACTCAATCTCTTCCGAGCATATTCCTTTTGGGTTTTATGCACTTTTCATTAAAATTTCACTTCACTTGCGAAAAATCGAAAATTTACTGACGGCCAGTGGTTATTCGGGATCTTTTCGTCGTTTTGTCTGTCGGAAAATTCGCATATGAGCAGTTTGTGGATTTTATACTTTACTACGACAGAGTGGACTTGGTGTTCACCCTGTGCTCGTTTTAGTTGAGTAGCTCGGTCGTGTACATTCGGAGCTGGTGCATGATACAATGCAAAAGTTTATTTAAGGATATTATGACCGTTTCGGGCTGTTTGGTAGTATCTATTTAGAGTTTAGATAGAACTTTCGAGTTTCGAATTTGGGTAATAAAGTTTTTTTATAGCTCTGGGAGTTGAGTATCAGGAAATATGAAATGGACAATTTAAAGTAATTTTGTCAGGATATATACAAGTATTTTCATATTTCTCGTCTTTTGTTTCGACTTAATTGGTTTGCTAAGTTTGCAAAATTGTCACTTCTGAAGTAAAACCAATCCAAAAGAGACTCTAGAGACTACATCCAGAAAAGTGCACCATTTGGTGTGGTTTACATGCTGGTGACTTTAATTGTCCTTATTCCTTTAAAAATGAGGCAGGGCTCGCGTTACGGTCAATGGAGATTGTTACCGGGCTATGATCAAAGAATATTTCTCGAAAATATGGATGACATTGCTTCCGGCTAAATTTGGTTTCAACAGGATAGCGCTACGTGCCATACAGCGACACAAAGCATCGATTTATTAAAACTATTATTTAGCGAAAAAGTGATTTCGAAAAAAGGTCCTTTAATAATAATAAGTAATAGTCAAAATTCAGCATGCAGCAAACAACAATAAAGGTACATATGTATATTAGTTTTAATTTAGTTAATTCATCTAAACTTCCTGTATAAGATTGGCCTAATGATTTTCAATAGCTTACTGAAGTTTATAGTTTAAATAAGGCTTTAGTATAAGATAGCTCTAGTATTTTTAGGGATACTTGCCGAAATTGTTAGTTAGTTCACCTAGGCTTTATGTATGCGATTATTCTGATATAACTGATAATTTTAGGTAGTTTATCGACGTTTTAGTTAGCTATAAGATTGTCCTAGTGTTTTTATGTAATTTACCAAAGTTTTTAGTTAGTTCTCCGAAGTAACTTTTCCCTAACTTTGCATTTTTGTGGGTAACTTGCCTAAAAATTTAAATATTATACCTGTATACCTTATTTTTTGTCACTTTTAAATCAAACAACTTAATGTATTGCAGTCACAAGCAAGTGGAAGTCGTCACCGCGATAACCTTCTCCACCAGGATAAGCATACAGTCCCAGTCCTTGAGAGAAGAGTGGGACGTTTTTTTTTTGCCATATAATTGCCCTGGATTATCCTGGATGTATGCAGGCGGCGCTTAAGTGGGACACTCGTCAGAGCGAAGCGGATCTATTTAACCCCTAGCAAAATAGACTCTGGCAATTACACCCTGCACTTATCCATCCGTCCTGGATCCGTGGGACAATCCACGCTCAAGTGGAGGCAGGCAATCTGTCCTCGTTCCAGAGCCCGTCATCATCAACATCATCACGCGAGGCCAGGGCAAGGGATGCTGGATGCATCTGAAGATACAGCGACCGCGGGGCCGAGTGCAATGTTATGAGTACCGTCATCAGATGTCGCTTGTGTCGAGTGAACAAGCCCGGTCCTCTGTTTGCGTGCACTTGAGACCTGCAATTAAGCCCCCCATTTCTAGCCGAGGGTCGTATTTTTCTACCACTTCAAGCTTACTTTCAATTACTGTCTGTCTGTTGGGACGCGCAAGTGCATCGCTCCCGAAACAAAAATGAAGATACCACCGGGCGAAAGCCCGGAGAAGAGCAAATAGCGCACTGCAGCACCAAGGGGGCACCAGTAGGCAAACGTTCCTTTTTTTAAAAACTTTTTCCAAGTAGTTAAACATTTCGACACAATACTTAGGTACTGTGCAGTGCAGTTGCATACTGCTGCATAAAGTAGACTTTCAGACGAAGCCTGGTCCTTGGGGAGCCCCGCTGCATAAACATCTGGAGCTTCCGCGCTCCACTTGCTTGGATACTGCCTGGGATTGATGCTAAACGATGCTGTGAATGTTGATGAAGTGAAAACAAAAATCTCTGAAGATGAAAGCATACTGAAAAGTGGGCCCCATCTCTGTCTAGTTTTTTTTTTTTTTTGAATGCAAGTTCTAATTGCATACAGTTGAACTTTGGAAGTGGAGCTCCTTTGGGGATGAACACATCTTTGCTGCCTTTTGCTATGCTCTTTTCGTTTTGAGTTAATTTTCAGATGAGCCTTTCGTAGCCCTTTTTCTATAGTGTAAAGTAAACAAAAAGAGACCTTTCTTTAAAGAAACTCTTCCATTCTGCATCAGGAAGGTGTTGCTTTATGCCAAATAATTTACATACTTTAGAAAAGGGCAGTTATGCATGTGAGTTGCTTCTTACGGAAATGAAATTAATTACAAAACACCTGAAGAACCCCCCTCTACACTTGATTGTCCCGAATTCATTAAGGTAAAAAGTTAGTTCCCTGGGGCTTACATGTATACATATATATTTATGTTTTGTATCTTTTGCAAACATAAACTTTCCTGGAGCAACGCAGATGCAAATTTTCGTTACCGGAAAAGGGACCAAAAAGGAGTGTAGGTCGCGTGCAGGATTCCCCGGAAAAGTAATTAATTCTGTTCTGACTGAGCAAAGGGTGGGTCTAAAGTAAATATTAACGGAAATGACCGGACCGCGGTCGTTCCGGGTTCACCTGTTCAGGATGTGCCTTTCGGTGGTTATTTTGCTTCTACTGATGGAGAACAGATCGCGTTTTTTTCCCTTTTCCCGAATTACCTGGTTTTTACGTTTATTATTTATTTTACAGGGTTCCACTGACGGATAATTCAAATGGTTTTGCAACGTATGGAAAATTAATGGGTTTAAATTGCACCATCCAGTAACGGAAATGTCCAACTCTCATCCTTTTATTTACTTAAGATTGGATAGAGTCGGTTGGATTTTTCGGTAGCATTCTGAAATAAAATTGTAATCAAAGAGAAACCTTTTTCTGTTTGATCCCTTGCACTCGAGGTATTAAAATGTTATCTCTCCTATCGTGGTGTAGATAAGGTACGTACACTTCGTTTTTAAGATAAACACTTTACCCCCCAAAAAACCTATTCATATAACTTTATACAAGGCAACATTACATTATTACATTATTTCGAACTCTTATTCGAAAAGAATTGTTTCGGGCGGCAACTGACTGTAAGAATCGTCGGGGCTCCTTAAGGGATCGTTCGCACTACCGCGCAAACCCTGCAAACCCTGCAAAAATCTATAGAAAGTCCCGTCCTTCCTTCGGGAACCTCTAGACCGGGACGAGGACGACGAAAACGGCTCCTATTGTTAAGCGGTAGCACGTGAAATACGGTGAAGTAGTGCGGGGATCTTTATCAGACGAGATGAATTAAATAAATTGAAGACGAGATAAGGTCGGCCCTGAACTGGATGCTGGGCTTGTCGGTTTCCACCACTACACACCTATCTTTGGCTGGTTCCCGAACAAAATGATTTCCTCCTGCTGGAAATGAGCTCTCTTCCCTTTTTTCCCTTTTGCCGGAAAGAATAAGCTTAAAAAAGGGAAAGAGTTTCTATTAGAAAAGGCAAAGGATTGAACCTGTTGACCTTTTGCCATTTTATTGTTTACCAAAGTGCCGACGACGAGAGAAGAAGCTGCTGCTGAGTGGTGGAAAATTAATGAAAATGTTGAATCACGCGATTTTGGGATCGGAATGAAGAACAGATGGATTTTTTTTTTGGGTCAAGTGTTAACATAATGATATGTAATTTGCACATTAATCATCAATGATGGGAAGGTTTCTGGAAAAAATGGTATAGTATATAGTATAAATTTAACACCGTGTTTTAAATAAAATGCTTTTAAAGTATTATATTCGGTATTTTTTAATCATATGGGTCAAGAATTATATTGGGGTGTCTGTCATATTGACTTAAGAAAAATATTAGATATACTATATTGTATTGTCACCGGACTAATATACATGTGCAAAATTTTAAAGCTCTAGCTTAATTAGAATTAGTCGCAATTTCGATTAAAAAATTTGTCCCAGATAGAGAAAGTGAGTTATAGTATTTTATTTTCTCAAATACAATATTTCATAAGAAATTAAGAAGGAAGGAAGGAAGAAGGAACACATTTGTTATCATGGATATGCGGAATCTATTATAGTGATATATGAAACCAAATTTTTTTTTTCGTGAATAAAGGACCCCGCACATTTTGTATGGAAAAGTGCGTACAGTCAAATCGACTGAAAATTTAGTATGTTGTACTTCAGGACATCCTGATCAAAAGTTCCCATGGGCGCAACTTCAAAAAATGGCCAGTTTTAGAGATACAGGGTGTTTCATTTTAATAGACGTACTCACATATCTCGAAAACTACGCATCCTAGGAAAAAATGTTTCGGACAAAAGTTATAGAGTACCACAAGGGTTAACTAGCGGTGACCTTGCCTTTGACCTTGAAGTCAAGGATCAAGGTCATTTCAAGGTCAAATCAATTTTTACATAGTGATCCCTACTTCTGACCCCGGAAATGGAAAAAGCGCAACATTTTGCATGAACATGAACAATGAGTATATGTATGTCGCTAATATGTTTAGTTTCTTTAATTATTTCGATTACCAGCGTCTCTTATATTATCAAGTAAAGTGACGCTGGGATATTTGATATGAGGCTGGTGTCGCGCATACCAACACACTTGCGACATGTGCACAGCAACCTAATGTTCTCGAACCTGATACACAAGTACAGTAATAACCTCTTATAGGCTCATTATTCTGATCCTCATGAGGTCTATAAGTTATCCATAACTGATACCTTGTCGAATTATATAAGAGACGCTGGTAATCGAAATAATTAAAGAAACTAAACATATTAGCGACATACATATACTCATTGTTCATGTTCATGCAAAATGTTGCGCTTTTTCCATTTCCGGGGTCAGAAGTAGGGATCACTATGTAAAAATTGATTTGACCTTGAAATGACCTTGATCCTTGACTTCAAGGTCAAAGGCAAGGTCACCGCTAGTTAACCCTTGTGGTACTCTATAACTTTTGTCCGAAACATTTTTTCCTAGGATGCGTAGTTTTCGAGATATGTGAGTACGTCTATTAAAATGAAACACCCTGTATCTCTAAAACTGGCCATTTTTTGAAGTTGCGCCCATGGGAACTTTTGATCAGGATGTCCTGAAGTACAACATACTAAATTTTCAGTCGATTTGACTGTACGCACTTTTCCATACAAAATGTGCGGGGTCCTTTGACTGATTATATAAGATATATCCAATGAATTAATGAACTTAACATTTATCTAGCATGTTAGTAATAAATGATTCATTAGGCACTCACCTCAAATATGCTCATACGTCAAAAAACGTGACTACATTTTTCTTATCAGTTTCGTCTGAAGATTGAGCTGCTCGACAGCAAGTACATTCACAGGTTCCCACAAATTGACTCACGGGGTCTAATAATGTTTATTTAAAGAGCGGATTGCGCAAGTTAATTAGATTATCTCTCCAGATTTGCTTAGCTTCTCGTTTTGAGGGTTCAGTGATATGATGAAATAATGCTAAATTCTAAGAAGTTGTGATTTTGGATTTTATAGACTCTTTCATTGTTGAAGAATTTGAAAAATTCGATATTCAGTAAGAAAGGAAATAAAAAATTCTTATGTTTTAATTATTTAATACCTAATTTGCAGGTGCAATCTAAAATATATAATATTTAGATTTTTAATTTTATCTGATGTTATTATTTAATAAGTACCTTGCAGCTGCAATGCAATCTAAGTGAGATAATATTACGATTTTTATTTTTCCCTGAGTCTTGTTGAGACTATGTTTGATAGTGAAGGTGACGAAGATATTGATAGGTGTCTAGACTAGATACCAAACATTTTAGTAGGAAACAAACTTAGATTTTATTCAAATACAACTAGAATTGCTCTTCTAGACTTTCTTTAACTAGACTTTGTACTGCATACAAATGTCACTGATAAGAGACAAATAAATGTGAATCAAACAATTTAGGTATAGAAGTTTGATATGATACTGACTGAAGAAATGTTGAACTGAAGTTGTCCGCCTCATACTAGTTTTTTCTGTGGACTAAGATGATTTCACAAATTTTTGTTATTAAAAGGATGACTGGCATACTTTTTTCATATGAAGGAAAGGGTTTTTCAGAATATCGATATTCGTACCAGCGTTTTCAATTAAAATATTTTGTATAGTTTATAGTGTCTAATACACTCAGAGAAAAATGACATTCTAAAATCCAACCAAATCAGTGTAATTTAAATCTTTCGTTATTTTATAGCATTTTTTTTAGTAGTACGAAGAAAAACCCAAATGCCATGCACATGAAGCCTGAGAGACCACTTAATCGGTGGAGCATAAAACCTCAGATTTTCGGGCAAACTTTGAGTTTTAATTACTTTTACAATTTTGACGTAATTTACATTCCTCTGTTTCATTTTCAATTTTGCAAAATTTTCATGTGATTCTTAATTATTGAAGTTGAATGTTGGACTCAAATGATTGCGTTAATACGATCCAAAGTAACAAAATACCTAATTAGGAGCCACCTTAAAGTGGCTCGTTTTGAGGAATGCAAATCACGTTTCGTGTGGTGGCTTATTAAAATTGCATCTTCGTATACCTTTCCTGCTTTAATTTTCTGATTACCGTGAATTGTGTGAGGCAATTTCCCGCACAAATCCAAAAAGCCAGCCGCAGAGAGTCGCACATAGGCCCCAATTTCCGCCGGAAGACAAATGATGATATGGTGGCGGGCTGCGATAGCATAAAATACCCACAGTTCTTAAATCTCTCCTTCTGGGCGGCCATTTGTTCTTCGGATTAGGATTGCTTCGTCAGCGATACACAGAGGCTGCTTTCATATGGAAACGAAGGGAATCCATCTGTCAGCCGCCTAACAAATTGAAAACAATTAGGTGTAATCGCACTTGTTATGCCAACTCGCACTTACCCGCCCCCCGCGCCGCATATTCCTGCTGCCGAGGCGGATCCGGTAGTATGTGGATTTTGGACCACTCGATCCGGTCACCGGATATTATATCAAATTTGTTACCTTTCTTCTGACGACGATTGAGGTGCGATGAACTATTACGTAAATAGGTATTTAGGTGATTTTGTGAAATAAGGGTATTACTTCGCTTATTAGGATTCACACTCTGTTCAGACGGGCTTTGGGATTTGAATTAAGGTATATTTGGAAACACATGTTAAGCATTAAAAAGAATTTACATCGTTAAACGATGAAAATTAGTTGCCATCATGAAGTTTGACTGCAATAATTAGTAGTAAAAATTGAAATGGCTCAATAATATATAATATAAGAGGACATCAAACTTAATCTAGTGATTTTTGATGTACTTTTTCAGGCTAAAAGCATATCCAAATTTAATCTGAGATAATTTCTTGAATTCCAAGCTGATCCCATTAAAATTAAACAGCAATGTCAGTTTAAATTACGCATTACTAGATTGTCTATTTGTGTTAATCTGCTACCAAAATTAGTAAAATGTGTTTAAAAGTTACTACTTTCATCAACAATTCTGTTGTCAATTATCACAAAATTCTTAGTTTAAGGACAATTCAGTCGGCATTTCAGAGTGAAATTTTGTAAAAGAAGAGTTTTTTTTTTACGAGAAATTATTTCAATTTTAAGTACATAGTGATTTTTCAAAATTTCACATTGATCGCTGTGGCAGTTTTTGTGAAAAAGTGATCAACACTTTGTATGAAACTTTTCAATATTACAATTAAAAATTAATATTTTTAAATGACAAAATTGTGATCCTTTTTTAGCCTATTTCCCACGCACCTATCTTAATGAAACATATATCAAGCGAAAGGGACTTTTTCATAGATGTGCATAACATGTGTTTTATTGAGGTACGTTGAAAACCTTTTTTTATTCACATACGCATTAATACACTGTGCACGAGCTATCCATCAAAAGAAAATGGAAGAGAATACATATTTGAAAAGAATACATTTTGTTTCGATTCGTTTCGTTTCATATTCAGAAATTTTGTGAACGATAATAAAATTTTCGAAAAAAAATATTATTATAGGAAATATATTAATTTGGCATTTCCTACAAAACTCTGTACAATAAAAAGCATAATTTTGTTATTATTTTACAGTCTTAATTGTCCACATTCTGCAATAGCAATACCTTTCATGCTAAAAATTGTGCAAGAAAGTCTTTTTGACTAGAAAAAATGTTGCGTTGTACCATATATGTATGTTGTTATGGGAAAGTCCCATTTTGTTTGTAATAATAAACTATATTTACTTCTATTGTATCTTCCGACGAAGTTATTTAGATAATATCTTAATACAAACAAATTTTGATTATCAAACAAACGCGACACCTCTTAGAACTGCAATTATCATGCGCCCGAAACCACTTGATGATAGTTATCAAAACAGCTGTCCAGGGAAACTTCTTAATCAAATTTCTTTCAAAACACTCAATATAATTTTCTTGCGACTTATTCGTTTTCACGATAACGCCAAATAAAGGCTTAAATTCCAGACTTACCAAAGTTGTGGTGACTAAACAAAAGTGGATACCGGAAAGGCATTGCCCCACCGGTGGTACAACCTGCTATTGAATTTTTGAATCGCATAAATTGTTTGCAGTTGTGAAATATCATTTTATAAGGAACTGATGTCCAAAGATTATCGCCGAATTTTAGATTCAGATTTCATCAAAAATCCCCCTGCTTTATATCTGGTGTAATTGCGTATGGAGGCGTGTCTGATAGAACCTCTTGTTAAAAATTCCGTCTGGCATTGAATCACCTGGTTTCCAAACATGGAATTTCTTGCTCATGCATGCTTCTACAGAGTCATTGAGTGGTATGTAAAATATTCTTAAAGAAAGCTATATTATCTAATCGCGAAATTCCTACGGTTTGCACGGAATTTGTACTCACAGTGCTTAGTAATGATCGCGATTATTTCACGTGAGTATGCGTCTTATCATATCTTTTAAATTAGACAGCACTTCCCCTGCAGAGTCAGTCTTAAATCGTGCACAAACCTATAAAAATGAAGTTCTTCGTTCTCTTACCTCTATTTCTAATAAGTGCTAGTTCAATCAGTAATGTCTATATAATGCCATCAGTCGCGGGTGGTAATGAAGCTCAGCGCCATAGTGCGCCATATATCGTGTCAATTCAAACGAAAAACGAAGAAACTGGCGAAGATGTCCATTATTGTGGTGGAGCCATCTTAGACGAACATTGGATTATTACAGCAGCTCATTGTGTACCAAACGATGAGATCGTCGACAAATTTACAATCTACGCTGGTTGCCATGATGTCCGAGGAAACGAAAGGACTGTCCAGAAGAGGCGAGTGGATTACTATGTGAAACATGAACTGTATGTTGGAGGTGTATCACCATACGATATTGCCCTGATCTACACTGAGAAGCCTTTTAAATGGACCAAAGCAATTCAACCAATAAATCTGCCTAAATCTCGAGTTAATCATGTTGGTACAGCAACTCTTTTCGGATGGGGAAGTACTTCAACAACTCTAGTGCCACACTTTCCACATAAGCTGCAGACAACAGAAGTACCAATTTTGGATTTGGCTTTATGTCAAAGGATTCTGGGTGGACCCTACCATTCTCCACTGCACATGACCAATATATGTACTGGTCCATTGACTGGAGGTGTATCTGTTTGTACAAGTGACTCTGGAGGACCATTGGTTCAAAAAACCTCAAGGAACTCTGTCGAACTGATTGGAATCGTGTCTTGGGGAAGGATTCCATGTGGTCAACCAAATTCTCCATCTGTCTACTCACAAGTGTCCCTTTTCGTAGACTGGATAAGAAAACATATGGCACATCAACCCTTATTGGATTGAATTATACATTTCATAATAAAATATGCACAACAAAGTGCAGATAAATCGAATTTAAATTTATAAAAATTATTTAAGATGTGAGAGATTAATTAAGACTGTCTAAATTAAGCTATTTAATATTTATTGTATCAATTAAGTGAAAGCTCAAATAAAAATTGTGATTAAAATCAGATTTAAGGGGTTTTTCTACGCCTGTTATCAGTACTTATCAGGTAAATATCTTCTCACGTTTCCACTATCACTACGTGGAACAGTGTTACAATGAAAAATTGAATTTCGCAACTGTGGCCAATTCAGTTCATAAGGCAGGTGGGTTAAACTGACTTACTCCAGCAGGTGTACACCAGGTGTAGACAAAGTTGCTACTTTAAGTATGCCTAAAATGTGGAATACCGCCAACAAAGATAGTCAAATTGGGCGAAATCCATTTATTGGGTAAATTTATGGGAGAAAACTTTTCCGTAAACTTTCCCAAAGAAATTAACCCTTTTCTGGGCGATGTCTTGCCTGAACTATGTTCAAAGTTAGCCCCAGGGTAAGTGTTTTATTGCGAAAGTTCAATATTACCCGGATCCAGGGACGATCCACTAAATATTTCATTTTAGTAGATATTCCCTACTGCATCCATGTGCCGGGGGTGTGGGTGGGGGTGCTGATGAAGAGCTCCCAGTTCACCCATTCCTTTTTAAGAGACAGGGATCCAAGCACCCGTTTTACCTGGCGTTATCTGGTAAAATGCGATAAGGACCCCTAATGAGGGTGGGGGTTGGTTGGTGGGACCTTGGGGTGTTCGCATCGCATCGCATTGAAATCTTCCGCCGCGTCGTTCCGGTTATTACCACTGGGGGTAGGTTGGCGCTGATAAGGAAGGATTTGTGGAGCCCATTAGGGGGCAATTAACAGCTGTTCTGGCAAAAATTAATCGCACTTAGCACGCCCCTAACATTTTTTTCGTAATACCGTGAAATATATTCTGTCACCGAAAATTCTCCCCTTCATAACCTAAGGAGGTTTTAGATAAAAATAGGCTTCCGCGAAAGACATAAGAACAGGTACTTTTCAGAATTTCAAGCAGATGAAAATGAAACATAAATTTTCTTTAGCTGAGGAGTGCTTGTGCAGCAATTTATTTCACTAAGGGGAAAAAGGGTCGGTTTCTTGATGAATAATGTTTTTGGTAAGGAAGATACTTGTAAGTGCAAATTTTGAACTAAATTACTTTGGCAGTACTTCAGTTATCATCTATTTCAATCATCACTTTATTGAAAATAAGCCCTTTTGCCGCTGTTAATTATAAGAATTTTTTTTTTTTTTACCCAAAAGAAGTGTAGCTTACTTCACCATCGCTTAAGGTATAGGCTAACGAAATATGCAAAAAATTTCCCTTTAAATAGGCACGATTTCTGTATTAAAATTAACAAATGTATTCTAGTAAAATTTATTTTTAACAAATAGTTTATTAAAACAAAAAATGTGATTGCTGAATCAACTGGAAATATTTTTGTCAGTATATGTTTTTAATATTATAGTCGAATAGATAGATAATCTTAAAATAAATCAAAATTTTCGTAATTTTGTATATACTATATTATGATAGTTTTATATATAAAAGAGCCTTCCTTTTTAAAAATTTGAACTGCAGCGATAAACTGAAAACTATCACATACTCATACTACATAAAAGATTAAGTTCTTCAAATTGTTATTTACGATCAAAAGGAAAAAGACAAAAGCCAGGGGTTGACCACATTATACCTTGAGAATATGGAAATGGCTGTTCCTAAAGCCCGTCGTCAAGTATCATTGCCATAAAGCTCTCTTGTTAACTGCATGTCAAAGCCATTAATTAGCATAACCGCATAATTACATAATTAAAGGTTCGTTCACCGCATTCGTGTCGCCTAAATGTACCCCTTTCCTTCCAGTCCGGGCTAGAACCCTTGACCTCAATATGTAGGCTGAAACTATTCGCCAAAGCAACTGCTCGGCAGGTTGTAAGGACAACTGTGAGTCCCTTATTCGCAAATTCTGGAATCTGGATCGAGACCCGGACGCAGGGAGGGCAGATCCAGCTATAAAATAAAATAAAGCCAGGGCACCACGACCGCTCCACGTAGGCAGGCAACGAGTTATGCGCCAGACGCTGCGGTGCCCATTACAGGCCGTTTGGGCTCTCTTACATGGCGCAAACAAAGGGCGCCGTGAGCTGTGGAGGGTTCTCTCGGCGGTCGCTAAGTGAAATCAAGAAAGAATTAATGGTCCTCGTTAATCAGAAGGAGTTACCCCGGGGCGGTGCTTAAAAGTTGCGCCGTTCTGTTCGAAGCGAAAGTAATTAAGCCCCGCGCCCGACACGCCAAAGAGCCGCGCTTAAGTGCACTCGAAAGCCACAGGAACAATGGAATGGCGCGGGTTTAGGGCGTTGGTAGCCGCACTTTAATTAAAAGTTGAATTAATTCCCAACTCTCAAGCTATTATAAAATAGTGCAGGACGAGAAGACAAAGAATTAGGTCCTGGCCAAAACGAAAAACAAAGGTTTCACCTTAACTCTACTCCCCTGGGTTTTTATTATGTTGAAGCATATGCGGAGTGGGGAGTGTGACCCCCTTTAATTCCCCTAGAAATTGTTTTGTTTCCAATAACGATCCGCTCGAAGGCCAAAAGGGTCGAGGTGGAGCATAAATTGCATGCTTCCTCGTTTTTATGAGTTTTATCGAAAAATTGTTATTAACTTGCCTGAGTAGAAATTTTTTTTTTTTGGGTGTATTGTATCAGTTTCAGGCACGTTTCAGAGTGCTTCAGGGATCCAACAAGTTTCCTTCCGTTGTCAGCTGCAGTGCCTGGACCATTTTGAGTCCTTCCTTCCCGCATCTTTCTCGATTCCTGGAACAGAGCCTCACAGTGTCTTTGCCGGGGTCCTGGAGGAGGACACAAAAAAGGCAGTCACTCGAGAGAAAGATGTTTTTTTACATTAATGTGCAGTTTCCCATTCATGTCACGCTCCGGCTCTGAATACTCCCGGCCTTCCAGAACTTAAGTGAAATAGGAGGGCCTTTGTATCCCGGCCTCCGCCCTCCGTCCGCTCAAAGATGAATGCGACCGGATATCGCTGTAAACAGCGTCTTATTATGGAAATTTATCCAAAAATTTCAATTTTGCTGATTTTACATAAACGCGCTTGGTTGGAGCGCGGGTGTGGGACTCCTGCAGGATAACAAGGAATGGCCTGGACACTCTTGCCGGAGTTGGAGCCGTACCCGCCCTGCAACTGCTCCACAGGGGTACAGGGCGCCGCCCGCCGCGGAGTGGGTGCCAGCTTATTACGAAGTGTCACGGACGGCGGTGTCAAGTGATGAGCTTATTATCCACCCATTTACGCTTAATGAATATTGGACGCTGCGAAATTGGGATTTCGCCGGGACTGTGAGATCGCAGCGCCTGCTACAGTGAAATGGGAATTCATGAAATATTCGCGCAGCGGTCGAGGGGAATTTTAAACAGAATTAAGGCGGCGTTAAGCGGATAATGGAGCTTAATGCAAAATGGAGAGGAATCGCTGGGTGAAATGAATCGAACAAGTTAATCGCTGTTCGGCTAATAGAATTCCTTCATGAGATCGCGACTAAATGACACAAAAGCTGATTTGTTCGATGGCAACAGGAGTTATTTTGAAAATGGCACAGACAAATTAATGGTTCGCGCTCTTTAAATGATTAATTAGATTCCTGTCTGAAACGAGGACGGAGGAACTAAATTATTAAGTGTATGGGATAAATGTTTTCTATTTTGTACTCATTAGCAAAAATTCAGGAGAGATGTACCTATGTATAATTTGGGTAAGTAGGTTGGAAAAAAGCAACTTTTTTACTTATTATAGAATACAATTCAGAGCCGGTTTTGAAGACTTCAGAGTCCGGGACAGAGGAGGAAGTGGAAGCCATTTTAATTGAAAAATATCCCGTTAACAATTTTATTTTCACAATTAAGACAGACATTTTAATTATTAAAAATATTGCACAGGCATTTATCTCACAAATAGACAACAAAGAGTAAAAGTAGACAATGTATTTAGTGACTATAAAAAAAATTAAAACTGGTGTGCCGCAAGGTACCATACTAGGTCCACTACTTTTTATTCTATATGTTAATGATCTACTTACTGAAATCACTGATAATGATATTGTATCATATGCCGATGATACAGCTGCAATAACTGAAGGCAAAACATGGGAAGAAGCTAAAAAAAAAATGAATGAACTACTAGCTAAGATAGATTTATGGCTTGAAGCTAATATACTTACATTGAATGTTGACAAAACAGTCTATATTATAGTTGGGAATTACTGCCACTTATGTTTGAAATAATACAATTACACGCAAACGACATTTTTCTTCTTCAAACTCGAACCGGACTTTTGAATAAAATAACATCGAATTTTGGAACTTAATCTTTGTAAAGCGAGAGAGTCAAATTAGATTACTCTAAGGAATATTGTACAAAAAGAATTTATTATTCCTGGGTCGCGGGCGCCATAAGCAGTTGCCTACTTTACTTTTCTATTAATCGGACTCTGATTGTAAGGTTCATTCGGATTTAAGTATATTACTTCTTCAGAATCACTAGTAAAAAATCGAATTTATAAAGTAAACAACAAAATACATATTGTCCGAGCAGCAATCAATCAAAACCGACCCCCTGAGATTAAACGTCCTAATGCTCCCCTAAAAGGCAACCGCTATAAAAAAGATTTTAAATTTTTGCCACGATCAAAATTTACTCGTCTCCAGCGATGTCGTCCAGTTGTTCTACAGTCAATTTAATTTATGTGCCAATTTTTGTGGAATAAAATGAACTCATAACTGGCTGAGGGGACGATCGGAATTGCGATATAAAAATGTCAATTCCTCGCAGAGGGGAATATATTGGCTTATCCGAAGGAACCATGCACAAAAGCGGCGCTCGGGGACTCTTCCCGAGGGAATGGGCGAAGCGCTCCTTAACGGCTGCAGCATATGTTGTGTCGTCACTAAATTTCCATAATCGATAGCCGTTAAATTCCCACAAAAAGTGGAAAAAAGCTGAAGTTAACCAGACCGTATGCTCCGATTGGACGAATATGCTCCGATTGGACTTAGTTCGGAAGCAACTGCTAGAGGGCGCCCTCTCCCACACTGCCACACGTGGCGATGACGAACGATGTACGTAAGCCGTTTGGCGCAAAACAAGCTGTAGAGGCTAATTTTGATGATCAATTTTATTCCCGACCGAGCGTCCTGGCAGCATTTAGGGATCTATGTCATAATCAGGATTTTCATCAAAAAAAGAATTACAGGCAAATAAATTGAAGAAGGATAATGCAGGGATTTAGAAGGTTTTTTCTCGATTTGGTGAAAAACCTTGAACAAAAAATTAGGGAGTTTGAGCTCCACAGATCCGTTCGTTGCCTTATAAAAAAATAAATATAAACAAAATTTCTGGAGGAGCTTTGAAATCAATCCGCCGTGACATGCCATTTCGGGAAAGGGTCTTATATACCCCAGAAAACCACGAGACCGCGAGCATATTCAGATATTTTGAGAGGTTTTCATCATCATGTGTATGGATCCCTCGAAATTTAGTAACACAACCTTTATCCGTGTTCATCGGGTCGAAGGTGTGCTCCAGAGTCCGAGGTAAGAGGAACCGATGGGCTTTCAGATGATGTCTGCGGCTAAAAGGGAAGGAAGAATTCCTGCGGTCGATTCTGATTGACATCTTCGCTGAATCTTTGCCGGAGCGGCCAGACGGTGGACAATCAGCGGGAAGGTGAAAAAATTGCGGTCTTTTTTCGATTTGGCTCTGACGAGGCTGACTGACTCGATTTCTTTACTCTTGAGCAGTTTCGAGGTTTCCACGAAGTACCTAATCCTTTTGCACGGAGGAGATTCCTGCGGTTGGATCCCTTCAAAAAGCATTTTTATATATTTTATTTTTTTTCGATCAGCGAACCGCTGCATGAGCACATCTTGAACCTTTTGAGGTACCCCCCCCACATATTCGTGGAAACAACCCGAAGTGCGGGGACTGGCGGGTGGGTACAAGAGATTTATGTGTAAAAATAAATTGCACCACGACGTTTTACATTCAAAGGGAATTTTCCGGCGATTCAATTTCACCGGCGTATCAACTGAGAAGACGTGCCAGGGCACGTGCTGGTGCTCCACTTCGAGTCTTACACCTTTTCCCCAGTCGAGTGGAGTGAAGTTGGCTTCGTTGGATCTTCTCAGGCAGGCAACTTCACCGAAACCGTCCTCTATTCCTCTGCACGACCAACGATAGTTAGTCAAATTGGAGCTGGGAAGTCGTGAGCTGTCTTATTTCCGGATTTTAATGGGCAGGTGTAGCGAGTGCTGGATTGAAGAGGAACCTGATAAAAATCGATTTAGACTTCCGGAAGGAAGTCGGAATAGTGTCGGGATGTTCGGGTGCAGCGTACCCTACGTAGTACGGAAGAAGGTGCTTATTAGGTTCTCTTTTGCGGCACTATCCAGGTAATTTTGCGATCCAATTTCCCGACAAGCATGCAGGCTTAATTTCAAGGGAGAAAAGTGGGAAAAGGGGTTCAAATACTGAAATTACAGGTACCGTTTCAAAAATAACTAGCGAATTTTAAGTTCACTCTATCGTTACGAAAAAAATACTAAGAAATCGATACTGCACTCGGAAATATGTTTCGCAATATGATTGAGAAATACCAATAACTTTCATTAAAATCCTACCATTTAAAATAAAAGTGTGCTGCTTTAAAATACGGTTTTTTGGATTAAATGCTTTACGTTATTTAAAATAAAATATTGAGTCTTTCGAATAAATTCTATAGAAATTTTCTTTTAAATTAAACTTACAAATCTCTTGCTTATATAGATACTTTTTCTGAGTGTAGATTTCAATTCAGCAAATTTTTAAAATTGGTATACTACTTCCAAGTTATTTTCTGAACCCTCTGAACCCAATCATTGAAGGTAAATAGAGGTATTTTTAATTCTAAAGAATTTTTGCAATCTCCAACCTGATGAATCTGCAGGGTTGTTCGACGAATTTAAATTTCAAATGAAGAAAAGATTAAGATTTACCACGTAAAAGGGCAAACAAGATTGGATCACTTTACCTCCTTATCTCAATCGAATCTGCTCGAATCCTTCGAAAAGAAAATGCTTCTTTTACCCAACAAAATCTAAACATCGATCATCCCAGGAGGCATCAAAATGTCGCCGGAGTACTATATAACTAAGAGGGAAATCAGAAAAGGTCCAGGTCCTTCGGTTAACTGAAGCTGAAGAGAGCTTTTCCGTCTAAGTGCCCCCTGCCCCGGAATAAAGTCTACTGTACGACCCCCAGCCACGGCGCATATTGAGAAATGAATTTAATTTATTAATGAAAATTTCGTTTTCCTGTGACAGAGATTTTTTACCCGAGGAGCAACGAACCCACTCTCAACAAAAACCCTCCTTTCATTTCTTTGGGAAAATTTAAGATTTTCTCAGGCAGGAGCTGCCGTTTCGAACCTCGCCAGACGTCTAGGGATTTTCCCTCATCGTCAGGGGAGAGGGAAAAGGGAATACGGTCCTCAGAGTGGCTGGCTAAGATCCCTTTTTTGCTTGCATAATTTGAAAGGGAACCGCTCTAATTTAATTTTCCATACTTCATAAGGATCAGCGCCATCTATTATCAGCGAAATTGCTTGAGGCTGGCGCTCTGCGGCAGGACAGGGATTTTTTGTCTGCGGTCAAAAACTCCATCCGTTTGATGGAATTATTTTTTTAATGCGATGGGACCATTACAGAGTGAGAGTAAAATAAATTGCAGTGATTTTCACCCTTCGACCCAATTTGCAGTGAGTGTCTTTAAGGTCCTAGCTGTCTTGGGATTTTCTACCCCTTATCTGTACTCCCTTAAATGACTTATCTAATAAGGGAAGCAATTTTCATATAAAATGGCCCATAGGAGCAATCTCTTCTGGGGCTACGACTGAAAGCCTTCGATGCCTACTGCTGCTGCGGCACGTCCCTCTATGTCGTCAGATACCGTCGGAATGCGGCAATAATTCTGGAGGAAGTCTTAAAAGGTTCGACGTAGCGCAGGTATGTGGCCGCAGTAAAGATAGATAGATAGATCGGGGCTTGGCGAGGTGGCCTATTGATTTCCCATCAACCACAAATTTCCGAAGGGATTCTCCGACGGGGGGTGCTCCGCCCTTCCTAGGAGTAAACCGGGAATCAGGCCCCACAGCCAGGGAGCCCGTCATTACCTCCGGCATCCTTATCTCCATAGAATTTCAGTATTTTTCGCTCGTTTCGCCATTTCTGCTGCTCTGCGACGGCATGCACTTCGCGGGGACAGGGAACGCAAAATTCCTAGAAATGTTTTTAAATGAGTCATGCAGAGAAGGCGGGGTTGGGGGGCAGCAAAATATAAGAATCCAGGGAAGCCAAAGCTCCAAGTGGACGAAAAACGCGGCTTGGGATTTTCAGCATTCTCCTCGGCGGGCGATTGGAATGCTTTGGAGCGTAATCTATAAATGCATAAGGTTTCATTCTCATCGAAAGTTATGGACTGTGAATTTAATCAGATAATACTTTTACGCTGTTGTTATTCTACGCGATAGATGGTGTTGTTGTGACCTGGTTTTTAAGTATAAGATGCAATGGAATTATGATTTCCACGATATTTCTCAATAGTTTTATTAGACAAATATGTTTTGTTATACCCAAATTATAGAATATTAACGAAAACACTAGCTCGAGTACAAACACAATACCAATGCAGCCGAGAAATATTAATCTCTTTTCCTTAAAAGAAAATGTTATTTTATTTAATTTCCGGACTACTGAGCACCACTGTTCAGCCGGGCTATTTATTTGTGCAACATCTTATTGGCATAGACCTTTCCACGTAACCCCAGAGAAAGACGTCCAAAGGTGTCAAATCGCAAAATCTTTATTTTCAGTCATTTGACTTCGTTGTTTCGTGAGATAATACTTCCTGCGGAAATTTTGTTCGCAATAGCGCCATTGTTCCGAGTCCTGTGTGACAAGTGGCACCACCCTGTTGAAACCACATATTGTCCAAGCCCATTTAATGCAATTCATAAAATGTTTGGATCACTTTTACGCGTTTTTCAACTGGATATTGCTCTATGACTCATTTTTACAAACCCTATAGATGTTAGTTGTAAACGAAAAATATATTGATCTTAGAAATAATCGCTATTGCCATTGAATCACCCTATATTGATATTCATAGAATATTATTTGTTATATGAAAATGTTGCTTGTTTTTATTTAAAATATATATTATAACAAAATAAAAAAGGGGAATAAATTCTAATAAAGTCTAGAATCTACTCTTACATAAATCTGAACAGATGTCCTGCAATATATATTTACCTATTTTTTTTTTATAGCAATTTACTATTGTGTGATATCTGTCGAAATCCTCACATCTTCGCCGCTAAGAACCTTCCGAGTTTCCTGAAATAAATTTCCGAACGGAAATAAATCCATCCTGCCAATAAAAAATTTATCAAGCCTATAACACAAGATGAATTGAGTACGTTTGTTTTTTCTTCCGCTGCCCTGGATCTCACCCTCTCACAGGGATGAGGGGAATCCCAGCATCCCAGTCCTCGTACACTTGTTGCCGGAGCCCAAAGCGGAGTTCTCGTTTCGAAGACGTATCACCAACATCCCGGAAACTAGACCTGTATTTAAGTTCTGGCGGCCCATTAAATCGTCCAGGACGCGTTCACATGCTGGAAAAAGTACAAACATTTCCGGAGATAAATCTAACGCGCGCCGCTGTGTTATTGTTCACTGGCGGCAGGGGGCAGGGGCTGGGGGGTGCCCTTCGGGAACTCAACAGGTGGATGAAGAATTGGCAGGCAGCCAGCATCCGCAGTATCCGAGGACTGAGACTGGAAAATTTTAAGTGAGGGAAAATGGTCTGGAGTTGGAGAATGGTAAAAGGGACTCAGGTTTTCCGAGCTTCCGGGAGCCTTGGGGTTTGTTTTGGACAGGATGATCCCATAACCGATCCCTGCCTAAGTGGATGCTTATGTACTCTTGTAAGTCTTACCCGCAAAATAAGTAAAAATGAGGAAAAACACTAAAAAAAAAAAACAAATAGAAAAATGCGAGTCACTCTGTACCCCAGGAGGATATGACAGGACCCTGTCGTTATAATTCCATCCTCTGAAAAAGGAGCCCTACGCAGCGGAGGCTCCATCCACCGCACGACATGCAATGCCTCAGGAAGTCACAGTCGCTTTGATATGCAGGAGCAGCAGGGCTCCGTCCGGGACGACGGCTTTAGTTGTCATCGCCCTGTCGGAAAAAAGCCTAATATGCAACATGACAACTATGAAAGTTAATTAGGAAAATTCCGGAAAACTCCCAGGCAGCAGACACGGATATCTGTCGGATTTTTCGGGGGGAGGGAGAAGCTATATTTTTTCGGACGACATGTAATTTGGGACTGCTTTGAAGAAAGCTTCTGCGGAGATAATTGATAAGGGTAAGGTCATCATCACATACCTTCAGCTTATTCCATGTTTAACAGGTCTCGGACGTGCCATCGGGGATGATTCTTTCTTTGAAGGATGGTAAAGCCGCTTTTCTTATAAAGGCTAAACCCCTTTTTACGTTCTGACAGAGGATTAACTTCCAACGCTTTCATCTTATCTTATTTATTTTATTTACAGAAATCTTGATGGCTAAATAAAATATGTACGTAACTTAAAAGGCATAAACATTAGTAAAGTAAGATTAATAATTTATGTGTTTATTATGGAGCGTTACGAATTCCCGCCAATAAAAATTCCATTAAGTTAAAATGTTGCCTTTTAGGATATATTCGATTTTATTTTTGTGCTTGACTGATTAATAATTCTTCTGGTGTACCTCAAGGGAGCCACTTTGGCCCACTTCTTTTTAACAATTATAAAAATGATTTACCTTTTACTCTATCTCATTCGCTGTGTCCTAACGAGGCTGGACAAAATTATGGATTTAGGTGTTATGGTGATAGGCTTAAATTAATTAAATTGGACTGACTCTAGCTTAGACGTGATATCTCCACGACTGCTCTCGCATTCGAGTGCCTGCAGGGAATTATATCGACTCTCCTGCTCTACTATTCCACTATTATATTATACTATTTTAGTTCTTATTTTGTTAATAAATAAATAAATAGATTGCTTTACGTACCTTTAGTTATAAATATCGATTGGATGTTGATGTATGCTAGTAAAAAATAGTTTCGATTAATCACTTTAGATAAGAAGACAATTTGCAGATATGTGTAGACTTAAATAATGTTGCGAGTCGCCCTTCTACCAAACTCATATCTACCAGTTTTGTGTACTTGCGACCAGCTGTTTTCTCTTGCTTTTTTATCGCGCAACAACATGTAATAGCGTTATCGCAACATAAGCAAATTAGTTGTCCGCCCCCAACAGGAAAATCGATAAGGGCAACTGACAAAAACCTGGACCCACTAGTGTTGCAGCTTACCGACCCAAGCTAACTAGATAACGTTCAAAATTCAAACGCACAAGAGAGCTTTCACTCTCACGCGGCGAATTCAGGTGTCTCTAAGTTCGCCGCAGAAAACCCTGTCCCGCCTAGTAGGTAACCTGCATTACCTTTCGTAACGGCAATGTGGCGGTGATCGGCGCGGCCGTCGATTGTATGCGCGTTTATGCTGCGCATGTATTGCACCTTGCTAGCGTCGCCGATAGACCTGTAACGGTTTGACGGCATTAACCTGACTCTGCCGCGAGAGTGCCGTGAACGTAGTTCGTTTTCGCCGTGTATTACCCAAATTCATCGCCTGGGCATATTTTTTCGCGATCATGCCAGAGAACGTTTGCTAGAACTTGAGGGAATTTGATAACTTTATAATTTGCTTTAAGTGTTTCGTTTGTTCGCCCTCGTTATCTAAGGGAATTTGAAAAAGTTTTCAGTGAGAAAAAATCAATGAGAAATATTTTCTGGTGCATTTCGATCGATTTGTATGACGACAAGTGCGATTGTGTTTGTCTGACAGTCTGAGCGCACCCCCACACAGGTCGTGCTCACCTGAGAGTTCTGTCTGTCTTATGTTGATCGTTACCTGTATACAACAGTTTGCGCGATCTCAGGTAAAATTTGTTAAATTGAGCGGTCGAGTACGTTTGTATTTTGTAGGCAGCGCCGCTGCGCGTCAGAGTGGTTGGTACGTGTATGGTGGAAAATTCAAATCTTCTGGTGTGTTGGTGTTGTGATCGTGCAGTCGATCGCGATCGCCTTCGAATTGCTGCTGGCCTGTGGTGGTTTTATACACCTGTATGTGAGTGTTTTGATATCGATGCTGCAGTTGCGATTTATTTCCCATAGTGCTGCATGTGTGCCGTTGTCGTCGTCGTCGTCGTCGTCTTCGCTGTCGCCGTGATCGTTTAAGTTTCGCGCCGCTTCGCAGCGCCGCGATCGTTCCTTTTCGGCTGTTTTCTTTCTAAACCGCGCGTCTGGTCTGTTTGTGGTGGTGGTGTTGTGTTTGCAGGAAAAGCTAAGAGTCAAGTGCAATTTATTAAAAATAATAAAATAAAAATACGAGGCGAGAAACGTCGCTCGCTGAGAAGAGCTCGAGTTGAGTTGAATAGCCCCGCTCAAGTGGAGCACCACCTTTTAGATTTCCAGAAAACCTCAGCAATTTTTCCGCCAATCCCGAGAAGAAGGAATCACAGAACGTGACACCAGCAGCGAGCGGTGGCTCCAGCAGCATCCAGCATCAGCACCAGCACCGTGCGATGTAAGTGCGCTTTCCTCCTTCTTTAAGACACCACCGGTTCGCTTTATACATTTTATTTTATATGTTAGTTTATTTATTTCTTGATTTTCATTTTTCGTAATGTTGTCGTGCTTAATTTTTCTTCGAACCCATCCTACGAAGACAGTCCGCTGGGGCGGGTGCGACAGGGGGAAAATTAACATTTTCACGAATCGGTCGAGATAAAAAGATAAAGATAAAGCGCACTCTGTCGCACGCTGGCTGCGGGCACGCTGCGCTGCGATTCTTCTCCGGCAAACACCTGAAAAGTAGGCCGGCGACGGAAATTCCAAAACGAACGGGCTACATTTTATCGCACTAGATATTCCTTCTGGGTTTTTGTAAAGATCACGCTTATCGCTTGTGGGAATTGCCAGGTGTGCCGCACGACACGCACTTTATCGCGATGCGTTGTTGTTATTGATTTTGGTAACGATTAACAGGTGCGCAAGTCACTCAAGAATTTTCGATTAAATAAGACGTCATTTCAAGATCGTTAAGAGGTTAGAATTTTAGTGGTAAATTGAACTCATAGAATCAGTTGAATCAGTTTTGATTTCAAGAAAAAGATAATATTTTGTAAATGTTATACAGTGCTGTGCAAAACATTTGCAACTAAAATCATAGTTTATTACATATCATTATAAAATTTCTTAAACCACTGATACCAAAAAAAGTTTTATAGTGCATTATTCTTTATTATGTCTAGTTTCCAGATATAACAATAGCAGAATGTAATATCCCATAATAAGGGAGCAATATCCAGTTTTTTATTCAACGTAACAATTTTGCCTGTGCAAAACATTTGCAACTTTATATATCAACAAATACTTTTCTCGGAATAAATGAGAATTGTCAGTACTTTGTTAGTTAACTGTTATTTTCTATTCCATATATAGTTAATAAAAAATAATAATAATAATTTTCTATTCCGATCCAACTACTGCAGGGCATATAATCCAGTCCGTCGGTCAGATCCATGCGCGGAAGTGTATTATTAAAATATTTTTTTTCCTTTAAACGCAAAAGTTCGTAAAATGGGAGTAATTAATTTTACAACGAAATAAAAAAGCGAATAAAATAGCTAAATCCACCATATCCAGAATTATAAGCAGTTTTAAAAAGACTGGGAGTATTGAAAATATTCATAAAGGGTGGTAGACCAAGGAAAACGACAAAGGCTGAAGATCGTAGAATTTAAATTTTAATTAAATCTCGGCCTTTCCTCAGTTCAAGGTACTTAGGTAAAAAACGAATAAAACCTGGATGTGGATCCTTCGACAGTAAGAAGATGAGCCATAGAAATCGATCTTAAGACATACAGGCCAGCGAAAAAGCCACTACTTTCCGAAAAAAATGGCTGAGCTCGACTTGTCTTTGCTCGAAGTCATTTAGAATCGCTCCTAGAAAAAAGGAGAACTGTCCTTTTTTCGGATGAGTGTTTAACTTTAAGTTTAACTTGGTGGAGCTAGATGGAGGGCAAAAAGTAGGACGACCGACGAACAAACGACTAAATCCGCGATAAACTGTGGTAACTATGAAGCATGGAAGTGGTAATACAATGGTCTGGGGGTGTTTATCAGCTCAGGGCGTGGGACCTCTTTATGAAATACCACGGATAATGAAAGCGGAGGACTACAAAAACATTATGGAAAGTGTTATGCTCCCTTACGCAGAGGAAGAAATGCCCCTGCGCTGGCCCTACGAACAGGACAATGATCCCAAGCACACCTCTAGACTTCTTCAGGCTTGGTTTTCGCAGCAAAACATTGAAGTTTTGAAATGGCTCGCACAGTCCCCAGATCTCAACCCCGTAGAAAAGCTATGGCAACTGGTTAAGAAGAATATGAGGGGTAAATTTTACAACAACCGTGACGAACTCTTTAAGGGTATAAAAAAGGCTTGGAATGATATAACTTCTTTACATATTGAGTCGCTATTTAATTCTATGCCAAGAAGATGTGCAGCAGTTATTGTAAATAAAGGCTATTCAACGAAATAATAATGATAATATATATTTAAAGTCGCCAACATTGTTAATGTCAAGGAGTTGCAAATGTTTTGCACAGTCAGTTTTGTATCTTAGTATGAAAAAAACGAATATTTCTCCTTTTTTATTGAATACCTTTAGTTTTTTAATATTCTTAAATTAGATATAATAAAGAATAAAATACTGTATTAGCTTTTTTGTTTTTAAGAATTTAAGGTTTGTTGTAGTAAGACATAGAAAATTGGGGTTTTAGTTGCAAATGTTTTGCACAGCACTGTAGTTCAGTTCAGTTGCTAGTAAGTCCCATTCGAATTATAAATGATAGAAGTACAGTCAATCTAAGTAACTTAACCCTTATATGTTCGTCAAATTTCAACTCGGAAAGCTTTGTTATTTATTTTTAAAAAAATTGAAAATTCATACCCGAGTATTTTCAATAGTGCTCTCTTAGAATATCACCTGAAAATTAAAACAAAAACAACCCCCTCCTACTGTATTTTTGAATTAAAAAAAAAAAAAAAAATAAAGATTTCTGAGGGCCAATTTTATAACAAATTGATATTTTCAATTCTTATCAAAGAAGTTTTGGAAAAAAGTCAAAACAACAAAACTTCCGGCTCAAAAAGTGATTTTTATCATTAAGGGATTGTAAACCACCCCTAAAATCAACATTTTTGCGTTAACTCGCTAACTTTAAGGATTTTTTCTGAAAAAAATTTGTTTTGGCTTTCGAAAGGAGGTGAAAATGGGAAAAAATATAATAGTGAGAATAAGAACCTTAATACTTTTGTTCTCTAAGATCAAATTTCATCACAACCCCAAGAAAAGCCCAAAAGGGCTAAAATTTGGCAGTTTTTCAAAAACACTGTTTTGAGAACTAAAGTGGCAGGGGGTGAGTAAGGGTTGGAAATTTGAAAATTCGTAGTATTAGTTTTACCCAATTTTTTCAGTCAGTCGAGTATACGTTTTATACCACATGACATTTTATTTAATTCTTATGGCAAGGAGTTAAAATGGTAAAAGAATCGATTTTTTTGAATTACTTAAAACAATTGGTATACTTTTTTGTAAAGCGAAGTATCGCTTCTGTAAATCAGTAATTGTATTCGTACCTTAAAGCCAAACTTTTATTACAAAAAAGAAAGAAAAGAAAATAATCAACTGCTTGTTTGGCTTGTGTAAATCTACGATTTCTTACAACAAAAAATTTCCTGATACCTTATTCTTAAAGGTTAAGCTACGGTCATTTTGAATTTCAAAATGTTAATAGCTAATTTGAATTCAACGACCCTATAAAATTTGACAATTCGCTATATTGATTTAATTTGATTTGATAACACTCTACATGCCTGAGGTAAAGTAAATTTATTTTACTATATTTACATCCATTTCAATTTTTTGGTAAAATCAATTTCACTGGGGTCATCATAGTATTTTTTGTCCAAATGCTTCTACAGTCCACTAGCTGAAACGATTCCATGTTACACCATCCCCGGAGATGTAATTGATAAAATGATTGCCATTTAGCTCACCTGCGGCATGTAGAAGTGTGTGAAAGGTGGAAAGTAACAGCATTTAGACACGCGAGCCCCACTACACAATATAGGCCTAGTAAGCGCCTAACAAAGCGGCAGAATTATGTCATTCGTTCGGTTTAATTAAGTGGCGACCTCAGGGGTAATTACAGTCCAGTCCAGGTGTAGAGGTGGGTCGCGGCACAGGCACGAGCACGGTTTGCGTGATCCTTGACAGTGCTGTTGAATTGGAGCATTAAACCTGGCTGCAGTTCTTCCGCAATAATCCCGATCCCGCGGGAGCATGGCATCAATTACGTCTGCGTATAGATGTTATCTAGCCGTTGTAGCAGGAGTCACTCCGGGCTGATTATCATAAGACATCAGAAGCAGGTGATATATCCGCCCGGTGCTGCCAAGAACGCGTTCCGGCCGGGGAGGCCTGCCTGATGCTGCGTCGTTTGTTGCCGGGGCAAAAAGGCGGCAAACGAATGAGCGCAGCATAGTGCAGGTAAGCGTCACGGTTGATGGTATCCGTTGATTGCATCCACTCAGAATAGAACATTCTTTGCGGTGCATCCGTGCGCCTCCTCCGTGAGACCTCTAGGAAATTCCATCTGAAGCAAATGAGGAAGTGATGGCACATTTCTTCCTTTATCCATTGCATAATGTTTCTTTGCCAAGATCAGAGCCTAGAGAGTGCACACACACACACACAGTTGCGCTCCGGCGCGCTCTCTTGCAGCATCCACTGGCGGGACGGTTGCATAAATTCTTAACATTTTGAAGTAAATATGCGGCAGCGGCTCTGCATTAATCTCAAGGCTCGGGAATTTATAGCAGGGCTGAGCTGATCTTAGGTGCAGATATTCGCAAGGATTGGATTTCATTGTTTATGCAGAAAGATACATGCCGTCAACATTTCTTCAGATTCTTTAAATTGGATATTTTACTTCGTCGGCGTTTTTCTTTTAGAGAGGGGGAAATAATTCTTCTGAAATTTATGAGATCTGCGTTTGATCTGGATTTTGTACTGCTATAACTGCGCGTTTCCTTTCTAAACCCTTATAAAACGTTTATCCCTTTTCGAGTATTCAATTAAAAATATGCAATATGGCTATAATACTAGAAGAAATGAACAAGTGCCTTTCTTTTGAAATAATATTCACTTCCACCAAGCGTTTTTTTTAAAATAAATTAATTAATCCAGTCAAAATAGATTTAAAAAATTGCCAAACTTTGTATCTGAAAATTCCGATGTAGTGGAAAGGCATTTAAATTATCATTTTAAATGAAATATCAAAAATTCCCATTGAGCCGGTCTGTGCTGAAAATTTTAGTGAAGGTCAAAGGTGCAAAAAATAGATTTTCCAAACATATCTCTTAAATTTTTATTCTAAAGTCGTCGTAAACCAAACTGACTGTCGATCATTCGTTTTCAGATTTCTCACGCTATTACATATATAAATTAAGATTTGTCTGCAGTCTAACATGTGAGAAATTTATATTTTAGTCTTCTCAAAATGGTTTTTCCTTTCTATAAGACGAAAACAGTACAATTTAGGATACCTTCACCCTTAACAATGCTGTTACATATCTTTATTAGGGTTATTTTATCATTTAACGATTTCTGAACAACAACAAAATTCTTTAAAAGACGCTTGCACTTGAAACAATTTAAATCAACCTCCCCCAAGAGTTCGTTTGGAAATTTCATAAGACAGCTAACGAACCGAAAAAATACATTGAACCGTCTTGAAATTGGTTTCTTCACTAAACAACGTATTCTCACCATTTGTTTTTCGGGCTGACAACTTAATAGGGTAATTGGGCAAACTTTATATCACTCCAGAATCGGGCAGGGAGCCTTAAGTGGCCTGGAAACGCTTCTCCGACGTCCTCCGCCATTGTAATTAGGCGGGGGTCTGATGGTGGTGCATTGTTTCGGAGTAATCATCGAAAAAAGAATATATATACAAAAAGTAGAAAAAAAAATACATGAAAAATCGTGAAGCATTCATATAATCGAAAGCACGTTCCCATTGTGTCCGGATGAATGCACCGTGGAAATTGAGACGAGATTGTGCCCGGGCGTCCTCCTCCAACCGAACCGAACCTTAGTGTATCTTAGCCAGGCCAGGCCTCTAGAAAATGTCTATCTCAGGCTGAGACTAAAGCGCAGTCCGACAGACGTGCTGAGTTCACAAGTGAGACGAAAATTGCTTCTGGGGAATCGGTGGAGGAGGAGAAAGGGGTGGAATGTGGACGACGAAATTGGGGAGTTTAATGGGAAACTGCTAAAAACCCTCAACGATTCGAATCCAAGTTAGGCCAAGCTATGTCAGGCCTGACAAGTGATGGAGGGGCGAGTTGCGCGGATGACGGTGGGATGTGTGAGATATTTCACCGGAGTCAGCTGGACTTTTTGCGATATATCACCAGTGAGTGACTTCGTACGAATTATCGTAATTTTCCCAGTTCGGAGCTGGCGCTGTAGACTGTAATTGGGCCCCCATTAAAGCGAGTTTCAATTTGTTTCCTTCGACTGTGAACTGTCAGTCTAGAGTCCCCGCATCGTGACTTCGATTACTGCGATTTCTCTGTCATGCCTAACGTGGGTCAGCTGGTGTCCTTCGACCTCTGGGAACGTTGGCAACTTTGTACTGTAGTAAGTATGCTCTCAATGCCGCCACACACCCTTCGTTATACTATCAAAAAAACTAAAAGATAAGGTAATACAATTTCCTCCCTTGGAATTAACATAATTTTGGTCAGTAGTGTATTTTCTACAAAAATAAGAAACATAATTGAGAAATATTTTAAGATGTACTATCTAGGAAATTGGCTGGATCTAAATTAGATAGAGAATCAAGAGGTAAAATTTAGAATCGCAGGTTTAAAAATGTAAAAATAACGATAAGTTATGGAATGTTGTTAAATTATCATGGGATTATGTGCCAGCGCCTTATTGAGTCCTGGCCTAAAAGAAGTCAGTTGGTTGTAAAAATTGAATTTTCTTAACAAACTATTAAAAATACAAAGATGAATTAATTTTTTTTATATAAAAATTTTCCGAATCGAGTGGGTCATTATTACATTTTTCTGTCAAGAAGATAAGAGATAAAATGAACTGTTTTTCTATTTAATAAAACGTCCTCGACTTTATTAGAACACAAAAAGCACATTTTCGCAATTAAATTAACGTAAAAACCTTCCCTTCTTGCCCTTGTTTTCGAAGGAAGTAATAAAATTAGAGAGGATACTTCTCCAAGCCCCATGTAACTAAAACCGGTGTCATTGCTCCCTCTGGCCAGACAGGCGTGCTCCTAAATAAAAGTTCATTGTTGTTCTCGCAGACACTTTAGATAAATCCTTCTGGAGCACCTGACAGCTAATCCCCTCTGGCACGGCGTGGCGGCACCCAGCTTAAGAGTCCTCCATGAATTTTCCCCTGCAAATTAAACGAATTAAATTGCCACTGGTTGGGTTGGTATGAGGCTGTGGTGGCGGACTCCAGATACTTGGATACCAGCAGCCCCGCAGCCCCAGATACAATTATCCATGGTGTCGCTGTGAGGTACGATAACGACACTATTCTATGCACCAAAAGCCGGCCTAAACTCTTTGCTGGTTCGCACCAAACCTTGTTGACAAAGTCTAGACTAGACATACCTGGAACTACTACTCACCGGAGCCCGGAGTGGGGTACTGGGGGGCTCCGGCGGGGCCAGTTCGGGCTCTGTGTAGGGCTGTAGGGCAAGGGACGCCACGCTGGCTTCCATCTCGACAAAACCAGATCCATCTGGCCTGCATAAACAGCACTTGCAGACCTTGAACATTGCTGGATGGAATGTTGGACGAAGAAACCTTTCTGTGGCGCTGCTGGGGCCCTTTGTTTCATCTTGGAGTTTTGTGATTTTTGTGTTAATTTTATAGTGTTTTTTAGCAACATTATTCTGTTTTAGAAATACAACATTTATTCCGATATAGAAATACAAAATGAAGTTGACCACTAAGTTTATTTATTTGCACACCTAAAAAAAAATAGAGGAACTAATGTAAAATTGAGTATTTCAAAATATATATCAATTTTTAAAAACGCTTTCTGTGGGCCTAATTAAACGGCCTTTTTTTAAAAATTAATCAGCGGGATATTTCTAGATTGCGATTTCAGAAAAATGGTTCGATCTATTGTGTCTGAAGTAGCCAAAACACCTGCTCAACAGATCATTAGTGGGCAAACAAATATGTAGACTAACAAAAAGAATTGGCCTTTGAGTCAAAGAACAAATGAAAAAATTGCATTAAAAATATTAAAGCACGCAATGAGATTTACTGCAGCTCTTCTCTCTTAAATTATTGAATTTCGACAAAAAATTAGAAAGAAAGCAGTCACCCTAGAAACCCTCATATACCCATTTTTATAGAATTTCCAGAAAATTAAGAATTATTGCCTGTCATATTGCTGCAGCACTTTTGATTTTTAAAATGTTTACCGCAGATTCGAAAGTACCGATCAGTTGTGTACGATATTAATTTTCTAGTACAATATTGAAGCTAAGATACCATTTTCAATACCCAAATTTCAATAGGAACTAAGTAACTTCTTTATTTTCTTCGCCATTTTTGACCCTAATGGAATGTTAAGTACCTTCGAGTAAAAACAAAATATCAAAAAGCAATCATTTAGGCGTAATTGAAAGATAAACAAGCATACATAGGCATAAACAAGAGGATGTTCTTTTCCCAAATACCCACCACAAACTTCTTTTTAATTGTTAGATCCGATTAATGTCGAAAAGTACTTTGTACGTTTTTCTAGCTGCTTATCAACATAGCAACCAGCTCGGGTTAAGTCCGTACTGCGCATCAACGTCAACAAGAACTACTTACACGCGGGGGGACTATCAATCAATCAGGCTCGTCACTCTCCAGCACGAATTTAATTAATAAAACCAGACGATTTTTGGCTGGAAGGAGTGCATCCAACGCCACCCCGGCGCGGTGGTGCTCCCGGTAACTCGAAACAAGCGAACAAAATTAAAGATTGCATCAAATTTTCTTATTAATCCCCCCGGTAGCTGGTAGCGCGGCAAAAAGTGCAGGAAATGATTCATTTTTCCCAGCATTAACGATAATCTTGAGACCTCCAAATATCTTGAATCGTGGAGGTAAATTGATTTCTAAGTATAATCACAGCCGTCGTCGTGCAGAAGAACGGCTTTCGGCACCTCGAGAGTATTTGAATTTCCTCTGGAAATGAAAGCACCAACGTAGAGAGCAAGAGCCTTTCACTTCCGGTACTCTAAGCTTAGCTTAAGCCAGCAAGCTGGATATAATCTGGAAAGCCTCCTCGGGGCGCACAAATTACGCTAGTTAGTGCCGTAGAAAGGAAAAGCCCCGAAAACTTTGTAAGAAGTTTTCTTATACGAGAGTCTTGAGGTTTTTGGTGTCTCCAGCGCGCGAATGTGGGCAAGCTCGTTTGGGGCCCATTACAGAGTGAGTGGTTGGAGTTAAGTTGGAGCGCCTCGAAATTACTTCTTGATATCTCGAGTCAATTAAATCGCTGACTACGTCCAAGTCGCGCATCAACCGACGCGTGCAGATCGATTAACGGGAACTGAAACTGGTTGGTAAATTATCAAATCTATTCGATTATGAGATTCGATTGCCCGAACGAAGCCGCGAGAAGTTATTGACCATTAGTCAGCTAAACAGCGAAATTTAGTGACCAGCTCGAAAACCGGCTCGACGTTTTCACCCTTGAGAGAAGTAGAGAAGTCTCCTCCAGGTTTTTCGGGCTTCTCGGGGGCCAAGAGCACGCCAGCAGCTGGGCTTGGAATTAATTTATTCTTTAAAAAATAAAAACATAAATAGGACCGAGATTTCTCACATTTGGGGGCTCTTGAAGAACTCTCACTCCAACTGTCGAGTGGATCCTCATTTTTGATACATTGAGGCTCGGGGTTTTTTTTTTTTAAAGTACCCCGGTTGATTGGAGCAAAGTTATCTTAACTAATTTATAAAAACGAATATCGGGGCCAGTTCACAGCAGTATCTACGACCGACCGAAAATAAAGCACAGTGTGAAACTTTCGCAATCTAGCTCTAGCCGAAAAAAATGTATAAAAAAACGAAATCTTCAAAAAATATCTGTAACTAAATTAAGATATATTTGAATAATAAAGGTCCACTGATTTTAAATATATGTACATTAATTTTAATTTTATGAATAACTTAAGTGAACAAAAAAATTATGTAAAGTCGCTTGATAGGACGATCTACAGAAAAATTCATAATTAGTTATTTATATATAAAATTTTTCTACGGACTTCTATCACAAACCATAATTTTTTATAAAAGAGGAAAGAACATCACAGGACAAAAAAAAGAAAAGCGATAAAATTAAATTTATAGGGGTATTCACGCCTTGTTATATTTTCTATTGTATCGTTGTAAAAAATGTAGAAAAATCGGTTGCCATAGCAACAACTATGAAAATACAACATTTTACACTCGACACAACGATACAATAGGAATTGCAACAAAGCATAAATACGCTTTATGTATTTCACTTGTGAGTTTACAATTTGTTTACAATTGTACACTTTAAAAATGAAAAAGAGGAATGCCCGATCTTATTCATCAATAGTCTTTTGAATGCGAGGAGGTTGGCGCCAAATATATCAACGGAATTGAATCTATGTTATTAGGTTTTTGCTTTCGATTTATTTAAATTAGATTTGCAGGAAGATAGTCTAAATGAGCGATAAGGAGCATTCATTTTCCATTTTAGAAAATAAACTAGTTCAATTAAGTAAATAATTAAAAAAATAACTAGTGCAATTAAGTAAATTAATTAACATAAATGACATGAATACAAAAAAAATTTATAGGTATGTATTGCTTTAAAAATAAAAAATGGCGTTGGTATTGCAGCTATAATTTGACATATATAAGTAAAAAATTGATTTTGATTTATTTTTTTTTAACTATCATTATTTTAAATTATTTTTAGCCTGGATTATTTTCATAAGTTTATCGTATTTCACTCTTCAAACCCTTTCTCTTGATAATCATAGCAAGGGGGTTGTGAAGAAAAAAAGTAATCCGCCATCTTGGGGCGTCCGCCATATTGGATTTAGAACGATATTAGATATATTTTATTACATTGTCACGAAACTTACGTAAGTTCGTAAAATTTCATCAAAATCAGATAATAGGAAGTGAGTTAAAATTCGAGTACAAATTTTGAACCGGAAAGACAAACATAAGGACGACTCAAGTTAACTAAAAGCTTATATTATAAGTCTTTGTTTTTTATAACAGCTACTATTTATTCTTAATAAGTATAATGAAGGAAAACATTCTCTTGACTCAGGTTGTTAATTCTAGAGGGAACTTTTCGGGTTTTCTCTTATAGTGGAAATTATGGTAAAATGGCCCTTGTTTAAATAACATCAATTTTCAGCTGTGGTAAGGTAACTTGTTTTCCACTTTCCAGTTTTATTTTTGGCCGCTAAGAATAACTAAAACAGGCGACTGATAATACCTAACTATACCCTTTTGCAATTAAGATTTATTGAATTAATATCTTAGACCCCGAAGGGTCCTTTTAAATCAGAGTTAATATGTTTCGTAAGCATACAAAAACGCTTAAAGCGCGTAACTGACTTTATTAAGTGGACATTTTCCATTTTCCCAAAACGAATCAACGGTGTGTGTCAATGTTTTCCTGTTTTCTTGTCACAATTCAGTATCGAATTCCACCAAATCATGTGCGTGTATTTGTTCCTCTGCCCCGTCTCGTCGTCACCCTGCGGCCGCTGTTCGCCAGCTCGCACGGTTCGTCGGCATAAAATAGCCATAAATTTTGCGCGGCAAACTCGTTCTCATTTTTCATATTCAAATTTGGCCGCCGATAGGGCTCTGATGCTGGTCGCCTCCTCCTAATGCGATTAATCCGCCGATGGAGCCGCGGATCGGATCAGACAGCGAAAGAACCGAACCGGCTGCCAGCCCAGAGCCAGCTTTGAATTCATGAAAATCACGAGGCGAGAGCGTTTAGTGTGATTTATGACTTTCGGGACTGATAATTGCTATCCGCGGCGCACCACACCGCGATTTTGTCAACCGTGTGTGGGACGACGCGCGGCCCAGACGCGGGCTATTTCCTATTATCAAATTTCGATCCCAGGAATATATTTATATACAGAATTTTTCGACTTGATGCGGACGACACCTTGAGAGGTGTCCACATTCTGCTGGAATATTTTCAGAAGGCAATTTTTTATGGAAATTACACAGAGCTGGAGGTGAGGAGGTGGCGGGAAAAAATCGCCGACATGACGGAGCGTGGAGCGTGGAGCGATACCGAGGTGCTGAGCGATGAACTAAGGAGTGTGATCGCATTCCTCCATAAGATTATCTGGTGGGCATTCCACTAAGTGCCTATCACTTAATATCGGGTGCCTTACCAATTCCATTTCCCGACCGCAGCGACTGGTTGGCCTCGGTCTCGATCAGCGCTGGGGCTGCGTGACGACCATGACGACGACAGCGTCCACGCTGCGCCGAATCGCGCGGCATTCGTCTTCGGATCGACGCTCTGGCTGGATTAGCGCGATATGCTATTTCGGATTCGGATATGCAGGCCTTATCTTAAAATCCCACTTGTAGAATTGAGGCAATTTAATTTTTTTTATGGCCGCCATTAATTCCCACTAGCGACGACTGGGAACGCGCGCGACGTAACGGTTCCGACGTGCACTCCAAATGGCCTGGAATGCCGCCACCATCTACATCCAGTAAAACGCGCGAGAGACCCCGCGACTGGATTGGACCTGGTGGCTGTTGTCGGTAATTTATCGGCTCACGCGTGCAATAGCACTTTTTATGTCTTAACTAGCTGAAGGCACCCGACGATAGAGTCGGGCGAATAAAAAAGTCGCTAAATAAAGTCTCTATCTACAGCTCGGATATTCGAGTTCGGACTTTTTTTTAGTCCACATCCTAGGAATGGTTTTTTTGTCTATTTAAAGTGAAGGTTTAAATTGATATTTAAAATCTATGACTGAGAATGTTTTTTTCCCTGCATAATTGATGCTGTATGTAATAGGAGTTTTCGCCTAGAAATTAACATACTATTATTAGGTTTGGTGAACAACCTTGAATGCGGATTACTTGTGAGTTGTGACAGACGAACTAAAATAAAACTAGAAAAAATTCAGATGTCACTGACTGTCATTATATTTTCCAAATAATGTGTGACATTTAAATTTTCTATTCCTGACAGATTCATACCTATTGTACGACTAAAATTAAATTCTCACAACATATCTAGAAGCTTATCTCTATTTTCCTTAATTTGGGCAGACAATGAACACTAGAACTACCAAGACAAGTCAAACTGAGTGTTTATCTATTTTTTCCTTGAATTAATTATATTTTTTAAAATTATCTTTTAAGAGTTATGGAAAAGTTTATTAAGTTTCAAAGTTACGACACATTAAACACTTTTTTCGGTAGTTCTAGTGTTAAACTAGTTCACAACGTCAAATTTTGACAATTGTAAAAAACTAGATCAACTTGTACTGACAGATGTATTTTGAATTGAATTGTGAACCAGTTGCGTTGCTCCTTTTAACTTTAAATATTATACCCGATCTGAAGTGTTGGCAAGTGAGGTCATTTTTATTGCATTCACATAAAAGAATATAAAAACATTTTTAATTCGTTATTACATTTTATTTCCTGAATTAACCAGATTAGTAGCGGTACAGTTTTTCTACAACTGCGGCTGATAGTAGCAAAAAATATACAAATTACAAATCGAGTTTAAGCTAGTTCAATTGTTTAGATTTTGTCATCAGTTCAGCAATGGCGCTTTTCAATGTCATAATAAGAAATAATTAATTAACAATAATAGTTAAAATTACAAGTAATGTTAAAAAACCAAAAAATTTCTCGTATAACCCATCAGTTGTTATACTACTGTGATCAAAAAGTAAAGCCAATTTAGAATTTAAATTGCGCGGGTACATCGATTCGATTCTTTTTTCGCTAGATCAATTAATATCTAGCGAAAATTTCGTTTTCTCTAAATCTTAAGTTAATTTTGGAGGAAGTGAAGAAATTAGTGAGGAACACTAGAAACCTACAGAAATTCAACAAATATGTCTTATTTTTTTTTTTAATTTGCTGCATAAACATAATACACAAACTCTTAAAGAAAGGGTATAGACCCCGCCTACTTTACCTTGACTGTTCAAAGTGAAAGTGTCTAACTTGCGGGCATAATTCCCTTAAAGTCTTTCCCAACAAAATCCGAATAATGCCAGTCTAAATCGCCTTGAAATGATCCAAAGCTCCAAAACAGTCCCTAAACCGAAAAGCCGCCATAGCCGCGCAGAAAAGAGGTACCCAAAATGTTCCACGCGTTTTAGTGAAAATTCCCTGTTTATACAATTCGGCGAAAATATTTGAACGTTTCATAATCTAACGAAGGTAAATTTGCCGTGAAGAATCAGATTTCACGGTTCGGCTCTGGGCGCGTATATTAAATGTCATGCGATAGAACCCTTCCCGTCTGACGACACGCCGCGACGGGGGCGCGGTGTTAAGTTACGGCCGACGAGATCGGATTAATGCGGCTCAATGCGCGCTGCTGACTGCCTGCTCTGAGCATTCCTGAAAAATCCGTGCGCCGCAGCATTTGTCGTCTCGCACTGATTACGCACCAGAAAGGCCGCGACCGGACGTATTCACGTATCAAATCGCGAAAATGGGATTACAGGCCGCGTCTTAGGTTTACATGTGTCCGTCGCTGGGCAGCACCGCTCGTTCTAAGGCTCTCGCAGGTCTAGAGACCTTGATGGCTTTGGACAGATCTGAGTTATAACGAAAACCGGCAGCAGCAGCGCGGCCCGGCCCGACCATCACCTAGCCAGGGCCCCAGCCCAGCGAGCCCTAAGCCCCGAGCCCCGAGGCCCGAGGCCGGCTCATTCCGCACAAACAGGCGAATAATCCGATTTGAGACTTATCAAGGAGGCAAGTACGCCCTCATTAAAATTGCTTCTGACAAGACCAACGGCAGCAGACGGGGCTCCCAGGGGCACCCGCGCGAGCACCCACAAGCTCCGGCTGCTGTGCGATGTCCCCAGAACAGGAATTCGCTGAAGGTTAAATTGCTTGTTCTTCTGGTTGTAAAATCGCAGCCAGATCTATCGTGATAGATAAGCTCGCTACTTTCGGCATTTCGCGGCGAGATGGGGCGCTGAAAGGAGCTGCCATCGGTCCCGATCAACTCCAATTAACTGAAGAGCCACTGCGGCGCTGAGGGGACTCTTTGCGGTAGCGACTGATTGGGCCGCTACTTCTGGGAAATCAGCCCAAAAGTCGGGACCGGGACAAAAGCAGCTCGGAAGGTTTATATACCTTGAAATCCCCGAAAATCCTCGACAAATCGGACTAAGTTTTGGGAAGTATGGTCGTCATATTTCATATTCCTGTTGTTTGAAATTAATTTGAAAAACATACATAACTACCTATTGAATTGTGGTACTAAACTGATTTTAAGGCTGAATTTTATACAATAGAAGACAGTAAAGCTGGTTTAAATATTAAAGTGAAAGTTTGATAGGTCTTTTATTAAGAAATGCTGAACACAGGCTGTTTTACGTGTAAATTAAAGGATCATTTCGTTTCATTTAATCATTTACATTTATATTTACATTAAAATTATCAAAATTGATAAACCAAAGGGTGGACCATCTGTTGGTTTCTTTTCAAACTACCAAATATTATGACACAAGCTGAAAGAGTTGCTCAAAAAGTTGATAAAAACATAGTACCATATCTCCGCATAAGGAACTGAATAGATTTAAGTACGCTTGAACAACCTTGGGAAAATATTGAAAACTCGTTAATTTTGTTTTACTAATAAACATTTCCAAAGTGAATGCTGTGTTATCGAATCTAGGCGAATTTTGAAAAGTTTCGAGGGAAATAATATGCCAGCCAACAGGCGCGGGTACGCAAGTTTTTGGAGAAAGTTTATGAGATTGGCATGCTAATTGATAACACAAGTTATCTTACTTATCTTCATGTTGTGCCACCGCACAGCTTCGATTTGATGCCATTGGGCTTTTTTGCGGTGGTGTGCCGTTAAAGATCGCAGTTATGCTTAAAATCAATTGCCTGCCAAGCCAGCCGAGGCAGCCATTTAAATTAAATAATATTCCATAACGAATCGGAAGGTTTACACTTTTCAATATATCAACAAACTTAGAAAAATATTGAACAGTGTCTATTCTATAGTATTTTTAAAAAGAAACCAGCCGATGGCCCACCCCTTATAATACAAAGAAATAGAAACGCGAACATACTTGTACAAACTATATATCTAAGGATATTAATATCCTGCGTGGATAGTCGTGGATAGTGACAACATGCACTTATTACGCGTCTGTTTTTTGAAATATTAAAAAACAATTTAATATAAATTTTTTGGCTGAGCGCTCTGATAATGTCAGATAAGCTTGTGCTGGTCAAATCTATTATTTACCAATTCATTTTCCATTTCATTCCCCTCTTCTCGGATCGAATTGCTTTTCGATTCCGCTGCGATCTGGCGAAGCGTAAATAATTCCATTCGAAAACTGAAAGCACGGCAAAAATGTCGGAATTCAATAACTCTAGTTGCCCGGGAAAAGCCGTCCGCGAAAGGGCAGCTGGACATCATCACTCAGCAACCGGGGAGCTGCCACCCCTCCCGCGTGCGTCGACGACAGCTAAAAGCCTGTGCCGCAGGGTGTCACAGATGCGGGCCAGAGTTTCCCTATCGTCTCAAATCGATTTTCCACCCACCAGGCATGACATTTTCCATTTTAATTCTACGAGCCTCTGCGACAAAAGGGCTTCCATCCACCCCCGCAAATGGGACGGGGGCGCTCCTGTCGGCGGATGGATGCTGACTTTGTCGCATTGTCGGCGAAGTCACCGGCTGGTGCAGATAGTAAAGTAAAGTCGAATGCTGCCGCATCTCGGATGCCGTGCCGGCACATGTCTATGGGGTCTCCTACCCTTGTTGTTTGGGGCGGAAATATATGCTCATGTCAACATGCAGACAAAACGAGTCCAATGAGACCCCCTCCTCTGGGGGACCGCCCCTGCTAGGTAGCCACGAGTTAATCTAACCGCCCTCCGTTGGTGGAAAGAAGGATTCTTTGTGCCTGTGAGGGAAAAGCATCCCTGGAACCGATCCCGGGTCCCGGCAGAGCGAGTGTCAAACACATTCAGCCTTTGTGCTGGTGCTTTGCCAGCGGCCACGATGTAATTTCCTATTTCAGTGCAGTATTCGCTTTCCAGGCCCATCTGATTGCCGCGTTTTCTGTGAAAAACTGGGAAAAGCCATACAAAAATCCGGGAAATTTTTTTAAAGCGATTCTGTGTAATTACATGCATTTGACCGTGCTGCCTTGCCTGGGAGAACATGCCAACTAATGCCGTCAGAGGGCGAGTAATGAAAAGTCTTTTACCATCGAATGTCCAGAATTCGATAAGAGTTTGATTAAGCGCCCGTCAAAGGAATTGATCAAAATAAGGTAAATGAATTTTATGAACAGAACAGTACTAAAAAATTCGGTTTGATGATTGCCGCTTGGTATGAAATTTCAATGCGCTTACATCAGAAAAGGTATACTTTTTCAAATCATCATTCAAAGGTATACTTACATCATTCAAAGGTATACTTTTTCAAATCAAAAGTCTAATTTAAAATCTTTAGTATATTCCTTGCAAATTGGATTTTAGTGCTACATAATAAATTTCATACGATATACAGTAGGGTAGAGGTATTAAATCATTAATCTTAGTATCCATGATATAATTTATATTTTGTCTGATTAAAATTTACTAGACAGTGCTTATTGTTGAGTTTCTCTAGCTTTCTAGTGTTCCTAACTAAATAAGCTACTCCTATTGAGGTTCCTTCATAATTAAAATCTAGAGAAAACTAAATTTTCGCTCGAGATTAATTGATTTTAATAGCAACTTTTGTTATTTGCAACACAACAATATTTGGCCATATTTCTTACTTTGTGAGCTAATTGCGTTGACAATTAAAATGAATCACCCTGTATAGCTTAACAACTGCCTATTAATTCTCCTTGAACCCGTAGTGACTTTGGATCAGGATGATATAGGAACCCATTTCCCAAACAAAACGTGTGGGGTCTTTGAAAATGAAGATAGATACTTGTTTTCTTTAGCTTTGCAAAGTCTAGCCTACGGCTCAGAATTTTTTTCTATTTAGAAGATATTACCTCGATAGTTCGTTCAATAAGTACCTTGAGATATTCGGAGTATTTAAAAATCCATTTGTGCACCCACAGCTCCGATATTAGCCATCATCCCGACACGTCTGGCAGGAGCATGCCTCAGATAAAATTTAAATTTCGCTCCCATTAAAGTACGAGACCCTGGACACCGTCGCCTTGACCAGAAATAGCCCGAGGTTACGCAAGTCACCAGTCGGCCAGACAAGAAACATTATGCCTGAGCCGACGACGTGCGATAGCCAGACACCGGGTCCCGGTCCCGGACCCCGTCCTGTCCCCTCCCGACTAGATCCCAAATCCTGACTTTGCTAGATGCGACTCCGGGAGGGCACCGCTTCCCATGGCAATCTGGGGATCATTACGTGATGTCACCTTATCAGTGCAAACAGCGACAATCACTTAAGGACCCCTGTGCACTTCGCACTTATCTTAAGTGAGAAATTCCAGAGCTGCTCGCCAGGTGGCGGGCCGACGGGGAAGAGGGACCTCCTCACCTTGGGGGTCAAAGGAGCGAAGTATGCAGCGACTTCCTGCTGTGCTGTGCTGCATCGTGGAGTGATTCACTTCAGAGCTGCAAGGTGAGAGATGCAGTTCAGCTAGGCGAAGTCGAAGTCGATGTCGATGTCGACGAAATGCTTCTCATGCTTATTATTCTACGGCGCGGCAGCGGTAGGCGGCCGTGCGAGGCCTGCGAAATGGAGCAGAACTTCCTGTGTTACGGTGCTTTCGCGGTATACGCCGAGGGGAGCCAGCCAGCAGCCTGCATGCCGTAAGAATAAGATCTGCGTTGCATGCCTTCGGTGGACAGAAGATGCTTGTTTGCGATACAAAGGTGCGATAGGCGCAATCCTCGACATGTGCCTGCGGAAGGTGAACGGAAAAACAAATTTTCTTTATTTTAAACGCGCGGGCATCTGCCAGCAAGAGGGATTTCTGCACCAGCTGCGGAGGCTTAGGCATGGTTTACTACAACCAACAAAATGATAGCAACTGTAGAGACACCTTTTAACGCTCATTGGGTCTTATGTAAAAATATGCATCTAATGAGAAATTGATGTCACACTTTGATGGCCGCACTTTTCACAAAAAGCTTCGCACTTTCGCCGTATTGTGGTCTGAAATCACTTAATTTTTTAATTAAGCGTTGAAACTAAACTATAGCTTCTTTAACGATAATTGGACACCCTGTAAATCGATTTCGCCTTTATACTGGAAAGGCCAATGTTTATATTTTTATTTGATATATTGGTATATTTAAGAAAACTAACTTAAAACCGCAGACAAATTGAAATCACGTATGCATGACTCCGGCCGATAAACACCAGCAAACTGAAATCATGTATGCGTGAATCAATATGAAATATTAATAATGATATAATGAATTATTTGATATCTCTTCATAAGCAGAGAAAAAGAATTAAGAAAGTAGTTAGTCATTTTGAAGGATGACTGGACCATTTGTATTTTGCATAGGTCTTATATTTTAATTTTATCTTCATGATGATTTGCTACTTAATTGCTACCTACAATAATAAACTAAGCCTTAAATAGATACATAGAAACATAAATATGTACATACTATAATAGAAAAATCAAGAAAAGAAGCTTCATCTAGAACAACAGAAGTTAAAAGCATTTTTGAAAGATCATTTCCATGCGATGTCTCTAAACTTAAAAATGTTTTGAAATTGTATACCATAGGGCAGTTCAGGGTAAATCGTGCAACAGCTTAGTTGATAAAGGCATGATTATATACATTGATTATATTTAATTAATGTTTTTAGGCTTCTGTCGATGCTTTTTGCTCTTTATAAAAAGAGGCGTTTTGCTTTTGTAATATTTTTCTTCAACTTATACTGCCCTATGGTATGCGATTTCAAAATATTTTTGAATTTGGAAGCATCGCTAGAAAATGAGCTTACGAAAATGTGTTTCACTTTTATTGTTCTAGATTAAATCTCTTGTTTTTATTTTTCTACGATACTATGTAAGTAGTCTAAGTTACTTTAAAATAAATCAGCAAAAAGGAAACAAGTAATCTTTACACTTTTAGAAATAATGCGGTATGTTGAACAAATAGGAGTCTTTTTATTCCCGTGTGACTGGCAATTCCCGACCTTTATTCCCGGAATGGGAACGGTCATAATAGGTGAAATTTATTTCCAAGAATTTCCGGACCATAAACTTTAAATCAAGCTAGTCAATTCAGATTTATTTTTCTGCATACCTAGCCTTTTGCATTCGCTCTTTTTCGCGGGTCTTTCCTGTTCGATTACCAGTTTGTTACGTCTGCTGTTGGATCAGCGAATCGCATCGGAGAATAGACCGCGCGCGCGCTGTGATATGGTGATATGATAAACTCGCAACATCCTCTATTAAGATCCATCGGAGATAGTCCACCGGAGGAAGATCTTAAGCAGGCATTAAAACGGGACGCTCGACAGCAGCGCATTGTCTAAACATAGTAATCAGGCGAGATAATTGATACAAGCGTGTGCGCGCGCCGCCTCAGCCACTGGACCAATGCGGCTCCGCTCCCAGTTTCCCAGTGGCCCCATCTAGGAAGCAATCTGGAGGCACTCAATGTCATAATAAATTAGGGAGCCCGGCCACAATGCATCAAGCGCACCGCGGCGCGGCGATTTCGTTTTTTGCAAATCGGCCTCGCGAGAACGATTCTATCGGCTGCGGCCGGGGGTATCTAAGGCATGTAATTAATGGCGGCCGGGGCAATCCATTCTGCCAAACGGTACAATCAGATATCGCCTCGCCGGCCGCGATGTGTGGACTCGTAAGACGCTCCCCGGACGCGGACGATGTTTGCTCTGCGATAGATTTGCGATCTCGCGAGGCGTTTAGTCGGCCCAGTCGAAGCGATGCTACTTCACTCGCAAATAGCTCGAACGCGGCTTGACAGATTGATTTGCGGCAACTGGGGCTCCAGAATTGCCCGGCTTTATTATCGGGAGTCGTTTGCTGCTGCATTATGGAACTGAAGCTATTAGGGCCGACGTAATTTGACGTGGTTTCGGTCAATTTGGACTAAGTAGGCGGCTCTTTACGGCCTTAGCCTTAGTAATTTCAGTGCTAGATGCTTGTAAATCTTTTGTCGGGCAAAAGCCATAAATAAACAACTGTAGGGTGAAAACTGATTTCTAAAGGTGAAAGGCATTAAAATACGAGAATAGGCTGTAACTGCGTGAAAATAATAAACATAAAACAGTTTCTATTAAAATGCCATCACTGTATGCAGCTATTGTCCGTTTCAATACGTGAATCAGTCATTTCTAAAACCTTAAATGTCACATTTTCTAAGATTTTGAGTTATGGTCAATTTACAATTTCACAAAAAAAAAAATAATAAAAATAAAAATGAGTATTCAGGATCGAACAATACACGATTCAAAGTTGATTATACTGTGGACAGTTCCTAAGCTGACTTCTCAGATTGAATGGCGACATATTATAATTAATCAAATCGCAATAATCATTCAATAGATACACTATTGAAGAAATTGGCTCATGCAAACCATAGTTAGTCTAATGCCGAAGAACACACAATAAAGAGTGAAACCTGAGACCATGCATAGATATAAGTTAAACAAGGACAATAGTTCAGGATATTCACATTCACCTGGCAAAAGCTTAAAAACAAGGACAACAACAATGTGAGTATCGTTAAATTACTTCTACCAACGCTTGATAAAACCCAGAAACGAGTTAGCTTTGTCAACGATGGTATTAATGTGTTAAATATAACTTTAATAAGATTGATTGGTTTTGTAACAAATTATTGAATTGATTGTTAAAAATCGTCATAGGTACCATAGTTAGTTCTACTACTGTTAGTTTTTAGTTTCCTTAGATTACGAGAGTTATTCCTAAAAAATACGAACTTACGTTTTCCCTAAATACGAATGTTACATCAAATTCAACTGTCAAAAACACAACAGTGGTCGAATTTCTAATTAAGTTTTCATTCTCTGGGATAACCCTACTTTTTTAAAAGTGTTTAGAGCGTATTTCCAATACACGACTACAATCAAAACTTTATTTATTGTAATATGAACGTTTAATACTTATATTAAAAACGATTGATTTACTTAAAGGGCGAGTTAAAAATCGTGTATGTAGGAATCTCAAGAGGTTTCGGTGGTGTCAGCAAGTAAAAACACGATCCGTCCTATTGCAGCGCTTTATTCGAAGTGCAATTGATATAAACAGTAACGAGTACCAAACCTCCCGAAAACGCATCAGTCTCTCGATCGGTAAACGTTTTATGATATGCAAATGAGCTGATGGAAACCGTATGGTTTAGACTCTCACATTCGTATTACATATGATATATATATATATATACAATCTGTGTAACGAGAGCCTACTGCTTAAACTTATAGGTAAGCTGAACATCGAACGCCTACAACTCGGCCATTCCTGATAATAAATCGCCTCGATTTCCTAATATAATCCTGACTGAAAGAATAGGCACAGACGTTTCATAATAAAATGTCTTAAAATATTATTTGCAGTGCAAATATACATAGAAATTATTAACAATATCGAAAGTGTATACATATAGTAACACAGATTATTATTATTTATAATTTGTTTACTTCGCTCTAATTAACATAAAGACGAGAATACTGATACGCCTTAATCAAGCTGTAAGTATGGCTTCATATTTTCAGGGGATGCGACCCCTTCGTAAGGAACCCTACTAATCTGAAGGTTCTCCAAATCTTTTATGAAGTACCTATCATTTGGCAAGACTTTAGCGACTTGGTACGGACCCCTATATTTTTGCAAAAGTTTTTTATTTATCCCTGCGGTGGTTACGATATTTTTTACCATTACGTGATCTCCTACTTGATATATGTGGGTGTCTTATGCCTTTTATCGAAATAGGCTTTATTTACAGTCTGACTACGAACAATACTTTCACTTGCTTTCTCCCTTATTTCATCTAAATTTCTCAAATCGTCTAGCATTATATTATTTTCTAAATAATCTCGGATTTTGTCGCTAACTACCCCCTTTTGCTCAACGCCAAACAACAATACATTTGGTGTTGATCCTGTGCTTTTATTAAAAGTATTATTTATGGCGTCGGTTGTTTGGTAAAAAATGGGGGCTAAAGCCTAAAATGATACTATGGTCATATGAGGCGATTATAAGACCCATTGTCACCTATGCAGCAGCCATATGGTGGAATAAAACAGAGCAGTCTAAGGCAATAGCCACACTCACCAAAGTGCAGAGACTCGCCTGTACCGGCATCACAGGGGCCATGAAAACTTGCCCAACCGCGGCCTTAGAAGTGCTGCTAGATCTCCTACCGCTCCACCTTTACATACAAAAGGAAGCGGCTAACAGTACTCTAAAACTCCGCATATCAGGTCATTGCAAAGCAAATGAAAACGGAGGGCACTCACAGATACTGAGGGTGTTCTCAAAAGACCCGCTGATCATGGGGCCTTCGGACCTGATAATTAAAAAACCAAATTTGGAAATACCGTTCAAAACCATAATAAAAGACCGACAGTGGTGGAAGGAAAATGAAAACCTCGCCCGACTGGGGGTTGTTGCATGGTATACAGACGGGTCTAGGTGCGATGGATTCTCCGGTGCGGGAATCTACGGGCCCAACTGCCAGATCTCAATAGCCTTAGGGAAGTCTCCCACGATATTTCAGGCTGAGATTATTGCTATTGATACCTGTGCCCGAACTATCATAGAAAAGGGAATGAAAGGTGCAAAAATATGGATTTTAACGGACAGTCAAGCGGCGATTAGAGCGCTCTCCAGTTATACTATAGAGTCGAACCTGGTCTGGTGCTGCCTGTCAACGTTAAAAACACTTGCTAACACAAATAAGCTTACATTAGCTTGGGTACCAGGCCACGAAGGAATAATTGGCAATGAAAAAGCGGATGAACTCGCCAGAATTGGTGCAAAATCCGCGTTCATTGGACCGGAGCCTTATTGTGGCCTGGCCAGGAGTTACTATAGATCCTATCTTAGGCTATGGGAAGAAGATAGTAAAGCCTCACATTGGATAAATCAAACCGGACTAAGACAAGCAAAACGATTCATCTACCCCTCCAAGCAGAGGTCGATGAAACTCCTAATGCTCAACAAGCCGGACTTAAAAATCATTACCGACCTCTTAACGGGGCACTGTACCCTAAAATACCACCTTAAAAAGATAGGTGTAGAGGACGATGATATATGTCGCTTCTGCCTTGAAGAAGAAGAAACAGCGGAACACGTACTCTGCCAATGCCCAGCCTTAGGTCGACAAAGGCTGGCACACTTCGGAGCATCCCTCATAACGCCTGAAGATGTGTCGAATGCGACCCCCCAACACACCATAGCCTTTTTTAAGGAGCTTGACATGGAAGGGGTTTAAATAGGAGGGACTAGCACAATAGATCTTATAGGTCGCGCTGCTACTCGGTGGGCACTGGGAGTGCCTTAGACGACCCGCTAACTTATAATAATAATAATAATAAATAATAATAATAATTATTTATGGCGAATTCGACCTTACACAAATATTTTGTCCATTCTGCTGGTTCGATTTCGCTTTCCTTTGACAACATGGGAGTTATTACTCTATTTACCCTTTCAACCTGACCATTTGCTTGTGGCGTGCTCGTTGCAATTTTTATATGTACCAAATCATAATCGGAGCAAAAAGATGAAAACTCTGCAGAGGTGAAACAGCTGCCCCTGTCTGAGATTATTCTATGAGGCTTACTGTAATTAAGAAAATAAGATTGTAGGCATTGAATAACCTCTTTTGCACTGGTGCTTTTGACTGCATATAGTTTTATAAATTTAGTAAAACCATCGACTACTAGAAAGATATATTTTTTGGAATTTTTAAGACCAGATGGTAAAGGACCGTAATGATCAACATGTACAGTTTCAAAAGGTTTGTCACCTTTTAGAATATTATGCAGCACGCCCTCTTTTTTGCCCGATGGCACCGAAAAGTGAATGCATTTCAGACAGTTATTTATGTAGTCCTTTATTTTAGTTTTCATCGACGGGAACCAATATGTTTTCTTTAAATATTCATAAAGTTTTTCTGTACCGACATGGCATAAACCCTTATGATGCGTTTGGATAATATTATTTTCCATTTTAGTTGGCACATAGAACAGGACGTTATCATTTACTTTACGGTAAATGAGACCATTGATTATTTCATATAAAGGGTGTTGCTGTTTTTCCAATGTGTTTGCAATTTTATTGATTTCGGGATCCTTATGCTGAGCAGCTGCTAGCGCGTGCTCTAGCGAATCTGGTTCTACGATTAAAATATTATGGCACCTACTCAGTGCATCCACATGATGCATTCTGTTTGAATCTCTATGTTCTACGAAATAATCAAAGTCCTGCAACTCTAAGGCCCACCTTGATATTCTGGGATTTAGCAATTTTTTATTTAGGGTAAGTGTTAACGATTTACAATCAGTAATGATTTTAAATTTAATACCAAGCAAGTAAATGCGGAACCGTCTTAGAGCGTAAATGATGGCCAGCGTTTCGAGCTCATACGAGTGATATTTCGATTCTGCCGGTGTAGCCCTTTTGGAAAAGAAGAAAATTGGATGCAACCGCCGGTCACTCTGTCTTTGCAGTAATACTGCGCCAAAGCCTAAACTACTGGCATCACAATGAAGTTCAGTCTCCATATTCGGCGAATAAATGCTTAGTACCGGTGCCTCAAGAAGCTTACTTTTCAACTTCTCGAAAGTCTCCAACTCAATTGCCTCAAATTTGAAATTAATGGTTTGTTTTAATAGGTCATACAACGGTTTTGATATAAGTGAAAAATCTTTGATAAATTTCCTAAAGTAAGAACACAATCCAAGGAATGATTGTAACTCCTTCGCATTTTTGGGAATTGGAAATTCCTTAACCGCACGTAATCCTTCTAAGTTTGGTCCTATCCCTTCTGCGCTAATTTCATATCCCAAATAGGTAATTTTTTCCTGCATAAACAGGCATTTATCAAACCTAAGTTGAAGATTATGCTCACATGCAATTTGTACAACCATTTCCAAAATTTCAAAATGTTCCTCCCTAGACTCAGTGGCAATGAGAAGGTCATCAATATAAATTAAAAGTTTACCAGCATCGATAAGATTTTTGAATATGGAGTTAATAAACCGCTGAAAAACAGACGGTGCATTTTTCAGGCCAAAAGGCATGCGCAAATACTCAAACTGACCCAAAGGGGTTACGAAGGAAGTATATTTAACGGACTCATCAGGCACTTTCACGTGATGAAACCCGTTTTTTAAATCTAATAAGGAGAAGTATCTTTTCCCTCGCAACCTATCTAAATGGTCTTCTATAAGCGGGAGGGGCTAGTTGTCCTTCAAGGTGATTTTATTTAATTGTCGGAAATCAACACATAATCGCAATTCACCATTTTTCTTTTTAGTTAAAACTATTGGCGAAGCGTAGGGGGAGTTGCTTTCGCGAATAACTTTATGGTTAAGTAAATCGTCTAAAATTTTTCGTAATTCAACTTTATGTGCGTAAGGCAATCTTCTCGGAGTGCAATTAAAAATACTGTTCGCGTCAGACAAAGAAATTTTCATTTCATATGTACTTTTTTCTTTTACGTCGTCGTTATATTTATGCGCTTTTTCCATAATTTCGCGTATTTTCTCTTTCTCATTATAATTTAATTTGTCGTTTATATTTAAGTTTAGGTTATCATTGTAAAGCGTATCAATATTCAAAATTTCTTTCAGAAAGTTAACGTCATTATTTGCTTTATCAAAAATACTATCATTCTTCTTAATTAACTCGGAATCGAAAACAAATCTTGCATTACACTTATTTAAAAAATTTCTTCCTAGAACTACAGGGCAACTCATTGTACCATTTTGAACAACATATAAAATCAAATCTACGTTACTATAATCGACATTTACAACACATTGTACCTTGCCTACAATAACGAGCCTACTGTTGTTAATTCCAGCGTATCCTTGGCATCCTGATTCAGCTGGTGATATTATATAAGGAGGCACGTAACACTCCTGTATAAAGCTAATAGGGCTTCCACTGTCAAGCATGGTGTTTTTCCAGGTTTCAGTTACGCCTTCTCCTGATGACTCATTGATAAAAGAATACCTAAATTTGTGAAGGAAATCATTAGATATTTGTAAAGATTTTAAATTATGACTTCCTGATGATTCTTCGGGATGAGGAGTTTTATCGCTCTGTACCAGTGTGTCCTGAATGAGTAAGACTGGGGCTGAAGACGATGCTGATGATGTTGATGTAGCTGCATTACAATTTTTTACGGAGTGACCATGTTTCCCGCATTTGAAGCATGTGCCTCTGTCTCTTCTTGGTTTGGGACAATTTGTTGCTACGTGGCCAACCTCGTTGCAATTGTAACATCTCGTTTTCGATGGCAGATGATGTTGAGTTCTCATATGTTGTTTTGCTGGTCTCGCTGATGACGTTGAACTGGTTAAAGGCGGTGTATCGGTGTTACTCGTCCTAATTTTCTCATACTTTTTCAAAATTTGTTTCAGCTCAGGTATGGTTTTCGCCGTGAATAGTATATGCTTGTTGACTATTGGATCAGGAATGCCTTTTATGATGTAATTGATTAGATCTTCCTCGTCAATGTTAGCTAGTGAGGAAATCTCCTGCATCGCTAAGACAAATTGGTGAATACTTTCGTCTTTACGTTTTTTCCTGCTCCTTAGCATATCATGTATGTCGGCTGGTGTTGTCCCATGATAAAACTCACTTTGTAAGGCTGATCTTAGATCGTTCCACGTTTTGCAGATACATGACCGCAAAAACAATTTCGCCGTTCCGGTCAGCAGTCGTCTTGCGTAAATAAAACATTGAGAATCATTCCATCTATGAATTTCTTTAGCTTCCTCGAAGGATCTTATCCATCGCTTAATCGAGTAATTGTCGTCTCCGGAAAAAGTAGGTAAAGCTTCTTCGACGTCTCTAAAGCTAAAAGCCTGCGTACCGTTAACTCCAACTTCAGCGCTGCGTAAAGATGCGAGTTTCTTTTTTAGATTTAAGATTTCCTCTTGTTTCTTTATAATATCATTTAGTTGTTCGATTTCTCTTTGTAAATTATTAGGATCTGTTTCTGTGCTAGACTCTTGCTGATCAACCTCGTCGTTACCACTTTCGCTCTGATTACTTAACGATTCCAAAACGTTTACGGGGAAATAATGCTCAAGTTCTGCATCTGAAAGCCTGTTAACACATTCCTCGAGTCGTAATTTGAGGACTGATTTTACACCAACTGTGCTTAATCCAAAAATTTCGAGCTTTTCCTTTAAAAGATGTACTGTTGCATTTTGCATGAAATTTTCAACACGTGCCTTAGCCATAATCTTCAATTACTTAAAAGATTGCACGAGTTTCAGGATGCGGCAAAATATGGTCTTTAAAAATTAAACCAAACTAATTTCCTTACGATTTCACTTGATTTTTACCTGTTTTTATAAGGATTGGTCCAGATAATCACGGATTACAAAAGTCACTCGTCGCACCACATACTGTTCTATAACATACGCAAACCACGTGCAAGTCACGATATACTTAATTCAGAACAATATACTTAATTCGGTACAATATACTTAATTCCCGTGAAGATAGTGAACCAAGCGCAATAAATAATTAAAAAATGTTCTTTCAAATCCCACTTCTGAGAATTTTGTAGGAATCTCAAGAGGTTTCGGTGGTGTCAGCAAGTAAAAACACGATCCGTCCTATTGCAGCGCTTTATTCGAAGTGCAATTGATATAAACAGTAACGAGTACCAAACCTCCCGAAAACGCATCAGTCTCTCGATCGGTAAACGTTTTATGATATGCAAATGAGCTGATGGAAATCGAATGGTTTAGACTCTCACATTCGTATTACATATGATATATATATATTAGGGTGCTTTTTTTTTCGCAACTATTTTTTTTTTTTCAGTCCCACCTCGAAATTTTGTGGCTAATACCTAAACATACATTCCCTGAAAATTGGAGCCCAAAAAAATAATATTTAGTACTAGACCAAGCCGCATAAAGATTTCCCATATAAAATACACGTGAACTTTGATTATTTTTCTTCAAATCTCTACAACTCAGAGGCTTTTTATGGCACAATCTTGGGCAATGGTAGGGTTTCTTCAGAATTGAATGCTCTACAAAAGTGTCCAGTGCGATGTAACCCTAACTCCCACCAGGGAGGTAGTAGGGGTCATTAACCCCAATTTTTCCACGAAATTCTCGCTTTTTGCCCCTATCTCGTAAACAACAAGAGGTACAGAAAAAGTGAATATGACAAACTTGTAGCAAATTCAATTTCCTCTAAAAAGTTCTTGAACACCAAATCGCTAACATCGATATTTCTTGAGATATTGGGCTTTGAAGTTGAGGTAGTGTGGAAGTTTCAAGGATTATTGAGCTAAATTGTAGAAACACTACCTCAACTTCAAAGCCCAATATCTCAAGAAATATCGATGTTAACGATTTGGTGCTCAGAACTTTTTTGTAGGAAATTGAATTTCCTACAAGTTTGTCATATTCACATTTTCTGTACCTCTTTTTGTTTACGAGATAGGGGCAAAAAGCGAGAATTTCGTGGAAAAATTGGGGTTAATGACCCGTACTACCTCGCTGGTGGGAGTTAGGGTTACATCGCACTGGACACTTTTGTAGAGCATTCAATTCTGAAGAAACCCTACCATTGCCCAAGATTGTGCCATAAAAAGCCTCTCAGTTGTAGAGATTTGAAGAAAAATAATCAAAGTTCACGTGTATTTTATATGGGAAATCTTTATGCGGCTTGGTCTAGTACTAAATATTATTTTTTTGGGCTCCAATTTTCAGGGAATGTATGTTTAGGTATTAGCCACAAAATTTCGAGGTGGGACTGAAAAAAAAAAATAGTCGCGACAAAAAAAGCACCCTAATATATATATATACAATCTGTGTAACGAGAGCCTACTGCTTAAACTTATAGGTAAGCTGAACATCGAACGCCTACATGTAATACATATTTTGTACCAAATATTGCACTATATCCAAGACTATTGTTTTTATTCATGTGACATGCCTTTAAAACTTATTATTAAGGGAAATTGTGCTAATAAATTTTGAAATCCAAAGTAGAAGCTAGATTTTCATGCTGTCGTGCTATTTTCTTTATGTTACTAATTTTTTGCTTTATAAAAATGGTCGTTTGTGATTTGCCACTATTAAGATCTAATAATAAATACGAAAGTTAAGACGGTCAATTCGTATTTAGCAAGAACGTATTGCTATTTTGTTTTATATTGAATATTTTTAGTGATAGGGCGCAGCTTGCGTTTCATTAGCTTGTTCTATCTTTCCCCAGGAGGATCATTATCAGTTAATTAAATGAACAAAGCAGCCCATCATCTGAACATTCGTAAATTTGACTAAAAGCCGTGTAAAATATGCAAACAGGCGCTTTCGATATCGCTCTATGCTCCGGCGCGGCGCCAATTTGCATATGAACTGCCGTCTAATTCGGAGGCTGCGGGCGGCGTGTTGCTTTTGAGTTTTAAATGTCGCAAGACGCTCCTTTCGCATATTTCGCAAAATGCGCACTCCTCTAGGCAGAAGGCATTTCATAAGCAAATTAGATCCAATCGAGCGTGTTTTTTTCTTTCCTTTGCCGTCGCCGCTGCCGTCGCCGCTGCCGTCGCCGCTTTCTTTCCTAATCCCGCGGCAGGCAGCAAAATAAACCGACCGAAGACAACGTGGCCGCAAGAAAACGAATCCGTGAACCGCGAAGGTAAACAAAACACGCGGCAACCGCAAAAAGATTGGCCACTACTCGGACAATTATTTATCAGGAGAAAAATTGAAACAAGCTATGATACCTCACGAAAATTTCCATGTCTTAAGTAAAAACTCTCTTCGTTTTGAGTTGCACTAACGAGTGTCTTTTGTTTTTCTTATCGTTTCAGACCTCAAGCACGTCATGGTATGAAGGAGCCGAACAATTTCGAAGAAATCGTAAGTACACAAAACCGTTTTTACCCTCTTTTGTATCTACTTCTCCCCGAAATCCAACTGGACGTGTTCGCAGGTAACAATTACAATTTTGTTGCACAGTGTATGCAGACCATGAAAGATCGCATTTCGTGAAAAATAGCCTGAAACAGATTGCGTGCATTTAGCGCGGAATTTTTTTTTTGTGTGTGAAAAAATCGCAGGGTATTATGGACCCATAGATCGGCTCCAAGCCCCGGGATTTCTTGGGATTCCGCGAGACCCAAGAAGCCACCTCACGAACGTGTGGTGACATTCACCTCGAAGACGACGCGAACGGTGATGAACTCTGGCGTCTAGGCTGATGGCACTTTTGGGTGCTGAGGCAGTTAGCGCATTCTAACTAATTCTTTAAGACGCTCTGGAGCGGTGTCAACGACTCCTAGAGCCGGCGAAGTCTACAAGTCGACGTGAAACGTGAAAGACGTCGACTCTATCCGCACCGTACCGCGCCGCGCTGCTGCTAAACGGACCGCCCATTGGATAAAAGTTAATTGTGCAGAAATTTCGCATGCAGCAAAACACTCGATCTGATGGATGGCGTTGTCAAGCCAAGCTCAAAGGGTTAAAGACATCATGCCTTGGCACGTAGTTTTTAATTCTGCAGGTTTATCGTTTAAAATGGCAGAAATACGCCAAAAATATTATAGAAAAGAACGACTGTAGTACAATAGCAAAAAAGATCGCGGAAAAATAAGAGCTTTTTTAAAAGCTTCTGAAGTTTCTGCTCTTATTCTGCTTTATTTGCTGCAGTTTTTAAAGCTTAAAGCTTTTTAGGTTTATTTTATGTTTTATCTTTATTTTTACGTTTAGGGTCTGTTTTTCGACTTTTTGATAAAGTCTCCTATATTCTAAATAGAACTTATCTTGCAGATATCTAACAAATTTAGCAGTCAGATCACTACTCAGGTTTATATTATTAATATGCAAAAAATATGAGTGATGATTAGTCCTTGAGATCATCTTTTTTAATTTTTTTTAATACCAGTGTATAATATAAGTCTGAGAATTTTTAGCTAACTAGGCTAGTCTGATAAAGTTATAGTTAACTCAAAACGTTAACTGTGATGAAAAAAGTTCAATACGCTATAGGAATAGTGAATTCAAGTTGCGTTTTTTTGAAGATCCAGCTTTTTATCAGGATGTCTATCTAGATTAAGGGAAGTTTTAGAAATTTCCCATATTTTAGACTGTTGCGAACTTCATAGCTAATGAATTTTCATCTAAGATATCGCTCATATGCTCAAGAGGAGCGAAAGCTTTTAAAGTTCTTAAAAAATTCTAGTTTCGTGTATGTGTATTTTTTGTTGTCTGTGGAGCTTTGACAAAAGTCAGAAAAACTACAAAATTACAGAAAACCAGAAACTTTCGAAGCCTTTAAAAGCTGTCTGGTTTTAGTTTTGTATTTATCTTATTTTGCAATGTTCACGCTGTTCCGTATATGACTCAATTAAACACCGGAGCCAGGACGGGCACAGGTGAACGAATTATTCGATTTCAGCACTTTGGACGTGACCGCTGCCACTGCACGCAATTACATATATTTCAATTTTTCGGGAATTGAAATTAGCCCGGACGGGGCTGTGTAATTACAGGTGGTGGGGCACAAAACAAAATAATTACCTCGCGGTAAATTTCACCGCGAAGATGAGCGCGCGAGTCGCGAAATAATTAGTGAGTTCGAGGGAAACAATTTTCGGACACTGGTCCGCACAGTGTGGGTCCCAGGCGCGGGTCCGTTTGTTCGCCAGAAACGGGCAGGTAAACAGGCCTGTGATTGATATGGGAAAAAAAGCTAAAAGGGTCTTAGTCGCGGCTACTGCTGCTGATGAGGTAATCCGAGGATTTAATGGGCTTTTTATCAAATCTCAGATGAGGTAATACGGAACGTTCAATTAGATCCAATTTAGAGTCAAATTACAGTCAAACGGAAAATATTCGAGCTATGGCCACATCCGTAATTACTGGCCGAGCAGCAGCGCGCCGCAGTTAGCAACTCTGTTAAAAGAGTCAGAGACGGTTCGTAATGTAAGGCCATGCGAATCTTGGCCGCGTGTTATACGTTCCAACCTTGGGCCTCGTTAGAAATTTTTTTTTTTAACAAGATTCTTTCTTAAGACGAAAAAATGAAGCGAAAAACGGAAAATGAGGAGCAGGCAAAAAAATAGAAAACCGTTCACGGCAAAATGATAGATGCTTTGGAGACCGAAGGGAAAGTACTTCGACTTAAAGTCCTCCTTTCGCGGTCCCGAGCATTCATCATCACCGCAAAGAGAGCTTCGTCAAGTTCACTCGGGCGGCTGCCGCCTACCAATTAAAGACGCCAAGCTAAGATAAGAAGGTCTTCTTAAGACCGAGACGTTGGGCTCGGTCCGAGTGCTCACTTAACACAGTTTTGCGGCCCTTTGAAGCTTTCTTCGGCGGAGCGAACCTTCTTCTGGGCACGCTTTCTGCGTTCAGAGTTGGAGGAATTTTTTTTGGGGAAATTGGAAAAGTCAATAACCAAAGTGATTACGTCCAAGATTAGAGACAGAGAAGCCGGGTAAGAGTATATGCACTGAAGTAATTGAAATTCCAGCAACGTTCGTCTTTTGTTCATAAAATATCGCATAGAAACCGTTTTTACCTCAGTTTTTTGTACAGTAAAAACATTTTATTGTCCAAAGCAGTTACAGATTTTTGAGGCGTTCTAAAAAAATCAATTTTACTCTTTTTATATAGCGTGGACCATTCGTTGATTTCTTTTTAAATTACTTATTATTTTGATACCACTTTTTCGCACTCTAAAAATTGACAGAAACATAGTATCATATCTCCGCGATACGAAAAGAATAAATTTACACTTGAACATCATTGGAAAATATTGAAAACTTATACTCAAATTGAGTGAGCACCCAACCGAGCCTGCTCTATGCAAGTTTATGAAGAAAGTTCGTGAGATGGGTATGCTAATTGATAACATAAGTTATCCTCGTGTTCGTTCTGTTCGCTCAGCCGAAATAGCTGTTGTCGAAAGTGTGCGCCTAAACCCGAAAACGTCAACTTAAATTGAATCAACGTTACAGTGAACGGAGAGCGCTTCAGAGGCATGATAACCGATTTGTTTTGGCCAGAAATTGAGAATTGGACTTAGGCGAGCACTGTTTCCAGCAGGACAGCGCTACGTGACACACAAACCGTGCAAGAATCGATTTTTCGATGCAGTTAAAGATCAATATTATACAAGTCAGAAACGATTCAGGTATTGAAGGACAATATTGATTGAGTTCAGATTGGGCTACTGCCAAGCCAGTTGAGGCAGCCATTTAAATGAAATCATATTGCATAATTAATCGGAAGCTTTACTCTTTTCAATAAATCAACAAACTTTGAAAATATTGAACAGTGTTTATTTTATAGCATTTTTAAAAAAAAACCAGCCGATGGTCCCCTACATATTTATATCATGACAATCTTAAAATATCTTGTTGCGATTTTTATGTCGAAAATTAATCTGAAAAATTGTCAGTTTAAAGCATCTCAATTTGAGGAACTTTTTAAAAACTGACTAATCTTTATTCTGGATAGCTGTTAGTAAGCCTCAGTTTAATATAAAATCTTTTATTGTTCTTGACAAACGAGCTATTGTTTATATTACTCTTATGTTTTTTTGTATTATATAATGACAATCAAAATACTTAATTTAGTAACTTGGAATATAATGGGATATACATTACTAGCATATAGTGAAATTAATACAAAAATTTCGTATTACATCTTCTTGCAGACATTTAGCTTAATGATTGAGCAAAAAACTACCCAGAGAGATCTTCATCATTTCCTCAGATATCATTTCTTGTCTTGTCCATCTAAAAGGTTTTGCAAAATAAAAACTTTCCAGAGAAAACCCCGCCCGACTTCCCAGATGGTTGGAAATAAGAAAACAAAATCCGAACCGACAAAAGTGCTGTTGTCCAGGGTCATAAATCCCAGCATTGGTCTACTTTGGCCGTGAAGACAATTGAAGATTTCCCAACTTCCCATGATTATCTCTCGCCCATTGTTACCTGTCCGCGGTTTTTAGAACCGTTTTTCGCCACCTCTTTCTCAGGTTTCACTCAATTACGCCAGTAGCCATGGCGGTCCTCTCTTTCTTCAGACGGTGGGGACAGACAGGTGGGCCCTTCACCTTCCTGCTTCTTCTCTCTTGCTTTTCAATTAAGCCGAACTCAACAACTTTATATGTAGGAGAGGTACTTTAGGAACTGTTGATTTTTTCATCGTATTAGACATTTTGTCCAATATATGATGGACTAATCCACTGAATGGATTCGTTCCCGTCACGTGAGATCGCGCATGTATGTAGCGTGTGTCCATGAAACCGCAGGCAATATAAGCGCAAACAACTTTCCTTTAACATACCTGCGCTGCGTATGCGCGCGCCACCTTCGCGGCCTAGTTTCGTCGCCTCGACACCGCGAAGATTTCTCTCGTTACTGCGGCTGCGCGATCGACTCATCGACGATATAGTATGCCGATGAAGAGAATAGCGACCAAGTTCTTCACTTTGGTTTTCGCCGGTGTGCATACGCGGGACCATTTCGCGCGTTGTCGAGAGTTTTAATGCCCTAAAACGACAACAATTTGCACCCAGATAATGAGCCCGCGCAAGCAGTCTCCATGTCTCCCACTAGGCGGCTCCACCGTCCGCTGGGCTGGCGTGGACGAGTTCCAGTAACACATTTCTTGAGTCCAACCCCCGCGTCCTCTTCCACCGTGACTCGCGAGAAGATTGCATATCGCGGACCACAGAGGTAACCGCGAGACGCAGTGAAATGGCGCATTTTATGGTTATGCACACCTACCTAAATACACCCAGCATGGCGGCTGCGCAGGAACAACAATGGCGCAGCCCCTCTGCGTCCCGCCGGCCCTGTATTTACCTGGCACGCATGTTTAGAACTGTTGTTTGGCGCGAGATGGAAGAATAAATGGGTGACAAAAGGAAAAACCATAAAGCGACATATTTTCTGCGCCTGTCGCCGCTGCACTGCTCTATAGAGCTGCAAGCACCAAGGAGGCGGTGCAGTGCAGTGCAGTGCGGTCGAGTCGAGACTTCCAAGAACAAACAAAGTCGGAGCCGAATTTACAAAAAGATCGTAAACTTATCTGCGCTCCGGTGATCTGGGGCTCCGGTTTGCTCCATGGGTGGATGCTTGGGGGAAGTTCGACCAGACGACCGACAGGGAGCGCAGCACGTAGGTGATCCTCGTCGCGAAATTGCGTAGGGACCACGCGCAACATGCCCGCGAATGATATGCAAAATCCGAAGCAGAGGCGGGCCACGATCAAATTGGTTCTAGAATGATAAATTGTCGCGGCCACAACCTTTTAACCCTAAGAAATTGATTTGCATCGAAATTTCATGAATTTTAACCGTGTCTGGCGCGGCGGCAGAGTTGGACCGCGCTGCGTCATGGGCTTGATATGGACTGCGTCGAATGGCAGTAACAGATGCGATGCACTCCGGGCTGCACCTCCGCTTGGATCTTGTGCATTATTAGCTGCATCACGGGGCCCTGTGAGACCGTGGATTTGAGTGAAACTCGACTGCGGGCCCTCGGGGAAGTTGCGCGCCAATTTTGAATTTTACTGCTGCGACTGGGCAGGATCCGGAGCAGGAGCGCGCGTGACTAAGAGTGGATTAATGAGGAATTAGTCGGGCATGGGTGGGTGGAGGCTTGGTGTGATGTAACCGCATTTTGAATGCAACGTTTACTAACAACACGACCCAATGAGAAAACAAGAAACCTTGGGGGTATTTCGGCTCAGGAGGTCTAAAATTTTAGAAAAACATTTTATTCAGGTTTAGATACTGCAGAGTAATAGAACTTAAAAAATAGGGAAAATCGAAAACGAATGAAAAGATAGTAAAGTCTAGTTTTCCTAGAGTTATCTTATCCATTCATAGATGCTAAAAGTTTCTGGTAAGTGACAATAGCGTTGAGAATAAAAATATTACAACTATTTAGAATTTAGACTCATCATGTTTTAATAAATAAATTTTTCGAATATAACCATAAAGATAGAAATTTCACTTTAAGGTACTATTACCGTCTAGAATGCAAAAAAATGACATATATTCAACAATTTTTTTTCACTTTCTATATTATATATTGTTATCAAACTTTTTTTACAGTATTAAACAGTTCTTGAAGATTACGAAAAAAAATTTTATTTTTATTTTCTATTAACTGTAAATTTAATACAGGGCGCTCAAATTTTCTTCTCAAAAAAACATTGCTGCATGGCGGACAGTTAATCTCTGGAACGGTAAGTCTGAAACATAAAATTCAAAAAGAGTTACAAAAAGGAAGTGCTCTTACGTGATAGTTTACCAGAAAAATTGAAAAATCATTAAAAATAAAAAAATTGCGGACATTTCAAAATTTTTTTCAAAAATCGCCCTTTTTTTCGACCTTTTTTCAGGCTCAAAAATTTTATATATTTTTTTTGTGGTCAAATTGTGGTAAACTATCACGCAGGATATAACAACGAACAGAATGCTTCAAAGTTTATTAAAATCGGCCCAGTAGATCCGGAGATTAACTGTCCGCCAGTTAAAAAAACCTAAACTCGAGAAAAACGCATTTAAAGTTTATTTAGAACATGGGAACAGCCGAGAGCGCGCTTCAATTGAGTCGTTATATCTCGGCACTGGCTTCGAATTTCGATTTAATATTTTAGACAGTTATTATTGAAGGTATAAAGAATCTAAAAATGTAAAAAAAAAAAAATTCATTTTTTGAAAATTCTAGACGGTAATAGTACCTTAAGTAATTATAGTTTATAATAAACTAAAATTCTATCATAGTAACGTCAGGTCTTTTCAATCGTAACTTGGAGTGTTTCGAATCATTACAAGTTCTAAAGGTCGAATCATAATCAACTTAACATAAAAAACTTAACGAATGTCAAATTGTAACATAACCAAACCATAATGAGACTTTCGCAGATCTGTCTATTTTTAAACTGCTCAATTTATTAAAAGAATTGAAGGAATTAAGAATGAGGAGTGCGCTTGAATGGAATTCCTTAAATATGTTTTTATTAATAGATCAAAAATGTCAAAATACAGTGCGTCATCTCAACAAACGGCTTATTAAAAATGAGAGCTGTCATCTAGCCTTTTGTACAATTTTTTTGATAATTTTCGCAATGAAATGTTAAAATTAAATTTCTGCGCCCGCTGTAAGAGTTAATTCTACTTTTATACCATAAAGCCCTGAAAGCGAATTGGCATTTGACGTTTAAAACCAGTGCGGATCTGACGCAAGGTGCGTCACAATATTTTAACGCACAAACCTTATTTTCGATCGTTCGGCGAAATTGTCAAAAATAACATCTACTACAACGATTTACTTCACGATTAGTTTTTATTTCACGATTAGTTATCTATCTCGTTTCGGGGGGCTCCTGACATTTTGCCAGTCCTGCCACCCTATTGTGACGCCACTGTTTCTGCACGTTAAAGCAAGTTGAACAGAAAGGGTAAAAAGTCGGAGACGCAACAACGATTGACCATAAAGATTGCGTTTTCTGGCCATTTTTGTGCAGAACCCTAAAAAGGCTGATCACCACCGATAAATGACCGCTCGGTGGACCCACGTTCCACGCGAAGTAGTTAAATCGGCGATCAATCGATGGCCGCGGACTGATGCAGAACGCAAACAGAAGACGGTTTGGAGCTTGCACCTGCGCCGTTCGCCGGACATAACTGCACCAGCGGCGGTAGTGTCCTGCTGCATAACGGTTTTCACGAAATCTCAAGTAATTTCGTCGCATCATTTTCGGCTGCTTCTGCTCGAGAATGCGTGAGAAAAACTCACTGGTCGCAGTGGCCCCCAATCGGCCCGACTAAAGCGTAAACTGCGCGGCGGCATCATCGGTACCGAACGCCGTGACTAAATTGAAATCGAAATGAGAATTTCACAAGTATCCGCCATAATTCCTCCGGTATTCTCGGCTTTCTGGTTTTCTTCTGCCTTGCGAGACTCCGTCCGGGGCAGCATAATTGCCTCCGAGTGGATTTTCTGAGCGGTTGCTGTGTCGACAGCGTGAAGCGGCGATAAATTGGCGGCCATAAAACTTCTTTCATTTCGGCGGCACCTGAGGCCGATGCGTGACGTCGCCGCCGCATCGTATCGCATGGCCCGGCACACCACCGGAGCACCGGAGCACCACACCGCGCCCTGCACCCGCTCCGCCCGCCAGCGAGGGCGACTAAAGGCGACGGGGTTCCGGCGAGCGATTTCGCCGACTCGAATTGTCGCCGATTCCCTCGGGCACAGCTCCAGCCTCAAAATGTGGGAATCACGACCTAATTCGCTTAAAAATTACTTCATCACGCTCTTCCCGTAATTTCGTGTATGAATTATAATTTCTGAAAAATTCACAAAGACAAATTTTTATCATTATCAATGTAAAACTCCATTCAAATCGAAGAAAATTGGCGTTGATTTTAAGCTTATGACGTATGCTTTCGGCATTCCCCATCAATATTTCATCGAAGTAGTGACAATTTTGTTCCTCGGTCTTTTGAAAGATAACGGTTAAAGGTAAAGGTCAATGAAATCTTAATTAAAGCAATTAGTTAAATTTAATTATTTTTAAGTAAGGAGTTAATTGTATTAACGAAGTTTTTAACAGAGATATCATAGAAACAATATGAAAAATATGCGTTTTCATTTCATCCAATAGTTTCTGGTCTAGAATTCTAAAAAATGGATTTTCGATATTCCGAAAGTATAGTTTTTCAATAATATTCTATAAATATATAAATAAATAAATTTTTCTAAGGATATTGACAGTACTTCAGGTTCTACACCCTTATTGTCAGGTCACGGTCCTTAAAATTTTAAACTCATTTATCACGAAACTACTTTTTTCTGCATGGTGTTGAGAAAAAAACAAAAACCATTCAGACGAATCATCTGAAATTATTTTATATTATTCAGAACACCAGTGGCTATGGCAGAAACTAGAATCACAATTTTATTTCAAAAACTTCTTTTTTTACATTTAAAAATTGGTAAGAAAAAGGCCTCTTTTTCAGAGTTTCATTTTCAAAAGAGCGCCATTCTGTCAATTTTCAATTTTGTTTTGGTTTTTATAGTTCCGGCCATAACTGCACTCATACTGATTAATAATTTTCTTAGTTTTTAGTTTTCAGATAAATAGAAGAGTCAAAATCTACCCCACAGGTACATTTTTTTGAGGTGGTCTTATTTTACTTTCATTCTGGTCGTTTAGACTTAGAAATTTATATTTACTGATTATAAAACTGCGAGGTTTATTATTTTGAGATAATATAATATAAAAAAAAAATTTAAACCCTCTTTTTAATCAATAAATATGCATTCTTAGCTGATTTTTTTTCAAAACTCTATCTGGATTATGATAAAGAACAACTTTTACATTGAATTAAAATTTTCTAACTATTTACCTATAGCAATATTTTAAAATTTGTGAAAAGAGCATCAAATTGCTACGACTATTACACATCCAAACTTTGAATCTTCATCTGAACAAAATATTGGATTAATCTTTTAACACAAAGTCAAGACAATTTGATGTTCTTTAGGAAAAATTAAAAATTTTTGAAATGGGTAACTATTCATTAATTTTAATTCAATACAAAATTTACTGCTAAATCTGATCTGGATTAGATTGTGTAGGAAACATGGAGTTATAACCTGTTTCAGATTTCATTCGTCTGTCTTTAAAATTCTCTTAACTGCTAAATGATAAAGATTTTATCATTTATATTGAGATTTCGTAAGATTGAAGAAAATTTCTCTCTCACAGATGCAAATGTTCTTCACATTGAAATATCAAAATATTATTTTTTTTGTTTTGAAATTACGTCAATTATTTTTCTTGTTCGACCGCGCAAAGTGGATCAAATCTCGCAAGGCGGGACAGGTGTGGGTGTCGATGGCGCGGCGGTGCACCACGTCGATTTGGATCAATTGCAGGCGAGCCAATCTGTGCGATACTTTTCGAAAATAAATCACAGATAGGCTTCCCGCGCGAGCTCAATTCGAATCCGTTGGTAAATCACCGGCCCGGCTCGACAGATCATTTTTCACCTGGACCCACAATGGACGTTGACGTAATTTTACCTGACATTCTGGCGCACACTTTGCCTATGCTTTACGAGCTTTCGAGCGATAGGCACGAACCCGCCTCCCTCTCCTCCGCCCTCTATCGTGCCTAGATACCTAGGTGCCTAGGAGCCTAAGAAATTTCTCATTGTGGTCAATTTCTTTGCGCGCGTTTGCCCCGCGACCGCCTACGCGGGTCTGATCTTGATCTGATAAATGGCGAGACGTCGCCGCCCGACGAGAGTTATGAACTTATAACTTCACGGGCAACAGGCCAGGCTGCTGTGCCGTGCCGTGTCGATGACGACGACAGGCGTTTGCGAGCCGGTAGCCGGGACAATGAAGGACCGCGGAGGTGTCTCGCGGCGTTGATTTGGATTGATCGGCTTTCTTAATTTCTTCAGTGCCCGAACCGATTAAGGGACCCAACCTGGTCGAAAAATAATGGAAAGGTGAAATTGTGAGGTAATTCCCATCTGGCGTTATTAAGATTTTAATTATGATACAGCTACAGGGCTACAGTTCATAGAGCTGGGCGGGTGGAGGCTTTTTTTTTTAATTATATATATTATCAAACATAAATGTTGACAATGAAATCTTGATCAAAGTCGGTAGAAAGGGTTTAGGACTTAAAATTTAACCAGTAGACATCTTTGTCCAGTTTCAAATTGATTGAGCCAACACTTTCAATTCTAATTTTATTATTAGGAAATGTTGTGTGTTGAACGATCTGAAATCCTATTCGTTGACCATCTGTTGTATTTAAAATGATGTTCATATGTCATATTGTGTAAATATCGAATAGCTTAATTACAGTGTCACCTATCGAATCCTAGCATAGGTATGAAACATCTTTTTGACAAAACAAATATATTGTGAGAATATGACCTCAATCGGTCAAGTCGTTCAGAAGTTACACGATCACTAACAGACGCATCAACGATTATATATTTTACGATTTATTATATACTTTTAGTAGTGAATTTTATGTAATAAATCAATATGCGGCCAGCACCTTCATTAGAATATGTTCGAATTTAAAAAGTTTTGCTCAAAAAGTAATAAGAAAGTTATTTTTTCATGTACTGCGCATTTACTTTTTTTATTGAAGATGAATAGTAAATAATGAAGAAGATGTATTTAAATATCCAAGAGCCTTACACAAACGACATTAAAACTTGAACCGTACGCCCGTACATCATGTCTTGAAATTGTTTAACTACCTTCTTAGAGTTTATTCGCGCTGACAGTTTTAAAGCATGTATAAAGTCCGCATGGCACTTCACAGCATCATCGCATCTTTGCTACGTGAGGTCATAAATGTCTTTTTAGATAGCAATTAATTTTCCACCCCAACTTACCTTCCCACAGGCGTGTACGATCGCAATGGCCAAATCATGTCCTGGAGCGTTTCTCTCAAAATTGCGGCACCTCGACAGAGTCCTTCATTATGTCCCTAAACCTGAACCCGTCCAACTTCCGTGGCGACGTGATCCTACGAAAGGATTAAATCATGTTTCCAGAAAGAGGACTAATAAAAGTTGCATTACCGCTCGCTGTCGTGCTTCCCGGGGGAAAAGGCATTTTTCCGTGCCATGAAAAAAAAGAAAAATAATTGCGGCACATTGCATCAAAGGCTGGGACGTGACAGTCGGGTTGACTGCATCTCCGCATCTGAGCGTCTCAGCGTCTCAGAATCCCGCAGCGGCACTCTGTCCTCTGTCATCCCGAGATATTCCCACCCGAACAAAGAGGCTCCCATGACCCAGTTGAGCAGGATGCACTGAAAGGATCCGAATCAATTAACAGGATTGTCGTCTGTGTCGAGGTGGTTTGTCGTCCAACAAAAGGCGGAAATTCTTTTCATCCTGCTGGAGGACGACGAGCATGACGGCAGAGGAGTGGGATATTTTATCAGGAGAAGGAGCGGGCACTGATCCAGATGCTGGGTCCAAACGGTGATGCTGAGATGCACTAGTGAGCTAGTTAGGACCTGTTGTAGCATGGGAGTGCGATGGGAACAGGGCTGCCAGATTTGTCTGAATATAACCACAAACACTCCAACCAATCAATTAGTGATGAGTAAAAAGAAGACCAAGATCAAGATTATGATAGCCCTGGTATTGGTCTTGCATCAGTAGACTTAGTTTTGGTCTCCTTCGCAAGGATTTCCACACTCAAATAGTTTGGATAACTTATTTACTCGTAGTTAGTAGATCTTATAAGTAAGCAGAGTAAATGGGTTTCAGCTATTCACGCCGTTTAAGTAGACAACAATAACACAATTATAAGCAGAGGAAAATGATAAAGTTTTGTTGTACTGAACTTGAACTAGTTGTTGAAGTAATCTCCTTATTTCGAAACTGGTTATCAATTGTACAAGTTTTAAGAAAAGCTAGACTATATATCCTTTGAATTGGTATGAATAAATTTTTACTATAATTTTACTAGTAAAAAGTCCTATAGATTTGCTCACACCTATGCTCTAATTTTCAATGATTTTCGTTCTACTGTTTTTAAGTTACATTTAACTAAAGTAATATTATCGTTCAATTTCTTTGTATTTGGGGATCTAGTTCTTTCAATCAAATTATTAAAGAAACATGAATCGTCTTTTTTATTCTCTTATTTTAAAACTTAAACTTATTGTAGAAAATAATACATGCAATTTAATTTTAAACGAATTTTTTGCTTGGTTGGGTTTTACTTTATTGTGTTACATTTAAGAAATTTTTTTTTTGAATATTGAAATATTTGTTTGGTTAGGTCAAATCTTGCAAGTCATTTTTGACCCACTTCCGGTTATCCGATTGGGTTGAAATTTTCCATACACATGTAATTTCGATGACAATACACTTTAACAACTTTATGTATTGAGGTTACATATAGTAATTCTAATTAATTAAATTAAATTGGTACGAAAATCTTTCGACTACTTTTATGTCATATAAAAGTATTAACAAAATGTTTAGATGTGTTTTGTGTGATTTGTTTATTTAATTTACCTTAGTTAGTCCTTTTGTAGGTTTTGGGCTTAATTGCATCAAATAATAGTACTGACTTCTATGATTATATTCTTCATTCACATTAAAAGGACAAAAATTATACTTATGAGTGCAAAACGGAACACCTGGCAACCCTACCGGGTGTCCCGGAATGGGAATCGGAATCAAGATTTTTCCAGGAACGAGTGGTTTTCATCGGAAGGACGTGTCTTGCTGCAGGACTCCCCTTGGATCCAAGCAGCTACTCTGGGGCTTAGTTGTTGCGTGCTTGCAATTTTATGCTATTGTTGGACCAGGGTCACTTGAGGCACCAAACCCACTCCAGATGGTGTTAATGGCGGTGCTCGTACACGGGCATGGGAACCGGGAAGACGTCGTGCCGTGTTACACTCGAGAAAATGAACCTGTGGCGGGAATTCCATTAGACACCGTCCGCCATTGTCTTCGTCGTCATTGTGGGACATTTTCCCCGGCCACTTGGCGAGGAATCTTTCGCTCGTCTTAGCACACTCCGTGCTTTCTCAAAGTGATGCACACTTGATCTTGAGTGGGCCTCCTCAGAAAAAGCACGCTAAGTGGCTTTCATGGCTTCGTTCAGTCACACAACACGGCACGACACACACACCTTGTACTAGGGAATTTTTGCATATCGAAAAGGTACGCATCCCGTGGATAAGAAGGATGCTATTGTTTCTGTGTTGGGTGCTGCGAAGTGCACTAACGTGAATCCAACCGCGGTGACTTCATTTACACTTTTCTTCGCTGTTTCACGTAACACCAGCTCCGAACAACGCTGAACAATTTGTGTTTAGAAGCAGAAAGCTGAGACTCTTCACCTTCGAAAAAGTGAGCTTATTTGCTGATGTTCACGCTAATGACGAGGACGTGCCAAAGGATTGTGTGGCCCAAATACGCCTCACTAGCTCAAGAATTATGCTCTATAGAATGAAACTCATCTGGAGCGTCCCGATCCGCCCACAGGAATTGTTCCCTGTCAATTTGTGGGAGACATCCGGACGCCTGCCACACGACCGGAAACGTAATTGCGTCTCTGAAGACCGCACGAGGGCGTGCCGTGACGTGACGGGGGAGCTAGAACATGAAATTTGTGTCGTATCATGGGAAAAACGACTGCCCAAAATTGGGAGGTGTAATCCGGGCGAGTGGTCCCGGATTAATTTGTTGAGCCCATTTCACGGCTAACGAGCGTGTTACCTATTTTCTTGGTCATTTGTTAAAACACCGGATTTGAATTAAGGGATCGGGAGCCGACGCCGCACGGTCAGGAAGATTGAGCTAATGAGAGCGACGATACGGCAGGTTGATTCCTGTGGGAGAGTCACAAATAAATTTTCGGGTTTTAAAAGTCATTTGAACGGATGTTCTGTGTAATGGGCTAAAAGAAAAAAAAATTGAGTTTTAAAGTTTTAATGTTAACTCGGCGAGTGGAAAAAAAACAACATTAGACCAAGCGACAGATACACTCGAAAAAATATGTGTAATATTTCACAATTTTCTTACATATTACGTTTATTGATCTGCACAAAAATAAATAAAAAAAAATTTTAGTATGTATACAATACAAATGTTTATTTTAATGGAAACATTTAACTAGTAGTGATTTGGCTTCATATAGAAGTATATATTTAGTATATTTCTATATATGTATATTGGAAATCCGAGGATTTATTTCTAAGGAAATAAAAAATTCTTTTGGTGTACCTCAAGGGAGTCACTTTAGCCCACTTCTTTTTAATATTTACAGTGAGTGTAAAAAGTCTACGTACGAGGGCAAGTTTTTAGTTTAAAATGATATTTCATCAAAACGTTATATCTGCTTTATTAACTACTTATAATACATATTCATTTTGAACCTAAAGAATGATAAATCATAAAAAAGAACGACAAAAATAATCAACTCCTTGAGAAAAATTCCTCGAAAAATAAATCCTCCATGTAAGCCACGCAAAAAGTCTTCGTACGGTAGGTCATAGCACTACTAAAAATATCAAATTATTTTCAAATATTTTGTGTGCAGGTTTTTTTACTTACAGCTAATATTTAGTAGGATATCCCTTGGCTTTAAGTACTGCTTTTAGTCTTTTGGGCATCGAATTTACAAGATTGCTGGTCACATCCGCAGATATTAAATTCCATTCTTCCTGTAGTGCCAATTTCAGGGTTTGTTTGCTTGTAATATTCCTTTCTCGGATTTTTTTATCAAGTACTTCCCATAGGTGCTCTATAGGATTAATATCCGGGGATTGTGGAGGTGTATGCAGTACACGAGGTGTGTTGTACAGAAGCCAAAGGCGCGTATTCAGAGCCGTGTGCTTTGGGTCGTTATCGTGCATGAATATATAATCGTCCCGTATCCCAATTTTCTCTGCACTGGCAGCTAAATTGTTCTTTAGAATGTTTATGTAATATTTCTGATCCATTGTACCTTCAATAAATACCAAGTTGCCTACACCAAATGCACCCATACACCCCTACACCAAAACGGAGCCTCCTCCATGTTTCACCGTGGGACATAAATTTTGCTTTTCGAGCTCTGCGTTTGCCTTCCTCCACACCATACATCTTCCATCTGAGTTAAATATGTTATATTTGCTCTCGTCCGTAAATATTACGTGTTGCCAAAATTCTGAGGGCTTGTCTTTATACTTTTTGGCAAATTCTAAACGCTTCTTTCTGTTCCTTTCATTTATAAAATATTTCCTTCTGGCTACACGTCCGTGATATCCGGCCCCTCGTAATACATTTCTAACCGTGCTAGCCGACACATTAATGCCTAAATCTCTTGAGACCTCTGCAGCAACTTTTGGCGCACTAATTCTGGGATTATCCCTTACTTTTCTTAAAATTAAACGTCGGTTATGATCATTGAGGACTCGGGGGCGACCACTTCTATGTTTATTTTTAACAGTTTTTCTTTGTGAATATCTATCCACGATGCCTTGTACTGTTGATTTGGGCCTTCCAGTAATATTCGCAATATCTCCTAATGATTTACACTGATTATGTAATCTAATGATAATTTTCTTCTCATCTTCACTCGCTTCCTTCCTTTTTGGACCCATTTTCATTAAGTTTTCACTTAAAATGCACAACGATAACACTAAAAGCAACAGAGTCACCTAAAAACTTCTCTCTTACTAACTACTTACTACCTACCCTGAAAAGTCATGAAAATGTAACAGGACTTCCCCAATAAATTTCTTAGAATTTTCAGTCGTACGAAGACTTTTTGCGCGTCTCACATGGATGATTTATTTTTCGCGGAATTTTTCCCTACAACTGGACTATTTCCTTTGTTCTTTTGTAGTGGATTATAATTCTCTAAGTTGAAAAGAATTAAGTAGTATGAAGAATTATTAAAATAGTTATAAAGTTTCGGTGAAACATTGGTTTTCATTAAAAATTAACAATCGTACGTAGACTTTTTACACTCACTGTATATCAATGATTTATGTATCTCTTTTTCTATCTCACTTGCGATGCAAAAATTCTTCGTGCTGTCTCTTCTAGCCATAATTTCAAGTCCGTAAATACTAGTAAATAGTATTTTCTCGATATGTAATTTAGTTGTCTATTTTTAATTTTAAATAATTTAATAATAAAAAGTTAATAATAAAAACGTTCAAATATTTATGGATTGTGGTGCAAGACGGACATTCTTCATTATATAGCCACAGATAAAATAGCATGAAGCCTGTTTTGAGGTTAAAATTTAATTGCCACATATTAAATGAAGTGTCCGACACTTTTATCTGTAGTCATATAAAATACATATAAATATTTTGCATAATTTATTGGTAATAATGTTAACTTTTTTTATGTAGTTAGATTTAAGCCTTTTTAGTTTTGAATTCAAAGATCATAAGTCAGATTATATAGATCGAGATCATATAATGTATCAGCTGATGAGTAAAAACGGCTGTTACTACATTAATGAGTGGCTCATTTCTATACTTAAAGGTACGCACTTAAATGTAGTTTTTAGTAGTGAAGCCGAAAGATTCGTTAATGTGTAATGTACGAGTATGTTGCGAAAAAGACAGTTTCACCAGCGAAACAATTTTGGTGCCGGCGGACAGAACCCTGCAACATTCCATTCCGACGATGTTTCCCAACAGTGAGGCTCCAAAGTGCACTGTATGTCGCCTATTAGGAGCACACATCGGCGCGGCTGGTGGCCCCCCGGTAATGGAGCGCTAGGTTGCACAACGACGAAGGTGTGCTCGCCCGGGCCCACCGTTTCGCCAGGTAAATGCTCCGCACCACACCGCAGCGAATGGTGAGCGGAATGCAGAACGCTCCTCTATGGTGGTGCTCCGCAACAGCCCAAGATGGGGCCCAAGAAATTTCACTTTCCATGTGAGCGGGGGGTTTCGGTCGTTTCTGTTCTGCGACTTCATTCAATTTTGGGTGCGTAACTTATGCATCTGATGAGCCCGAAGCCCCATCACTGGGAGGCGCTGCTCGGCTGTGGGGCTCCGGAGCTGTCTGTGGAATGACCACATTCCCAGGAATTTTGCTCGGTACCTGAATTGGTTTGGAGAAACGTGAGGTCGGGCAAGAAAACGTGATATACTGCAGCGATATGCCTTCGAAGAAGTCGCTAACTCGCCTGCAAAAATACGTCAGTTTTCAGATAAATATGCCCGCCGAGCCGCGGATCCGGGGAGCCCGAGATGGGGCTCTGCCTATATTCGGGCAATGAGGAAGAACCACCGGCTCGGCGTGTAATTGCTCATGTTTCTGCTTCGGATCCTATTCTCGGAGGCTTCGTTTCGCGTTCTGAATTGGCGAAAAATATCTTCTTTCATCTTTTTTTCTCGATTTCGTTCGTCTTTGGGATTTCGAATGTTTTCTGGATTTGTTTGTTCGCCGCACGTCCGTCTGAGGACTGTGAATCGGGCCGGGGCACCACCGAAGCAGCGGAGCAGCGGAGCACCTTGTGGCACTCAGTTCTGGCTCGCTGGCAACTTGTCATTCGCGTTGCATGACGCTCGTTCTGCGCGAAAATTTGTTCGCCAAATTGCTGCCGTTGTGCGGCTTAATGATGATATCAATCGGCGAAATGGGTCTTGAACCGTTCGATGACTATTAGTGCGGAATTGGTCTGCAATTTGGACAGTGAGCCGATTGCCCGGGAATGTTTCGCAATCAGAGAGACCCAAGGCGTCGTGTAATGACGAGGTCCGGACCTCACGAAAATTGCTCCTCAGCGCTTGCAATTCCAATTTCCTTATTCAAAATAAGGGCGCGTTACTTTGTTTCAGGAAATACAATGTAATAACAATAAATAAATTCCTTATATGTAAGTACGGCAAGTTGGATTTTTGAAAGTTATTTAAACGAAAAACCACTCTTTATTAATTCCATGTGTATGTTGGATAAGCTAAAATTTTTAGCTTGAGGAATACTACCGTGATCAAAAAGAAAGGGAACTTTTGACCGTACAGTACCATCTGTTGTCCGATTGTAATATTTTTTGGTAGATTGGTATTATGTATTGAAATTCTCTATAAGTTGTGACATCATACATTTTCATTTGTAGTAATTACGACGTTTTGCTGACATCATCTTTTGACCTCATTTAGATTTTTTGTGATTTTTAAAATAGATATAGTATGAAAATTGTGCAACGAATTTAAATTAAATTCTGTGTTTTCTAGTGGTATGAATTGAATGCCATAGGTTTACGAGTCTGAAAGAGTGGGTTTATGAGTATGGCACGCAAACCAGACTTCAAGCGAGATACTTTCATATGCAAAAGATGATGTTAACAAGTAATAAAGGTCCTATCAATCCAAAAAAAAAAAAAAAGTATTACAATCGGACAACAGATGACACTTGACGGTCGAAAGTCCTCTTTCTTTTCGATCATGGTAGTATTATAAAGAAAATGGTATGATTTGAACCATATAAATCTTTTACTGAAGTTTGTATTTTATTAAACCCTATTTATGCTACTTACTATTGGAAATTCTGTAGTAAAAATTGTACACTGCATTCTTAAAGACTTGTTTTTGTATTTTCAAACTAGACTCACATGACTGATCTTAATTCCGAAAATATATAAATTTTTGAAATAACTACACCCAAAAAGATATCTTGTTCAAATAACCAATATTTAAGCTATAATCTAGTAGAGATTAGTAGATAGATGAACTAGTATCTAGTTTTTTAACTGATGAAAATAAAGTCCAAGTAGTCCGATTTTGATGATATTGAATAGGGTATATCTCGTAGTTGGATTAGACATTTGAATTTGAAAAACAAAAATTCCACAGAGCTAGAAAAAACTAAAAAATGTTAAAAAAAAAAAAACTTTTTGACAAAAAATTAACCCGCCGAAAAAAGAAACTGAAAAGCGGAAAATAAAATAAGCCTTTTTGTCTTAGTAGCTTCTAAACTAATGTAAGTAACTAATTTTGAGTCGGCGCTAGATTTCACGATGCATTTTTATGTAATTTTTTTTTTTGATTGTTTCTTTAAAGTAATTTAATGATCTTCGTTGACTGTTTGTTTGGCGCCGAATCAAAATTAGTTACGTAGGTACATTAGTTTAGAAGCTATTCAGAATAAAAAGCTTTATTTTTTTTCCCGCTTTCTAGTTTCTTTTTTCGTCGGTTTAATTTTTTATTAAGAATTTTTTATGAAATAGCACATCCGTACTAGCTGAATTAACAAGGTCTCATTGTTGAATCAACTCTACATATTTTTTTCAGTGTAAAAATTTAGGTTAGTCTATAACGATTAAAATTCTTGTTTACTTAGGTCAGGATGTGATTGGAGGTATGGGAATAAAGTTTACAAGGACAAGTCCGACTTGCACTTGACCGCTTTTTTTCAAGTAGTTTTTCATCAATTTCAAGAAATTTAAATTTGGTTAAAAAGAAATTCTGACGACTGGTCGACTGGCCTGGATCGGCGCCGCCACCAGTTTTCACTGCTGAGACCGCCGCACCGCGCCGGAGGAGCACTTTCTCATAAGCCACATTGCCGCAGCGCAACGTAAGTTGGGTCATGTTCGCAGCCGCCAGAAACCGCGCCGCTTCGTGGCCGCAACAAATATAAATCCGTCTGGCGCAAGAGTTACGACACACGGTGCGGCTGTCCCGCGAAGAGTCTCCTTCGGCTGCGGTGGCCGCGGAGAGGAATTCCGGTCTCTGGACCCCGGTCCGGGAAAATGCATTCCTGAGTCGAGGGTCCAGGGAGCGTCTCGGGACCTCGCCGTCATCGTAAGTAAACTTAAACGGGCGACCAGACAAAGGGCTTCCTGTCCATTGTCGGGCCGTCGCCGCGCCGCCTGTTAATTCCCCACTAAGCGGACAAAAACGCCATCGAGCGGCCGGGACAAATAGTTGCTTTATTTTGTGGGTTTCGTTTCGCGACAGAAAAGGGCCGCCCTTTGTCTCACGCGCGCAGGCAGCGGAACCTGCGACGAAAGGGCGCGAGAAGTGTACCGCGACACGGCGCGACGGTGCTCCCATTGAAAGGAGGTGCACTCGCATGAATGGAGGAGGCTCAGGAGCCCTGCACAATGGGGCCCAAGTGTTGTTTGGTTCCTCATCAATTCGGAGATTACTGCTTGCGCTGTCCAGAGCCCTTGTCGCCCTTCCGCGGAAATCGCCAGGAACAATGGCTTCGGGGACTCTCACTTGACGCGTCTTTATTTCCACCCGAGAACCGTTACATGACTTTCGTGGCAAGTCACTCGCCGCGACGCGATGGTGTAAAGTTTCCTCGTTACGCCTTCGATTCGAGGCTCCCTATGAAACCCGATCCTGGACCCGAGGGGTTGGGGTGCTCCGCTGGGCATGGGCACTCCTCCTCCTTCGGCCCAATCGGCCGTGCTCAATGGAATTCCAGCGCGGATCGGAGCGGATCGGGTTGCGTATTGATTTACTTCTCTTGAGCGACAGTTGAGAAGGTTCGTTCCGTGGTGCCAACGGCCTCGACGCCGTTCGGACGGAGCCCGGGGGCTCCGCATGAACCCCACTTTGCAGTGGACCGTGTTCGGTTACTGGCCATCGCGAAATCCGACGGGTTATTGACTTGCATCGGCTCGCTAGGTGCGCATATGCAAATGAGGGAGTTGTGTTTCACCAAAAATCGCTCAATGGTGAAGGGACATCGCTGCAAAGCAAATGCGTGGGTACTCGTGCTCCTTGTTTCAACATTTTTCTCAATTAGTGTCATATTTTTTGAAGGTTTTCATTAACCTTTTAAGGACGGGGAAAATTACGTTAAAATTGACTTTTTATTAGACATGAATATTATAAATAAATTCAATGAACTTCTTATGTGGAGTCGCTATTTTGATAGTCAAGGATGCTTCCAGGAATTTGTATACTATTTTTCCTATATTTAGCGCATAACATTTTCCCTGAAAAACATCAAATATTATGTGTTATCTAGCTGGTCGATATATCGACCACTCCCGTCCTTAAAAGGTTAATAACCCATTTAGTCCCGTTTTCAAATCCTTTATACTGATATCAAATCGACTGATATTTGATTCCTTCCCTGAATTAATAATATTTTTTAAAGTTATCTCTTAAGAGTTATAGTGAAGCTTATTAAGGTTCGAAATTACGACACATTGAAAAACCTTGTTCCGTTTAGAATTACTAATTTATAATATTAGTTTAACATATTCTGTTAGTAGAATTACATTTATTAAAGTTATAATACGCTTCTTATATAATAATTATTATACTTATTTATATGAATATATTTAGAATATATAAGCTTTATGTTATAAGTGTATTTTTCGAACAATCTAATGCGTATAATCTTCTAAAGCGTGGCATTTTGAAGGGTCTTATACTTTTAACATGGGTAAATATGTGATATTTATAGATTGCGCATTTTTTTAAACCCTTAGGCAACTTACATACTTACGTGTGTTAAAATAAATCGCATGAAAGCAAATATTGTAAATTCAATTGCAGCTTTGATGATCAGTTCCAAATGTGTCTACTACATTTAAGTTTACTGACGACCTTTTATCTCGACCGAAACACACCTTCTGGCGCATTTCATCCAAATCTTGCCACCAATTAAGCGAAATTTTCGCATCACAAAATTCCAATTAGCAAAATCGCCAAAAGTGCCAATGCCAACCTACAAACAGAAATGAGTGACCGTGCCGTATCGTGTCTGGGGATGGCTGGCACCAAAAACACGTCATTAGTGGCGGTGTGGCTGCAGAACCAGCGCGCAAATCGCCATAAAGCACAGGTGCTAATTAAAAGCAAATAGTCAGGTGGGTGGACAAATTGTATCCTGTCATATCGCCGAAGTATTACGCCCCGAATGCGGCCTTTAAAGGTGCTCACAACTCGCCAGAGCGCCCGAATGGAAAGCGCCCGCCAAGAAGTCTTACTAATTTGAGTTTCACCTTTTCGGGTCGTGATTTAATCGACAAATCACCAAAAATAACATTTTAATAAGAAAAACGCTGAAAATTGTATGCAACTCGCGTTTTGATTTAGCCTGCCCGCTGTCTGCCAGGTGTCTTGTCTTTCCGGGACAACAGACACAACAACAGACGGGAAAGAAAGGTGGTGAAAGCGGGCAATTTTTTTCGTCTTTCTCCTCATTTGGAACCGTCGAAAGTGACTTTGTTTTGGGTGAGGCGAATGCGCGATTTTTGGCATTACAAAACATTTCCCTTTTGTTCAGGATGATCGGTGAATTAATTTCGCTTTTTTGTTGAATATTTTGCGTTTTATTGCCCCGCAGAGATAAGAAGTTACGAAATCTTTGTTTGATGACAGTGAATGATGCTGTAATAGTAGGCAATATTTAAATTTCCGCGCGGCGCCCTTAAAACATTTCTCAAATTAGGCCTGATGTCGTTTCCGTCTTGCAAATTTTATATAATACGATCAAATTTGCGGTTGTTTTTAGTATCTCATTTCATAAGGCCTATAGCCTGCTTGGTGAAATGTTTATTGCCCGAAGAAAAATTAAATCAGCTCTCTAATAATGCAAATGTGCTGCTTAAGGTAAAGTCTATTAAAATATGATTTATGGCTTATCATAAATGTATGCATAATTCCTATAAACTTGCAAAAATATAATCAGATCAAGATTTTAGGCAACGTTATAGCTGGGGGGTCATATCTGTATCTCAAAATAGATTCATGGATTTTTCTTTTGCTTTATAGACTTATATTTTACGAAATATGAGGACAATGAGCCAATATAAGCTGTAAATTTTTATTTTTAAATATGTTACATCAATTGCCCCATTTGTAAAATGTGAGTTATAAATAAAAATATTAAATTACTCCCATAGCCGACTACAGGCTCTGAGTTAAATCTTATAGAGAGCTTATGCTTAAGAAGCTTAACCTTCCAACTCTCGGTCAAATGAACGCCATTAAGATTTCAGATATGCACTCGTTTTTTCGGTTGTTATCCAAAATTAAAATTAACATAAATAACTTCGTTTTTTTTATCATTGCTTTCAGTATTAAATTAAAAATCAATCAATGTATGACCTTTATTTTAAAGCGGTCTTTCGATCGGATGTGGTAAGAGTAGATGTTAATATATATATAATGATATGTAAAATCTAGGTCGATTTTAGCGTCAAGAAAAAACCTTACAAAAAAAATGTATACTATAGTAAAGAAATTTCTCAGTAATGATTTCAAAGTGATATTGTTAACTTTATTTGTTTCTTATATCGTTATATACTTTACAAATGACTTTAAAAGTTTAAATTTAGCAATTATGTCCACTAGTTAACCATTGCTTACGTCGACAAGTCCTCAGAGTATGCTAGAAGGCGCCCGTAAGACGGAACCGAATGACTGTTCTTCAATCTCCTGCCACATTAAGGCACCGTGTCCAATCGATCAAGCCCGGTTTGGACATGAGTCAATAATCAAGTTATCATTTGAATGCAATTTGCTGGAAAATTGGAAAAAATACGAGCACAATGCCCAAAACTAATGGTCCCAACAAGGTAACATATCGCCGGTGTCGGCATCGACTTCAATAGGCAACGACGTAACGGCCAGGCTTAGCGCAGGCATGCCTAGGCCCGGCACGGCACGACACGACACGACAAGGCAAGGAGGCTCGATTCGCCACCCGCTCCTCGCCCGCGCTATTCGAGCCTGAAGGGGAAATAATTGAAGCTAGCTCAGACCGGCGATTTATTGTCTCAAAAGTGTATGACGACAGCCGCGCCGCGGCTCAGCTCCATTCGAGCGTCACGGTGCCGCCGCCGCTGCTGCTGCGCTGTTGCAACAAAGTGAAATTACAACCTAACCGGCGCGCATGTGTAACACACGACGGTTCGCCACGAAACCCATCCGTTTCCAGCGAACCAGCGCGAGCCGACGACTGTTGAGCTGAGAGCTGTTGAGCGCGGCAATTTGAGCGGTTGTAAGCTGGTGGCGCATGCGCCTGCCAGGCCAGCGCTTTGCTAATCCACGATCTGTAGCCGCGCATTGCGATATATGTATATATGCGCGGGGAAAGTGTAAATGTCAAATATGCGCTTTCCCGGGTTTGTTGACCCGCGCGAGTCGGTTTGCCAACTTCCACTCATCGAACTGAGGCTGACTCAATTCGATTTGACGTAGTCGCGGCGGGCAAATCGATTGGAATCAATTGGGAAGTAATTGAATCGATTCCACAGCTGAGCCATATTACATACAATATGTATATGTAGGTTTCTACAGCCGTTGATTTTTTGGAAGCCGACTTATAAGGCACTTTTAGAAAACCTAAATATAAACTAATTGTTCGTAAGGGTTTGTGCTAATTATGGCTAAAATTAATCCACTGGCTAATTCGTTCTAAGCCTGCAAATGGAAAGTCGATTACTATACATGTTAAACAAATATTTAATCACTTCTTATGCCTATTAGGTCATCGCAGCTCCATGCTAAATTATGCTAAAAATGCAATATAGTTTTTTTTTAAGAAGCTGAGTTGTTACTTAGTTAGGAAATTGAACGCTGTAAAACTCAGTTCATTTTGCAAACTTTGAATTCTACAAATTTTTATTGCTTCGCTCTTTTTTTAAATGAAAATGTTAACTTTTTTATGAATTTGTTTATTTATATATGTTTTAATTTGAACGAAGGTGTAGTTTTATTTTATACCTCCTAAGAAAATTTAGTTTCACAAGTCCTACTCATGCTTGCTTTTAGTTCAATTTATAGTCAGGTCACAATGCAAGATTGTAGAATTGACTGACTGTCCCAAAAAGCAATTAACCGAAAAAATAAAATTGAAACGCCCAAATGATTTCTGAACAAATCCTCTCATAAATCACTCAGAGTCTGACCTCAGCTCAAAATGCTCCGCTTCGTCGCAAAGTGATTGACCACTTAAGACGGCGCGGGCGCATACCAAACGAGGGGTTCGAGCAATTTGTTTACCCAATCGAAACGACTGAATGCGTCAAACATTTCAGTTAATGGTTCCAGCATTGACCGCGATAATGTCAACAGAAATTTCTGCCAAACGCCCCATAAAATCTTTTCGAGGTACCGAGCCCCGGCCAGTGTGTGGTCCCGCTCGCAGCATCTTATCGGCTGGCTGGCTGCGCCGCCAGTGGACCACCATCGCGGCCTCTAAAGACGGGCTTCTTCGGGCGTTTGGCTCGCTCAAGCCGAGCTCTGAGGCGCATGATCGCGGTCCGGACAACTCGTCGATCCGCGGCCAACAACAATGTCCGGCCAGTCTGAGTGGCGGCTATTGTTGTTGCATAAGAGCCTGCGTCGCCGCTGCTGCCGTCGCTTCGGTCGATCTCCTCGAATGCGCGCGGCTGACCTTTGCCTGTCCATCTTTCAGCGCGGCTTTGTATCTTTGCTCCCATTAAGGTGTTCTCCGCATTGTTCGCCGCGGCCTATTCACTCCCTTCGGGCTGCGATAGATGGCGGGGTCATCGAGGGCATCGTCAACGGCTGGCACCTTGCGTTTACCGCGCGTTTCATAATTAATAACCGCCGTGTGCTGCCAAGTAACATGTATGATCTCCCAGCATCATCAAAGCGCGCCCGGGCGAGTACAATGATCTCTCGAGATGACGAGATCATCTTGTGCGCCGGGCACAGCCACACCTTTGTATCTCAGAAGTCCACGACTTGGCGGTGACATCTGTCAAGTCGCAAATGGTGCCCACGTAGGACCCACCCAAGCCCCGCGATGTCTAGTGAGATGGCTTCGGCTCAATTGCGGGCACGGCTTCAATCAAATGGAAAAAAGGTGTAACTCATGAACAAAAAAAGTGAGAACTTAGTTTGTAGGTTTGCTGCTTTGAATATAGGGCAAATCGTGATTTTACTACATACATATGTATTTACTTTAAAAAGAACCAACCAAATTATTGAAAGAAATTTCCCAGAAGCGACTTATTATCTGATTTATAGGAGTCACTGCTTTGTATTCAACAAAATTTAATAAAATTAACTCTAACAATATCAGAATAACATAAAGTGCATGTAAGAATTCTTTGAGTTTTCTTTTCTGATTATCAAATACTGTTTTGAATTACCATAGCGGCAAATTGATCTCTTAGGTGTAATCCTAACAGCTAACGTTAAACGCAACTTTTCCTATTTAGATATAGACGCTATGTAATAATTGTAATTAAAATATGTTAATTGCAATGTCGGAAACTATCAAACTTCATTATTTTTGCATTAATGGTATATATACAAACAGTTTGTTGGATGATATTTTAAAAAATATAGATATACAGATACTTTTGTCGAAATGCCTTTTGATATGCAGTAGATTAATATTTTGCAGATTTTAAAACAGTGTAAGATGTTATCAATAGTCAATAGATAAAATAAAGAGAAGTGGTCCTAAGTGACTCCTTGCGGAACTCCTGCCTTAGCAAGTATCTTGTTCGATGAAAGTACGATGAAAAGAATTTTTATGGAATGAGAAAGCTTATCAAAAGCCTTGCTGAAGTCAGTATAAATGCAGTTTTAAAAACCTTTTCGAAGCCTTCAGTAAGAAAGGTAACAAATTCAAGGAGATACGTAGAAGTAGAAGTAGAGCGACCCTGAAGAAAATATTTGTTGATACCAATTGTGAAATTTCAGTGGATTACCAACCACAATCCGTATGAAATGACAAGTGTTTAAACCTGAATCGAAAAATTTATATGACAGATAACTGAGTTTATGATTAGACGCCAGTTATAGCAATTTAGGTTTTACCGGGGCTTAAACTCAAACCTAACAACTGTGTGCAACATTTTGGCCGCCTTCAATTCTCCAGAGAATTTGCACTGTTCGTATTCTAGATTAACCGAACTCATTGTTCTAGCACAAAGATCCGCACTCCTTTTGATCCCCGTCTTGGGGTGCGGCTTGATTTCGGACTCCTCCCCAAAAGAGAAAGCCGAACGGATTTTACAAGCCTCACTGATGCCAGCAGCGGCTAGGATAAGGTTAATAGATCATATGGAGCGCTTTCTACAGCCCCGCTCTCTTCCACAAATCTCTGCCCCGGCCGCTGTTTATGCTTTCTCTAATTGTTCACAATTTGTCATGTCAAGTTGGAATGTGAAGTGTCACATGTCTCGGCGCGTTATCCGTAACCACGGGTACCCGCCGAATTCAGGCCGCGCCAAGGAGAGAATGTTTCTTGGCTGAAAAATGTTAGCGGACCGGCCGGGTACAAATTGCGCCAGCGGCGATTGAAGGGAGCTGCTGCCAGCGCCGCCGAGAGCTGACGGAATGCGTGTTTTGACGGTAATTACCTGGTCGCGGCTTAAAACGCTAACGACATTGTTCCCTTTTGTTGTACAAATGACCGGGCTTCAGGTGCTTCACACCGTCGCGTCGTTGTCTGTTCTGCTCGCTCGCGTCGAGTGTGATCTATGGCTGCGCGGCGAGATTTTTTGCCAGGCCAAAGAGAAAGATCAGAGATCTCAGGTTAATTTGACTCGCGAATTTAACGACCTTTACAGAAAATATGAGCTGAATTTAACTACGTCGAGAAAATGGTCAAATGGTGGCATGAAATATCGGTGCCAGGACCCTGCAAAAAGGTAAATTGAGTTTGCTAAATGTGTTAAGCAAATCACAAGCAATTAGAAATCTTTGGTGTCGTTAGAACAAGTATGGCCTTAACCTTTTCTGCGAGTATCGTACTTTACACTGAAGTGATTTGTTTAGTAGAAATATTTATAATTTACGAAGTATCGTAGTTAAGAAACACACTCTTAATAAAATTATATTACATAGTAAAACCTTTTTTTGTATTGTAACTTCTAATCCTATCAACTGACAAAATAAATATTAATCCCAACCTTATGAAGTTCAGTTTCGAGGAATATCAAAGTTACAAGAAAAACCTTTTTGTTTTTAATGTTTTCTAGCCCTTAGTTCTTCTATTAAATAATTTTAAAATCCAGTTTTTTAAGTATATGACACTATTCATTCAGCACCAAAACTGAAACACGTAGAAATAGACACAAAATTTAATTCATAGCAGCATGTCTTGTGCATAGTTTGACAACTTCCGCAACAGAGAAAGCTAAAAACATATCTCTGAAACTGAATCGGAGAAAGCCAGATACATGAGTTAAAATTATTATTGAACACTTGATAGTAATTTTACACTCAGAGATACAAAAATCGAAACATATGCATAGATATGTCGAAAATGGTTTATTTCACTGGTCGACAAAATTTAGTATTTAATTTGTAAAAGAACAAATTATACATATTTATATCATTCCTATAGGATTTTTTTCTGTAGACTACTACTTTAAAAACAAAAATGTTCTATCGCATCACGACGATTATGTGCACCATTAAAATAACGAAGTCGAATTTTCAAGCGTTTCTCAAGCGTAAGTTTATTCATGATTACTTGTTAGAATATACTGAACATAAATACCAACCATCAAGAACTGCACTTGGAAAAGAGTTCAGAAAAATAAGTTTAAGTAAATTGAAAATGTAGATATTTGCAAGAAACATTAGTTATGTAAAATTTCAAATTCCTATAATCTCTAAATTTACTTTTTTCTATTAATTTCAGGCCGGGGCAGCTCGGACATCTATACCAGAGGTAAGAATTAGATTTATTCTGACAATCCTTGTCGTTTAATTAATTTGCACTTGTGAACGTTTCGTGAGTCTGCCGAAGCCACTCACATTGAGTCAGCTCATGTAACAAATGCTCGATAGGTCTGATCTCGATAAAATTGCTGAAAATACGAAAATTTCACAATTGCGGAGAAAAACCAAGCCTATTTTATTTTTCCCTGAAGCTGGCGCGGCACGGCACGCCTTGCATTAAGTGCAGCGGGAACAACAGCAGCTACGGTAGCAAAAGGAAGGTACGGTAGGAAAAGCAGCAAATTTGATCACAACAACGCTAGACCGCCCGCCCGGTGGCAGTACCAACTAAATCAGACAAAATTCCTCTGAACTTTTTCACCTGTTTGATTCCCATTCCGACATCAGAAAAGGGCTTGCCTCTGTTCGTCTCGCGCTTGAACCTTATTTTTTTACTTTGCCTTCCTTCGAGAGATAAGATGCTGTGTAACAGCATCTCCAGATGGACCGAATGGATGAGTGAGAGGTATTGAGGGCTGGGGAGCGACTTTTTCGGGGTACCTAATTTGCAAAGCTCTCATCTTAGACATTTTCCTCCTTTTACGACAGCGACTATCTGCTCGGCATGTTCTGATAAGGCGAATGAAAGTCAAACACTGAAACAATTGACTTTTTCTCTTACTCGAAAACAGCGCATCTCTCTTACTCTGGACCGGCAGCATCTCTTTGATAAAATCATCTTCCACATCTCAGCTGAATGAATCTTCTTCCAGACTTTCCAGCGCATAAATCCGGGAATAAATTTAAACGTAACGTCTTTCAGAATTTTTGAATTCCCAACCTACCGGTGATGCTGCTTTCTGGAAGGTCTTCTGCGCAAATATTTTAAATTCTGGCACGGCCATTGGATCATTTCGCGGATCATCAGGTGGAGATCTTGCGAATTTCGCGGATGCTGCATCACGTGCTCTGGCCGGCTGCAAATCGCACGGCTAAACGCCTTGATTGTGGGGTGCGATTATTCGCGGTGTGGTTATAGATTTCGCGATGCAGCCGCAGGTGCTTCGCCGGCTGGATTAAGAAATTTCTGAGGAAATTGCCCAGCCATTGTTACCGTGGCACGCTGTGATTTTCGTGAAATTGTGGAAGACGAGCCACTGGGCATGCTCTGGATTTTGATGAAGAATGCCGGGAACGGAAGAGTTTTTAGGTCGGTGGGAATCTCCTGATTAAGGGGATTTTTTATTTAAATATATAAGCAAAAATGGGGATTATTTGTAAATTCCGGGAAAAATTTGAGAAGAATTACAATTTAGATTCCTTTTATCGTAAATTTTTCATTCTTTTCAGGAGGTTCAATAAGAGCTTTAATAAGGTACTCTAGTGAGACTTTTTTCGCGGCATTTTACTAAAATTAAAATAAAAACAATAAATAAATAAATTAAATAACACATAATAAAATAACTAACAATTAATTAATTAATTAATTGATTAACAATTAACAGATGTTAAATAATTGGAATAAAGTACAAATAAAAAATGGAAAGCAAGCAAAAAATACTTACACGTTTGAAAATTTATCGTAACGTTTTTTTAATGTTATAAAAATCAACAAAAAAATAAATACAGTGCTGTGCAAAACATTTGCAACTAAAATCATAGTTTATTACAGATCATTATAAAATTTCCTCAACCACTGATACCAAAAAAAGTTTTACAGTGCATTATTCTTTATTATGTCTAGTTTCCAGATATAACAATAGCAGAATGTAATATCCCATAATAAGGGAGCAATATCCAGTTTTTTATTCAACGTAACAATTTTGCCTGTGCAAAACATTTGCAACTTTATATATCAACAAATACTTTTCTCGGAATAAATGAGAATTGGCAGTACATTGTTAGTTAACTGTTATTTTCTATTCCATATATAGTTAATAAAAAATAATAATAATAATTTTCTATTCCGATCCAACTACTGCAGGGCATATAATCCAGTCTGTCGGTCAGGTCCATGCGCGGAAGTGTATTATTAAAATATGTTTTTTCCTTTAAACGCAATTAAACTAAAAGTTCGTAAAATGGGAGTAATTAATTTTACAACGAAATAAAGAACCGAATAAAATAGCTAAATCCACCATATCCAGAATTATAAGCAGTTTTAAAAAGACTGGGAGTATTGAAAATATTCATAAAGGGTGGTAGACCAAGGAAAACGACAAAGGCTGAGGATCGTAGAATTTAAATTTTAATTAAATCTCGGTCTTTCGAATAAAACCTGGATGTGGATCCTTCGACAGTAAGAAGACGAGCCATAGAAACCGATCTTAAGAGCTACAAGCCAGCGAAAAAGCCACTACTTTCCGAAGAAAATGGCTGAGCTCGACTTGTCTTTGCTCGAAGTCATTTAGAATGGCCCCTAGAAAAATGGAGAACTGTCCTTTTTTCGGATGAGTGTTTAACTTTAAGTTTAACTTAATGGGGCTAGATGGAGGGCAAAAAGTAGGACGACCGACGAACAAACAACTAAATCCGCGATAAACTGTGGTAACTGTGAAGCATGGAGGTGGTAATACAATGGTCTGGGGGTGTTTATCAGCTCAGGGCGTGGGACCTCTTTATGAAATACCTCGGATAATGAAAGCGGAGGACTACAAAAACATTATGGAAAATGTTATGCTCCCTTACGCAGAGGAAGAATTGCCCCTGTGCTGGCGCTTCGAGCAGGACAATGATCCCAAGCACACCTCTAGACTTCTTCAGGCTTGGTTTTCGCAGCAAAACATTGAAGTTTTGAAATAGCTCGCGAAGTTCCCAGATCTCAACCCCATAGAAAAGCTGTGGCAACAGGTTAAGAAGAATATGAGGGGTAAATTTTACAACAACCGTCACGAACTCCTTAATGGTATAAAAAAGGCTTGGAATGATATAACTTCTTTACATATTCAGTCGCTATTTAATTCTATGCCAAGAAGATGTGCGGCAGTTATTGTAAATAAAGGCTATTCAACCAAATATTAATGATAATATATATTTAAAGTCGCCTACATTGTTAATGTCAAGGAGTTGCAAATGTTTTGCACAGTCAGTTTTGAATCTTAGTATGAAAAAACGAATATTTCTCCTTTTTTATTGAATAGTTACCTTTAGTTTTTTAATATTCTTAAATTAGATATAATAAAGAATAAAATACTGTATTAGCTTTTTTGTTTTTAAGAATTTAAGGTTTGTTGTAGTAAGACATAGAAAATTGGGGTTTTAGTTGCAAATGTTTTGCACAGCACTGTATATACAAAGATCTTATCGTTGAAAATAATAATATACAAACAAACACAGCACAATTATAAAATACACAGTAAAATTAGAAAAATGATACACGAAGTATTGAAAAATGACGTGCCATCTGTTAGAAACTTATGTAACTTACAAATATTACATTTAATTTGCAATAAAAAAATATTGAGGTCAATAATCGAGATAAAAACTATGCTATCTTTTAAGTTGGACCAAACTACACACAAGGAGCCAAATTCATCAAAGATCGGTTGAGTAGTTTCGAATTTTATCCCGCACAAACTTCGTGACACGTGATTTTTATATGTATAAGATATGAGTCAATTGTGTCTGTTTAATATCGTTTCTCTGTGATGAGTCTTTGGCATTTAAAAGATAGATGAATGCTTAAAAATATATTCTCGAGGACATTATCTACCAGAATTCTTTTGTAAAGATTTTTCAATGAAAAAATGTTTTTTTTTTAAACATGAATATAAATTATAACAAATATCGCATTATGAAATTAAATTATTATTGATTGATGCCTGAAGTCGGTCAAGCTAATAAATGTAATCCATACAAATCTATAAAATATTGGCATCCGAATGCAGGCATTAAAACTAATTTTAATTATTTCATCATTTATTAAATTAGTCGATGTAGGCGGAGTTTTTGATTATTATTTAATATATTTTTGTGTGAAACTCAAAAGTTTTAATAAGGTATAATCCCTGACGTTTAATTGTATTTTTATATGGACACCGACAATCCTTGGCATATGTCTTAAGTGAGTTAGTTCAAAATTTAGACTAGATCTCTAAGATTGACTAAATTCGTAAAGATTTTCAGGAAGAACAAAACTAGTTCGAGAAACATATTTGGATCAATGATCAATTGAATATTTTATACCTGTTTTGACAATTTTCCATGGTCTCGACTCGTGTTGTGTTTTCCCACTCGATTTTATTTACCGACTGTAGCCGCGGTTTCCTACTTCTAGCAGCTGAAAATCGCCTCCACGCGTTAAAAAAAAAAATTTTTGAACGCATTAACCTTGGCCAGTCGAAAAATATTTATTTCACCGTCTGTGGGACAAGTCGAAGATATCTGAAAAGATACAAAGATACAAAAAGGTAGGAAAGAAATCCCACCACTGTTCCATCGTGGAAGAGCCGTCGGCACTATTCGGTGAGTTCAGCGCTCGAGTGTCTGGCTTCCAGTCCAACATCGTCGGGGATTCATTCATCGTGTAGAGCTCCAAAGAGCGTGGAGCTCCGCTCAGCATAAAAGCAGCATAGTGGAAGCCAGCAGCATAAGCAGCAGGTTTTTGAAGGCTGCTCCGACTGTTTTTTACAGAGAGTCGCAGAGCATCGAATGCTGCTGCTGCTAGCTAGCGTCGCTGTGCTAGAATTATGCTTCGGCCGGTAGTCTCAGAGTGCCTGAGCCCCTGTCCGACTGGAATCCCATCCACACCGTCCACCTTCCTTCGCGGAAAGTTCCAAGTCCATGCCAGCGGAGCCCGAGCCCAGAGACCGGTTGAATGTGACGAAAATTGAGTCAGTCACTCGTGGAATCACCTCCGGACGTGACGTGTGCCGAGCAGCACAACTTTTCTTCTTCGGGTCAGAAGATTTGGGAAATTCGACGTAAAAAAGCGCGCGTGACTTCTTACAATTTTGCGAAAAGAAGAAAGTTAATTATTTCTCGCTTTTCCGGGAGTTTTATGTTTTTTTTTCTCGGTCGATTTGAATTCGTTGGGTTTTTGGGCATTTTTTATTTGTATGTATGTTATAAGGGAAAAGTGCCCACCTGTGCTCCTTTAAGTAAAGTCTGTAAAGTATCTAAGGCGCTGAGTGTTGTGCTCTGTGTGTTACTCTAACGTGCTGCGAGCATCTTTCAGAAAATAAAGAAACTGTGCTAAGTGGTGTCACGTTTTCCATGCCTCAGCCTCTGGCATATTAGAGAAAATAAATCTAAAAAATAAAAGTTAGTGTTTTTTCCACCTAATTTTTGTGAATTTTCCATTTACAAGCTCTACGATGCGCGCTGCAGAAGTTCGAGGATATTACTAAATTGGTACATACATACATACAAAAACTTGAAATTTTTTTAAATATTTTGAATTAATTTTGAAACATGTTTATAACTCAAATACTATACAAAAATACGATACGATTCTCTTGTCTGTTCAATTTAAAAAATTGATTTCCGTAAAAATCTGATGACGTTGACTGACTAGGCGCATACCAAAACGTGAAAAAATTCGCGAACATCATGCTAAAAAAGGCAAAAAATTATAGAAAAATATATCGTGGCACTGACTCTGAGGCTATCTTCGCCTGCCGGACTATGAGACCTCTATGATCGCTTGGTAACGAAAAAACAAAGGCACTGACAATAAACAAGATACTTGCCGCTGTCGAATCTTAAGCTAGGAAAAAAAACCAGAAATACAAATAAGTCTAGAAGATGCCTGAGAGGTATATATATAAAGTAAAAAAAAAAAAGAAGAAACGTAAAAAATTCGAATTCGTCTTACTGCCTTCCGAGACGACTTAGACCGGCGCTTTTGAGTCGCTGCTCTTCGGCGTCGTCGTCGTCGTCGTTGTTGTTCACTTTGGCAGAAGACGTTACCTCGCGCTCATACCCGCCGGAGTAGGTCTCGAAGAAGACCAGACCGCCGAATAAATCCCCAGCGCAACAAAATACGTTTCATTTTAACTCCGGCTCATAATCTCAACCTTTCCTCCAAGTCAAAGGCAAAGGAAATACATTTTTTCGGTGCTAGAAATTTTTATGCGAGAGTGTACACTGCGCACTCGGGAATTAGCCTAATCGCATTTTGCGAAAATAACTCGTTTTTCGCCTATTTGGGGTACTCGCGGATTAAAGCCTGTGGAGGCGGGCTCTGCCAGCGGATCGGGTCTCTCTTATTTCATACATTTTAGTTTTATATTTAATTCTCATTCTTTTTCGCTAAAAACCCGTTTTTAAGCGTGTTTTTTTGAATACGGCGGGGTCGTGTTTACAAAGAGGTCTGAGGCTGATGTCAGTTGCTTTTGAAGCTCTTTTGATTGATGGTTGGTATCGGTTTTTGGGAATTTTCGTAATAAAATTCCGCAAAATAAAAAAGTCTATTTTGGAAAACCGAGAAATTTGTCATTGAAACTCATAATAAAATGTTATACAACCCGGGCACACCTCTTCGCCGATGGGTTTATGAACCTTTCAGGAATTTCGTAATTTTCTCGCATCGAGAATATGTGTTGCCGAAAACCTGATTTAATGGTTTGATAGGAAAAAAGATAAATGTGTTATTTTATATAGTGTGTCAGCCTTAAGTTGCTAAATTCTGATTAGTGTAATTTTATTTTAGATTAGACAATAGATAAATATATAAATAGAGAAAATCTATTTCGGCGATCATTAATATGCTTCGTTGTACGTCTAGACAAAAAAATTGTTTTCATGTGCTTATATATTAAATAAAAAATTGCTTAATGTTCTAAGACGGTCCAAAGTTTCACGGAATAATCCCGACAGTTGTGTCACTTTTTTCCTTTTGTATTATTACTATTGTTATTATACGTTGTACACATTTTAGAATTTAAATTTAAATGTCAACAATTACATTGAACATTTTCACAAATTAAAACCATTAAAAAAAAAGTCAAGGCTTTTAGAAAAACAGAATTTTTAAGATACCCATTATGTAAAGGTTTAAAATTGTTCTGAACGATATTAGGCTGAAAATCAGTTTCGTTTTAAATGTAAACTATTTAAGACTATTTCTTCCTTTTAATTAGTACTATGTATTATCGAATTTGCTCAAATTCTTTATAGAAATCTTGAAACTGTTGAAAGTTTAGGTGTTAAACTGATTACATTGGCGATTTAGGTTAAACTAAATTATTTTGTGTAACAGGATTCTACAAGACTTTGTAATTAAATTAATTTTAGATGGGTTGAATTTAACGTTGCAAATAACGAACACTTGGTTACTCAAATAATGTTACCAATTACTTCTCAGAGGATCGAGATTTTAAAAGATATATTTTGTTATAGAAATATTGCTACTATATTAATTTAATTAGGACTTGATGAGTGCGACACTTTTTTGTTTTTGGATATTCTTAAAAAATATTACAATGACCAAGTGCTAATAAATTTTCGATAGTTTTCAAATATTTCAAACACAATTTCAAAGTGTCAAAGATATTTTTCAATTGTGGAATAATCGTAATTGTTGCTATAGCTATAGCAATTTTAAGAGAACAGAGAATTTAATTCGCATTCCATTTCAATCGGAACTTAGGATATCTAATTTCAAATTCCTACTGAATTCAAAATATTTGTGCTTCGTTTAATGTTTTCCATTATTATTAGCCATTTTGAAAGCTGAAACTTGAAACTATGAAATTATCATTGTTTTGCATCTATTTGGCGATTTAATGAAAACGATTTACATACCTATAACATAGCTCTTGTGAAAACATATCGTAACACGGGTGGAAATATAAGACTGAAAATTTAGTTTTAGATGGAATCCAATCTGAAATAAGGCGAAAATTATTATTCGCACTTGAAACTGACTTAAAATAGGCTGAAAGAATCAAAATGAAAAGAGACTGACATTTTTCAACTTTTGAACTTATTTTTCAAAAGTTGGACTCCGAAAATGTTAAACTGCTAGACTTAAAATTTTTTTTTTCGCTATTGAAAAATTTCCAGGAGAGTAAGAACCAGTGGACTGAAAAGAATGTGATGATGATTTGAAAATATATTTCAGTCTGTTTTCCGTCTTATTTCAATCAAATTTCAGTTCATTTTCTATCTGTTTTCAATTTATTTCTTCACCCGGGTAACATTTACGAAAATGTTCAAGATTTTAATAATTTTCATGAAACTTCACGTTTACAAAATATTTGTCAGAGTTTATTAGATATATATATGGGATAATCCATGTCAAGTGGATCAGAGCTGTGGCCAAAATTGTAGGTGCCCAAAAAAATCAACCGAGGGCTCATTTTAAAGCTTATGACGTCTACTTTCGAATGCCGTGTGCGCCTTTGAAAAATCAAATATGGCGGCTTCAATATGGCGACCGGAAGTGGAATGAAAATTAAAATTTTTTGGAAAAAAGCTTATAGAAAAAAAAATTTGCAAGCGACAAGACCGTATTTCGACTCAAATTGTAGCAAATGAACAGCTCTTTAAGGCTTTCGCACCAAATCAGGTATACGGGGGTTTTTGGGGTCGCTGAACACGAATATAAAATCAGATTTGCGAAATTCAAAATAGCAGATCCAATATGGCGGACGGTTATTTCAAATCGAACGGCTTTCAGAAAACCTTTTAGCCATATTATATTCTCATAATGTATTTTGCAAATCTGACTTTGTATTCGTGATCAGCGACCCCAAAAACCCCCGTTTACCTCATTTGGGGCAAATCGGTTAATTTTCGAAAAAAACTCCAACTTTTTTCCAAAAAATTTTAATTTTCATTCCACTTCCGGTCGCCATATTGAAACCACCATATTTGATTTTTCAAAGGCGCACACGGCATTCGAAAGTAGACGTCATAAGCTTTAAAATGAGCCCTCGGTTGATTTTTTTGGGCACCTACAATTTTGGCCACAGCTCTGATCCACTTGACATGGATTATCCCATATATATATGCATGTATATAGGTATGTATGAATCATGTAATCTTTGGAATTCGCGATTGCGTGACTAAATGAGTTAAGACATAGATATGGTATAACTCGTTCAGCAGGTACATTTCACTAGCTCTCCAGATATTCTGCTTTCTTCCCGGAAAATCTTATAAAAATCTAACCAGTCGAGAGCAATTCCCTTTCTCTGGAAAAAAAGGATGATTGACCCTTCTTCCGCGCTTCCCTGGTTCGCTCCAAGAGGACTCTGGAGCCCGCGCTTGTTTCTAGTTGTTCACATGACTAGACACAGGCATTCCGACGCTTGGTCTGGGGAAATGCAATTTTCTTCTAAAATATTGAGAGGGCAATTTAAATTTAAATTGACTGGGAGCGCGCTCAGAAAGGCGGCGGCTTGATGGCGATAATAATAGCGAATTGCGCCCGTCCCCTGGGCGGTCTTCTGGATGACGATCGATTTTATTGACAGTGTGTACTTTCGCCGTGTCGCGCTTCAAAGCCCTTCCCGTCATTAACAGCCGGAAATTGCAGTTTAAACCTTCATCCAGAGCTCTGTTCCATTTCCCGGATCGAACTGTTTTCAGCCGGATGATCCCGTCCCGGCCGCCTGACATTGCTGATCTTAGGCACTTTAATTAAATTAATTTCCGGAAAGCCGGCGAATTTTTATGCCGAGTAATGTGCCAAGCCCCCGGAAAGTTTACGGCACGGCACGGTGTGGTGCGCGCTAATGGTCCCAATGGTGTGCCCCAGAAAATACAAAAATATGCCCATAATCTACTAAGCCCTTGGATATTGCTAATAACTGCAAAATGGTTTGCCTGAGCAATTTCCATGGGAAAACGAAATATTTTTTCCCAGGCCGTTGTTTTTTTTTTCCGGGCTCTCCTGCTGATGGAAATTTTTGTGCGAAATATAAAGAAAAGTCTCCTCCACGTCTTTGACTGGGTCTGAGAAAAAATAACTCGAGGGAAAAACTATTGAAGGCAAAAGGGCAGGGAAACGGAATCGATTCCTTTTCCCACGCATACCCACCCACACACAGTCACATCAGTCAGGCAATACAGAGAAAGGTTCGCCTGCAGGATTCCACTGACCCTAATTACTTTATGACTAATGGCGGCAACACATGTTCAGTTTTCACCTGAAAAACCTGAAAATCTTTCTCAGGTGGGCCGAGACGTGTGCACAAAAATCGAGACATCAGGTAGACACGACCGGGCGAGGAATGTGCAAGATGTGCCCTCCTCCGTCTCTCACCTGCTGAGCCCTTATCCTTGGTTTTCTGGGCTCTCTGATTTTTTACCTGTCCACAGGTACACAGCAATGCCGAAAGGAGCCTCTTTCGGGAACCAGCCCTAAACCTACATCTCGTATCTCGGAGCGTTTTATTATAGATGGTTATTAGTCGGTTAGTTTCACGCAGTGTTGGTAAGCGTAGGGATTTCTCCCTGCACGTAGGGAAAAACCTTATGAAAATTGCCATAGGGAAGGATTTTAAAATGTCCACATAATTTCGTGAATTAACAGAAATTCCAATATCTTTTAGGATTCATAGAAGGTTCGTTTTCCCTGCAGCTTGAAAAAAACTATTTTACCAAAATCTTCTATTTCTTATATCTGAAAATTGTATACCACTATTTAATTAAATGATTTCAATACTTCAAGACTTATCTGTTTGACTTATTTGATTCATTAAAAAATTACTGAAAATAAATAATCTGGTTTCATTCGCTGAATAAGAGTTATTAAAAATTTCAAAGACTTATTATAAAATTCATTTAACTATGTTAACATCTACCCTGTAAAAGTTGTGTGTAAAATGTGATAAAATGTTTGCAAAAAGGTTGAATTACAATTTTCAAGTTATTATGAAAGTTCAGACGAATATATTCCATCAAGAAAGGATTTCGACGTAAGCTGCACTTTAATTTTAAAATTTTCCATTGCACAAATGCCCATTAGGATACTTCATACAGTCGATATTTATGAATCACCCTATATTGAAGGATAGTTTAAAGAAAATGTTGAAAAGGAAATTGGATTTCTCGGTCGAAAAAAAGGGATGACAAATAAATAATATAAATTTTTGAATATGAATCAATATTTCTTATGTAATTTTTGAAATTCTTATCAAAAATGTTTGTGTAAGCTTGAAATTGAGTAACAAAATACTTGCAATTTTAGTTAAACATTATTTACTCGCATTATTGAATTTATCTGAGTACTTCTTATAATTCAAATTATTATAAATTAATCAATATAATTTTTTATTTTTTTATTATACTTTTGCAATTTCGAAAAAGACCAATTTCAAATCAGACTGTTCGAATTTCAATTCAACAAAGTCGGTTTAAATATCAAGAAGTTTATTTTTACTTCAAAATAGAATTTTCAACACTAATAAGCATAATTTTTTAAATCAAACTAGTCCAAAATTTCAACTCAAGCCAGTCGAAATTTTAACTTCAACCAAGTTCACATTTTTAAGCTTAGCTCAGAAATTACTTTAAGGGAATTTATATTCCATCTCAGCATTTGTTTAATGTTGAAAATAGGCTGATGTTTTATCATTCGTGGGTACTTCTGTGAATAGACCTCCTTATTTTGAATAAAAGTAGTTTTCTAAAACGATTAAACGGTTTTTCTGTATACCGAAACGAAGGGATATTAGCTTCCAATGGTCTGCCAACACTGGCTTCACGTGCTGCGGAATGCATCGCTGCCCGGGAGCAGATTGGCTGGAACCAGAACGTGATTTAGGCTTGAGCTGCCTTTCTAGGAACACTCCGCATTCACAGCATCCCGCATTCCTCCTTTTTTCACAATAAACATCAATTAGGGTGCGCCCAGAAAGGATCCGGGATGCTGAGAGCCCGAATACGAAAGCACGGGGCGCATGGAACTATTTACAGCCATACATTAAAATAATGATCACCTTTTTGTTTTGGCCGCACTATACTTGCTCGCTTGCTCCCTTTTCCCTGGCAGTCTTATAATCCAATTAAAATTGTTCCCTTAATTATTTTTCGGGTTTTTGACGGCGCACTTGGGCGTTTTATTAGAGCCTTTAATGGGGCACAAATAAAAATTCACGCGTCTCGCCGCCATGGGCGGCGCGGCATGGCGGCGGCATTCGAAACTGAGGCGGGAATTTTTATGAAAAGCAATTACCCTCAAGATTTTTATGCTAAGGAGGTATTTTTGCCAGCCATAAACGGAATTTCGCTGATAATCCGAGCATTATGAGAACGTTTTTCTCTTAAAATATTCGCACGATACTCGGCAAAGGTAATATCACTGCAGTTGGACTTTTAGAATTAAAGATATTAAAAACTGCAGAAATTACATTCGATTCGTTTTTACGTTGGTATGTTTTGAGATTGTAACTGAAAGGAATTTTATGGTTTCTCTGCGGTTTTACTACTTACAAAAATAAATAAAACACAAAAACAATTAAAATAAATTTCACACTAACAACAGAATCTCATTAAGCGTTGTAATTAGCAGACTTTTAACTCATTGCCCATTCACATATTTAGTTTCATTCCTTTTTTATTAGTAATGGGAATTAGGAATTTAATGTAATTTTCATATAAGCCAATAAACAGCCGTCCTGAGTATATGTAATAATAAACTAAAAGAAAATACAATAAGTCGTTATAATATCTTGAAGAACATCAAACTAGTTTTACCTGTGCTTGAAGTTGTTCTGTATTTTATTCAAACTGAAATTCTGAAATTTTAAGAACATCTTGTAAGTCATATATAAATAAAATAAATAATAGTAGACCGAGATAACTACCTTGAGGCACCCCTGAGGTGACGTAAATGGTTTTAGATAGTTTTGATTTAAAAAGAATATTTTTGTGTAATATGGCAATTCATCGCCTTGTACTTTGAGAATTTTATAAAATATTTAAAATTACCCCGAGAATCGACAAGTACTCATTTGAATGAAAATACGTTGAAATTTGAATTTTTTGGTTACCCAATATATTAAATTACCAAATTTCTATAGAAGATCCAAATTCTCCTCAGCACTCATCTTCAAGATATTATTTAAAACCTTGGACCTATGACATTAAAACCTCAACTTATCATTAAATGATATTCACATAAAAACAGACAGACAACGACCAAATTCCGAAACGTGTTTCGTTCTTAGTCCCTGAATTAATATTCTTCAACAAATATTTTAATGTAGGTACAATCTTTTTCGCATAAATGCGCGGCCAAGGAATTTTTGTCCTTTCTGTGAGGTATCTTAAAATTAAAAGCGCACCTCATTCGCATACCGCGATAATTAATGGAAAATTAATTGGCTCCCATTTGGACGGACAGAAGCAATAAAGGCCCACTTTTGAGCTCAATACTTTTCGGACAAATGGGGTGTTCTTATTGGTGAGGAAAAGCGGGAAAATTCCTCATCGAAGGTCCCGCCAATTACGACGAGTTTTCATCACGAAAATTGAACTTGAACGTGAGAGACGAGAACTCGCCGACAGACGAAATGAATTTTGTGTTCGTACGAAAGGGGGGCCGCTCGGGGGCTCCAAGGACGATCAGAGTCAGGGTCGTTCAGTTCACATTTAATGAAATTTTCGTCCCTGGAAATTGTTAATAATTTTCCCCAAAATTCCTCTTCCTCCCTGTGGCGTTGCGGGTGGTGTCGGCAGACTCACATTATATAGTGAAATTAGTTCCGTCTTGTTGTCAAGTGCGCAATCAAAATTTCATAGAGATTCAAAGGCTCTTGCTCCGGTTGTGGACCAATCAGAGATTCCTCGACGAAAGGTGCCAAGACACGAGCGCGTAATTAAAAGTTCCTGTCGATGGCTTGAGTTGAGGGGCTCCGCCGCCCACCGCCCACCGCAGGGTGGATGCTCCAGAGCCCGCGCAACAGGAACAGAATGTGGAGTACTGGGGGAGTCCTCGTCCCGGAGCGGCCTCTTAATGAATGTCCTAGAACGATGCCAATAAAGGACGATCAGGTCATCCCGGCGAGGAGTAATCGCCCCTAATGAATGAATGTTACCGCCGGCGAGTGCTATTAACTCAAACGCTTTCGCAGTAATTCCATTAGGCAGCGCCAAAGTGCCAATAAAAGGCGGCCGAACGAACGCAGCCCCGGTGGTAAATTAATTGTTCACAAGCACTAAGGCTTTGCCGCGATTCCTGCGGGACGGCTGCGACAGACAGACAAACAGAGTGGGACAGAGGGAGGGAGTTAAATTAAAAAAAAAAAAAAAACTTGGGAATGGTCCAGAATATCCCTGCGGGGGGTAAAATCACTATACTCACATTCCACTCGCATCACATCCTTCGGCCGTCTAATAAAAGAGAGCGAAGCGAGTAATCAAGTGATTAATCGAACGTTCCGAAACAAACACAATCTCCACTGCCTGGCGAGATGTCCTCCACGCCACCAAATTAACGAAGGCCACAGGATCCTGTAGGGATGATTAGGGATAGGGAGGATTTAGTTTCGAGGGTGATCACCACTCAGTGCAAATGTAATCGCTTTTTGCGCCTCGGAAATTGCAATTAATCCGAACATTTCCAATTGATAGATCCACTTGGAGCGGTTCTGCAAATTGAATAACGATTCCCTTTTGCGGGAAGGGACGCGACGCGATTATCCCAGCCCATTGTCAGGGACGGGGGTTGGTTGTGTCATAAGATTTTATTCATTTCAACGAAGATAGCGCCACGTGGACGCGATAACCATTAGGAGTTGTTTTTCTGTAATGAGGGAATAAAAGGAGTCCTTTTTACGATCACAGCTCCTACTGAGTTAGAAGTTGTTGAACGTTGAAAATCCCTCGGCTAGGTGGCAACAAGCTGCGGGAAAGTATAACACAAAAGATAAGATTCCACCAAGGGATGAGGTTAATAATGCCATTTTAGAGTTCTGCCAAATTTAAATTCTATAGCATATATCATATAACATAGCTTAATATAAAATTTCAGAAGTTCTGTTTTAGAAATTGCAGAATTTATTCCCTAAGTAAAATATTTCATAAGAAATTTACAAGACAGATGTCCTTTTGAGGTAATTCATGCTTTATTGCATTTGCTATTGTATTGTGGATCTGGTGATTGAAACAAGGATTTCACTAAATAAAAACTATAATTGAATTAACTATAGAAATCTGACTTCACGGGTTTGCAAATGACCGGATCTTAATTGCAACAGGAATTGAACTTGTGTGCCGAGTGAGCGGCTGGCGAGTACAAAGCAAAAGGAGTGGCTGATGAGCTGCCATAGTATCATTGTAAAAATTGAAAGAAATCACTTGGTACAATGATACAATGGGAAATACAACAAAGTGTGAATACCTGTTCTATCATTTTTTTGTGATATTGATGAGAAATTTTTCACATATAATAAATTGAATACGTGGAAGAGATTAAAGCGATTTACGAAAAAGCGGCATATGAGTCTTTATGCCCCTTTTTTAGAAACCGCTTCAATTGTTAATGATTTTGTTGAAAAAACATAAAATCTTCTATATATTTAGAACTAACTTCAATTTCTGGCTTTACTTATTTTATTCTACGTACACACACAATCAATTATGCATTTAATAAAAATTCTCACAAGTAAATTTAGTTTTTATATTTTAAACTGATGTAGCTAGATTCTATAGATCATAGTATAAAATTTTAATTTTTTTTGTGCTAGCGGCAATCTTAAATATAACCTCAAAATTACCTTTTCAAATTTTTAGTATATTCTAGAACTCGTGTAATCAATGCTGGAGTAAAAACTAGACTTTCAGGGATTAACTAGTTCGTTTTTTTTCTGTTCAAAATTTGTGGGCTGTGTGTAATCAGTGATAAGTCTAATCATTTATGTGCAGTCGTTTTATAAATGAGTCAACATTTCAAAGAAGCTTAGCTTAACTCGGAGAGGAGTAGCTCGAATTTAAAATGAAAGAAATGATCTGGTTAATAGACGTTTTGATTCTTCCACCGGCTTAGTTTAGCTGCCTTAAGCCGATGCATCGAATAAAAGAGTCCTATTTCTTCCGGTACCTCCGCGACAGCCGCCACCAGCCCACGCTTGACGATGCGCCGCGGTAGGTTTTGCTTCGCGTCGTGGCTTAGTGCCGGAATTCGATTCGGGCGACTTTTTTAGGGGTCTCCAGCGAGCCCCAGGGGAAAAAGTGAAAAAGGTTCGTTCACAAAACGAGAACGGTGGCGGCAGCGCGGCGTGGAATTGGGTCCTAAACGGTCCCACCGCCAAGTTAAAAGTGAGTGATGAGGCCACCCGCGGTCCGGCAGGTGGATGCGTAAAATGCAATTTGGTTTCCTCACCTGCGTGGACGTCCGGGCCGCGGCCACGCACCCCCTTCCCGCGCTCCCCTGCAGCCGGTCTGGTCGGTAGCCGCAGCGAATGAAAGTCGAAGAAATCTCTGCGCGCTTGGCTTTAAGTATCTGCGCCAGCCCGAACTTGTTCGAAATCTCATACACAATTTATATAAAGTAGCTTGTACGAGAGTATGTGCGCGAAATGAGGAAGATACTCGGCCAGGAATGCTGCAGGTGAATTCCTTTGCCCTTCAAAGTCTTGTTAGGCCCCCCGGGCGCCCCGGCCCCGCGCGAGCACTCGTTTTCTCGGCTGGCGAAGTTATTTTCATGCTGAGATTCATTACACACAGCCGGCGCAGTGTTTTTTGGGTTGCGTTCTTTTCGCCTCTTTTTTTTCGGACCTTCGGGAACTGGTGGGCCCGGTTGCAGGCTCGGAGCTGGGCCGGGACCCAGGGGGCCGGGGAAGGTGCTCGTCGAGAAGTAGACCAAGATGGTCAAGACGGGACATGGCTGGCTATTTTAATTGTTCTTTTCTGACTTTTTTCCCTTCAAGGGAATTTTACTGATGACTGAAGAAAAAGTTTCTACTTTGTTTCTTTCTTGTCTTAAAGTGGTTTTGAAACAGAGAGAAAAATTCGCATTGGCTAGTAGCCAACTAGGCATGGAAAAGTGCTTCATTGATACAATCAAACCTTTTTTTAAACAAACACGTAAACATCAATAAAAGTTTTTATTAATTTTTATTAAATGGTTTCTCTTAATTTAGGACCAATATTTTAGCTTTACTAAAATAAGTATAGGCTTGTTTCCGTACTCGCAATTGGGCGCCTGTTTGCGAACAAAGTTGTCCCGTCAATTGTTTGCTAAACTAGCCCATAGAATTTTTTTTGACTGAGTCAAAAGTGACAGTTACAAAAGTCATATGTGTCTGCGGCAGCATTCAAACTCAAAGTGTCAAAAACAGGTGTTTTACAATGTAGGTTTCGTGGGTTTTTGAAAGTTTCGTTTTAATAAGATAATTATAAGCATAAATTATTTTCTATGTAATTCGGAGGAGAAGACTTTATCTTAAATACGAAATAACATAAAAGGACCTTATACTTTGATTTACTATAACGTCAGGCATTCAACTTTATTTGTATTAATATGACTATTTATAAATAATTCGAAACAAAATTCAGTGAAGGCTTAAATTTAGTCATTAAGTCTTTAATTTCTCGTTTGTGAAATAAAATTTCATAGTTAGACAGATCCTAAACCAAATATTCAGAGGTATAATTTATCCCGAGCACTTTGGATATGTCATTCCACGGACGTCACTCTTCATTTTGCCGGCACGTTTTTGACCCGAAAAATATCCATAAGTGCAAAACAAGCTTTCGTCTGGTAATGTGACATGCACGAGGGTAATCCACTCTTCCCCCCAGATACCACTTCGCAGGCGACATCCTCTTCAGGTGACATTTTCTTCCCTAAGTCAATTTTCGGCAAATTGAAATGTCCCGAAAAAGGCACCAGCCTTCCGGGCCTAGACAGTCGTTCTGGTGGAGCGCATTAGTCCCGCTCCAATCCACGTGAAACAGCCCCGAAAATCTTACAATTTCATGCCGTGAAAAATTCACCAAATTAAGTAACTTCCCAGACGTTCTTCTGTCACCGAAATCTGAATGTCGGAAATCGCACGAAAAATAATTGACGTCTTCCATTTGTGGTTGAATCCATTTTTGAGGTTATTTCTTACTTAGGGATTGAAGGGGTCAAGATAGAAGGAGTAGTTTTTAATAGATGTATCGTAAATAACAAGATGTATATCATTTCATACATTTAACAGAACATGGAATTCGTTTCTGGTATTATTTTTCACCTGAGGTTTAAAGGGGAGAAAATAGAAGAGTTAATTTGAATTATTATAGAGCATAAAGAATTTATTTGTTGCATTGGTTGTTTACAAAGGGGTTGAAAGGTACCTAAGATGTAAAATCTAACTCAATAAATGGAGTAAGCAGAGAGATTTTCATTGACTGTTTATTTAATAGAAGGAAGTGTTATAAACTTCTTGGTCGTAAACAACCCGTTCAATCTGTTAATCTGCATTTAATGGGCTGGCTCATTATAAAACATGTTTAGAGTCATTTATGTTAAAAATGATGGGTACAAGTATGTATGTTTAGTATTTTATAGACTGATGTTTTTGCTAGATGAGCCATCAAGACCTATAAGTACCCAATGATTTTTGAAAGTTTTTCAAATTTGTCTATACTGTAATAAAATATGTTGAGGTTTTCAACTTTTCAAGATATCTTGGGTGGGAGGGAGGTGCTTAGTAAAGTTGAAAGCCTAATGGTGCAGCTGAATCCATCCATACAAATATTATAAATGCGAAAGCAATTCTGTCTGTTTGTTTGTTATCTTTTCACGCTTAAGGGACTACTACCGGTTATAATTTTGAAAAATTCAATTTTTTTTTTTTTACATTTTTCAACTCAATATACCTTCAGAAATCACGTCTCAACATTTTATTTTGATATTCCCAAAAATATAAAAGTTACAGCAAATTAAGCGTGCCCGCCTATTATATATTTATAAGTAAAACAAAAACTTTAAACGTGATTTTCTCAAAATGACCTTTTATCATATGGCGGACACACTAACTCCGAATTGGCCCAACCGATTGGGCTCAAATTTGGAGTGCTTCTTTATTTGAGTATTCTGCACAGGAAAAAACCACAATATTAGTCAAAATTCAATCCAAAAAAATGTAGCAAGTGAAAACAAGTGAAAAAATAAGCGATTTTTTGAAAAAAAATTTCAAACGTCCGCCATTTTGTTTTTTTAATCATTTGTTGACATATTCTGGTTTTTTCCTACGTAAGGGACATTCCTTAATAAAATGCCGTTTGGTTTATTTGTTTCAGACTCTTCGTTTCTGAGATGAGTTGTCCGCCATGAGACGAGTCATTTTTTGAGCTACCAACTTCGGCGCCCTCTATAAACAAGGAAAAAAATGATAAAAATAAGAAAAAAATTTTTTTGTAATATTTGAAATAATTATTATCACCATGCAAAATTTGAAATTGATATATAATAAAGGAGCTGAGAAAAAAATTATTGAAAATTATGCTGTTTTTTTGCAATCTAACCGGTAGTAGTCCCTTAAACGGCTGAACGGATTTCGATAAAATTTGGCAAGAAGATATAATGGTATCCTGGGGAAGGACATAGGCTTTTTTTTACCGCGGGAAAATATCTCATTCCCAAGCGAAACTCTAATACTAAATCTGATAGTTTGTATTTGTAAGAACCAACGATTCGAGTTTTTTAAAGAATGTTCTGATATCTTTAAAATTGTTCATACTTTATACCTAGAAAAAAACAAAGTGTGTATCGAAACCTATAACCAACTTATTGAAACAAAACTTAATCGAATGAAATAATCAAAAATATACTTTTGTAGTATTTTCAGTATCAGAATTATAAATTGATAGAAAAAACGATTTTCTTCATATTTTCTTGTCATTTCCTCGCTAATTTTATTGGATTTCATTTAGAATTAGCACCATACTATCAGTAAGCGAAGTTACAGATTTATGATACTAGAAACCTCCGCTGGGCCCACGTAAGACGACGACTCAACCACTCTGTCTAAGTCATCGCGATGTTGAGCGATTGTTTACCCTGCAAAACGTCCCCTTGAGCCGGTTTATATTTGCTTTAAATCAATCATCCGAGCCTATTTCGAGATCGCAGCCTCTCTCTTTCCGAAGACAATTTGAGCCGAGCAAACGTGTCAAATATCCACAAAGGTGAGGTCTGAGCACACAACACGGGTCCCAAAGTGTGTGCCGCTGCCACCGGCGACCACACGCGCACGACGCCAACTGATCACCCCGCAAATATTTGCCCAAGCTTCGATTCAAGAAGAATCGCGTCCCGGCGGATTGATAACTTTCCCCACATTTTTAGGGAAGACTCCGCTGCAAACAAAACGATCCAATATGTCGCCCCCTTCCCCCAGGCAGAGAGGAAATTTTAAATTGAGCAAAGCATCAACATTTCTCGGAAGCCCCGGGGATGGAGCCAAGACGACTGCGGCGAACGACGACAAGATGGAACTTAAGCGGGATTAGGGCCCTATATCATGCTGGGATATCTGTTCACAATTTTATGCAAATATCAGGGCACAACTGATGTCAGGGCAGCCGCCCCCGTCTGTGCCCCATTCATTCGGGGACAGCTGGCGGCGGAGCACTTGGCCACTGCCACCGAGCCGAGCAGCGGGGCAGCCAGGCCTCCGCCCCCATGACATCGACCGGGCCGCCGCCGCCGCCTGACCCCGAGAAGCCCTCGGGCAGCGTAAGAATTTACAATGTTTCCACGAATTTATTTCGAGATGTTTCAGCCGGGACAGGCTCATTCCGGGCCACGATTCCTCTCGTCAGCAGAATGCTTTGGGAGCTTTTAAGTTCCCACGACGGGGCAGGGGCGCCGATGAGCACCCCCCGGGTGTTTCGCAGCCGGCTGGGCCCCTCAGAAGGGACCGAGGCCGGGGCAGAGTCCTTCCCTTCCGCATCCGTGGCATCTCTTATTCATCCTATTTTCTATTAGTGTCAATTCATTTGGGGGCTGTTTCCGGTCAGTTTTTTCCTGGAATTATGGCAATTTGTGGAAGGGCTTAAGGGTTATTGCTCCCGGAGGGTTGGAAAGGGGGACAGCTGTGGTGAGGGAAGGGTATGCATCAATTCAAGAAAGGGAGATTTTTGCATGAAATTTAAAGACAAAGTTTCGGGGGTGTTTTCGAATGATTTGCATATGATTGTCGCTTATGTATATTAGGTCTAATTTTATACAGAATATTTACACAAGAATACACATTTTAGGGCTTGGGGAGCGGGGGAGGTAGGGGAGTATTTGCGCATTAATTTCAAAGATATGTTACGCATATTGAAATTGTGCTTAATTTCAAAGTAGGGGGTATAAGTAACTATGGTAAAATGTTTCAAAATCATACATCATAATTTGTCTTACTCTTTAATTGTTTTTGTTGTAATAGAGTATCTCTAATTCGTTATTATTACAGAAAACCACTTTGGTACTATTAGCCCGTTTCTCTTTGGAAATCGAATTTCAAATCAAATGGAGTAGAAATATAAAAAAAAAACCATAAATATATTGAATATGGGTCTCTTTCTGATGGGATCCGAAACACCTCAAGTGACCGTTAAGGGGAGGCTCTCATCTAGAACGTCAAAAGGTAGGTAAAGTTCGTGATTTTTTTGAAGGCAAATGACAAGACATAGGGAAATGATATTTGGCATTATCTTTTATTGTATATTTATCTGTACGAAAAAAATTTTTTATTAAAAAAAAAAACAAAATGGCGCCCGTTATTCAACTTCTCCGGAGGCATGTTTTTCGAAAATGGCCCAGCTGCGTACAATTTAGGGGTCGCAGATTGGTCTGAAATCAAATAATGATGACATTATTATAAACTAGACTAAATTTGTCTCAGAAAGAGTGGACGACTTTCAAAAAAAAAATTAAAATTGACGGAATGGCGCGATTTTGAAATTTTAAGGCCGTTTTCGGCCGTTTTTTTTCATAGTTTATCACTTACAAAAAGGAGATAATGTTACAATTTTCAAAATGTGCTCCGCTCTTTCTATGAAGAAAATTGTTTACTTTAATATGCACGGAACTAGAAGTTGATCGGTTGAACCGTTTTTGAGTTATCTTGTACGCAAATTTGAAAAATCTTGAAAAACAAAGTTCCGAGATAATCGTGATTGAACGGCACGGCACAGGCTGAGCGCCCCACTACGATCATGACACCGCCAGAATCAATGGGCTGTAGAATCCGTTCTAGTGCTCGGATCGACTAAATATTTTAAAGCAACATTCTAGACATATTAAACTTTAATAATATGAAATAAAAAAAAAATCGAAAATTTCAAGATTCTAGATGAGAACCTCCCCTTAAAGTTAAATTTTAAGAAAAGAGTGTTTTTTTTTTTAAGTGACGATAATTTGTTTATATTTTTGATCTTAAGGACTCATATTTAAAAAAACAGAGGATTTGCTCAGTATCGATTTTTATTTACGAGTAGAAAAACCGAATTTCAAACTGAAATCGAGCTTGCTTTTTGTATGTAAAAACTTAGAGTGAACTTTTGAAAAAAAATGTTAGAATATGAGCTAAAATCTCTTCTTCGACCTCAGAAGATAAGTGGTTGCTTATAGAAGCTTTATAATTTGCATTTTTATGTGGTGTTGTAATGCTTAACGATCCGTGACGATATGAATTTTATATCATATGTCTAAAAGCCCTAAAATAGTGAAGTTTTTTAATAATCCTAGCTTATGTAGTGCGTAAGTCGACTAAGAAAATGTAATCCCTCTTCCACCTCAGCTCCTGCTGTGTTAACCCCGACATTGCAAGTCCGCACGTTGCGCTGCAGCAACTCTTAAAGCATTCGTTACAGGTGAGGCTGCTGCAATTTTTTAACTCTGATAGTCGCGGCTGCAGAACACGGAATCACCGCGAATTCTCGAGTTAATCACGCCGTGTCGCCGCCGCTCCATTCAAAATAACGAAAAGCACTAAAAGTCGCTTTCTGAGCCCCACAACTCACTTCGCTGGCGTGTTTTGTAAGCATCGCATTTAGCGCCGTGTCGCTGCAGCCCATTGCATTGCATTGCGCCCGGTGTGTCCGACTGTTTAGCGCACTTAAAGGTCTTAAGATTTGCAGTGTCCAGCCGTAGCCGTTTTCGTTTTATAGCTGCAAACAGTCGAAGAAACCGGATACCTTAAAGGTCTCGAGTCTGAAGGGAATTCTACTTTAGTGCTGCTTGCGGGCAACTTCTGAATTTATCTTTTCCCCATTCGAGCCACCGAAAGACAAGAAACTCGAGAAAAAAACCCACCGAAAGGCCGCCCGCTCGCCGTCCGCCCTCCGAGGGTCTGTGTGTTTACGTAACCCGAGAAAGGAAATTTTTGGGTCATGTCTGGCAGTGAAAGCGATGACATGCGACCTGTTCTCTTCCGTGACGCGCACTTAACGTATCCTTTAATTATTGTCGCAATGCAAGCAGAGTCCTTGCGGAGCCTGAAATTGGCCCCAAGCTACGTAGTAATTGCAGGCTCCGCCGCTAGGTGGGGTGGAGCGCACAGGTGAGTTGAACTGAGTTGCCTTAGCAAACTCCGCAATAACAGAAATTGTTGCCCTTAGCGATGTCTAGTACAAACAAAGGTACGAGGCGCAAGAAGTGAAGGCACGGGTAGTTGGGAACTCTAAACCAAACAATCGTCTGGATCGATTTTCAGTACTTTGAGTAAAAATTGCGGAAAAAAAACACGGAAAATTCCTTCTCGTGGTGGTCAATCGGTCGAAAAATAAACGTTCGTTGTTGTGTAACTCAGTTTTGTTTGGAAGTTTGCGCTGTGAAAACGTCTTCACGGGTCAGTGCCACAGACAGGTGAAGTGCACCCACAGGCAGGACTAAATTATATGATACGAATGAATCAGACAACCGCATACACTTCATTAGATATAATATAAACTTGGAATTTTATGTCTTTATACTAATCGTTGTAATATCAGTGTAAAGATGTAGAAAGGGGTTTTGACAATAATTTGATGCTTTCGGTTCTTTTAAAGAATGGCGCAATGAGTGAAATAAGCTATGGCTGAAAGTTTTACTCCTCATGCTTGGGCTAAATTTTAATTTTAGCCTAGAGTAAATTATAAAATTAACTCTTTTCTATTTTCGAATTTAATAATTATTTAAATAAATTAAATAAATATTTGGCATGTAGATTCTTAAAAGTATTACAATGACAGAAGAGGAAATCAGGCGTAATTGATTTCCCCTCTTCTGTAATTCTGTTAAAGAGGCTTATTCTGTTTTAGGCTAACCCACAAGTGCTCAATGGGATTAAGGTCCGGTGAGTTTTCCGGTCAATCATTCTTTGGCTTGATTAATTATCGCCCTGGAGTTTAAGCATGAGTACCGCAAAGACGGCTCTTAACTTAGTCCTTGACGGCAGTCCTGCTAATTTTGTTTCACTTTTGTTGACAGCTGTCCGATTGATTTAGCACCTTTCTTATAGAACAAGTTCCAACACACCGCTTATCATTCACCAGATCTCTTCTTTTTGTTTTTGCGTTCGATGAAAGTATTGAAGGATATTTGAATAATAAATTAAAAAAAACTCCAGATAATGTTTTACCATTTTGTTTTTATACTCTAAGGATCAGAAAGATTTTAAGGTATATTAATATAATATTACAGTTTTATTACAAAAGTTTACAAGGTTTTTATACCTTTCTCTAACCCCTCAAATTCATTACCATAGTTATAAAATATCAGTAAATTAAAACCCTTTGCCAAGGTTTGTTGGAGAGACATGTTTTTCATTCGAGTTCCACTCCTACATACTTTTGGTTCGTGAAAAACTAGTTCCCTGAATAAATCTTAAATACGATAGTTTGCAAGTAACATACTATAAGGCTATAGTTTGACATTAAACATTTGATTTGACTTACGTTTAGAGTTACTACGGAATTCAGTAGTTTTTAAAAAAAAATTTCCAAAAGTGGCTATGGTTATTTTCATTTTTTAACTCTGGGCGTTTTCGAAAATTCATCATGGTGTAAACCATGTCAACCACTTTTCATCACCTTGTTCGTAAATTCACCATAAGTTTCAAACTTTATTTCACTCTGTTCGAAAATTCATCTAGTATCTCCACCACGTGCACCATAAAATTTTTCGGTTGTTTGTGGTTGACAATGACAACCTTATTTAATGTGCAATCATGGAAGCGAATGTTGATCGTGAAATGGCTGAGATTGTTGGACCCGAAGGTAATTTTAAAAAATTTTAAAAATGAATGAATCTATTTATTATTGTTATTTCAGTCTGTTCTAAAAAAAAGTGGACAAATGCGAGCACTAAATTGCTCATTACCGAAAGGCTGGCAATGGAGGGAACTTTTGCGAAGCCATTTTGCTCGAAGAAGAAATTGTGGGGGATAATCTCTAGGAAATTAGAAGAAATTGGAGAATATGTCGTATCAGCTACTGCATGTCACGAAAAGTACCGCAATCTTGTTCAAACTTACAAGAGAAATAAGCAGAAACAGAAGCAGAGCGGAAGTGACGCAATTAATTGGGAATACTTTGAGTTGTTCGACTCGGTTTTGGGTGCAAGACCTGCCATTAATCCTAGTCCAGATACTATAAGCGATTATCAAGAAGGAAGTAAGAATACACAAGAAGAGCAAAATGTAGATCCTCCTCCAAAAAAAGTTAAAAAGAATGATTGGAAAGGAGAGTACTTTAAGGAAAAATTAAAGTTGAAAACACTTGATATAGAGCGAAAAACATCCCAATGGGAAGAAAAAAGAGACATAGAGCGTGCAAAAGTAAATGCTATTAAAGACTTAATGACTGCTTTAAGAGAATTCAATGCTATCAAGGAGCGGGAGTTAATATAATTTCAGGAAAACGAGAAAAAACGTCTTATCTTTATAATGCAGTAATCGTGAAAATATATTTATTTTTGTTATTAAATTAATAACATTTATTTCAATATTCTGATAAACTGTTTGCAATGTTGTTCCTCTTGTCGCTTCCGGTTCCGCAGTTATTCTCAACGTCGTAAACTGAAGGGCTAACGGTATAATTATTTTCCTCGATGTCACTGGTAAAACATTCTTCACCTTTCTCAAGCGAAATGTTGTGTAAGATGCAAGCTGTAACCACGATATGTTTTGGGCGATGAAGTTGAGTGCATGTTAAGTATTTTAATTTACGAAAAGTCCCCTTAAGGCGGCCAAATGCACGTTCGATTGTCACTCGAATTTTACTAAGGTCTCCATTAAACACTTTTTCTTTTGTACTGAGGTGGCCGTTATCTTTATAAGGTTTCATCAAAAATATGTCGAGTGGATATGCACTGTCGCCGAGAATATGATAATCAGGCTTTAGAAAAGACGAACTATGTTTTAGTTGTTGGTATATAGGTGAATTTACCCAAACTCTGGCGTCGTGAACAGAACCTGGCCAGCCTACGTAAATATCTATAAATTTTAATTTCGAATCACAAACAGCTTGCAAGATAATCGAGTTTACACCTTTGCGATTATAATATGAATTATCATTTGCTGGCCCTATAATTTGGATGTGAGTTCCATCCACGCAACCTATTACGTTTGGAAATCTTCCCAGTGCTTTAAATTGTTCAACAGTATTGTCCGCTTCTAAGCCTGTTGGCCACGTTATGAAATCTTGCTTCTTATTATAGAAAATACGGCATACATTCGAGAAAATGCCGTGTGCCGTACTTATGCTTGTGTCGAATCTGTCGGCTATTCCACGAAAACTCTCTTGGTTGGCTAAGGTCCACAGCGTAAGCAACAGAGCCTTTTTAAAACATGTCTTCGGCCGTCTAGCATTATCAGCTACCCAAAATGGTGCAAATCTTTCTATTACATACTACAATTTAACTTGACTTTAATTTTTACCAATAATAGAGATTCAAAGCATTATGTGTACCTGGACAGTTCCACGAGTTAATCTGAAGTGTTCTCTGAATATTTCCGGAGAGTATTTTGGCACAACAGAAGATACGAAACCACAAATCTTCTTACGTTCTTCCGTGAAAAGCTGGACTTCTTCCTGTTCATCTTCAGAATCTGTACTTGAAGACTCACTTGATGAAACTGTTGAACACACATCTATTAATACCTCGTAGATTAAACTTAACAAATTATTTTCCATTTTTCTATCGTCAGCCTTTAATGGAATGCCCGAAATTTGTTGACAAACGACATTTCGATCAGCTAATATTTTAAATTTTTTTTCCGGAGATGCGTTCAAAAATTCACCGCTAAAATATAAATGTAGGTGAAGTTTACCGTATCGGTGCACCTTACGGGTAAAATTGTGATTGATGGTGCATCAAACCGATGAATTTTCGAAAACGCCCTCTTTCTCGTTTTATCAAAATCTAAAAGTGATGAAAAAAAAAACCAATTTTACATTAGTTTCCATTAAAGGAATCAAAAAAATACATCTCGCTCGAAGAGCAAGAAAAATGTTTATGATTTGTAAACTAGTGAATACTAATTACATATCCATATAAGAATTATCCGGTGTATATTGAGACATTTACATTTCAACAGAGTAGATTAAGAATAGAGATGTCTAAAAATGCAATTAGTAATTTAAAAAATATGTGTTAAAACAGAGATTGCGGCATAGGGTTATATATGTAGCTTTATACTCGTAATCGAGGATATATTTTACGACCCACTACACTAATGTGAGGTGTATGCTGTTGTCTTTCTTATTCATCCTATCCTGTCGGAGGGTATCATATCTTTTTTGTCGTAGGGTGTGCGGAAGTGAGATCAGTCTCTGGTACGAGCGGGTACCCGACTGCGGTCTCACCTTTTAATAGAGCCATTAATCGGGCCGCGTTGCGTAAGCAGGTGAAAGGCGACACTCGGGAAGCCGGAGGTTTTGTGCCATATGATCCCTGGCCTGCGTCGCTTGTAATTATGCACCGGTCCAGCTAGCTAGAGCTCCGCGGATTGCGGCTCGCGATGGCGGTAAGATTTATTGTTTTTCCTAGGCCATGCGATTGCATCTACTACTAAATCGATTTGCAGTGCGGCAGTGTGAAGTGGATACGAGAGCCCGGCACGAGCTGTTTATTGTCTGCCGGATTAGTCATGATCCACTTCGCACTTCGTGTCCACATTTAATTAACAAATGAAACCGCGTCGGGGCGCTTCTCATGCCCCACGGCGGCGTGGCGGCCGGGAGATCTGGTTTTCCAATTAATGCACAGGCTCCCCAGCAGCCGCGATGTTGGTTTTTCGCCTTTTCCACTTTGGAGCAGGTCTGCGTGGTGCTCGCCTGCTGAAAGAAGTGTTCTCTGCACCATGCGGCGGGTAGGGGAACTTCTCGTGGGCATTCGACGGGTGTCGGGGGTTCCCCGTTCTGCAGTCGTACGTAATGTTGCCGCGGCGTGGAACCACTGTTGTTTGTTTCCTGGTGCCTGCCTGCGGCTGATGTTTTGCATTCAGAAATTTCAAGTGTCGCGCTGCGAAAAAAACACTCGAAAGTGCGCGACATTTTCAAATTTGCGACGGGTGCGGGGGACGGCTTCGAGCTAGGAGCTGAATTGTTGGAGTGAATGTTTGCAATCGTGAAAGAGAGCACTTCATCACTCACAGCACGCTGCTGTGCCGCGGATGGGGGCGTATTGGGGTGACATCCGCTTCACTCAAGTTGTTGTGCTCGTTTTTCTCGAAATTTAATTCAGTCGTAGGTACCCCTAGTGGAACATGCTTTTTCGTACACCCGTTCCCTTTGGTACATGGTTAAAAAAAATTTAATAAAATGCTGGGACATGCTTCAATTGATATATTCGACCTATTTCTGCTGATATGCGGAAAAACAACTTTGTAGTAAGCTCTGAATTGCATAACTTTTAACAGATTTTTGTAAAAGAACGATGTTTACATATTTGTTGACATAAATTAAAATCTTTTATTATTCCGCCGATTCCTATTCCACTAACGACATACAATAACATAAAAACAATTCAAATATTGCCGTTCTACGGTTTCAATTTATTTAGGTTATTTATATTTAATATTTCTATAAAACATGTAGATAAATGTGATGTTCACAAAAAGGTAGTCATCGAAACTAGAAAAGACTATTTAATAAATACATTTTTAACTTTAAAACGCATTTGGCCATAATTCATACAGCCAAGTCAAAAAATAATATGTACCTTTTAAACATTTGATGGTTATTGCTTGAAATTGATACTCTCAAAATTAATGTTTAAAATACCGAAAAGAATTACTAATACTCAGTTAATACAAAAAAGCTTATAAAAGTAGAAATAACATAAGAGATAGTGATACATAAGGTGAGGATATTGCCATAGTTGTGGAGGTCAAGCCAGATCACTAGAACCTTGGGTAAACATATTATTGATTACCTCGAGGAGGTGTCTGAAAAGCAGGTTGCTGATATTCTTCACTATCTAAACACCACGGATTGACTTTAGCCCATGTCAAAGTCTCCCTGACTATTGAATTCTCACACTAAACAGCCTACGTACCAGATCATAGTTTTGAGGTACCCAAACAGCACATTTGCTAGTGTTGATTGGATTCTAATCAGTTTGCGACAATCGTCACTTAACACATTCGCGGACGTGAATGCTATAGCATTCATTTTCATAATCACATTTAAACTCATAAGCCGGATAATTTTTAACTAGTTATTTGAAACTCTGGCAAAATGTGACTAATAACAATCTGAATATCACAATTAGTTTAAAAATAAATCAGACACTTCTTTTCTGCAGTTCGATTTTTACTGTCCGCGAACGTGTTAAACCAAACAAACCAACCGATTAACACATGCTGTGTGATGTTTTACTGCTGATTTTATTTTAAATTTTTCATTATCAATTGACAAAGGCAAATGCCTTACTAAAATAAAATTTTAACTATAAAATCTGAGGATGAAATCTAGTTTTAATTACATTTTTGAATCAATTCGACAAGGGACAAGTTTTTGAATGAAAATCTGACAATATTGTTGCAGTTTCGAAGAGATTTAATTTTCTATTCTATTTTAAATGAGTTCTCGTCAGTCAATGTCACAATTTTGGTAAAATGACTAAATAAGCTCAGGTGCTAACATTACGCTACCTAGAAATCAGTTCATCGAATCAACTTATTTATCTTTTCCATTAGCAATTAGTAAAAGTGAAGAAGAACTGTTTCTTCATCACCTCAGTGCAATCTGTTAATCAAATCCGAGTAAATTTAATTATCCTCCTTCTTACAATCATTGGACGGTCCTCCGGAAGGACCTGCAGCATTCCTTCAAAAGCAAGATACTTCTGCAGCGCGCACCGTGAGGAGCCGAACGGAATCCTTGAACGGCAAGAAAAATATTTTCTTTTTATTATTCTTCTCCTTTTAGGTGCAGAAGACCGGGGGGCTCACCTTGGACGGTGGTGTCCAGCTGACCGAACCCGAACCTCCAAAAGTTGGTCCATCGGATTCGGAGTTTGGCCGCCGCGGGGTCATTCATTGGAATGTGAGGAGCTCCGCCTGAATGGATCCACTGCCCGAATTTGCTTGGGAAATTTTCCGGGGGGAAACGAGCAAATAAAGTGCCCGCGAGAGAAAAATCTACGAAAATTCTCTAGTGTATTATATATAAAAGGAAAATAGAATATATATATATATAGTATATTCTCGTTTTTCCTTCTCAAGAAAATTTTGAGGGAAAAAAGTGTGCTTCACGCGAATACTAGAAGGAAGTGAGTGAATCTCATCATCATTTCCGCGGCAGTTAATTATTGGATTCGACGGAAAAAGTTTCTCATTCGCTTGTCTCCGGGGTCTGGTACTGGCGCACTCGGATGGAGGAAGTTCCCTAATTTTCCCGGGTTTTCCGAGTATTTGATCAGAAGAAAAAAAAAATATAATAAAATAAATAAGTAATAATTAATATCGGTGCCGAACGCGCGCGCGGGCCAGACGACGACGAGGCAAGCACCAGAGCAAATCGATTCAGCTTGTGCGGGAGAGTTGGTCGAAGTGAGATTTAATTGAAGTTGAGAAGTTTGATAGTTCGCCTGCGGGCAGGACCGCCCTCACGGGTCCTCTCGGGTATGTTCGAAACTACCCGCGTTATGCTGAAATTTTGTAAACGGATAAATAGCGAGGAAAATTAGCGCGCTTTTCCCCGTTCAACTTTTGCTTTGCACCCCCTCTTCCTTATGTTGATTGATACCATAGCGCGCAGTGCTATCTCAGAGGTAATTAACATTTTTTTTTATTTAGTTCATATGTCGCTTTGTTTTGCTTTAATTTTCAGTTTTTTATGCGTTAATTGTGATTTTATGTTTACACAACAGCTAGTACAAGGTAAAAAAAACCTAGGTTAATTAAAAGATTTCTCGAATAACTCGAAAATTGCCGGCAAAACATACACATCGCAACAAATTGCCGTGGGGAATTACTTTTAAATTGCCCGCCAAATGTAAATGCATTCGTGGACCTTGCAAACGTGGTGCAGGGAATTGTTAAATTAATTAAAGTAATAAATTGCCTACGAAAATCGTTTCTTCTCAGGTCGTTTCGCTAATCGCGCGCGGCACCGTCTTCAGGCGTTTTACTTTTCTCAAGGAGACAATTGATCACGTATCGCTATAATTGCGGCGTCTTCTACGGCGGCTGCTGATGCTGATGCTGCGGCAAATGAGCATAATTGCGAGATCTCATCATGTAGCGCCGTGATACACAGCAAATTTAAGCGATTCAGGTAAATCGCTCAATAATTGCCCCGGCCCTCGAGTGCGTAATAAAATACTTTTGTTGCCGCATTACCCCAGCGCAGCATATAAAAGCGTGAATGTCGAGCCTTATTATGGGGAATCGTGCGGTTTATGGCTTTTTCACGTCTCGTGGGTGGGCCGAATAATGCTTTCTTTGTTTTTTTTAATTGGTAAATAGTTCACACACAATAGCGACCTTTTGCCCCAAGAATTTATGAGTTTTCTTTTATTGTATCGCTTTCAAAATATTAGAATGCATTAAATTATTCAGTAGTTTAAGCTGATATATCTTACACATGCTTAATGTAAACAAGAAAGACATATTGTCACACAATAGGCTCTATTTTGAAAGACTTTCTTATTACACACGATTAACCAAGATACTAGTCATTTGAGATTTAATTTAAATTGTTTAATAAAATGCATTTTGATATCTAGCACGCCAGCAATCTTTTGACAAAGTCTCCAAAGATGTTTTTAAATAATTGAGGCTAATTTTCTCGCCATCTAAATATCTTTTCACGACTTGTGCAGTATGCGGTTTGGCATTATCCTGTTGCAAAATTAATTTACTGTGCCTATTCACCCATTCTGGTCGGTTTTCTTCTATGTCTCCCTTCAAACGCATAAGTTGTCGTCGGTAAACTTCTTCATTAATAGTTTGAGAGGATTCGAGCAATTCATAATAAAGAACACCGCTCTGATCACACGAAATGCAGAGCATAACCTTGTCACAGTGAATATTTCTCTTTGGCTGTGATGGGCCGGATTTACCTGGCTTCACTCAAGCTTTTTTACGTTTAGGATTCTCATAATATATCCATTTTTCATCTCCTGTGATTATTCGATGCAAAAATCCGGGCGTTTAAGTGTTAAAATTGATGAATACTTCTCGAATCTTTATCAATTCAAGATGCCAAATTTTATTTTTAATCTTATTCTTAAAATTTGAAAGACTTCTTTTGGTTGAGATATTCAGTAATATCTGGGGTATAAAATAGTCTAAAATAGATATCTCAACAGAAAATTGCATCCGATTTTCAAATCAGTTAAAAATTATCGAAAAAACACTTGAATTAATTCCTCGACCAGATCCCCATGCCCAATGCTAGTGTCAAGTTTTTCACCTGAGTTAGGCATCTTTACGACTGCACCTCAAGAAAACTGGTCCAGGTCTATCTTGGCGCAGGTAACCAGCTCATCAGGTCCATTCCATACCGAGCGCATCCGATGATAATTCTGGGCGATGAGTGGCCACCGATAAATCGAAAATAAGCCATAAACGTAAGAATTAATGGCAGCGGCCATCACTTTCTGTCCGTGTTCGGGCAGAGGAGCTGCAAGAGGACAAAAACTGGATGAAATTAGTGCATCCACCGACAGCGGAGGCCACTAAATCTTGGCGATATTGATCACCTCGGCGCGGCGCGCGGTGCAGCACAAAAAGAGTGCATCGTCGGGTATCTCGCCAGCGGAAAAGCGCATCAATTACAGGAACGCGCACTTCGCGTAATGAGGAGGGCCCTCAGAACCATCTCTAGGAAAATTGTCAGCAGAAAAGCAATCGCGCGAGCTGAGGTGGCCGTGAGCTGGTTTTGGTTTTGGTATCCATCTCGAAGATACCGGAAAAAACCCGGCAATGCTGCTGCCACTGCTACTTCAGCCGATGCAGGACCCCGGTATCCCGGGATCCGGGGACCTCGGGGAAGTCTAGAGTCGACGCAGGCGGGCCGCATCATAATCTTGATATAGTTATTTGTTGTGGGGCGGCTTCAGATAGCGTGTTTTCCAGGCTGCCAGTACCTGTCGAGGGCTGGTTCTGGTTCCAGCACTTGCATGCCACAGAATCCCTATTTTACTTCCTCTTCCTAATAACAAGGCATGTCCGCAACCGAAGTATCTTGGGAGGAAAAGAATCTTCCCAGCCCAGGAAGAGACCATCATTTTACCCGGGGTGGTGGAGGAAAGCCAAGTGGAAATCTGGAAGTGCCATGATAAGAAAATAGCTATGGATGGGGTTGGGAATTTTCTTATTTTTTTCCTTCCACCACCAACACTACTACTACTACTTCTCCGACTAGCATCACACTGACCACTTCCTTTTGCCTCGACAGGAATTTTATTTTATCTTTCTGAGAAGGGCTGACTCCCTCAATTCATTTTCTTGGAAATGTTTTTAGCCTCCGACATTTTCCCTTTGATGCGCATCGAGTCGGGGAATTTAATAAAAATTTTCATTAAAACCAGAGGGCCACGTGAACCTTATAATGTTTTAATTCAACTTCATATGTACAGGTGGTGAATCACGTCAGTTACTGCCTTTAGGGCGAATAGGGGAGGATTTTAAAAGGTCTTGTCCTCGTATTTTACAATTTAATTTTTATCCGAAGACAGACCACTTCGAGATTTTGTTTAATTTGATCCAACAAAAGAAAGCTTATAATTGAATAATAAATAAGGTTTAAGGTTTTAGAGGTATTTAGAAATTTAAAATTTTCGAAAATATTTAAATTATTAATTTAATTCCTTTTTAAACTTAAATTATAAGGATTTGAGTATACTAAAAGAAAAAACAAAACATTTTAGGCAATGATTTAAATCTAATTGAACTGACTTTTATCCAAAAGGAAATAATTCTAGAGAAAACCGAAATTTTGCCAAGATTTTCTTGATTTTAAAAGGTTTCTTGAATTTAGTGGAAATTTCCACAAATAAGTGAAATATTCTATATATTCCATAAAAAAAAAATTAATATTATCCATAGAAAGTTTTAATGAAAACAGAATAAAAGCGCCATTTTTTAATGAAGATTTCGATAAATTTTGAGCTTCAGAACAGAGGGTCTGGGTTTTGGGGTATTGTTGGAAAGGTGCTCTCCTTCTCTTTTGAAAAAGTTCTTGTTCGATGCCCTGCGATATCCTTACAAGGATCTATAAGAAAATAAGTGAGCGAACCTCTAAAAAATCTTCAACGGCGATTTTAAGGGGAGGCGCGATTTCAGAATGAAGACACTTTAAGTAATCAATTGGTATAGCGTTTCCTAGATTGAGTCGGGACACCCTGTATATACGTAGGTAGACATAAAAATATATAGACAGTTAAGAGACAAGACACAAAGGCAGATAGATTGCCTGTCTACAGACAGACAGAAAAACGTATATCTGAAAGACATTGATTAATAGGATTGCGTGTGTTTGGTCCATTTAGGGGGTGTATTGAAAATACCTTTATTTTAACATAGACAAATTTCAGATCTGTAATTCGCCAGAGTAACCCTTAAAATATCATAATTAGAACTTTTAAAAATTCTCCTCGTTAAAGTTAAATTTCTTATCAGATGTACCTGTTATACAATGATGAGGATTCTTGTACAAGTGCAATGAATATTTTAAAAGTTTGTTGGTAATAGTAATAGTGCCCTTAAGGGGAAATTCACGGTCTAAGGAGTTCAAATGTCGAGGTGCATACTATCCAGAAAACTACTGCAAGAATTCTGCAACGTAGTTGCCAGGTTCCTGCACCCGCTCCATTAAAACCGGTGATAAAAAAAGATGATCTTCCCCTCCGGGCTCCACGAACGAACGACAGACCTCTGAAATTAGCTCCCCAACTAGACCAAAAGATCCATTTTTATCGCATCCCCGCCCAACTCGCCAGCCCACTACCCCGGGGAAAGTCTTCCCTCAGAACTCGGGCAGTTAAAGCTCAAAAAGGAATTCCTTATCGATTAGTGTAACAGCCCTCTGGATACAGTTAATGAAAACTTCATCCAGCCCGAGCTACCGAAGTCTTCCTTCAGGAGGAAGGTCGGGGCGATATGAAATTCCCGGAATTTTTGTTTATACAGCGCGGCTACAATGTGGGTCACTTTTTCTTCGTTGCGTCTCGTTCCTTCCTTTTTTATAATTACTTCTTTTCGGATCCTACGTTTGGAGGATAAAGTTTGAGAAGTTTCGCACAGGAAACTACTTGGGTATCATTTCCCAGAAGGCTTTTCGTGTTGTAGTTTCAGAGTTTTCTCTTTACCGTGTGCATTTTTGCCAGAATGGTTTTCAAAGGGTTGCCAAAAAAAAAAAATGAATAGAGCTCGGCGAAAATTGCGGAAAACTCCTGAAACAGTCGAAAAGGCAGGGATGAAAATTGCAAATTGTAGCTATTTTTTCCGCAATTTTTAGTTCTTTTGTTAGTTGATTTAAAGCTTCTGTTTTCATTTATTGAATCATTAAAGGCCACGTTTACAGCAATATCAAGGCATTTTTGAGAAAGCAAAAACGAACAAAACACAAAATGCTATTTAACCTAATATAAAATAATATCTGTTATTACAATACCAGATAAAGTGGGCCATCGGCTGGTTTCTTTTTAAAAGTGCTGTAAAATAAACACTGTTCAATATTTTTCATAATTTGTTAATTTTTTTAAAAGACTAAATTTTCCGATTAATTATGGAAAAATGTTTTCATTTAGATAGCTGCCAATTACAGTACATTTTTGATGGTCATGCAGACACTATCAATTTTAAAAATTTGTGGGTTAAAAATAACGTAGTATTAAAATTAAGAAGGTATTAAACAAATTGAGAAATTATTAATATACCTAAACTTGAAATACGTTTTCCGGGGTATTCCATTCAAAATTGAATTTATCTCAAAATTCCCCCTGTCAACTTCCGCTCTAATCAAACATTCAGTGAAAATTTCAGTGGAGCTCGCTAAAACAGACAGCACTTTCTGCTCCGTCCGGAAAGCTCTCAAAACGCTCCAAAATCAATCTCGGCCTTGTTTTTGTATTAATAATTCTCTGATAAGAGCTGCGTAATAATTTCACAATTCGAATGAAATCAACTTTGGGGGCTCGAATCGGTCGGCCGTGCCACGGTATGGGGCGCTCCCGTGCCTGACCCGATTCCCAGATTTATTTATGGAGTGCCGTACATCACTGGCAAAGCGGCTCAAATCCCACCAGCTCTAGATATCAAAGCTCGGCCGGAAAGCGCGGGTGCGGGGCTGATTTACGGGAATCAGGTGACGATAAACGAGCAGCAAAATGCTTGATGACCTCTCATGGCTTATTAAATGCATCGCATCGCATTCTGGGGGCTTTTGAATGATTTGTGACAATCAGTGGCACAAATTGATGCAGAATTTCGGAGAACGTGTCTCATTTCAGAGCTGTTTGTGATATCACAGGTAAAGTTTTAGATAATTCCGTGCGGTGTAATACATAATTACATTTCGAGTAAGCATCACTTTGAAACTAATAAACAAACCAAAATGACAAGGCTTAGATAGAACTTTCTATAGGTATTAATGTCAATCCGATATCTCATTCTGACAGTTCTATGTGACATTTATGTTAGTTTTGGCAAATAATCATAACTAGACTTGCACTTGAGGGACGGTTAAGAATTATCCAAATTTACTTTGAAAATCGGTCCTCCTTTCGCGAAACTTATAGACGGTGTACATAATCGTCACTGATTTTTGACGTAATGGGTTTGTTAATAAGCAAAATTGTCATTTCTGGAGTGATCCCAATTCAAAATAGACTTCAGAGGCCCCATTACATCGCTGGTGGCATGATTGGTCCTTATTTCATTAAAAATGAGGCTGAAGCTCGCATTACGGTTAATACAGATCGTTACTAGAACATGAGTAATGAATATTTCTTCTAAAATAAGGATGGCATTGATTCTGGCGGGATGTGGTTTCAACAGGATAGCGTCACATGCCATACAGCGAGAGAAACCATCGATTTATTTAAATACGGACGACATTGCTCGAAAAAGTGACCCAAAACTGGACTGACACTCGTGGTGGCCATGTACATAAAGTCATTTTTAAATATTAATGTCAGGAATTCGTCTTTCGAATAAAAAATTAAATTTTTCATTAAACATAAACTCTTTGTGTCATTTTTTAAAATTTAAAGTTCTGTAGGTCTTAAAAAATCACCCTTTTTCTATTTGTGAAAATTTTCATATATTATTACTATACATCTAAGGTATTCCCAGCGTTAAATTTAATTTGTTCATATAATTTTTTATGTAAATTAGTTTTGTTGTGCCATTAGCATACTACTGACGGTCAAATAAAAAACGGAAAAACTTAAAGACTACGACAAATTGCATGTAACCCACTTTTTTATAGTGCACTAGGTAACAAACACTTCTCAGGCTGAATCAGAAATGGGCTTGGGAGTGAGGCGGATCACTCTGCAAGTTATGGTGCATTAAGCTTAATGAGAGCATCATCAACACAATCTGATTTTAAAGCTCATTAACTCGAGAGCACTTAATTTCTGTGAAAATTATAGGTGTCTGATCTTTCGCCTCCCCTAGAGCCTACAAACAAAGGCTGCTATCATTCGGTCGTCATAATTACGATATTTCATCGGGTCTCAGACACAATGACACGAAATCGAGGGTCTCGGCACGCTGGGGTCCGTGTCACTCCCGGCAGGCGGGCGGTCAGTTGCAGTCCAGTGGACAGGAAATTTAATTGATAGCGCAGAAAATAATTGTGTTTTCATGAGGTCCAATAATGAACGCGATAAGAAAAAACAAACAAAAAATCAAGGCATAAACAGCATAAAGATGTGGCATGTGCTCCAGACTCGCTGCCATGGTCCACAGAACAGCCTTCGGGTCACCCGGGAATTTTAAAGAGCTTTTAAAGCGCTGAATAATTCATACCCACTGCGGGATGCCAAAAAAAATTAATTCTCTTTTTAATTAAGATTCATCTTCAGTCGCATTCGTCCTTGTTCGTAAAAAATGTTCAAAAAATACTTCAACAGCTTCAAAAGCTGGGTCACTGAATATGAAAATTTAGCATCACACCGCGACAATTTGAGATTTTTCGTCGTTCGTTCCCAGCCCGCCTAGATTGCAAAACATTATGCAGATCAAAGAGTGCATGAGCACCAGGCCTTAGCTTCTTTAAGTGCTCTCCTCGCAGGTATGCGCCTTGCCTCGATTAAAAACAATGGAGCGGAGGTGCCACTTCCCACGACCGTACTGCAAATTGCGCGCGACAAATTGTCGTCGAGTCGGTGCTAATGGCACTAAACCCTCTTGACAGGCGACACTTCGCGGTCGGGGGGAATTCTTTCGGCCTTGACACATTCAGCCATTTTTCAGGCTCACCTCCCACTCACAGGATACCTTGGGCAAAAATATGGATATTATCCTGGCACAAGCTTTTAAATGGTTCAAACCACCCGTTTCCTAAATACATAAATAATGCATCGCGATGGTATGCTAAATGTCTGCATCGTCAAATAAATCGAAATTTAAATAAGGATCATTTATAACGCGGTCCGCGAGGTCATTTGACTGCTGATTTGGAATTCGATCCGAAGGAAAAATAAACATTATGTCGTTTGCAATTGAGCATATGTAAACAAGGCAGTTAATCGAACAAATTGAAAAGAATTCGTTTATTTAAAATGGATTGAATTTCCCGCATTCGTCGAGAAATACTCAACACGTTCTGCTCATTGTGTATTTTTGTTTAAATAAATAAATCGAGAGGTTTGTGCTGTTTGATTTGATCACGGTAGACCGCAATAATGCTTTACATTATTAAATTTGCTCTAAGTTATTTAATTTATATCTAAAGATAAAATTTGTTGGGATTTAATTTGGAATCAATTTCGACATGCGTTAGTTTTTCAAAATCTTGAAAAGTTAATTCTACTACCCCTTTTTTAAAATTTAATAATAGTTTGCAGCATGCATTAAGAATATTAATAATAATAAGTATTTTTAAATTTACTAACTGATATATTTATTAAATTCAATCTATTTTTATACTTTATTGTGTGATATTTTCTTGAAAATCAAAGCAAAACTATTATTTAACAATAGTTTAAATATGCGGAACATAACTATGTTTCTAAATATTAGCTAAAACTATACAAATAAATAAAATAGAAGTATCCGTCTGTGATTACAAAATTAATACCAATATCTAAGTGTGATATGTTATTTGAACCATATCTAACTATTTGTATGTCTGTCTGTCTGTCTGGATGTTTGTCCAGAATAGTCTCCGGAACGACTTGATGAATATTCAAGAAACTTTCAGAGATCATAGAGGGTATTTATATTAATAATTTCCTCTTTGTTTCACCTCGATATCTTAAAGGGTTTCGAATATATACTTAGATAAAATCGAAAATCTGTTTGTTTGTTGCTCAATTACGTCTAACCTCTTGCATGAATATTTCTCACTTTTTTTTCCAAAGGTATCACATATTCTAACTTAACATTTGGACTACTTTTTATTCAAATAAAATATAGATTTTCAAAATCCCGGCAAACATTTTAAACTTCAAGTAGGTAAATGTCATGAAAATTTGTATCTTCGGTTTTTTTAGGATGCTTATTTCGGATCTGCTGTTGGTATTTCAAAATACAATATAACCCATTCAATGTGGCGATCAAAATTCCCTAATTTTAAGCGATTTCAATGATAATTAATAAAAAGTAGGTCCCAGCGCCATTTTTTCGAATCTTTCAAAAATCAGCTCATATTTCAGGATATCAGTTCATATTTATTTTTACATCTGTATTATTTGTGTTATTCAGAATTTTCATTAATAAGCATTTTAAATCTCTATTAATTAATTAATTAATTAATTTTAAAAGTGTTTTGATTTTACATTTTAAATATGGAGCGCACTAAAAATGAATTATCATAAGAATATGCAAACCGTTTGATTGCAGTCACTTTTAATATTATTTCAGTAAATAAAAAGGTAAAAGCTTCCACCTGAGGGTAGTTGGTAGAAATAATACTTAAATATTTAGTGTAAACATTTCCAAAAAGGCAATTACATTACGTGCGAATTAGTCGCATTTGAAAAAGTGCATTTAAGCTAAAAGGGAATTCTTGGTTTGTTGGACCAGCGCGTGTTTAATTTCAGTTCTCTTAACTCGCTTAAGCGCACTGTGAATAAAAAATTTATCACAATTCTGCGCCCAACGTGCAAATGAAATGCCCTTTCGTTCGGCTGCAATTAAAATCACTCTCGCGTCCGCTGTCTGGCCCTTCGTGAGTAGCGCTATTTGCAGAGCCCCACCTCCTTTCCGCGAGTAATCCATAAAAACCCGACGGCGGCGGAGGCGAGTCCCAACGATCCTCCAGAGTCTCTAAACACCAGAACGCATAATAAAATCATCTCGACCTGAATCCCGCCTCAGCATGCAGCAAGCTCCGCACTTTTCCACGGAAATGTATAAAAAATTCATAAGAAGTCCGCGACTTTCCGCTTATGCAGAGCTCCAGCTAAATTAATTAAGATTAGCACATTTGAAAAATTAATAAAATTCGATGTCCTACTGCACTGCGGTCGTGTAGGGGCGTAATTAGCCCGCGGGTTCTCTGGCCGTCGCGCCGCGAACTTTCATCGCTCGAGCCTTTCGTGCAGACGAAGGAGTCGCGGCGCGACGCATCCAATTAGCCCACCTGCACTCAGATTCACCTGAGACCTGAGACAGCCGACGTCGGCTTCCCCCCGTCATACCGCCTCTCGCAAAGGTCGCGCTGCAGCGGAGCAGCATTGAACATTATGTTTGCAAAGCGCCGCAGACGGGCAATGAAATAAAACGCCCGGACGATTAATGGGGCCAGGAGGGATTCCGCGAGTCCGCGGCTGGTTTAGGAGAGGTTTCGAGAGGTCTTAATGATCGCCGACTTATTCCCAGCGCCATTAGGTCGTAAATGTGCAAATAACACAAGTAATTAGCTTTATCGCGTTTCGTCAGGGCCCCAATTACGGAAATCGCGCTGCACGGGGGACCCACGGGTGATAGTCTGCATCCGGATTAGCCAAAGGGCTCAAGTTACCTTCAGATGGCTTCTTTTTGCCGACTATCCGCAAGGGACTTTTCGGGAAATAGGTTAATAGTGTAGTATAATCGTACAGGTTGTTTTTTAACCAGCTCACCAACTCACCCACGCCAGATTTAATACATATATGGTATAGGCCATTTTGCTTATATTTTCACTGAATACCTGTTAGTTAAAATGATCAAGGGAGTTCCAAGAAAATAGGCATATGGAAGTTTTTAGGGTTCCTGTTTTCGAATCCACTATTCAAATTTTGATATTCGAAGTGACGGATCCAGTCTGCACGATTAAATCGTACTCAGTCGACAAATCATTTTGATCTATTTTAACTGCATTTGCTGTTTGTAAAAAATGGTCCATCTGTTGGTTTCTTTTTAAATTGCACGTTATTTTGACACATACAACTCTTCTGCGCTCAGAAAATTGACAGAAACAGAGTATCATATCTCCACGATACGAAATTAGTAGATTTATGCTTGAAAAACGTTGGGAAATATTTAAAATTTATTTTCAAAGTGAGTGATGTGTTGCCGAAACAGGGAAAATTTTAAAAATTAATTTCTTTTTTGTGAGATGACAATCAAATCATCGAAAATGTGTTGAAAAACGTATGTTACCCTAATTTTGATTGTTGATTTTACTTTTTCTCATTTAATTATGTATTTATGGTTGTATTATAATTGATCAGACTAATGATGAACTTCTAACAAAGAAATAATAAAGATACTGCATACATCTTGAATTCGATGATTGTTTTCAAAATAAAATAAACTGATATACAACGAAGTTTATACGACGAAATATCGCAGTCATTATTCATTAATGGATACATAAAATATAAAAAATGGGGCATGTTCTGGATAACTTTTTCCACTATCATGCAAGTAATTTTCGGGAATTAGATTAAATTTATTTAATATTGAGCATCTTACGTTATTTTTACCGTCGTTGCTGAGGTTTCAGTTTCATGATACTGCGGAAGACCCGCTGAAGGTAACCTTCGAGCCGTTCGCCAATGACTTTGCAAAATCGCATCATATCGCGTCGAGCTCTCGAAAGGCAGACGCCGGCCCCCGGCACCCTTCGGCGCTGACGCCTTCATTGTTTTCCTGACGTGCACCTCAATTTGACCGCTTCCATAAATGGGGCCACTCATTACAGCCGCCTAAGTGCTGCGCCGGAGAGTGACTGTTTTGGCCTTTCGGGGCCCCACGTCGACTTCCATCAGAGCCGTCATCTCGCCTTCAGAAGCTTGTCATTGTTTTCTCCTCTGGCGCGCAGACATGACCACCTTCATCGGCTCTTTGATGGAAATTTTGAGGGTTTTCGATTCAATAAAATCAAAAGAAATTTATTGAGTGAAGCATAAAGGGATGTTCGAACTCATTCGATTTGTGTTTTGGAAATGGGAAGATGATTTCAATTGTTATGCTTCCTATTTATTATTAAGAAAGTTTTAGATATGAGTTTAGACTTCTCGATATTTAAAGCGGCTTTGTTGAATTGAAAATCGGCCATACTGATTTGAAAATGGCTTTTTTTTTTAAATTAAAAGGGTATGTCATGTGGGGTATCATTTAAAAGGGTTTGTTATATGAATACCACAAATATTTTGTTCATAATTTGAAATAGCAGATTTGAAATGATATTCTAAAAAATATAAATAGTTCAATTCGTACTTGAGCGATTTGTTACTTTATACCCAAATTTTTCTCGAAAACGTGGCGTGATGTAGCACTTTTATTTCCAGATTCGTAATCAACAGGCAGATTGTTATTTATTATTATATGCAAATTATAATGTGCAATATCAAAATCACTGTCGATGATAGTCTAAAAAAATCCATAAACCGCACGAACAAGACAAATTACCATTTAAGGAAGTAAACTCAATTTATCAGCGGGAAGCATCTTCAAGCTTTTAAATTCGTCGTTCTGGCAGCCGTGAAAATATCCAGGGACTGGAACATTTCGCGGCTAAGCCCTATGGAACTCAATCATCGCGAAATCACCGCTTTTACCCCAAAAAATATTCTTTGTGCTCTCCAAAGTGAGCATGAAATTGTTGAATTTAATCATTTCGCGACACGGGCGACACAGGCGACACAGGCGACACAGCCATTAGCAACCCCCGAGAAGCTTCCCGAATGGAAGAAAAACTCTCGGAAGAGTCGATTGGATGGACGGATTTCATATGTCCCTGCGAATTCTGTCACAGGAGGGTAATTGAAAAGCCCAACGAGCACTTTATCACAGCTTATCCCGCGCAAGTACTTGTCCCGGGGGAATTTATCCTGTTCGGCAGCTTCCCGAAGTGTATAATCTTCGGGATTTCTGAGGGATTAGCCGCGGGCAAAGTCATATTCAAAAGGTTCTCAGATTGTAGGGTGCTGCAGAACGAATGCAGTCCCATTCGCTTTCGAAAAAGGGACAAAACTCTTCTTTTTTCGGCCCCGCTGGAAGGTTAAGGGTTGAGGAATAGTGAGGGCTTTTTATATTCTCACCTCCTTCGCTTTTGCAGAAATTGAATTCGCTCGTATAAGCATAACTCAAACTCTAGTGGATCCGTGGAGCCCTGCTTTATCAGGTTCTGCCAGTAAGGCGAGCTGTAAAATCCCGAAGGAGCGTGCATGAGCCGTGCCGTTCGCAAGATGAACTCGCAGTCACCTCTTTAGCAGAGATGAGAATGACTTTGTCTTATCTCCCGAAGGAGTCGTTTTTTCCCACGCACACTGGCTCCTCCTCTGCCCCCGTCTTCAAGGCAGTCATAAATCTCAGGATCAAACAAACCGAACTAGATGCGGTAGCCGCCGTTTTCGATCTCCTTCGACAGTGGCAAACTTTATGGCGCATTTTACGACATAGATTTTCACGAAGTCATAAACTCAAATGGAAAATATTTCTGCAAAATTTTATAGGTGTGAAATTGAGTTCTTTTTTCTTAGTCTCTCGCCTCGCAATTCAGTGGAATACGATAGCGCAGGGAGGGATGACATCTTGAGGGGGATGCTTACTAGAAGTAAGGTTTATAAAACAGAGGGGGCGGTTTTTTGTCGGGATTAAAACTTGAGAAATTTCCGCTTTATTGAGATGGATCGGAGCGGAAGATGAATTTTTCGGGGGTGGGGGATTTTCTGCAGAAAAAATTTCGTTCACTTCTTTTAGGCAACTTGATGGAGAGGCAGTCATGCACTCACAAAATAATTGGACTTTGTGTGATTTATTGAATATGAAAAATGAACGAAGAAAATATTTAGAAATTTATGATCCGTGCCTCAGTGAGCTTAAGGACTAGAAGTTTATCCTGAATGGGATTTTGTTTTCATAGAAGCGAGGCAGAGGATTCAGAATTTTAAAATTTTCTGTATAGACTCCAAATACAAAAGGTCACATATATGAACTTGGGTCTATCAAACGGATAAGTCGTTTAGACTGACATCAGCCCATATTCTCACAGTCGACTCACTTTTTGACATGGATCAAATTTTTCGTCCTGCAACTTTTTACGTGTTGTTCTACAAAATGACAAGTGACAAAAAATGAGTGACATAAAAAGTTGTTCTATAAGTGTCATATTTTTGAATAAAGTGACTTGAATTTGATTACAAAAGTAAAATATCTCAAAAATGAGTAGTGTTTAAGGGGACTTTTCTTTTAATTTTTGAAAAATAATACACATTTTAATTTTTTTTATGAGCGTCTTCCAAAAGTCACTTTTAAAACGCCCGTATTTCTCTAGAACTTCATGTAAAACATAGAGTAGAAATTGCAACGTGATTCTATTCATAAGACTAAATATTAGTAACTTAACCTAAAAAAAAATATTTTATTTTTTATATTTTTAGCATTTTATAAACATTTTTCTGAAAAATCAAAAAAAAAAACATTTTTTTGGGGTAAACTACCCCTGTATTTAAAAAAAAGGGGTATGTAACATAATATTTTTAAAGGTTTAGTTACTAGTATTTTTTATAACGAATTGAATAAATTTTGAAATATTAAAATCCGTTGTGTAGTTTTCGAGTTACAGAAACGGGAAATTTAAAAAATTTTAGTTTCGAGGAAAACGCGTTTAAAGTTTTTGTTATATAATTTTTGCATATAAAACGCATAGAGGTACCTTTAAAAATATTGGTATAACTTTTTTTATAAATTTTTTCTTACTTTTTCTCAGTGACATCCTTAAAAAAGAAGTCTTTGAATTCCATGTTTTTTCTGTAATTATTCCTCAGGAATCCATCAAAAGCCAATAAATAAAATGTACATTTTTCATTATTTAAATTTCTCATTTTACTAGAAAAATGCGTGCTTGTCCCCGTGTATAAGTCGAACAAAACTTTTTCCTATAATTTGATAATTTCAAGGATAATCGCAGAATTTTCTAGAAACACTTATTTAAAAAATGTTTAGGTTCAAATTCTATCAGTTCCGATGTGTGCGAATCTAAATTCCTAGCTATAGTTAGTCGCTTTTAAATCTCAATTTTAATGCTTAATCCAGATCCTGATATAGATAGATGAAACAACACAGCTAAAGATGCATTTCAATTCAGAGAATAGTTTGCTTTTGATCTATCGTAAATAGACGAATGAATTTAAATAAAAATTAGGTCAAATCTCAGTTCGGCCTGTGGTGCTATACATAAAAATTAGGTCAAATTTAGGTTGGATTGAACAAAATGTTTAACAATGCCAAATTAGCATACGAGTATACTAAATTATTTTAATTCAAAATTCATGACTGCTTCTGATGTACCGAATTTAGCGTTTTTTTAAATTTTCCAAACGCCCTAATTAGTCTAACAATGTAATTTCAATTTCAATTATTTAAATACAATATTCCAATTTTATCCTTCATCATCATATATTACGAAATGAATGACATAGAAACAAAAAGGTGATTAACCTCCTAATCGTTCGATAAATCTGCCAATGTACCAGGGCTAATGAAATACAAATGAGAATCATGAAATTTTCTGACTCTGTCCTAAAACTAACGACAACTGAATTGCTGCAGGTATTTAAATTTGCATTTAAACTATCGCTTTGAGTTATATGCTCTTCTTAATGAAGGTGAATTCCTCATCAAACTTGTTTGAAATTTTATTATAATGTTAAGCATTCAGTGAACCATAGAATTTGTGACATAATTTAAATGTTTTCGATTGTCATTGGGAAGTAAACGTAATATCTACAGATAGAAGGGATTTATTGTAGTACTATAAAATTTTACAACATAAGATTTTAGTAATATATTGCATCGTAAAAATTCAGTCTTTTCGTCCTCGTTGTGAAGTCATCAACGAATTTCTCCATTTCAAATTTGCTCCTCCAACAATCCTGGGGCATATTGCTCAGAAGTTCGCACGTCCACATTCCTCCAATTTCGGCGTCCTTGAAAGAGTCCTTTACTTCAATATTTATAATATGCACCAATTTCGTTTCGGTGCTTTCATTTCTACCTCGCGTTCTTGTAAGGAACTCGACAATCGTTTCGAAAATCTTCTCAGAAAGCGTAATTACAACATCAAATTTATCCTCGGAATCCTGGAATCTCTGTGGATGTTCCTTAATTCTGCTATTTCTGGCGATAAGATTTAGGACACCTCGTTTTCGGTAGTAATCCCCATTCAGCTGCTCCAGGTCTCTGTAGATACAATCGTATCTTGTGCCAAATTCATACTCTAAACGAGATTCTCGAAATAATCTTACTTTTGGTCCAGCTCCAAATGACTGCACGCTAAATCCTCTTCTGGCGAGCATAAAATGCGCCTGCATCGAGCGATTTATGTTCGAGGAGCATACCACAGCTAGTGAATAGTTATTTCGAGGCATTTTTCCCTTTTTAGCGAAGTCGCTTAATAGTGTAAACACGAGTTTCCCTTATTTCACCTTCCTTTCACTCGTCAGAGTCTTAAATAAACTGAAAAGGAATAATTTCCCGTACTTTTATATAAATAGAACTTATAAAGTGAAACATACGTTTGCTCGGTTGACTGACTAATTAGCAACGACGTTTATGGTGTCTAAATGACGACAGTAAACCCGCCCATTTTAATCGATTTATTATTTTTATAACTCTTCTAATGATATCTTCCAGATAATTGTTATTATCCACTAAATCGGTTAATTAGCAAAAAGATCATAAGAACAAACAGACAACTGAAAGCTATGGGAATTTATGAAGATCATAAAAAAATATTGATGGGTTTACCTTAAAATAGCTAAAGGGTATCTATAAACCGATATTGCATTAATTGACTCTCTGTTCTCAGGAAAAAGTAATAATTGTAAGGCCATTGAAATCTGATTTAATGTTCTGAAAACAATTAGAAAGGGAGAGCATTAAAGAAATTAAGTTTGTATTGGTTCCAAGCGAGGAGGTATTTTATTTATTCTGGACTGTAAATCGTTTAGTGTTTTCTTGGAAGTATTTTTCAAAAGTAATTGAAATGTTTTTCTTCTCGGATTTCGCCCGAAACAGAAAAGAATAAAAACAAAGTTAGCTGTTAGCTGCTTTACTAAAATGGCTTACTGAAATTCTGTAAAACTTTATTAAGAAATTTTATCGTTTACTAGCAGACCCGGCCACGCGTTGCTGTGGCTAAGTAGCGTTGAATTAATTTTATTCTAATCTTTTTAATACAGTCAAATCAATATTCGCTGATAAAGATAAACAAGTTTTAGCTGATCTAAAAACCTATGGGATTAAGAATTGAACGTTACGCCAAATTTAAAAGTGTTCGGTAAAGAATTTTGAAAGGAAAAATTGTTATTTTATACTTTTATATACATATTTGACTATAGTATGTATTAATGATTCATTCATTAAGTACTACATATAAAAACATATAAAATAACATATAAAAATTGAATTTTATGAATGGGATAGATGACGTTAATTTATAACTAGTTTTAATAATAATTTAAATTTTTTTTTTTTAGGTCAGACTTTTTTCGCGGCATTTAACTAAAATTAAAATAAAAACAATTAGTAAATAAATTAAATAACAAATAACAAAATAACTAACAATTAATTAATTAATTAATTAATTGATTAACAATTAACAGATTAAATAATTGGAGTAAAATTCAAATAAAAAATGGAAAGCAAGCAAAAAATACTTACACGTTTGAAAATTTATTGTAACGTTTTCTTGAATGTTATAAAAATCAACGAAAAAAAATGATTTACAAAGATTTTTATTATTATTTGATCGTTGAAAATAATAATATACAAACAATACACAGCACAATTATAACACAATACACAGTAAAATTATAAAAATGATACACGAAGTATTGAAAAAGCACGCTTATGACGTAAACATAAATAAAAATGTCAAGAAATCGACACAGGATGCCATCTTCTGGGTGCCTACCGACACTAAATATCGACAGATTATGAAGTGTTGTGTCGATAAATTAACTTACACCGCCATCTGTTAGAAATTTATGGAACTTACAAATATTACATTTAATGTTTAATAAAAAAATATTGAGGTCAATAATCGAGATAAAAACTATGCTAGTTGGACCAAACTACACACAATGAGCCAAATTTTATCAAGATCGGTTGAGTAGTTTCGGTTTTTTATCCCGGACAAACATCGTGACACGAGATTTTTATATATATAAAGATATCAACGAATTTTGTTTGTTTTCGCGGTTTTATGAATAACTTAAGTAAATAAGTAGTTTGTGGTAAATTATCGTTTTAAAAGCTCAATTTGCACCTTTTTAAGGAACACACTCTTTCAGTTTTCATAAAATAAAAAGAAGCAATGCGGAACGGATTCCTTCCTTTTGTTAAGGCTCAATTTTTAAATCTTTACATTTTGTTATAATCTGTTTATTTATTTAGCCAGTTCGCTTCTTCATAATTTAAATTGTTAATCCATTCCTATCAGGTTGTGCCCTTCCCTTTGTAAGTCTGCATGTCATCCCAATATGCATTTTTGAAATGCTTCGCAAAAAAGTTAGAATTAGCAGAATATTCACAACCAATTTTTAATATTTCGACGATATTAGATCGGAGCATATGTTTTACTACCATCTAAAGTAAACTTTTCGATTTTGTATCAGAAATGTTTCTAAAAAACAATCAAACCAATTTGGGTGGTAGCTTTTGTAAAAAAAACGGCTACCTATGGTATGATTTTATTTTTACGACTCTTAGTTTTTATTTTCTTACCAAAAAACAATTAAAAATTCTATTTTCAACACATCGTTGTTTTTAAAATATGGAAATACTTCTTTTTTCTTCAGTCTGTTATCCCGGGTGAGCAACAGTCGTTTCAGTATGTAAAAAAAAAATGTTTTTTGAGCACCTCCTCATAAATAAAGTCATTATCATTACTATCATTCGATAGATCTTTTAAATTACTATAAAATTTAGACATTTAATTTAATTTTAGAGCTCCAGTGGTGAGCTGCGAGTTTAGAAAGTCGTTGACAGAGTGTTGAAAATTATGGCGGTTACTATAAAATCGGTTCCCTTTTGAATACTCAATTAATGCACTTTCTTCTATCAGCCTGAGAAAATCTCGACCTATTTATTCATTTGTGATGAATTTAATTAAGAAAACTAGTTAATATCTCGTTATAAAAATCGAACTGTTCGGTCAATAGGTTTTAGAAATATCTTCGATGTTGATGTTTTGAGAAAATTACGTTTGAAATTAAATATGTTATATATTTTACAAATGCCTATCGCTACTTAAACACTTAAAACCATAGCATAGTTCTTATTAATAGCGAATAATCAAAATATATTTTAAATTAAATTAATTGCAGTTTTGGTAGGGAAAAAATTGTTTGAATATTTGGAAGCCAAGACGAACATTCAAAAAAATATAAGTAATTAAATTAACTTAAATTAGTGTTATAAAAATCAACACATCTAATCGGGAAACATTTTCCAAATTATGCAGGGTGGGCTATCTGTTGGTTTCTTTTTTAATTACACATTATTTGGACACAAACAATTCCTTTGTACTCTAAAAATAGACAGAAATACAGTATCATAACCCCACGGTACCAAATAAATAGATATACGCTTGAACAACATTAGGAAATATTGAAGACTTATTTCCAAAGTCAGTGCTGTGTTGCTGAAGCAGTGCGAATTTTGAAATGATATTTCTGACAAGAAAAGTATAAGTGGAGATTTTCATGAATCTTCTTAAAAGTGATATTAATAATACCTTTGTAGCAAAATATGGTATAATGAAGAAAAACATTTTAAAGCTCAGTTTTATTTTCAAGTTCCAGTTTCCATTTTTAATTTTCCCCCAAAAAACACGAGGTCATTAAATTTTAACAAAGCAATCATAACACGACCCAGCAAAGTGCTATAACAAACAACGCCGGGAATCGTCGCGAATTATTCTATTTTTTTTTTTTTTTCTTAATTTTTAGCATCCGTCCTAATCTGCCGCGTAAATTTTCAATGAAACCTTTTCCAGAGGTGGCGGCGCCATAAATCAAATAAATTTTTCTTTTTATCAGATTTGGTCACCTTAATTAAACCCCTCGGAAGGAAGCAGAAGGGCCCGAAAATTACATAAAAACAAGCGAAAAGCCAGGCGAAAAGGGCCCCGCTACCGAACGGCAGTGGCGGCGGTAGGGGCAGATTTTGAGCCCCACTGATCCCATCGGCGGAGGCCCCCTGATTATCTTTAAATTAACTCGCCGGAATTCGTTCGTCTTTAATTAAAACCCTCAGCGGGACTTTATCGCGTATCCTTTCGCATATTTTTAGTCTGTTTAATTATATTTGCGCCACGAGAAAAATGTTCACGTTTGTTTTTCTTTTTGTTGGTATGTAGGTATATATATGTATATAATCTTTTTTTGCAATATAAAAATTCGCATCCCTTCCGGATGTGCCATGTTGTTCCTGTCCTCCCGGATCCCGACGATGACGTCGACGACGGGTATATAAAACGTCCGGGGCCGCCCCATTCTGTGAGGCAGGGATGAAAATTCATTTTAAATATTGCACGAGGTATAGGCTTAATGTTTTCAGCATTGTCAGCCCCCTCGGTGTTTTGTTCGGAGCCCCCAAAGAGCTCCAGCTCCTCCGGACTAAATCCGACTGAAACATGCCCGCCACCGCCTGCGGGGGGTATAATTTGAGATGTTTTACCGTCGTTGAACCCGCACCCGCACCCACCGGAGTTTACCCGCCAAGGTGTAGTAATGTTGGGGTTGCTGATGGCGCCCCGTCGGGAGGCGGGTATTTGTAAAACAGCAGGTTACAAGAGCAGGAGAGCCCGGAAATCGGATCGTGGATCGGGGGTCGAGGACCGGGAACGCGCCCGGTGACCAACCAGGACCCAGAGCAGTGCGACAGTGGGACGCGGTCGCTCGCTAGCTGCGGGCGCGTTGTCGTGATGAATTATGACCTGGTCTCACCGTTCATCTCCCAAAGCGGAAAGCTCATCGTTCCCATTAATGAGAAAATTCCTTTTATATATTTCCCCGATGAAATTCTAAACTGAGACGTAACAGGGAGGCATGCGAAAAATCACAGCAGGAAGCGAGGAGACATCGTGTGGTGCTGCTGCTGCGCGCCTTCTATTCCCGCCTTCCCGGCTTCACGGATCCCGGGGAATGGGAATCTTGCGAGACAAATCAAGAAAATTGGACGAGCAGCGGCCGATTACATAAAAGGGAATAAGTCCGGACGGATGGCCGGGGAATTTCAGGAATTATTGCTCCATCCAGAAGAAGGCAGAGCGCGGCCAGTGGCGGCCGTTCGCCCGATAGATTTCCCGCGTTTCGCTCCGTTCGCCCAGGCACGTCCGATTCGACGGTCTCGCGACGACGGTCGCGGAATCCGCGAAACGGGCAATGCCAAGTATAACGAGTCGTGGGATTTATGACATGGCACAGGTACCTACATACGGACCGACATAACTGCCAGAGCCCCACTTGAATAGTTCATGTTGGTAATAACATAAATTTCATTTCTAACAAAACTGTTAGGCCGCGCCGCGCCGATACCCGCGACTCTCCCATCGCGACCATCTTTTCCGCGCGCAACATGCTCCGCGGCGGCGATGGGGCTCCAAAGGGGGGTCCGCAGCGATACAATTTCTCACTGGACAAATGTCAACATCTTGGCCGCGAGTTCCCGCGGACCCAGTTGACCAGGTTTTCTCGGTTGTTCGGCGGTCGTGTTATCGCTCCTCCGGCACAACTTAACATGAAGGGAAATCAGGTTCAAGTATGAGCCCGCTCAAGCCGGGCCCCAATCGCGCGCGGCCTCACCTCAATTAGGCGCACCCGATCGCGCCGCGAGGAAGCCGTTCCGCCAGTTATTCGCGAGGTGGATTATGTCACCGGAGAGGACGCGGCGCTTGTTTACTACCGATGCGATTATAATGGCCCTGATAACGATCTCGCCAAGAAGAGTTTTCGCATTTCGGCGACTTGAGACTTGCGAGCGTGTTGAGTTACCTGCAGGAGCCCCAAGTGGAGCTCCTAGTAACAATTTAAATAAATTAATCGCCACTGGAGTTGTTTTTATTCGACTGTTATCCCCCAAACAGTTGCGAGAACTTGTGCAGAAATGTCTGAAATGCACGCCCAATCTGCTTTTAATGGAATTTTATTCAGTCAACAGTCAAAAAGTAACTTACCTTAATCATTTATTCATAAATTTAGAGAGCAGCAAATAAGTTTCGAATTTATCTTCGTCAGATGAAAGTTTTTTTATTTTCTGTCTTAATTTCATCTTACAATTAGTTATGGTTATTCTATTACTTATATTTATTAATTAAATGCTATTTCACTTCGTAAGACCGCCGAGCGTAGTTAAGATCTGTTTTAACAAGATTTTCTTAATGTCTTACTAAACCTAAGATTTCACTCAAAGAAAATGACTTAAACTAAATATCAGCTGTTTTTTTTGAAAGTGGTATAAAATTCAAAATTCAAGTTCAAAATTCAAATTCAAAATTCGAAATTCGAAATTCAAAATTCAAAATTCAAAATTCAAAATTCAAAATTCAAAATTCAAAATTCGAAATTCAAAATTCAAAATTCAAAATTCAAAATTCAAAATTCAAAATTCAAAATTCAAAATTCAAAATTCAAAATTCAAAATTCAAAATTCAAAATTCAAAATTCAAAATTCAAAATTCAAAATTCAAAATTCAAAATTCAAAATTCAAAATTCAAAATTCAAAATTCAAAATTCAAAATTCAAAATACAAAATCAAAAATTCAAAATTCAAATTAATAATTACAAATTACAAATTAAAAAAATGTTACTTAAAAATTAAAATGGGAAATTATATATTAATTAAAAATTAAAAATTATAAATTAAAATTAAATACAAGTATTTAATTAGGCAAACCGAATCGCCTTTCTTAAGTATCAGTATCGCAGCGCAAACGTATTTTTTTTTTTTTTAGTTATTGTATTTCTACAAACTATAATTAATCACTATTTTGCCTCTCTAAATCTTAAATAAGCTTAAATATCAAAGATGATACAAATAATATACTTATGTTGCCATCATCAGTTTTCTTGATCTCTAAATTTTAACGACTTCGTCTTGTCCTAATTTCTTCAATACAGCCAAATCTCTTAAAGGCATAATTTTAATCTTATTACCTCGAAGCTTCCAGAGTTATCACTTACTTTAAAACTTAAGAACTCGCCCTAAAATTATAATCCTCGGCTGAAACTGGCTGCGGATTTGCCCGACTTCTCCAGATGCAATTGTTACCGGGCGTCTGGAGGTCCAGAGGAAGTGGGAATTCTCTGGGTATGAAATTAGCCCTCAAAAGCCGGTTGCTTGGGCAGCAACTTCAAAGTGATAAATTCAAATTTCCGGGAACTTGCACCGCAGTCTGGAGCTCCGAGAAAAGGCTCCTTCCTGAGCTCCCGCAGTCGCCGTAATTGCGCTAAAATTGAAATCTTCATAAATGTCCTCCATTTGGTCCATTCCATTAGAGGACTTGGCAGCAAATGAAACTTTCCAGCTTAATCGGTCCTTACTGCTTCGGCATCGTCTTCATTTTTTCTTCCCTCCGAGTTGCCATTCGGGTTGCCCGTCGTACTTTGCATCTTTATAGAATGCGGACCTTTCGAGAGGGAAGCTGCTAATGTCTCTGCATTTTGTAAAGATCTTTATGAGACAAAGGTAATTTTCTTAAATTTAAGTCGTCCGTGATGCTGCAGCAGGGGTCACAGCAAGGGGCAGAATATGGCTAGATATCAGCGATGAAGCCTGCTGTTTTCTAACATTCTGCAGAAATTCTCAGCATTTAATTGACCAGTTTGGGGGACGGACGGAGAATTTCTCATCATCAGGGATGCCGTGACCATCATCATCATCTTAAAGTCTCTGCAGAGCACTCTTTAGAGATAATCTTTTCCTGGAGCTTAATTGTCATTCAGGTTTGTTTGTTTGTTTGTTTGTCTGGTTCTGTCTGGTCGATTCCAGGACTTAAGTGAGGTGCATCCCGGGGAAGAGGGGTCTGAAATAGGGTTACCATAATATAAGTCCGACAAAAAAGGGTAGTACAAGGGTGTTATTTTTATAGAAGAAAAAAATTGTAATTATATTTTTTATTAAAATTAACCTTTTAAGGACGGGAGTGGTCGATATATTGACCAGTCAGAGGACACATAATATTTGATGTTTTTCAGGGAGAATGTAATGCGCTAAATATGGGAAAAATAGTATAGAAATTCCTGGAAGCATCCTTGACCTTGAAAATTGCTATTTCAAAGTCAAAGTTTTGTTTGCTATTTCGCCCTGAAAGTTGATATACCTACCTTTTTTATGTACTGATTTTGAAAAATATAATACCACGAATCGCGTAACTCAGCTGCAAGGTGAATTCAAGGTCAAACATTGATATTTTTCCCAAATTTATCAAATTATCTAGAAAAATACTTTCAAACCGTCGCGTCAAATTTTTTACATGGGACTTTCCGTTGCGGACGGGCCTGGTCGAAATATCGACCAGCAAAGAGGGGGGGGACTCCACATAAGAAGTTCATTGAATTTATTTATAATATTCATGTGTAATAAAATATCAATTTTAACGTAATTTTCCCCGTCCTTAAAAGGTTAAGAAGTAAAAGGTAATGTAAAAATTAAAAAAGAAACCACTTTGTTGCTCGTTTAGGGCTTTACTTGCACTTGTGTAGGGTAGGCCATCAGCTAATTTCTTTTTAAACAATTTATAAAATAAACATTATTTAATATTTTTCAAAGTTTTTTGATTTATTGAAAAGAGTAAACCTTTCGATTAGTTATGGGATATGATTTAATTAAAATGGCTGTCTCGACTGGCTTGGCAGTAGGCCATCCTGTGAACTCTATTTTGCAGCAGATTTTCAATTTGTTGGGACCCTATTTCACGAATTGCTCGATCAATATTGTGCTTAAGTGCCTGAATCTTATCTAGATTACTAGATTGTCAGCATAACATTGATAATTATCGCTTAATAGCACCCTACAAAAAAAACATCTCGACCAAAATTGATTTTCAAAGTTTGCATTGTTTCGACAACACAGTACTCACTTTGGAAATAAGTTTTCAATATTCTCCAATGTTGTTCAAGCGTAAGTTTTTTAATTTCCTACGTTGGAGATATAATACTATGTTACTGTATTTGTTTTGAGCGAGAAAGGGCTGTCTGTGTCAAAATAACATGTTATTTAAAAAGAAGCCAACAGATGGCTAACTCTTTATAAATTTTAGATGAAAAATTTAAATTCAAATCCTAAAAACAACTCATGAAGCAATTTTTCAAACAGTGAAAAACTCATATTTCTATTCATTAGTATATTTAAGAAAAGCCAACATTTGTTTTTTGACTTTCTTATGAATTACGATACCAAGTAAGTATCGGATCTAGAGTATCAAGTACAAAAGTAATTGGTATCGAATGAAAACTATCGAATATGTGTGTACTCGCTAGAGTAAGATAAAGTATAAGAATCACTCTATTCTGAAAAAGTAAGGGTATGGTGTGTCACATGTTTGAAGAGAGTAAGTACAAGTAGTTTTGTAAAAATACGTTTGGCAACCCCAGTCTAAGATAATATGGGCGAGTGCATTACTCGGTGAAACAATCGAATCGAGATTCGAGACCCTTTCGCGGGTCCGTGGGCTGGGCCGGGGCCCGTCGCAGCTCTATCTCGGCTGGATGGCGGGTCGGATGGTATATGGTCCACGGGTCGAGCTAGGAGACGATGACATCCGAGGCACGTTGACAGCCAACCAGGTAGGCTAATGGTCCATTGTTGTGTGTTGTTGGCGGTGGTTTATTGCCGTCGTACACATCGGGGATTGTTATTGATTGGCGTCTTGCCTCGATCTTTGTGGGTCCCAATACGCCTCCGTTCGTTCTTCCGTCGTCGAACCTTTTTATGCCGGTCTAAGATGATGACGACGACGTTGTCTTCCGCTGCGGCACGGCCTCTGGTCCACGGACCGATTCAATCACCGTCCGTCGGAGGAGGTCATTGAATCAAGAATTCCGCTGAATTATGGGCAATATTGTTCGACAGATGAAAAGATTGTCTAGCAAAAAAATGGAAGAAATAAAGCGGCCACATTCCCTCAAGATGCAAACAAAAGCGCTTCCGGCACGCCAAATTTTATGCTTGAGGGAGTCCCAATGCTGAATGCGATTCAACTGGTGCAGGCGCTCCCTGGGCCCCCGGTCCATCATCCCCGCGCCCTGTACGTTCTGTAGTGGCTCTATCGCGGCGTATCTAAGCAAATCTCTCGACGGATGCTTTTTTGGACTGGCCGCTTTCATTGTGCACGCTTTCATTAACCTTCGCAAACATTTCGCACGGGGATCCGGAGGGAACAATGCTGGACCGGAGCATAGACGACGACGGCGGAGGAGCTTTTTTTTTTTTTTTGTAGGGACCACTCTGCTGGGAGCAGTAAAATGAGAGTATGGAATGCGATCCCATTGATCGGAATCGGCTTTTGTTCGCAAAAGCAATAATAATTCGAGGGAAATGTATTTCGGGAGCAATCGTTTTCCTCACTACATGCAGCTAGATTTGGTCAATGGGGCCAAAGGGGTCGGGGCGCACCGCTGTCATCAGCAGAGTTGACGCCACGTCTTTCTGCTTGTTATTTTTCGTGGGAAATGCGATATGTCATTCGGCTCTTTGTGCTGGGACCCTTTCGAGACCCGAAACAGCAATTTGCGGGCATGTTTCTTTATATGAGGCGATAAAGATTCTATTCCAGCTTTAATGGGCCTTTCATGGATCACTGTATTGTTCGGGAGTTTTTAAGACCACATCCGATGCACACGAATTGGATTGTTGGCGTAGTTATTCGAAGATTGATATGTTTTTCGTATTGTTAATAATATTTTAGAAGAACACCGCGGTTGCCAGTTAAATAGCGCATCATGCTAGTTCAATATTTGACCACTTTTTCGAGTATTTAGGGCCGTACCGGTCGCTGTATGGAACGTAGCGCCGGCCTGTTGAAAACAGAAGAAACCACAATTTGTCAATATTAATAACCTGAAGTTCTGAAAACAAAATTTTGAATAACACAAAGATTAACACATTCTTATGGGCAATAATTCGGCCCATTAAATTCACAAAGTACTCTGTCAAGTTTTTTAACTGAGCTCTGATTTTGAAAGTACATATATGTCCATGTATTATGAATTTTGTTTCCAAAAATGATTAACGAATTAATTTTTAAATTGAATTATGTCCACTATACCTCAAAAAATGTATTTAATAATCTTTTCAGTTCAAAATTTGAAATATGAGTAAAAATCGTGGTAATTTGATGCGGATTTTGTGGTTAAAATAATTCAATTTAAGATGAAATCATTAAAAAAAAACTGAGGTAACCTGGTAAATTTATATTTCTTATAGAATTGAATAAAGTAATTTTTTAATAAACCTTAAGATATTCCAATATCTTGTTTATTTACTTCCTTGTACGTAACGAACAGAGAAAAGTTGTAGAGCACTAATGTTTTTTAATCGTACTAAAGTAACCTCATGACCTGTAGAAAAATATGCAAGAAACCACAGTCTTGAGTTGATTACAAATATTATCGACAGATATTGCGTTAGGTGATAGATGGCAATCACTAATTACCATATTCAGCTGGATTTAATTAATATGCATTTGCTGAAAGTGCTTTTTGTTGTATACTTATCACCACATCATTTACTTAAGGGGGGATATACATTTTGAACGAGAAAAAAAACTCATTTTTGAAAATTTTTTTTCAAGGGGAAGTTTTTATTCAAATCAATCGAAACTTTTTTGCAATTATAAGTGTATCCAGTAGTATACAAAAAAAATTGTTTTTAATTTTGTTCAACAAAATGGCGGCCGTTAGATGGTGTTGAAAAAGTCGTTGTATTTTGCTTGTGACGGTTCTCCTGGTCGCAATTTTGATGAGAAATCAAAAAATCAAAAAAATTTACATTAATTACATTCACAGTTAGTAGATGAATTACAAAAAAAGTGAAAAAAAAAATTGCACTTTTGGCGTACCTTTTTCGAAAAAATCAACAATTTCTCCGCCATTTTATCACATTTTTCCATATTTAGTAATAAAATATTACAATAATTTTGAATTCATATAGAAGGTAATACTATAATAAAGAAATCCTATAAGTTTCAGCTCAATCGGATAAATAGTTTTCGAGTTATTAACGCCATAAACTCCGAAAATGCTGTTTTGAGAAAAACGCGTTGAAAGTTTTAATTATCGAAAAATCGTACTTACATTTTAATCAGCAATCCCGGGAACGATGAAAAAAAAACACTTGGAGTTCGAATTTCGAAAAAAGGGTTTCAGGAGCGTATTCTACGGGAAATTTACTAACTTTTTATGCAAAAAAAAAATTGAATTTTTTGGTCATTCACAATGTATATCCCCCCTTAACGCACTTGTAAGCTTAGATGTTGTTTCTTGTGCGTGAAAGCAGTTTGCTTGTAATAAAGCATTATCTTGAGAATAAGCTCGTTAATCCTTTTAAAATAATGTAAATATAAATGAAACAAACGACTTTAGACTTCTAATAATTATTAGTATTAAAGCATCATATATTATACGCTGATATATGTACAAAGATGTTATTTCATTAAAATGAAATGTTCGATATGTTGATATCAAGTATCAGTAAACTAATTTCCAATTACAAGTTGTTACCACTTGATTTGCCGAGAGTTCAAACAAAAGTCGAGAATACTACGACTACAATCGCATAGTTTTCGAGCAGCTCTTTAAATATTAAATTCAATTACACAGTTCAATTTAACATAAACTTTAATTCAAACCGAAATTTCCATATGTACCCTCTATCACGATTCAATGAATGAGTGATGAACAAAGTTTCCCCACATAAACCATTGAGCAGCATACTTCTTCGTGTACTAACAATGCCCTCCATACATGCACACGACGCACCCACACACCCTTGCTCCTTTGTGTTTAAAGAAAAACTTTTCCTTTTATTTCCCTGAGAACTTGCCAGCAACTTTCCTCCTTCCAGAAGTTCTATTTTTACTGCAGTTCCTCCCTCGAGAAGTTCTCAAGGGGTTTACCAAAAATTCCTGTGATTTTAAGTGGACCAAAAGGAAGACTCATCAAAGGGAAAGGGAGCAGCACTTGAGCAACCGCAAAACTTCCCAAATAGAAAATACAGCCGGAGGTCCATTACCGGGGCTAAGGGCGGGGATTTTCTTAAGGGCAAAAAACAGTAACTTTTCTTTAATGAGAACTACGCAGACTGTGATGGTAAAACTAAGACATTTCGAATACAATTAGCACTACTTAATAGACACCCTCTTATGTTATAATTTATATTAAAGGCAAAAATCGAATTATAGAGTTATAATTAATCGCAATAACTTTAAATCGCCAATATAATATAGTATAGATTTTCATCGAATTAAGCCTAGAGTTAAATCAAAGCATAAGCTTTATATGGAAGAGCAATGCACAGAAATCTGACTAGTGGCTGATGTTTCTTATTAGATTATTTATATTAAATCAATCTAAAAAATGCAATTTGATATGTTTTCAAGAAAGAAGGGTTAAAAATCCACCTATAGGCGCTGAAAAGGAGTGTAATCATCGCCAAATATTGGAATCATCTGAAATATCTTTTAGGGTGATTTCAACCCTCAATTAAGGGTGATTTTTTTTAATATTTTCGAAAAACTAAAAGCAATGCCTCTTAATATGCGCAATAAGCTTAACACAAACATATTAAACAACACAAACACATTTTATACCTATTTTATGTAGACATTTTTAATTTATTGTGCTTTAATTTTGCGAATATTGTATTATATGTACTATTTCTTTTAAAAATCATTTGTATGGTACTTTTCCAATTGTAAGATGTTGTCCTTTTCCTTTTGCAGCATATCTACTAATAAGTTAATAATAATATGCATCTCATGGTAACAACGAGAATAAAATGTTCTAATAATAAAAAAGTGTAAAGTGCTGTGTGGTTGTACTTAAAACGTGTCTTTTGTAAAATAAAAATAGAAATACACCAGTCAGTGATAGGAAGAGGAAATCGCATCCAAAGTGGGCCTTAAAATGTATAACAAGTGGAATCTGCATAAACACTTGGTTTTTAGGGACTAAATCCTCGTAAAAAGGAGGCTCTAAAGATCCTTACCGTCTGAGCAGTGTGTAACGAAGATTTACGACGACAGCAGAGCAACAAATAAAGGGAGCAAAATTCCGCCAAGCATCATGCTAGCGTGTGTGTGTCGTCCTGTGACGGGCTCGCTGCCGAAGCCCCCGCCAGCGTCGATGCCACAGAAGCGGCCTGCGCCGATTGTGGTGACGTGCGAGCCGCGAATCGCCACTGCAACCATCGTGAAGAAGAAGAAGAAGAAGGTAATGGTGATCCCCTTGGCGGCGGCGGCGGCGTTCGCAAAAAGTTTCTTTTAATTGCCCGAATTTAAATGGATGCTTTTTGCCTCGCTTTCCCTTAAAAGTAAAATTCTCCTCCATTATGCGCCTTAGGTTTCTTTGATTTTTTTTCCGTGGTTTTCTTTCCGCTGCTTTTGTGTGAGAAAAATGTAGTTCAAGTGCTCGGCGGTCTTTTCGCCACGTTTTCGCCCCTTTTTTGTGTATATTTTTTTTTTGAGATCCAAATAAGCCCTAGGCTGTTTTTTTTGAATGCTTTCATCCTCATGCTACTTATCAGATAGTTGGTGGTCTGTGTCTGCTGCTGTTTTACCCCCTTTTTACCCCATTTTGCCCTTTATTTTTTATGGGAGAAAAAAGGTTTTTAAATGTCTTTATTTTTGGTTGCTGCATGGCGTACTTTACATTATTTTTTTTGACGCTCTTTAAATTGTTTTGAGCTCTAAATGTTTTATTGGTGCATAAATCCGGCGGCGTACACAAAACTCCCATTAAGGGTAATGAAATGAAACAAAACGCGTGTACATGATTTTTACATTTATTTTTGGCACTCTCTGAAGGGTGCGTGGAAAAAACTTCGAGCAGGGTTTTGTTGGAAAATATTAAAAGCGAAATCTGAAAGGTAAATTGTTGCAAAAATAAATTTAATTTTCTCTTTTTTATTTAAATTTTATGATTAAATGGTTCCATAAAGTGGACGCCATTAAAAATTATTTGATGTTTGTATAACATACAAAAATTTTAATATTTAAAGTTTTTACTGGGTTTTTTTGAATATTTTGTGTTTTTCTGCATGGCATTACCACGAATTTTACTATCGAATATTTTTCAAGGGTATCTTCTTAAAAATAACCAAATTTTAAAAACTTTGTTGTTGATTTTTGTTCTGTAGATTATGAATTTGCAACCGAAAATATCCTGACACGTTACGTTTTTAAGGAAACTTGGTTTGAAAAATACGAAAATTGTAATTTCATTAACAAAATAAGGCAATGTGAATAGAACTCGTAAAATGACTCAAATGAACATCTGAATCTTTATCTAAAGATATAAAATACATCTTGGGGTACAAGTTTTCCCTAAATGTATGCCAGTTGCGATCTTCATTCACTATCTAAGTGATCGGTTAAAGCCTTACAAGATCCTACGATAATAAATTATTTTTTTAAATAATTTTCAGAAGTTACCAAAATACGTTATCTTCTACTTTTCAAACCTAGTTGTAGAAAAACGTGATGTGATGGCCCTTGTTCGTTTGCGAATTCGTAATATAGAATTAAAATTATTTGGTTTTAAATGGGATAGTATTTTAAATATTTATCCTCCTCTAATTCTTGGTAAATCAGTTATTTAAGAAAATACAATAACTTGTTGAAATCATGATTTTGCATCTTATAATTGTTCTTTAAAAAGCATAGCTTACACTTTAAGATAATTAAGTTTAATTTTAAAACAGTTTTGTGTGTTATATATTTTTCTAATATTATAATAAACAATTTAAAGTGTAAATGTTGCAAAGTGTAAAGTTAGAATTATTTTATTATCAATTGATTATTAAAATTGTTCTATATTAACAACTTTAATTTTAAATTGATATTTTTTTGGTTAATCATATTTGAACTGTAGATGTTACTTATTAAAATTCATTAAAATTTGGTGGCATGTTATTTTGAGAGTGTGCGTTGTTCCTAGTTAGTAATTAATTAATATTTACAATTCCAGAAATTACCTTAAGGTATAAGATGCATTTGGGCAGCTGAAAATAAGCGAATTTTTAAGATTTTAAGATTTTTATAGATATGGGTATTACAGTACATATTATTACATGTTTTAAATTTCAATATTATTTTTTAATATTTAAAAATGGCGGCTGTAGGACTCTTGCTTCAGAGACAGTTGCCACCTGAGTTGTTCCACGGCGTATAGCGTAGCGTCTGTTGCATTGAACTGAAACGTCAGAGACAAGAAGTTTTAGATTTGTAAGACTCACACGCGCTATGTGAACTTAAGAAAGCAAGCGAATAGTGAAAATTCGAACAATGTTGTGTGATTGTAAAAAAATTCTGTCGACTTTTCATGAAAGTTATGTATTAATAAAAAAGTAGTAGTAGTAAAAAAGTAGGAAATCTAGGTTCACATAGAAGGCAATTGTGTGTAAAATGAGCGGAAGTCAGTGGCATTCGTGGGCTATAATTTCGGAACGACTGCAAATTTCGTTCTAAAAATTTTAGGACGATATTCTACACATATTTAATTAACATTTTGTGTAAAAATAAAAATTAATTTCTCTAAATTAAACTAAGAAAATTGGATATAAATTCGGTAAAGCTAATTTTGTTATACTAATGCCATTTAAATACTCAGTTAATGCTGATGTTAGAAGGTAACTTCTTCTCTTTTTATGGTCACTGATGGAATATAAAAATACCTCCCTTATAAATAAAATTTAAAGTAGCATTTCTGCTATTGTGGCTATATATACTTATTTAATTTCGAAATGTCCATTTAAATTCTACTTAAGCTTTTCATGACCTAATTAGAACAGATGCTAATTGTAAATGACTCTAATGGAAAACTCGCAACGCGCGTGAAGACATCTCGTGATGAGTTGCCGCATGAAAATCTCAAACCGCTCCTAAACAATTAATTAGCTAATCAAATTTGCCTCAAATTACTTTACCTTGGTCGTGAGGTAACTGCAATCCAGATACTTTGATTTCAACAAGAAAGTTATTCAAAGCACATACCGCTCGTTTTTTTTTTCTCGAGTAAAGCCCCATGAAATTTACTTTGATTGCGTTTTTGTCTCTGCAAATATTAAATGCATTAATTTATGGTTATGAACACCTTGAGACGTGGCCGTCGAGGTGATTGCGACCGTTAAAAACCGTTGAGTGCTCCGAGTCATGGACCCCAAGGCGACATTTGTTTGGTTTTGTTCTGTTTGCCCGGCAGCAGCGCCGCGATATCGCGAGTCCATGCGGGCAAAAAAAGGAAAAATTTTTAAGATTCAAACTAACTCGCGCTATGCTCCAACATAATGCAATTACGGTGAAATAATTGCTATGCGATTAAGGAAAACCCAAGGAAGCAGCGAAGCCGTCAGAAATCGCCGCATATTTCTTTCTTATGTGGCGAGCTAATCCTCACACCGCGGACACGCTGTTCAGCGCGGCCGTTTAAGAATCAGCCCCACGGCCAGCCCTTCGATATGGCAACCTTGTCGCGGCCGGAGCGGCGGAATTCTCTCAGGTGCTACGAGCTACGCGTTTTCTTTTTGCCCCTAATCAATTAGCCGAGCACTTGATCGAGTCGTCCGCGCTGCGGCATCTCTTAATTAGCATTTCACTTTTGCATCTCATTATGGTTGAAGCGAGGCCTTTCACTTTTCCAATTTCCACTTGCAGGTGCCCGGAAGGCCTACAGCTGCCGAGCTTAGGGCAATGGCTTTGCGGCAGCAGCAACAGATCGACTCCCAGCATCAGCTGTTGGCGGCGAAGGAGCAGCGGCTGCGGTTTCTGAAGGCGCAGGAGGCTCGCGGCGCGGCAGCCGCCGCCGAAGGCGAGCGACTCCGGCGATTGCGCGAGCGGGTCGAGGCGCAGGAATCGAAATTGAGGCGACTGCGGGCGCTCCGGGGACAAGTCGATCTCCAGAAGACTTACAATGTAACACTAAGTAAGTATAAAGTAGCACCAGCGCAACTAACGAGCCATTCAGGCGCAATCTAGATTAATTGTTAGCCACTCTGGGGGGCGCCTTGATAGCTCCCCATTAGCTCGTTTTACAGTGTACGCGGTGTAACGGTTAAGTCAAAGATGTGGTCATAACGGAGCCAAACAATTAAGACAACGGTCAAGGCACTCTTGCCGCTAGTGCGATTACAATAAAAGAGTGCAACGAAATTTCGAAAAATTCCTTTAGACTCATCCCGTATTTAGTATTTAGTATATTTATTTCATCCTCAAAGTTCAACAACTTTTACAGACGACTTACTAAATGAACTATAGAGATACTAAATACAATAAATTAAATTAACGGTCACACCATTTTTGATGTCGATCAAAACTTGGTGACAATTTTCGTTTTAGATGTTAAGGGGGTAGTACACTTCTCTTTTTTGAAAAAAATCGATTTTTTTTTTATTTCATAAATGTGCTCTAATATATCACAGAAATGTTCTCCCAAAACCGTTTTGAGAAATTCGATATATAAAAAAAGTTATAGACACATTTGTAGCGGTGCCTTACGCTTATCGCACCTTAAAATGATCGAATAAAAACTTTAAACGCGTTTTTCTCAAAACCACGTTTTTTGACCTGGCCGACATGATTTTGAAAAAACTATTGGTCTGATCGGGCTCAAATTTTTATGGGATACTCTATACATGTGTAGTTCTCGTCCGAACTAGGATTTTGAAAATCGGTTAATGTTTAACCCTTTTTTTAAACAATTTTTTGCAAAAAAAACTGACCGAAAAATTAAAAAGTCCGCCATTTTCTTGTTTTTTTACCAAAATTTTTTATCCTAGTTCGAACGATAGCGACTGATCTATATTTTAATATGCACTTTGAATTGTTTGTTTGAGACGTTCCAGAGTCGAGATATCATGCCGGCCAGATTAAAAAGGGGTCACCTTCAGGCAGCCATATTAGGGCCCCATGAAGAAAAAAAAAAAAAAATCTTTTTTTTTAATATTCTTGAATATTAGTTGTATCATATATAAAAAGTTTGCAAGATCAAAATAAAGTTAACTATAAAAAAAAATCTTTAAAAAAAGGCCTTAAGAAGTGTACTACCCCCTTAAAGAAGAAGAATTAAATACACTTGTAAATTCCGAACGCACCCTACCGACCAAGCCCTGATTAGGTTGGTGCAACTGCTATCAACTCGGAACATACCTCGCACGTTTATTACTCGATCACTCTCTTGTCACACGGTCAGACGTATAAATCAAGGTTATCAATTATATCTTAAATAAACCTCTAATAATAAAAATCTAATATTTAGACTCTATACTAGTGAAGAACAAAACAAGAGCAAGAACAAGTCTATGATAATTTTGGGATTAGTCTTGATCTTTCATACTCGGTCTTTATTTATTTAATTTTTTTATTATTCAAGATTCATCAAAATACACTAAACCTTAACTGAACTTTAGTTAACCCATTAACGCTCACAAGACGCAATTTCGGCATCTGAGTTTGAATTGTCGCCATGTGATGAATTTGAAGAAAAAAAAATCGGGAACCACTGTTTCCTATGTTTTTGCGAGTGTTCTTTCCAAGTTAAAATTTGTCCAGAAAAAAATTATCCATGAAAAAAATTAAAAATACGCCAAAACACGTGATATTTTGATGAAATTTTTTTATTTAAAGTGATTTTTCCTTCCCTTTCGATTTTTGTTCATGCCAAAATATGCAAAAATATATGCGGTTATTTTAATGTAAACAAGTTTTGGTAAAACAAAATGGCGGCCAGAATGACATTTTTTTTTTTTTTAACTATAGACTTTGGCAAGAATTTTTTTAAGAAGAAAAATGTCTTAGGATTAGTCACAGAACACTCTCCAATTTTTTAAGTAGAATTTGATGCAATTTTTGATTTTTCAAAAAATCATGAAATCGAAATTTTGACAAACGTCGTCAAAAAGTCTGAAAAAATTCGATAGTGTTCTTTGACTAATCCGTATAATAAAACATTTTTGTTGTTGTTAACAAATTTTCATTCATGGTTTCTTAAGGACTGAGAAGGGACTGATATTTGAATGCAGTCAAATGCTGAAAGAGTTCTTGAGATGTTTCGTCTTTCATCGAGGGAATGAAGTGAAAAAACTTAATGCTATTAGTATAAGGTGGTAAATTAGGATTATCTTGGTCTTGCATCAATGGACTTATTCTTTGCCTTAGTCTTGGTCTTAGTCCTGAGTCTCGTCTTTGTTATCATCTTGTAAGAAAAAGATAAACTCGAATTTGGAATTTTCAAAAAAGATGCATACTATATTTTAATACATATATAAATACATACTGCAAAGACAAGGGCCTAAAATCTGTGTCCTCACTATAGAAAGGTCTAGTACATTCACCGAATTTGAATCTAATGCAGATTTCTGTCCGAAAATAACATTTTGAATAGATCGACTGCTTTCTGAGAGTTTTTGTGATTTAATTTTCATTTTAAATTGTAAGATTCGATAAAAATCGAAGAAAAGTATTTTAAAATCGAATCAGAATATTATACATAAATAAGTCATGTACGTTGTTATTTAAAAATTATGTAAAAAGCTCGGCAATTCAAAGTTTTGTGATAACCAGGTATTCTAAATAGTTGTGTATTAGATTCTAGTATTGAAAATGTCCTTTTTTCACATTCAACAAGGCCAAAAACAGCCAAATAAGATTAAGGACAGCTTTAGCTGAGTTAGACTATATACTTAAAAATATCAATTTGAGTTTTAAAGTCCATAAAATCTAAATTGCAACATAAACTAATCCCTTAATCAGCTTTCAGTCATAGGTATCAGAATGTTGCAAACCTTCCAGCTCTTCCCTTTTGAAATTCCGACTAAATTCAGAGGGAATTCCTTTTAATTTCTGATATCAGCCGGTTGACACCTTGAGTCTTGAGGTCTTTCATATCTCGGAGCAGTTGAGCGTGTTCCGCCGGGAGCAGCCGCAGGTTCGACACTTCGCCAGATCACACTTCCGCAGTGGTGCCAACCGCGTCTTAATGCCTTTCAGCGTGATATGTGCCCGGGGGTGGAAGCGCCGCGCCGGTGTAAAATCACTTTGTTGTAGTCATAAAATAAAGCAAATGAGGAGCGCCACATTCCCGCTGTTCATGTACTTGCTACATAAGCCGCAACATATTGGCGAGAAGTTCACGTAACAAATTTCAGTGTGCCAGGAGTGCGCTCCGAGTTGTCGGGCTGTAGCTCGAGGGATGTTGTGGAGACAGGGCTCTCTGGTGCGGCGGCTTGGCCTGCTCCCCAGAGCTGGAGCTGAAACAATGTCACAGCCGCTGGTCGTGTTCGCTTCAATCGAGTTATTTAGGGAGTTCGGAGCTTGCTCGTGTAGGTCCCTGTTCCCTATTCCCATCATAGAGGCGGGCACTGCAGGCTCAGTTTGAGATCGTTTCGTTGTTAGCCCTTAATATAGTCATGTTAGGATGGAGCGGGAACAATAACAGACGGTGGCGCCCCCAGTTCGGCTCAAGGTTGCGCGCAAATGGGGCCCATCATCGCACAATGAGTGCCTAGATCCTGGCGGGGGCGGCATAGGCGCCCTCGGATGCAGCTTGAATCTGAACCACTTTGAGAGGAGACCGCTTCCTCCTCCTCCTCCTCCGCCCTTTCTGATGGAGTCATCTCGTGTAATTGAACACAGTCTAACATGTGCTCCGCCCTAGTGTAAGGGGAGCAAACTCGACAACCTCGCACGAAGGCTGCAGGAGCGGAAATCCTGTCTAGAGCTCGAAATGGAGGCCTAAAACAGGGTTCGACAGGAAGAACGACACTAAATGATGGGGATCGAGCGGGGGTAAACGACAAAATGCTTTTACAATATTTGTGCCGCGATAAAACGTCTCATTGCCTCCCGCCACACGTCCTGAATTTGTAGGCTAGATGCGGCATAAGGGCTGAAATAAAGGCGGGGCTGGAAGAATATAACGGGGGGCACATGAGGTCTTATAAACATCTTGTGTTCGTCTTAAAATCCATTCGAACATCCAAAGTTGATTGCAAGTCGCTTTAGCTTTAATGCGGCATTGTAGCCGGATCCCGAACCCGAATCGATGGTGGGAAATGAACCAGAAACAAATCAAGGATACAAATTTCCAGCGCGTATCCAGAAGGAGTGTGCCTCCTCGAGCAGAGGCCGCACTAATCGGGAACACCACCAGCAGCACTATTCATCGATCGATCTCTGGTGGTGGTTGCTCTTATCCTTAAGGCGATTCCGCATATTCAGCACGTTTGAGTTCCACGTGCTCGAATCGCAGGCTATTGCTCCGGGGAGCTCCTTTTAGATAATTACATCGAATATTCAGGGCAGTTTTAATCCAGGGATATTGTCACACATGCAAAGGAATCGCTCGGCTGGCAAAATCAGGTATGTCTACGTTCTGGATGTGGGGTGGGTAGGGCGGGGAACAATCGTTTTGATCCCATTCGCAGAACACCTGGAATAATGGAATTAGAGGTACACAAAATGGGAGCAATTCAACGTTAAGCTTGAGTTAGCTTTACTTATTCCCGGGGGGATTTAAATATTCCCAATCCACCAGTACGAGTATGTTGTAAAATATAGAGAAAGTACGTTTAAGTATAGGCTGTTAAACTAAGATGTCTGTTAATCTGCATCTTACCTTGTAATACCAAGGTAAAATCCTAAATTTAAATAGGGTTTAACATGGTCTTATCAATTTGCAAAAAATTCACATAATTAGAGGAGTAAATTGCCCGCAAAAAAACTATCTACTATTTAGTTTTATTGGAATTTCTGGTTAATTGAACAATTTTTAGGGTATTAAGAAAAGGAGCTTATTAATTCGACCCGTGTAGGTAGGCACGCTTATAACTTTGGACCGATTTTGATATACCTTTGAAAAACATTTGGTACCGATATTGCACTATTCCAAACACTACATGCATCTATATAGACAATCTAATATATGAGTAGTATTGAGATTTACAACATTTCGGTAGTATTTACATAGTATACATCATTTGTACTGTGTACAGCGTCTCTGCCAATAAATTTCTTCCAAAAAACAGGTGTCATATCAAACACGGAGAAAAAACCGTTGAAAAATTAAATGTTCAACTCCTTTCAAAGAGCGTATTTCATATTTAAATTTTCAGTTTTCCACTTGCTTACACTCCAAGTGTGAAATTATAAATTAAATTTGCACGTAATATCTCGAATCTTCTTAAAATTAGATAATATTTATTCTAGATGTTATACCTGTAAGTTTTCGAAAAAAGAAACTTTGGTCTTATCACTAAAACCATCACAATTTGAGACTAATAGTTTCTAACACATTCAAAACTGCCCCTGTGTTTTGTTCAAAGCTATCCAACACTAATACTGATTTGTTTGTATCAAAAAATATAAAACGGGCAAAAGTACTATTCTTATTATGTATATGGCTTAAAGCATGTTAATTTACATACACTATAAATAAATAAGAAATATTGCTGAAATAAATCATAATTTACTTATGTGTCAGAGAATAAAATTTCAGCAGAGCATTAAAGGTTAGGTTTCATATGATACAATGACCAACTGAAATTTCACAATTGAAATTTGACAGTTGTGACATTAAAAACACAATTCTTGCCGGAATTAAATCGATATTTTTTCTTATTTATTGTTTTCAATGTCCAAAGCGATCTCTGTTCAAAACTACCCCCGCTTCGCTATATATTTCCCGGTTATGAAGATATTATAGCTGCGTTTTTTTTAATGATCTAGAACCAGATCTAGATCCGGAGATCATTAAAAAAAAGACAAGGGAAATTTATCAAGTGTGGAACCGAAACTATCTTCACTACTTACTGAAAGTGTCAAACTTGAAGGAAAATTGAGAAATTTAATGTTAAAGGTATTGTTAGAAACGAATAATTAATGTGAAGCAATTTCCACAAAATAATAAATTTGAATTAATATTTATTCAATGAATATTTACTTACAAAGTTTCTTCAGACGTGTCTTTCTTGCAAACAAGTAACAAGTGGAAAATTTCGAAATTTTCCAAGATCTGGATAGAGATCCAGATAAAAAGCTAGATTTTCAACTTTGTATAGGGAGATCTATTTAGATCATTACAAAAACGCAGCTTATGATACAGAAATGCCAATATTGATACCACATGTGTGTCACAATTATTACTTAAATATATAATTAATTTTGATTTGAAAATATATGCAAATTCAATAACATTATTTAATCAAAAGCCTTTCTTTTCTCTACTGCTACTAATTTTCGCTGCCTATACGACTCGACGTAAATTATACTTAGAACTAAAGAAATTTTATTTAGTTAGCTAATATTTGTAGAACAAAATTTACTTTAATTTTTAGAAGGCTGAAAACACTTCCTTTAGGGAAAAGTGAACTAATTTTTCGTTATTCGAAATCCTCTTTTTCGTAACCCCTAAAAATATTTCAAATTAAGGGCCTTATAATTGAATTCAATATCATTCGACTACCGAAGAGACACTAGCTTTCGTAGCGTCTTTCCTAGCGAAATCGACTTCTATAATAGGTTCCTTATTCTAGTCTAGGGCATTACCTAAGATTATGTATGTATTTATTTCATGCCCTTGGACTGCGTGCACCTTTGTAACAAAATTTTTTTCCCCGCAGAGAAGCACGCTCCCATGGTCACCGCATCGCAGGGCTTGGACTAGTGCGCGTCGTTCACACGGTGCCCCGGGTACGTGGTGTGGTCGCCACTTAAATCATACTTTCGTCCAAAAAGGATAATAAATCTCAGCTTTCCGGTGCCTTTTTGCCCTAAATAATTCCCTTTTTTCTCTCGGGCGAATGACGAGATTTTTTATGAAGGTTTCAGCGTTTCCCCGGTTTCACAGCATTTTCAGAGCTTGGGAGCTGGGGCGCTTGGATGATGACGATGATGGGCTGGATGTCTCCGGGTGGCGTAATACCCGCAACCGGAGAAATTGAAAGGGACCGGCCAGCATGCTTTATCAATGTCAGCCAGAATTAAGATGCATGAAAAAGTCCCTTGAAATAAGTGAACATGACCACGCCGAGCGGTGGAGAGGGGAGACTGGGCAGGGGTTCGTCCCAGCATCCATCCTGCACCAGGACACTGTCTCCCTGTTTTAGGAGGGCATAAAGCAGCGAGACCATCCGTAAATCATAGCATCAATGCGGCAGATGGATGTGAGCGAAACAAGCCTCGACACAATTTATTACGGCGACATCGCACGATGATGTGGGGGTGCCCGATTAAATTATGTTTGTCCAGCTAATGCCAGATATTGCCCACATATTCCTGGTTATAGGCCCGGAAGTGAAATCCCGAAACACGTCATCCAGACAGCTGGTTCGGGTGTCTGCTGTCCACTTCAAAAGGTTATCTCTGGCCCTCATTTACATACGTCCCAAGGATGCGGCGACCGGCGCGACATCATTTGAAGAACGACGCCCCGGTGAATTTGATAAAAGCGCAATTTCTGGGGAAGGGCTGAAAAACAAAGGGATGCTTATTTTCAGCGCCAGTACGGAGCAATTTATTTTAATTAGGACGCAGTTTCAGCATAGCCGAAAAATAGCATTAAAACAAATTACCCCTGCTCTGCTCTGGTGCACTTCATAAATCAAATTTTCACCCAGAGGAGCAGTGCTCCAATTGTAAAAGTAATTTTGAATGCTTCTGGGTGGATTCGGGAGACAGAGGAACTATAAATGTAAAACTACTCGTAAACTATGCGAAAACTAAGAAAAATAGATGAAAATTGCAGCTTCTGTTAGGGCACTATATTTGTTTTAGGGGAATAATTTAAAGTGTAAAACAAAATTAAATTTGTGCAATTTTCAGTAATGAAAAAAAGTAATTTTGTACCTCATCACTGGTGAGTAATTTTAACCTTAAAATGTTAAAAAAAACATAGATAGACCCATTGTTGTACTCGAATCGATTATATAAACTTGCAAAATCTGGTTCTTGAAAACCTATTGAAATTTTAGGAACTGATTTAGATTTTTTTTTTTTGAGAGTGCTTAATATAAATCTGGAACTAAAATTATTCTTCGTGTATTATTTTTAAGAAAAATAAGGATAAAAAACATTTAAAATTATCCTTTTTATCACACCGTTTCATATTTATTTTACCTATTTGTGTCGTTTCAAAGATACGTCATTGGCATTGTGTGTAAATTTCGATTTTATGTACGCGTCGGTTACGTTTCACATTTATGTCCCTTTTCCAAGATAAGCTCCATAAATTTCCATAATTATTCTATTTATGTTTTTATTATATTTATAATATTATAATTGACCAGTTTATTTGGAAAGTGGCTATACCTAGGCTGCACCACGGTCGCTCGGTTTCTAGACGGCGGTACGACGCGACGTCTGCACATGGTCTGTAGTGTTTTTGAAAAATATGAAACTGTCGCACGACGGCCGCATGGAGGTGAAATAATTTCTAATTTTAACGGAGCTGTATGATGGTCGAGCTTGAATATAAATTACAACAGCCGCACCTCGGCTGCACCGCGACGGAACCAATTTATATGGATATATATTTATCCTTTCGGCATGATTCTCTTTTTGGAGGTAATTAATATGTATAATACCTCTTGATCATAAAATAAGGCATGTTCACATAAAATACAATCATGTCGCTATGACGTCATCAATCGTAAAGGGTTATAAATTAGTTCAGCCGTGGTACGGCCAAGAATGTCATCGTGTGGCCTTGATACGACCGAATGTATCCTATATTAAATATTTTTACTTGGGTGTAATAAGGCGATGTTTTGTTTTTGCTTACAAATAAAAGGATCATTTTAAGTTCTGTCTATTATTATAAATGACAAATGAAAAATATACTTCCTTAATGGACCCTTAAAAGAACTGCCCAATTTATGGTCAAAGAAATTATTTTATTTACAAACATAAAGCCGAATTTGATAAATAAAGAGTATTGGTATATACATGCAGTTGTAATATTCGAATAGATGAAGAGGAAAGTAGTAAAACCAGAAAAACATTGAGGAATTTGTTTGGTTTAATTAACCGACAAAACATATTCAATTCAAATTGTGTTTTCTACCTTTTGTATGCATTGTGTACATCAAAATTGAGGGAAATTCTACGTGCATTTGTCTGAGCTCGATTGTTCTCAATAACGCAGAATAGAAAAGCTCGTCTATGTCAAATGCAATGCAATGCATTCTTCAGTTCTGAGGGCCTCTGCATCAGGGCTTTCCCATAGCTCGACCTCATTTCCTATTAGGTGAAGTTTCGACAAATTCCATGTGCAAAGTGGAGCCTGTTCTCCCCGCCCCTCTCCGAAGCACTAACCCAAATTCAGTAAGGAAGGATGAAGAGAATTTCAGATGCAATTGGGCCGCGCACCGCCCCTGCAATCCACAATTTGCAGTAAAGTTCAACAAGCCGTGGATTCTCGACACCACTGCCGGAGAAAGTAATTCTCTTCATTTCGCCACGTAACCCTTTCGAGAAGGTTGGAGATTTATGCCGAGGGCGCCGCGACGGCAGCGTCGTCGTCGTCGTCGTTGGAACTTCGCGCAGACAAAAAAGAGGCAGTAAATTAAATTTTCGCCAGCACTGCCATGTCGGGAGGAAGAAAACTAAAACGCTTCGGCTCGATAGAACGTGTTTAAATGCAAATTTGCATCCCTTCCCTTCCCAGGTAACCCTTCTACTCGCCGTCACCCTGTGCCTCGAGTGGGGTAACCTTGCATATACTGACGGAGCATCCAACTGCAGCTGATTTATCTCCAGGGAGCCCAAAAATTCCACGTCGCTCCATTAAGGGCCTTCCCGAGAGCGGAGAAACCTCAGAGGATGCATGCAAATTTCAGATAGTGCCGTAGTGCTCACATCTTCCGCCAGAGGTGGGCGGGTGCATTTCTAATTTTGAATTTTGTGGGTGGCTGCTCCCGCGATCGTCACGCGATCTGGCGCAATGCTGGGGAAATAGCATGCCGTCTCGCGTGATTGATTCAATTGCGCGCCGGGAAATAAGTTTCGCGTCAATTTGCCAGAGGTTTCAATTTGCTCCCGTCTTAAAGAGGGGATGTCACGGAATCTGGGTGAGTGCGGGGGTGGGTGGATTTTTCCTTTCTTTATTTTATTCTACAAAATGAGGACGAATATTGACTTCATTTTGCACTCCACACGTGCCCATATGCGCTGGGTGGGTGTACTTCTTTTCTCCGGAGGACGTACGCTCGTCAATCGTCGGCCGGGCGAAATCAATATTCGACGCCTGCCTCCGAATGGGATCATTAAAAACGCTGAGCGCTGAACGTGCCCTAATGGCTCACGACGAAGTGGATTCGAAGGATAATGGCTTTCTTGCGATGAAAATGAACATAAGATGGGTTAGGATAATAAGATGAAGGGCTCAGAAACTCATTTTAATGGGGAACGAAGAAGCGACCGAAACATGATTTTCTCTATTGCGAATTATTTAATTTACATGTCAAAATTAATTGAAATAGAATTAAATTATCCAAGCTATTCAATTTTTCATTGTATGTCGAGACGTTCTGTCGAGCCTTAAAATATGAAGTCAAATTCGATTTTTAACTTATTTCCAGTCTTTTTTCACACTCATCCGGGCACCTATAAGTCGTAGTAAGATTATATATACTGCAGATGTAAACGGAAACCCTAAGATATCCAGCAAAGAAAATTCTATAAAAATTTTATCTAGTAGTTTTTACGTTATGCCTGCAAAATATCATAAAAGGAACAATAATCTGCAGCAATCTATCATTTGGACTGCATAGGACATTTTTTTTAGCTATTACTATAGGGTCGTTTTCAAAAAGCAATCAATCTGCATGAATATAAATCCCGTATTAAGGGATCTTAATCAACACTGCCAAATTCAAAAAGAATAAATTGAATCTTGAACGAAAATAAACATAATCAGGCTCCTTGAACAAAAGTACGTAAAGAGGCATAAAAGGTAAAAAGGAAAAATCGATTTAAAATTTATCGAACATGCAAATGGGTTAAGAAGGTTTTCGACAGCAAACCCCCTCCGGTAAGCAGTCTGCTTTTAACTAAACTTTGGGGGCAGGGGTGTCTCGTGCAGAGATTCCTTTCTTCCTTTGATTAAGCTTTTATTCGCAACGGGCGGATGCGGGGGAGGCGTAACAAAGGCATAATTCACAAGACCGACTGCTTACATCAAACAAGGCATAATCGAAGAAATCAATTCCACTCGAATCGCGAACATGCATAACCTCTTCCTCCGTTCCTGTTCTATAAATCGACAAGCAAAAATCTTAGAGTCTCCTGCGAATCGATTTGTCGATTTCCCCAATATAAACATAGCTCGCGCCGCGTGTCGAGGGCAGGCTACGAGATTGACAAATGTTCTGCGGGCCGGGAAGGCGGCTGCCAGTGATAAAAGGGCTAAACAAAGAGAAAAAATTATGTCCGCAAGGACATTTATTTGACTGGTAACGTTTATTTGGGCACGTCCTGAAGCAAACATGCCATAAAGTCGATTAAGCGTCCGAGAATGGAAAATATTGGTTTAATCGCAGGGCCTCCGAAGATTCATGGGCCCCATCACTTGCAGGGCTCGGGGGACTTCGTCCAAAATTGAATGCGGGGGTCTAGAGTAATTTTAAATTAACATCAGCAGGATATCAGTTGCAGATCGCAAAAGAACTCTGGGGTTTTTTTCATCGACATTTGAACTTGTTTTGAATATTGCGTTTTTATTTCTGTTTATTTATTTAAATCCCAACATACATCATAAGTAGTCTGACCTAAAAAAGTTAATTCCAGAAGAGAAGCTTTCAGTTAATTTTATATATATCAAGAAACCTACAGACTGGAAATATCATTGGTTCAAAAAATCCATAATTTGTTCGATGACTTTAAATGTAAAGATATCATAAATCTATTACCTGCATTAAAGGAAATAGAAGATAAGATATGCGGTGAATCACTAGAGCTGGGTGTTTATCAGTATTAGTATCGCCAGTGGTCGAAATTCGACCAATTAGATTTGTAAAGTAACGAAATCATGTGTGTATGTTCACTTTATTTTACCTGACTTGACGGCAACATACACACATGATTTTATTTTTTGTGCAAATCTATAGCCTTTCGAATGGCATAAGTTTCATTCCCCTCCTTTTATAATATATTCTAAAAAAAGGTACAACAATTTTCGATGTTAACGTATTAATATATAAATGACTTAGAAGTATGAGCACTTATTTATTTCAGTATTTTGAATTTTTAAATCAAGTATAAACTTAATTTTATTCAGTAATTTTACGATTTTTTTCTTATACCCTGAACAGACTATGAACGAAATTAAGAATTTCAAAATTATCTTATTGCCTTGAAATTAAAGTGTAATTTGTGTCAAAATCCTTGTTTGACGGAATATTCGTCTGAATTTTCATAATAAATTCAAAGATGATATTTTTAAAATTGTGTAAGCACGAAATTCTAAATTTGTATCCTGTATGTAAATCCTGTAGTTCTATCGAAAACATAAGAGATGAAAATTATGTTTCAAATCACTAGGACACTAAAACACACTAGTTTTAAATATTACAGAAGCTGTTAATAGTTACTAAAGATATTATCATTATTCACGTATGCTCTGCTAATATACGTGTAGGAATTACTCGAAAAGACAAAGGCGAGCACGGGCAGGACTCGAACCTGCACTTCGATGTTCGAACCAATTGAGTTACCGATTGCGACGTTCTGTTGGGAAGTGGATCTCACTATATATAAAACAATTCCCAAATGCTTACGATTGAAAACACTGTCAGCATCGTCCCATTTAGTGGTGTGAAAGTTTAATTACAGCCATGGGCACAGGGTGAGGATGACACAAAGACACAGGGTGGAGATGACACAAAGCGGGAAGCCATCAGTCCAGTCCGGACACTTAAGAAGTTTTAATTACTTCGAGGGACAACTTAGCAAAACTGAGTTTGCTTAAGTAAGGATTAGAGTTTTCTGCCGCTTAAATCCACTCCGGGGTCCTATTTAGACCAGGAGAGGGGCGCCCTTTGAGATACAAAGACACGATTTATTATTTTCTTTTGTCCACTGTCCCGCCGTCCCGCCGTCCTGCCGTCCTTTTGTGAGTCTGCAAATTGATGAGTGTCCCGCCATTCGTTGCTGAAAATGTAAATCTTTTCACGATGGAATTTGTTTTGGATTTCGGCAATTCAAGGAACAATCAATGCTTCTTTAGAAGATAATGCGACGGGGTCTTCTGTTTCTGTAGCTCGTGAGCAGACACCGTGTAGAATGGAAAAGTTTCTCCTTAATCCGTTTTGTCTTTGGCCGGAGGAGCTCCAGAAGAAAGACCTTCCAACTTTTTCTTTTCCCTATTCACAAAAGCGGAAGGATGAGAGCAATTAAGCGAAAGTGCAATAAATTAAAAGTTTTCCACTTCCAGCTAGGCGATGTATTTTCCTAATTTCGCTCATATCTGTGCGAAAATGCCTAGCAATCCTCGAAAGGGCAATTTTCCCATTCTTCTGTATACGAAACACTTTGGTGTTTCGCCCATTAAAGTCAAATTGGGATGGAATCACGTCATAATCATAAACCACTTCCATCCCTTTGTACCATTTAAAATCCCCTAATTGTTCACCTTTCCTGGATTCTATTCCAGCCCATTCTCCACGTCCAATTCCAAAAATTAATCCTCCGCAGCTCGAAAGCCACTTCTATAATTTTCGTGAAAATTGGTATCGGGATCTCATAGTTGTAGAGCTGTTCGGCTCGCTTCTAGGAGCTCTGGTATCAATTTATTTGCCGTAGATCGTTTCGGAAGCTCCACGGAGGTGCCCCAAAGTAAATGGGACTAATTGAGATTCAGGGAAACACTTCATGCCCACCTTCTCGCGGCATTGGGGCCCAGGTAAGAGGCCACCGAACGGCTGGCAGCGCATATTTTAGCACCTCTCCCGGCGAGAAATTGAAAACATATACCCACTCGGCTCCGGTAAATTGAGTTACCTCGTGGTCGATGTCACGTTTCATGTTCCGAAACCCTCGAATATTTTCGCAATATTTTCTCGTTACCATTTTTTTGTATTATTATTGTTTTTGTTCTTTCCGATTTCGCGTTAATTGGTTATTAGCTTTTAAATTGGACTCAAGATGTGCTTTCTCTTCCATAAAACCTCCTCATATGGCTTTCAGCCGGGTTGACTCCAGAAAAAATAAACGAAATAAATAAACCCAGAAATTTTCCTGGTCGAAATCTCGTTTCGCCAGTTCATCTCCAGAAGTGTGGAAACAACTCAATTACCTTAAGGAGCTTTTATCAATTGAAAGCAGCCCTTAGAAAAGAAAGAAAAAACCGAACCCCTGGAAAAAGTTCACCAGTTCTTTTTTGGTGAAATCACTTCTTATTTATTTATTTTTCTCCTGAAGGAATCAAAGGGTAACATGATCTGCTTAAGCGCTTTATTCGCTAAAAAGGGAACGATAACAACCTCGATATTTGTGTGCTTCCTACTTGAATAAATTTTAATATTCTCCCGGCTTAACCCCTTTTCATCAAATGAAAATCGATTTATTCCAGGAATTATTACGTTTAAGGCACTCCTGCGGATTTGGGATTGTCTTCTCATACCATTTTATTTTTTCCCTTGCCTTATAAATGAATTCAAAGCCTTCAGATCTTATTTTCATTCTGATTTACATATATTTTGCTGGGAATACTTATACACAAATACTTTTACCTAACCCTCATTGGTTTAAGGCAATCATTTTCAATGTTTGCATATTATAATACTTTTCGAAAGATGGTAGGTATTGTAATATATTATTTATAATTTCATTTTTGGTTAGAGCATTTTCAGTCTCTGCTGTTGATACAAAGAAATAAGCTCAAATTGAATATACCTAAACTTTTATTTTGAAATGGATTATATTTCGACTAATTTAATTTTAATTACAAGCCATATTTTTTTACTTCACATGTTTAGGTCAAATATTACAATCAAAATTTCGATTAGTTCTAATTAAGCTAGAGCTTTGAAATTTTGCACACCTGTTTAAGTCCGGTGACCATGCAATACAGTATATATAATATTGTTCTTAATCCAATATGGCGGACGCTACAATATGGCGGATCACCTTTTTCCTAACAACCCCCTTGTCATGGGTTTCAAATGAAAGGGATTGACAAGTAGATTACTATACTAGAAATTTGAAAATAAAATTATTACTAACAATCTCTGTCAAACAAAATTTAATGCCTGCAAGACAATAAATTGTACATAATATATTATATCCTTTTCAGTTTTAGTGCTTTAGACGAATTTTTGACCCTGATACCAAAGTTTTATTAACTTTCCGGGACCGCGTAGTTTCATGAGTCAATAATTTCGAATTTAAATCATGAGTCATTCCAGGCAATGAGATCAATAATTTACTTTTCAGTTTGGTCCGCAAACAGACCCCGATGAGCTTACTGCAAGACAGAGCACTTTGTAGATCAAACTACTTTGCCCCATTAATTCCTCGAATTGTTCACGACCGACAAATAATATAAGAAGACTTCTGTTGCTCTGAAACCGTCCAACCCGTTGGGCCCCATCCTCAGGCCCCCGCAGTTACACATTTACTTTGTAAACATTCTCCACTGAAACCAAAGAAATCAATTAGTGAAACTTCTCGTTTCGAGTTTCTAACGCAAACCAAAGAAGGCCACCCCTGCGCACACATTTTCTTGCAAGACTGCACTCTGACCTGCTGACGGAAAAGCAGCTCCCCAATTGTCGGTGGTAAAATGTAACATTCTCCGGGGGGGTGGGGAATGTAGGGCCAAGAAAAGTGGACACTGTTTTAATACGCTCGTCGGCATTTCTTCTACGCTTTTATATCATAAACGTGAGATGACTGGTGGCCAGACGCCGCACGATTTTCCTAATCTGCTACGGTCTAGATCGTATAAAACCATTAAAAAGTCGTTAGGGGCAGTAAAGCGCGACATTTATCGTCATATTTATGTCGCGAACGAATAACTGTTCTGCACTTTTGCTCGGGCTGCGGCCCCAAAAAAGCCACTCATAAAATCGTACTCACTCGGGCCAACGAGCCGCACACTCACTACACCTAACCTTGCGAGAAAGTTCAAATAAATTGTGCCTCTTTATACACTTTAAGACAGGTTTTCTTCGGGGACACACAGCAAGAAACAAAAGGTCATTTCAAGGTAAAGACCGCTTCAAAAGAAGGTGACACCCTGTTTAGTAGAACGAAATTTCTTAATAAGGACAGCATTGTCTAATTAATAATTATTTTAGTCTCTTAAGATCTTCATGTTGTTTCTGTACTTTTTGTCACTAATACCTTACAATTTTCTTCAGAAATTATAGAAAGCTGTAGACATTTTTTCTTGTTTATCTTCTCTCTTTAAAATATTTATTCATTAAAATTAAATTAAATATTTGATTCTGGATGTAGCAAAAATTAAAGGATTTCTTTATCTATTGAATAAAAATACACAACATTTAATGGACAATTAGTTCTCCAGATGACGTTTGCTGTACGAAGATAAAATGTATTTTATATGAAAAAAAAAAAAAAACAACACTATACCTGACCTCGGGAAAGGAACTTAGAATTAGGTGTGCTTCGACTCGAAGGCAGTTTTCTTCGGGTTCCAGACACCAACAAAAGGCGATATCGAGCAGAAGAAAATCTTGGAGCGATAAAAATGCGACAGAAGAAGATGGGGGAGGGGGTGCTGCTGTTAAGTGAAGCGAAAAATGTTCCCGGGGAATTTTACGAATTCCAAGAGTCGACACCCATTTAACTTTGCAGATGAATCGCTTAAATAGCTGGCTTATTGCCTCCCACTTCCCAAGACGTCCCGTCAACATATGGAGGAGGACACTGGGGCTCCTTGGTCCTTCGAGATGGAAGGCGGCCTAGATTCTGGGTCCTGGATCCTGAATCCTGGATTTGAGTGTGAATGGAAAAACTTTGAGATGGCTCGAGAGTGCTTCAGAGGCACAAAATAAATTTTCATATCTGTCGGGGCTGGCGGTCTAACTTTTTTATTAAAGACTGGTTTATAAAGTAGTCAGTGGGAGGGTAACTTTCAACTATCAATCTCTCCTCCCACAGTAGTCCTCCCTTAGTCGGGATAAAGTCTCAATCTCGTTTGACTTGAAGATCCCGTGAAATCCGGTCGTTCTGGATCTGGAAGTGCTTAAAGTTGGCCGCACTTTCAACGCCCTCACCACCCAGAAAAGTCCGGGACCCGGAGACTTAACACATGGAAATTTGCCTCAATCCCTCTGATGAATCTCGAGAAAAGTTTGCTTCTTCGGGGCGTGAAAGAAGAAGAAATTGCTTTCTATTGCTGACGAATCTTACGATTGTTTTAACACTCGCTCCCTTTTTATCCTTGCAGGCAATGACCTTGACTCAATACGGGCGCTGTTCAGCGAGAAGGAGAAGGAGCTCAGCCTTGCGGTGGCCAAGGTTGAGGCCCTCACGAGACAACTGGAGGAGCTCCGACGAGATAGACGAGGCCCCCTCAACCTAATACCGGGCGGAGCACCTGCCTCCGGTGGCAGCCAGCAATTATCATCCCCCGCTGCGAGGGAGCTGGAGAAGCTGCGAAGGGAGCTGATGGTAAGTTCGAAAACTACCTGCATATCATACGTATGTACGTAATACTTTTCGAGAGCCCTCCTGCAATTGGGTCGTTACTCGTTTTCCCATCGCCATCCTTTGAGATGCAATGCGATGCAAATTGAGAGCGGATTTCCGCTGAAGTGATTTCATCCACAAGATTAGTACGACTTTATTGCTGCGAAGGTCGCTGGATCATTTGCAATTCATCCTTTCTCGCAGATTAAGGGAAAAAAGCGGTTTTCCCACAGAAATAGGTCAAGTAGTTTCAGGGGACTAATCAAAGTATAGTCCTGGAATTGTAGCAACTTATCTGCATCACTTTATTTCAAATGGGCAGTTCTTTATGTTTTACTTTACTTATTTTAAATTTAATCTATACTCTATACCTCAGTTGTCAGTGAAGAATGAAAAGAATTGGACTAAACCATATTAGCCATGCGAAAACTGTTTTAAATGATTATTTCAAATCGATATAGAGTCGCCGTTTATCTGATTTATGTAAATACAATTCCCTTGCTGCGATAGAATTGCATTATGAGACCTATAAGTCAGCAATAGGAATTTATTAATCTATTTTAAAGAATAATTTTTTTAATTACAAATTTAATCATTTATATTTCAGTACCGAAATCAGCTCTCCCTGCAGCAAGATGCTCGATTGCACCTACAACGCGAAGCTCTGCAGCAGCGACAGGCAGAGTTGCGCTCTGTCGACCAACGAATTTTAGAACTGCAGACGCGACTACAGCGGAAAAAGGCTTCGAACTTAATTCTGCAAACGCAGCAGCAGGCGAGCAGTTCGCAACAACACTCGCCGCAAGGACAGCAGTCCAGTCAACAGCAGCAGCAACAGCAGTCGCAACAGCCGCAGCAGCCCCAGCTACAAAACAATAGTCAGAATCTGATGGTTTCATCTAGCTCTACGCACCCCTCTAGCAATAGCAACCCCATTAATTTAAGGCCCTCGAACAGCGTGTACCCCTCGCAGCGCCTCCTGACCAGGGGCAACGTGGCCGCTGTCGAGCCCTACATCCACACCCCGCAGAAGTCGGCCATCACGTCGACGGCGGCGCTGATTAACGCGGGTCACCTGGTCAAGCAGTCGGCAGCGACGGCTAACACGAACCAGCAGAATCAGCTCATCCAGGATCTGACCAATCTGAAGCTGAATCTGAGTCAAATCAACGCGAACATCAACGTCAGCCACCTCTCGTTCGCGGAAAGCGACGAGACGAAGCTGGCGCGCCAGAAGCTGTGCGCGAAGTCGAGCGGTCCCCACAGCCCCAAGGAGGTGGACTCCGAAAGCAGTGAGGCTAATAAGAAACCAGAGCCGAAAAGTCAACCGTTGCCTTATAACTCGAAAAGTTCGAAAATTAGCGGAGGCTCAAACGCCTCGCTGAGCCCCAAGTCAAATGAGTGCGACAGCGAAAAGGCGGGCGAGATCTCGGTCTCGAGTGAGACGGTCGCTGGGAAGGGCACCACCCAGCAGCTGACCGTTCACAGCACCCCGCTGAGTACTGTTAATAAATCAGTCGCGATGGCGGTCTCTACAGCGACCTCCACCGCGACAACCCAATCTGCACCGGGTCGAACCCTCAGCGAGGATAAACCCGCTGTGAAACCCAAGGCCATACACCAGATACCGTCCGGGAATTTGGTGGTTCCTCCCCGGAAACCAATTAGCAGCGTAGCACCTACTTCAGTTACAACCTCGATACCGAAAATAGTCGCCCATAGTCCCAAGGTTAACATGGTTGCGCCAAGTGTCGTCTCTGACCCGGACAAGTCGAGACCCGCCCTGCCGCCGAAACCAAATAAAATGATCCAGCCGATCCCCGGCGAGAATCAGGCGGTTTCATCAGCCCCCACAGTAGTTAGTGTGATCAACAAAGCCCCCATGTCGGAGCCAATAGACTCACAGCTGGGCACCTTAGGCTCCAGCTTTCCACTTCCCAATCCCGATAATTTGCCTATTAAGGCGAAACCCCTGACCATTAGGAAGCAACCTCTCTCAGAGCAGCCCCGACTGAAGTCATTGACGACCGGGATCAAGCCAGTCCAGTACAACTCGAGGCGGATAGAAATGCCGCCGGCCTTCCTGTTCCCCGAAATCGAAACGGCGGAGCTCAAGGATAAGAGCAGCACCCAAAACAACAGTCCCCAAATGACCCAGAGTCTGAGCAGCAGCGGCACCAACGACGAGACGGACAAGTCCGCCAGCTCCTCCACCCTCAACGAGGACAAGTCCCCAGACGACGTGAAGAGACGCGTCCGGCACGTCGGCGACAGCGGCAAGGTGAAGCTAGCGAGGAGGGTTAGCTTCGATCCCTTAGCCCTGCTCCTGGACGCCAGTCTGGAAGGCGAGCTGGAGCTCGTGAAGAAGACAGCCATGCAAGTACCTAACCCAAGTGCGGCCAACGACGAAGGTATCACCGCCCTGCACAACGCCATTTGTGCTGGCCACTTCGAGATCGTCAAGTAAGTGGGCCTACCTATTTAAAAATTTAAGCTATAACTATGACTTAAAAAAAAAAAAATTTAAAAAGCTCAGTTTTTTAGAATATACATTTTTTAAATGCACAATAACACTGGGATTATTTATTAAGTTCCAATTTTCATAGCATTCAATTTTAAATTATTTAGTTTTTGTTGCTCACGATCAAAAAAAGCTTTGGTCGCCGACCATTTTTAAAGCTTTATTAAAAGTAATTAATGTTGGAGACATAATTATTATTTAAAATGCCAAAATCTGTAATTATCTCAGTTTTAACGTATATATATAAAAATCATAAAGGTCTTGGTTAAAATTGTACGAAGAATTAATCGAACTTACATTAATCCCTATATATATATGTATATCAGTGGCGTGGGGTGAAATTTTTGAGAAGGTAAGCCGGTGCAAAAATCAGAAACTTAATAGCGAAAAAAAACTTACCAAATGAAGTCAGATATTACAATACAACAGTGACTGCGTGTATTCTTGTCAAAAGTCGGCCACTTCTATCATACTTAAAGTCATTGGAAGTTAAGTGCTATATGAATATTATGAATAAATATGCACATACAATGAACTTCAAGAATAATATAAGTGGCTTTGAAAAAAACCGTTATAGTCGCGTGTATCGTGCAATCAAACTAAAGCGGTTAACAAAAACTGTGAAAAGTTGATATGAAATATAATTAATCTTACTTATACTCCAAAACTAATCTACGATTTTTTTTTATAAATTCGACCAAAACATCATTGTAAAAATTAGACTGATTTCTAATTTGTAAAAGAAGGTGTTTTTCTATCGATAAGAGTGCTAAATTTGAGAGCCTTTCTTCGGTTTGAGAATTTCTTAAATAAGTATGTATTCTCTTAAGGGCTGAAAAAGATCTTTCCGCGGAAGCAACTGTAATGGGAAGAGTTAAAAATATACAACACAAGTTTAAAATTTGAGGAAAAGTATCTTTTAAAATGCCACATTTAATATGCGAGTAAAGCGCGAGAATATCAAATTGCCGTAATGAAGAAGTGGTATATAAAACCAAAACGTTCAATTCATTTTTTAAAGCAGAAAACTGGAAAATTCCCGGGAAAACTGTAATTAAAGATGATATCTTTTCGTTAGGACTTGATTGAGCAAAATAATCATATTTTGATTTATTAAGTAAATCTAAAAATTTTAGTTGACTAAAGGAACTATACCGAGCTTTAATCTGAGAAATGACATTGTCTTTTATTTCTACAAAAATTCTTCGATAATTAGTTTTTAAATCGATGTCAGAATTTAGCACTCACGTTTTCTTGGAGGTTCTGTGCAATCCTTCACACTATCAAAAATCGAATCAAATTTATTTAAAAAGTCAGAACTCATCCAAGACTCGAAATTCTCTATTTCTAGCCTAGCAACTTCAATATCCATCTGTTTATTTTGTAATAAATTAAAAAGTACATCCGTTTTTGCAAAAATTTCCGAGGTGGTGTGTAAAAAAAAGCAGAACTCTTTATCTTCCAATTTCTGTAATAAACTTTCGGCCAGAGAAAGTGTGTCATTATCCTTGAAGAGTTTACTAAATTATTAATGTCCGTAAAACCTGTGCGACTCCAAACACTCGAAGAATTCGAAAAAAGAAGACATGGGAAACAAAACATTTTATTTAATTTGCAGCTTCCGGTCAGCCACGAATATTTTTCATAAATCGACTTATTAAAATGTTTGAAAAACCCGTCCTTACGCTTGTAATCTATTTTCATCGACGGTTTAGCGCGACCTAATTCGATAACTCTGCTTTTTTGCTGAAAAGATAATCTATTAAATTCATTTGCCGGTTCTAATAAAAAATTCGTTAAGAAGCATTCAACACTAAGTAACGCCATTTCCAATAAAAATTAAAGACTGAGAACAAGATATAAATAAAAAGCTACTAAAATGTCCTATAACAGACCACCTAGACCTTACAAAATTCTCACCAGCTTTTCACAATTAAATTCTATATACTAAAGTACAATTACACTTCACTTTAAATCAAACATGCACGACAAATCCTTCAACTGACAAATTGAAACAAATAAATAATCGTCATCCGAATAGCCGAACCTAACGAAAAAACCCGAGAAGCCGGATTCTATAGTGTTATCGAGAGGTAATAAAGTAGCACTACACCACACTCATAAGTCACAATCCGTTGAGCACCAAGGCAAAAAGAGACACAAGTTAACAATTTTTTTATTAAAATATAATAAACAAAACCACAACACCCCTCCCTTCCGAGAAGACGACTTCTGCCGTGTTCTTGTGAAATAAGGGAGCATTCACTCCTACAATTCACAGCCCCTTCAGTATCAAAGAGTCAGCTGAATATTGTTTATGAAAAAAAAATTAATAACCAAACCCACCCCAACCAACCCCACTCACCCGAGAAGCCGCTTTCTACCGTGTTATAGGGATAATAAGAGAGCACCACTACACTCACACCCGTTCATAGAGAAGACACGAATCAGCTGACATTCTAAGAAATAAACAACCACCCGTCGAAGTGACCCGAGTCTGGAAATAAATAAATAAATAAATAAATAAATAAATTTCTTTGTTACTCGTGGAGAAAAGTGTGGGCTCTAGTAAGCCGTAAAATGACCGGCTTACAGAAGCAGCGAGCGAGCACTTCATACCCGATGCAACCCCTTGATAGAACCTGCTACGGTGCGAGGGAAGGTTCCATCGTAGTGCAACAACAGATTATGGTTGTTTTTGGTTGTAACACTTGTTTTGCCATGTTTTCTTTACGAGATGAATTTTGGGAGCGCTTTCCAGGAATTTTACAGGCATAGAACAAGTTTTAAATTTACGGGAATAGGATGAGTTCCCAAAAGGGAAGCCGGTAGGAATCGTGTTATATGGACCCCACGCCACTGATGTATATATATAAAAATGAATGTTTGCTTGTTGCTCAATCACGCCTAAACGCCTGCATCGATATTTTTAATTTTTTGTCCGAAGATAGAACATATTCCAACTTAACATATAGGCTAATTTTAGCGTAAACGTAGGGTTTCAATGACGGATCCAAGATGGCGGCTGAAAATTTTAAATTTCAAGCGATTTTCATGAAAATTTGTACACAGGGGTTTTGCGGAATGCTGATTTCAAATCCGCTGTCCAAATTTAGAAATTCAAGATGTCAGATCCAATATGGCGACCTATATTTCTCGATTTCAACGGATTTTAATGAAAATGGGTACAATGATTATTCTGAGGCCGCTAATATCGAATATTATCAAAATTTCCAAATCCAAGATGGCTACCAAAATTTCTCGATTTCAACGGATTTTAATGGAAATTAGTACAATGATTATTCTAATTCTTGTGTTTGGATTTCAAAACAAAGTCAGGGATAGAGTGTAAAACCTAAAAATACGTATTTTATTAGTGATTTTTCCAATATCTTCTTATCGAAATCCGATATAACAAAATTGAATGTTTGAAGTTCAGGCAAAAATAAGTCTGAGAACTGCTCTATAGAGAAAAATGGATCCTCAATTGTGTCGTATTGAACTGACTCTAACATTATATTACAGATTCCTAGTGGAGTTCGGCTGCGACGTAAATGCTCAAGACTCAGACGGATGGACCCCGCTCCACTGCGCGGCCAGCTGTAATAACCTAGCCATGGTCAAGTTCTTGGTGGAGAACGGAGCCTGTCTTTTCGCGGCAACCCTTTCCGACCACGAGACCCCCGCCGAGAAGTGCGAAGAAGACGAAGAGGGTTTCGACGGATGCTCTGAATATTTGTACAGTACGTACTAACTCTTTCGCAGCCAGCTCGACCGATGTAGTCTAACGTATTTATTTTCTAGGCATTCAAGAGAAGCTAGGGATCCTCAACAACGGGGAGGTGTACGCGGTCTTCTCCTACGAGGCGCAGCAGCCTGACGAGCTTAGCTTTAGTGTGAACGATCGCTTGACCATCTTGAGGAAAGGTGACGACGCCGAACGCGAGTGGTGGTGGGCGAAAAATAGCAACGGGGTGGAAGGTTACGTACCACGAAATCTGTTGGGGGTAAGTGGAACTTTTATACTATTACTCTTTACCTTTTAAATGCACATAGACCTCAAAACTATCTTCTATCTAAAATATATTTTTTAACTTAGCGTTGTAGCTAATTTTTAAGGTGCTTTTGTATTTTTGTAGAAGTTTTAGGAATTAGGAAAACTAAACTTTATTTGCATTTGTACTCTCCCGGAAAATTAGCTCTACAAAACATAAATAATAAACTTTAAAAAATAAAATGTTAAACTCCTGTCAAATTCCAAATTTCAAATAATTAACTACTTCGAATACTAGGTTTATATGTATGTATACCGGTTGTGAGGATATTATGATATTGCCGATATTACGATATCGAAATTACAATATTGAAACCACATGTGTGTCATAAGTATAATAAAAATCTAGACATCACTATTAGTTTCAAAATAAATCACCTGTCGTATTTTGAAGCTCCATAAAATTTTTACTGTCTGCGAACGTGTTAAATTTGACATTTTTAGAAGCTACTTTAAATTAAAGCTCATAACTTATAGGATTAAAATATATAAGTAGAATGTGTGATATTAAAATTCATTAAGGAAATAGGTTCATTATTAAAAGTAATTTTCGGTGTTCATTTAATTCGATTTTATCTCAATATTCCCTACTAAACCAGTTTATAACAAAAATTCTTACCCAATCAACTCTCTATTTATAATATATGTATTACGAAATCTCATTTAGAAAGCAGTTTTAAAATTATTAAGTAGCTACTATTTTTAGTGAAGAATTCAAATAAGCGAGAATTTATTACGGTTCGTTTTTGGCTTCAAAAGAAATTCAAATTTTCTATACCAAGTTAATTTATGTACTATATGTAATTGGCGTTAACCATTATCCAATTTATGGCAAACCATTCAAATAATTGAGTGAAAAGCACGTGAAAGACTCCAATTATTTTTTGGGAAATTTATATTGCTTTAAAAATTTGACCCTATTTGCTGCGAGTTACCCTCCAACCCTCATGATGAAAAGTTCTACAAAAATTTCTTTGAGGTACACTGAAATCCCGTGTCTAGTATGTAGTTTCTCGACCTGACTGCCTGGCTACAGGGTGGTTGAGAAAGACCGGCAAAAAAAACACGGACCAATTTGCTCGACACGAAGTGAAACGTTTTCACGTATTTTCCATTATCGGCCGGTAAACATCCCGAGCGCACCTTTCATTTAGGAAATTCCCTATAACCGCCCAGAGGAGTACACGAGCCCCTAGCTCTATAAATTTTCAGTTTTTGAATTGGAAAAATCCACCATTGGACGGAAATTGTTTTTTGAACCAATCCCTTCGTCCTGCTTTGTTATTGTAAATCGAATAGCTGCCAAAAGAGCAATAAACAGGTCTTTTACAGGGAAAGGGTTTATTTTTTTTTATATACTATACTATATACTATAGAACACTCTCTGCCTGCGCCCAGTCGTTTGTTCTGGTAGTGCCTTGTTACCCTTCGAAGGTTTCATCCGCAGAAAGGAGTTAAATGGATCTGAATACACGTTAACGAAGCCAATTGACAAAAGATACGATTTTTTTCTTCAACAGGGTTCTTTGTGTTTCAATCCTTTCTTCGAGGTGGATTAAATTCAAATGAGGCGCTATGATTACCTTGATGTAGAGGAAAAGGGTTCTGATTGCTCCCCAAGTGGCTGTTGGGACCAACTCATGGGTATGCCATTCAGCCATAAAATGGCTTAAAGTTTTTTCGCTTTGTGGGATTAAAGAATCGAGGGTGAACCCAAAGAGTCAATGTGTGATGATTGCACTGTTGAATACTTAATCTAAGTATTTTTTGCGTTACCCTGTGTGAATATTTGAGAAAACGATTTTAAACGATATCCAAAAGTAAGGGACTGAAAAAGAAATGGTATTTATTGTGTCTGTAGGTCTATTTTGGAATACAGAGTGCATTGAAGGCCACTTGTCTATCAGAAAAGATTAATTAAGTAATATTGGCACTTTCTAGTCCTTTGATAAGGTTTAAAAGGGCGCAGGCTTCAGTGGGGCATGGATTCTGCCGGAAGGGACTTTAAATTTACTGACATCATTTAAATATCCTGATTCCTGAAGAATGCTTTACCTTTAAGAGATATTTTATCATCTAACCATAATTTATTTACAATAGTATAAAAAATATCTTTCTACTAAGGATATTTTACAATTTTGGGATTTTTTAACACTAAACATAAATTGTTCTAAGACTTCATTTAATTTTTACCAATGTTTTAATTTGAGTCCAATTTTTCCCAAAGTTTGTATATATTTAAAATCTCTAGCTAGCCTTAACTCGATCTAGATGTTGTTAGCTCTTAATCAATTAGTACTTAATACATTTTTCCTTCTCAAGTAAATCCTCTTCAATTTTCCATCCATTTTAGTTGAAATAACAACAAACAGTGTACTATAATTTTCCCTTTTCCAAATGCATGCCACCACCACTTCAATATCCCAAGTAGGAGTGCATTCATTTTTTAAAACTGCACTCTAAGAAGCCCCAAAAGTCTGAAAAGTGCATCTGAATAAATAAAGACGTTCTCCCCCTTCCATTGCAGCTCTATCCACGAGTTCCACTCCAGAATTCCGGATGTTCTGAATAGCAGTTATTCAAGTACTGGATTAAGCGAAAATCCGGGCGCATCATTCGAAAGCACTACATCTCGAAATACATTTAGTTTGGAGGAGGCCCACTGCATCGCACCGCATCGGACGCTGCCGAAAGACGCTAGAACGCACCGTGAAGCAGGTCTAGTCGAAGAAGCCGCAAAGACGCGCCCAAGACGCCGCCGAAGACGAAGACGAAGACGTAGACGACTGTCGCCTCCAAGCAGATGCACTCGACACCCGACAAATTGTTAATTTCTTTGTTTTTAGTTCGTTTAGTTATCCTTAATTGCAATATATGAACAGAGATTATAAATAATTTTATTTTACGCCTTTTTTTCGTTTTTCTCTTACCGCTTGAGTTCGCTCCTCGCTTGACGCTTTCTTTGCTTTATTCAGGTGTCTTGAGATTTCTTGAATCGAATCAGGTAATTGAAATGCAACGATCTGCAGATAGTCACATCATCAGATACGTTTGGTGAGTGGGTCCTTAGAAGTATCAAAGAATCCTTGAGCTGCCAAAGGAGCTCGCATGGGGCTCCTTCTCCCCGGTTCAAGTGGCTGCACACTCGAGGCAAAGGAGTCAATGATCACGCGTTGCCCCCGGAGACCCCCCGAAAAAGGTACTTAGCACCGCCCCGTCGCTGCCGTAAAACTCGAATTTATTAGGTGTAAGCAGCAATCGAGTGCTTTTACGTGCCGTAAATCCGCGATATCGGTCATCAGGCAAATCATTTCACCTTTAGTTAGTTTACCTCTTTTATTTTATAGACTGTGAATGGTCCTTTACTTTCAGTGCGAGTTTAATTAAAGAGGTGTAGAAATGTGGAAATTTTATAAAAATCAATTTCTCTCGGAATATTTACACCATGGAAATTGGTAATTTTAAACCAAGTTTACGACGAACAAAACCGACATATCGTAAATCTTTGTAAACAACTTGAAAAAAGGAGGTTCTGAATTCAATGCACGTATAAGTTTAAGCGGCATATAAAAAACCATTTTACAACTTCCTATAAAGACTTCCCGAAAACTGTACCACACTTATTGAGACTTGAGTCTGTCAAACCCAAAGACGTAGAAACCGGATCAACATATTTTATTTATTTTTTATTTTCAGGAAAAATTCTATGTTGCTCTTGGTTGAAATATCAAATAAATCTCAAATAATTTAAGAGGTGAAAGTATTTGAAGGAAAAAAGTGACGAAATTTTCTCGAAAACTAGGCGTTCCTTTAAAATCGTTGCTTATTTTCTTAAACCTAATAGTGAATTTGGCAAAAATTCTTAAATTATGAAAATAGCAATATTTATGTATACCGGACGAGTCAAATGATCCTTTCGCTATACGACCGTGTGTCACCTTTCTAATGCTTCTTTAGAGCTTAGAGTTTCATATCGAAGCTCATTTCCCAAGTAGCTTGTGAGAACTTAATTTTCGGCAAATGAAGAAATTAGAGAAATGGAATTTTTCAAGCTCTCCAGCTATCAAATCTCTAAGTTGCCATAGCTATTAAGAATAAATAAATTCATCAGAATATACCTTATGGTAATGTTTTTATTATGTTCCTTCGCGTAGATTGCGTAGTATTCCCTTATCCATATTTAACAAATAACAAATAATACGGAATATAGAACATACAATATAATTCCGCTGCGAAAAAGATTCTAAATGTTATGTGACATGGTGGATTTGGCAAATCAAATGCAACTAGATGATTTGCTGTGTGTCACGCGTATTTCCAAGTATCATTTGACACTTAAGTATCATTTGGAAATAATCATTTGAATCGTCCGTGTATCGCCGGTATTACACTACTTATTTACCTTTTTTATTTAGTTCTTAGTATGTATAATACAAATTTTAAGTCTACTCTGCAATTGATTCCTACTTTTTATCACTTATACAGGGTGTCCCAAAATCCGATGGTATCCTTCTGAACTCATTATTGATTAGTATAACTGAGCCCAATGTAATAGTTTTCAAGATATGAAAATCTGCAGCTTACTTCTACTACTTATTTCACATATCAAAGCTACAAATATTAGAATTTTGTAGCTCTATTTTTTTCAAATATTACTAAAGGATCATTTTTCTAATAGTAACCAAAGATATTTCTAGAGGTTTTACAAGAAAACAAGTTTTCGTTTTACTATTTCTGGCTCTCTCGAATTCTTATTATTCGTATTTCCATAGAAAAGATATGGACCAAATAAACTTCTTTATTCGGAATATTGTTATTTAAGAAAATCTTTGCTGTTGTTGTTGGTACCTATGGATTTCTAGCCTTTAAAACTGCTTAAACAATGGTAAAATCAACTGAAAACAGCTAAAATGATTCTGCTTGATTTAATTTAAAAAAAAACATATGTCAATAAATTAATCATAAAAAAGGATTTCTCAATTAAAGGTATGGTATATTTTTGACTGTCAAAAATGGACGGTTTTAAAAAATAAAGCCACAATTTTTAATGACTTTTAAATAAAGAATGGCACTATGAAAAACAGTTTTAAAAACTAAGGCTTACAATTAACACGTTTACTTTTAAATCTAAAATAACTCTTGAAGAACTGATTTTGGTCTATTTTAAAAACTCCACTTCCGAAATTATAGCGCTCGTTTCGAATAAAATACGTTTTTGACTTTTTTCAATTACATGCGTCCGGTTTTTTTTTTTTTTTAATATAATTGTCCAATAAAATAAAAATGCTTCCACAAGACTGAATCTTATAACATTCATGAAACATCCATACAGAAACACATTGGCTGAGGAATTATTCGACCAAATTTTTTATGTACTATCTATACTCTGGAGATATGAGAACAAAAGTGTTTTTTCTGACAACCCGGCTCTATAAAAAATACAACTCCAAACTTTCGAAGAGTCAACTCCAAACTGCGATCTGTTTCGCTCAACAGCAAAAAAGGGATCGCTTCACTGCACTCAAATTAAGACACAAAGCGTCCTTAATCGCGGTGATTACACCTTTCAGTGCTTGCGAAATCCTTTTACAATCGATTGCGTCCGCTCACATAGGAGGAAATAAGTCAAAACCTCTCTCCTCCTATTTTCCCACCAATAAAAGGGCTAAGGGAGGATTCAAGGATACGCTTCGTCCTGTCGTCGCATCGCAGCGGCATCAGGACTCGCATCGCAATCTAGTGAACATTTTTCAACCTCTCGTCGTCCCGTCACGCGGTGAAATGAAGTCAGACGATTTACAGGGCGAACGAGTTCATTTCCGCGGATAATTCCGCGCCATGCATGCATGTGATTCGGTTTGATTTGCCTTTGTACCGAGCGACAGCGGAAAACGGAGATCACGGAAAATCAACAAGGCACAAGCTAAATTGAAGACACCCCAGCAAAAATGTCTAAAATTTTAAAGAAGGTCACAACTCGGCGACACGAGGTCTGCACTTTGAATATTTTATTCGGCACACAATGGGCCCAGCGGACGTTTTTCATCTCATTAAACTGCAACTGTTTTGTTTGTTAACTTAACATATCAAGATGGCCGAATCAAAATGGCGGCCAAAAAATGCTAAACTCAATCGAATTTAAATAAAAATTGGTACATTGGTGTTTTGGGGTAACTTTTATCGATTCTGATATCAAAATGGAGAAGTTAAAATTTTGAAACCAATATGCTGATTGAAGAAAGTGGTTTCTAGTGGCTTTATTATGAATTCTGATATCAAAACTATTTCTATAATAATTTAGTAAAGTTTAGCAATTTTGGACCTCCATATTTTATACGCCATCTTCAATTTCAAAAGGTATACGTACAACATATTTGAAATCAGCAAGTCCTAAAAACCCTTTGTTCCAATTTTTATGAGAATTCTGCAAATGGAAAAAAAACAGCAATCAAATCTATAGTGTATTTCAGGAACTATGAATTTTGAAAAAAATGTCGTTCAAAAAAATAAAGTTTGTACGATTTGACGCCGTTGGACTTCTGTTGGCAGGGTGCTTAAACACAATATTGATTAAGCTATTCATGAAATAGGGCCACAAACTACGGAAAATGTACTGCAAAATTGTATTGACAGGATGAGCTATTGCCAAGCCAACCGATGTAGCCATTTAAATGAAGTCATATACCATAACTAATCGGAAGGTTTACTTTCTATAATTAATCAACAAACTTTTAAAAATATTGAACAGTGTTTATTTTATAATATTTTTAAAAAGAAATCAGCCGATGGCCCATCCTACATTTTAAAATTTTTATTACGAGTGCTCTTAGAACACTGTAATTTCTCTGAGATCAAGATGTTTAAAATATCAATGAGATCTAGAATTTTAAATGATAACTAAAATTTAGAAAAGGAAGGAATTTCCGAAAAGAAAAAGTTTTAAAATGTAAAAATCTTTGATGGTGCGTCATGAGAAAAACTAATCTAGTAAACTCAAAGAGCATTTAGATAATCTATCCTGAAATTGGGGGCTATTGTTTTGAATTTGTTCTTTTTCTTATAATTTAGTTAATAAGAAGATGTCGAAGTTTTATTAAAGGCAACTTTTTATTTTGTTGTTGTATATTTTACGTTTTTTTTTAAATATCCGCAGCTCCCCAACCTTTTCCCTACGGATTCATAATGTAAAGAAAAAAATTCTATTGAAATTTCCCATTAGTTGTTTCTGGCAAAACACGTGAAATTTTGTAATAACCACTTTAAATTCTGCTCAAAAGACGACCATACAATCTTCAGCTTTGAACTTTCTTATTTGACTTTTCTTTGATGGGTTGACGTTGTTATTTTATTTTATATATTTTATCAAAAACTTTTTTTTAAAAGACCCAAACCAAGAATTGCACGGTATTTGCTTTTTAAAATATTCGCAAGTTGTAAGAAATTTCCACGCCCCATAAAATTTGTTTTAATTAAAATATCCAATTGTGGCGAAGATGAATGGAGCCGGGCGTGTTTTCAAATGCCGAGGAGCATTCGTTAGGGAACTTTTAAAATCAGAAGTCACTTCCAGAGGCCGGCGCCAGGCGATGCACACAAACGCCGGACCTGAACGCAAGGCGACGACGGCGACGGTCTTCTGAAGCAGCGAAGTTAATTAAAAGTTTTTCACCTTTAGCGAACGAACTGCTCAAAAGTTGCTTGAATGAAACCACTTTGTTGAGTGGGTGCGAGGAGGCGGCGGGCGTCTGTTTGCCCTAGAAAAGAGGCAGAGCCCTTTCAAAGCACCGTAATTGTGTATTCCTAGGGGTTATAGGCAAAGGACTTTAGTCCTTCCTCAAGAAGGACATTTAATAAACACGTCTTGCGAGATCCGGTTTATGTATTGACTTCCGTGGATAAGAGCAAACGGAATTTAAAACGAACTTTAGGACCTAAGACCTGCGGCTGTCCAGATTCCAGAAGGACTTAATTAAGCGACTAATTAATTAGTCAATCGCTTGAATGATTCAGCCGGATTTCAGGCCATTTACTTAATCCAACCAGCGGTTTGAGAACATGCACTAGGGATTTTCAGCAGAAAATAGGCTTTACTGGATTTAATATTTAATCCACTTTTACTCAATTTCTTTAATTTTCACGAACGTTTAAATACCTTGGAAATATTTCGCATTTTCCGATCAAAAATACCTTATAAAATAAATTAGACCACATATACCAAACAAAATATCTGCCGCTGGCTGTTATCCACCTTTGCTAGCCCTTTGTTTTTAAAACAAAATTTATTAGCAATTAAATTCGATGGTGTCCTAAAAAATGGTAGGCGCCTAATTTCAAATTCAGCACCAAATGAAATTCTCATACAAAACGCGTGTGTATCCAAAGCCAAAAATTTAATTAATTGATAACGTCGCATAGGAACTCAAAAACATATGTTGGGGATTTTCAGTATTTCAATGTGACAAATGGAACTGATAATTGGATTGAATTTCGGTTGATTGCATACGAAATTATCAAATATTAATATAATTCCAAGCCGTTGATTGCCGAGTGTACGATGTGGAGCCAGGCAAACAGAGAGAGAGAAATTTTTTACGTAGGCATTTAGTTGAACAAATTAAAATTTGAATATACAAGTGGATTTGCTTGTTTTAGAGAGATTTAGCATGAAAAGAATTTTTAAATGCTAATTAAGGTGGAACTCTGGCAATTTAGTTAATTTTGTGGAAGAGTTTTAATTAATTGGTTAATATTAATGAAAAGCAAAAAATTGCGTATTTGTGAAAATAACCGCAAATATCGTTTCCATAGCTTTGACGGTTTTGAATTGTAATAAAAGTAATCTTAAACTTTAGTATGATATCAAAACTTTTAAAATTTTATAACAATAAATTCAAAACAATTTTTTTTAATATTTATCTTCTATTCATTTCAGTTTTTGTTTTTAGAATATTCCTTATGACCTTTCTCTGTTCAAATATTTTTAAGAATATTATAATTGGGGTAAAAACACATTCAAAATTACTAAACCCATTTTCTTGAAATTTGTATCATTTTTGATTTTTGTAGGGTATTTAATTTATAGTGGTACTCGTTTTGAACCAATTTATATGCTGAATTGTAGTAAACCTTAAGAGATCAAAAATTAAAAATTATAAGAATACTACGATTTCGAAAAATAATTATGTATTTATGTTTATAGCATTTCCAAAATTAACTTTTGTTTATCAAAGCACTCAAATGTGGAACCCTGGATATGGACCCTAAATTGCGCATTATTACTATCACTTTTGCTTTATTATTTTTTTGTTTTATTGAATTAAGGATTGTTTTCGTATTATCCTTTGAATTATCTTTAATGGCTGCAAATTATTTACATCATTCTGCAAATAATATGCATATAAACATAGCAAAACCAATAAAAAAAATCTTTCATTTATTTTAAAATTACAAAAATTTAAAATTAAAACTTAGGAAAAATAAATTCTCTAAATTGACGATTATATTTAGTAATAGAAGAAGAAAACAAAATGATTAAAAATGACAATAAGTTAAAAAAACATACTAATTTCACTTCACTGAATTAAATTCAATGTTAATCTGCACAACAGTAGAAAAAAAATTAAGAAATTATAAATGACTTTGCTCTTAATCAAAAATTCAACAGAGTTGGAAAAATATGAGTGTACGACTAAATTAGGATAGACAAACACAAAACACAGACCATATCTTATCCAGCTGTCATAAGACTAAGTGTGAAACACTAAAAGACGAGTAAACTCTAGATAGTTAGTCATATTTGTGGATGTGATACGTAAAATTTTTGTATAAATTATTTATATAATATCAGTAGATGAAATGAAAAAAAAAAAAACACTCGACCAAGTGAATTAACAACGCAATGTTCAGTTAATTGAAAATAATAAAGAAAAAATATTTGCCACCAATGTACTCAGTATGTATGGAATTGTACTTACTTATTTACTAACTAATATGTATATGATGCAATAAAAATATTATTGAAGTAATCAGTATTGTTTTGTTTTTTAACAGACCGATAGCAACAATTTTCAGAAGTGAACAATTTAATGGAAAATCTTGTTGGAAAAGTTACAAGTACGGCCTTAAGGGGCACCACTATTGTGACCGCCTGAAAAAGAGGTAATTTTTGGGAATTTTTTTAAAGAAATCCACTGCATGGAATGTTTTAATATTTTAAGGATACATTTCTGGATAAACAGTAAATACATGATACAATTTTTAGACCAAAAAATTGAAAATTCAGTGAGTTATTCGCAATCTCCCAAGACTCCAAAAAAAAAGTCCCCCACAAATCAATTTTTTTCAAAATTTCACACTAGTGGTGCTCCTTAAAATAAATAAACGTGATGGTTAAAAAGCAGATGAACAAATAATAAATATCGTAAACTAGCTGACCCAGCAGACGTTGTACTGCCCTTTCCGGTACATTTTGATTATGCCCTGTGCGTCGACCAATATTTGATCGTGTTCTTTCTTTTCGCATGTTTCTACAAATAATACCATTAATATAAGAAAACAGTGTTTCCGTTTCATATCCCTAATTAATTTATTGAACAAACTTACACGTTGTTTAATATTAAGTAAACCGTTTTACACTTCACAAATATTGGAAAATTACCCGGTTTCATCCGACGTTGGGTAAATACTTACTAATTAAAGACTTCTCAAATGTTCTAGTTTGTTATATCCTAGAAATTGATTCAACCCGAAAACCCCTTTATGGATCCGCCATCTTGAATATCCAAATCTTGATAATATTTAAAATTAGTGGATTAACTAAATCGAGACATTTTGGTCGCCGTGTTGGATCCGCCATCTTGAATTTGGAAATTTTGATAACATTCAAATTAGTGGCATCAGAATAATTATAGTACTAATTTCCATTCAAATCCGTTAAAATCGAGAAATTGTTGTTCACAATCTTGGATTTGGAAATCTCGATAATATTCTAAATTAGTTGCCTCAGAATAACCATTGTACTAATTTTCATTAAAATCCGTTTTAATTGAGACATTTTAATCGCCATATTGGATTCGCCATCTTGGATTTGGAAGTTTTGGCAATGTTCTAAATTAGTTCAATAAGAATAATCATTGTTATAATTTTCATTAAAATAAGTTGTAATTTAGACATTTTAGTCACCATGTTGGATCCGCCATCTTGGATTTGGAAATTTTGATAATACTCAAAATCAGTGACCCAAAAACAATCATTGTACTAATTTTCATTCAAAGCCGTTGAAATTGAGAAATCTCGGTCGTCATATTGGGTCCGCCATCTTGGTTTTGTAAATTTTGATAATATTCAAAATCAGTGACCTCAATACAATAATTGTACTAATTTTCATTAAAATCCGTTAAAATCGAGAACGCGCGAACAGTCAAACTCGCGAAGTTAAAATAATCGTTAAGTTTTCTGAAATTATCCAATTTTCTGCGCAATTTTTTTAACTTTTCTTTCCGTAAGAACCATCTACAAAGTATTAGAAAACTTTAAAAAAAAAAATTAATGAAATCGGTAAAGTCGTTCTCAAGTTATTGCGTGACCAACGGAAATAGGGGTTCATTTTTATATATATATAATTTTATATATATAGATATAGATATAGATGAAATTGCAGTTGCTGACATATTATTTAGAAATGTTCGTTATAAAATACGAACAATATTTTTATTAAGTCGCTACAACAACAAAAAAAAGATATTCCTCACTATCGCGATATAAACTCAATAATAATGAATAAATTGGTCAAAATTCTGTCATTGGTCCTGCTTATATTAAACTCTCAGCGTGAAAACTATGCTTCATCATTTTTAATCAAACTCCAATCTCAAAATTAGTAACTAGAATATTTTCGCAGTTTTTTGCATACGATTTATATAATATTCAATAGAAACTATCTGCTGCGAGCATCTTTACCGAGATTGCTTTCATAATTTGAGATCTTATATAGTGTATTTTAAGCAATTGCTCGATAATAATTTGAGAGTTGTATTTATTTATTTATCACAGCATCATCAAAACTCTGATTACTATAAATGTATTATAGTACAGAAGTGCTATCAAATAGGATAGAAAATATATAAAAGCATAAAAACATAAAACCAAATAAAAAAAATATTTACTAAGCTAGGAAGTTAATCACGGAGAAATGGCAGTTGATATAATAAATAATAGTGAATAATAGAATAAGCTGGATGTTTTTTTCAACACGCCCGAAACACGTGTGAGAACAACCCATCAGGGGTTACATCAGAACCTAAATTGAAGTTATTCAACGCACGTGTGTCATTAAAACGTCACTTTAAGTTTAATACCATCTGTGAAAACTTTAGTGAAATTCGCATTGTTTCGAAAGTTACATGTTTCATATAAAACCCTAATTGTTGTTCATTTTTTCGCATTCAATAAGACACGATGAGGCTTCTTCCAGTTCTCATAGTAATTTCTGTAGTTCTATTTGCTTGTGAAAGTGCACACCAACTGCAGCTTGTGAATGTACTGAACGGGAAAAAAGGATTCGGGAAGGCCTTCCCCTACATGGCGGCCATTGAACGCCTTGGAAAAAACGTTTGCGCAGGAACAATCCTCACGCGCAGAGCAATCCTGACAGCGGCGCACTGCTTCGATGACACGCTGAAAACTCCTACTTACAAGGTCCGTGTTGGGTCCGAGAAGCGAGAAAAAGGCGGATTCTTATATGATATTGAAAAACCCTTCAAACATGAAGCTTATAAGTCCGTTGATAAATTCTCATACGATATAGCAATAGTTTGGATTAAAGGTTTGATGACTTTTGATAGATCGATCTCCGCCCTTCCTCTTCCGAAGGGTAGTGATCTGCTGCTGGTAGGGCACGATGGAATAGTTTCTGGTTGGGGAAAAATCACAAAATCAGGCGTAAGACCCACTGTCCTGTATTTTGCAAGTCTCACTATTTTTTCGCAAAAGGAATGCGAAGAGAAATTCCCTTCTGTTAAAACTGGAGTGAAAATGTTTTGCGCGGGAAGTCCTAGTACAGGAACTTGCCACGGCGATTCAGGAGCACCTTTTGTAGTAAACGGAAAGGTTTATGGAATAGTGGCCTATGGCAGAAAAAGTTGTGACACTATCGGAGCGCCAGCAGTCTTTATGGATATGAGATATTTCTCCAATTGGGTGACTACTGCACTCGGGAAAAACCAGCCTTCATCCAAAAAACCTTCGCACCTAGTCGCGAATGATGCATAACAATTTATATTTTAACTAGCTAAAGAAAATAAAAGCAAATTTGGTATTTAAATTTTGTTTTTCAGCACTCAGAGAAAAATCATTGTAATTGTTGCACAATACTTTATGAATTTTACATTTTGCACTATAAAATTGAATCACAGAAATTTTTCGTAATTTAACAGTGATACTAGTAACATTTAAAATTTTTACAAAATAAAGAGAAACAATGTGAATTATACAAGTAACCACTATGTAGTTGATTTATGTACCAAAGTACTATAAAATTATAAATGATCATTAATTGATGATTGTACGTTGTTTTATTTGGGGGTTAATACTACAGTACGATGTGTCCTTTAAGCAAATAATTCGTTTACCATTATATACCATAATATATAAAAAAATTTGGTCTCGTAGATCTGACTCTATTCATGCTAATTGTAATGTAATGTAATTTCCAACGAAACTTGTAAGATTAACATGTAGTTTTCAATTTAAAATTTTGTACAACATTTGCACAATTAATCAAAACCAGAATCTAATTAAACACTTTTAAGATCCATTTTTACCAATTAATATTAATTTTCAAATAAATTAATCTCCCGCTTTTGAGATGAAAAGCTTAACTCGCTATCAAAGTGAATTTGGCAAATTTTTATGGGGAGCGAGCCATTTAATATAAATATGAAATTTAATTTAAGCTATCCAATAAGAACTTAAATGTTGCTTTAAAGATTAAAATTTCACCAAGAATTAAAGGCTTTTGTTTACGCAATTCATCAAAATATAACTTTTAGTCTATATTTTGTTTAACTGGGAGTATATACTAAATAGCTTAATAAAACAACCTTTTTGCCCTCTTGTACTTCTTAGATAGATAGTTTAACTTGCAACTTGATAAGAATAGATTTTAATAATTTTTAAATATGTTTTAGAGGTCAGTCCTCTATGTTTTATGGTAAATAGACTAAAATTTCCCAAACTTCCACGAAATCTAAATACATAGTTCACTTTGTACTTAACAGCAAGGAGTGGGATGTATTTAAAAATTATTCAAATCCATTCTTATCAAGTTGTGCCCTTCCCTTGTGAGTTCAAAATTAAAACTCAAACTTTATGAATATGAAATTATGATCGATGTCTAAATCAGAGTTCGATTTCATCGATCAATCTAAATCTCAATCTTTGGAATTTTTATGAATATGACCCATTATGAACTTGAGGCTGTTTCTATTCTGGAGCATAGACATTTTTTTAAGCGCGTGTTGAAGGCATTAAATAGAAAATTTTCAATACAAAAAAACTGAAAATTTAAAATTGATTACTCTGAACGTCTGTCCAGAATCTATAGATATTTATTTATTACTACATATGAATATGTAGGTATATAACATACTGTATCCTGGATATGAAGCGTTCCTTCAGAAAAATCTTGTTTCTGGAAAAATGTTCATACCCTCAGCAGTTTGATTCACGACAATCCTTTGTCGAGCAGGGGCGGGAATTCCCTTTTGATACCCTCGATTGCTCCTGAAGCCCCGTCCACAACTCGTCTCCGTACACCGAATCATTGTGCTGGCTGTCCGGCAAATGATGTCTGACATTTCATATCCCGGTAAATACCATTTTCTTGGGAAATATTTTGTTCGGCATCTCCAAGTTCTTTCCCATTTTCTGAATGCCAAACAATGAGGATAAGGATAAAATTAAATTTCCTGTGAGAGGCTTCAGGCGGAACATCAGAAATTTTGGACGGTTCATTTTTCAGATTATCACTCGCCGACAAAAAAGGACGAATGAATTAACAATATAAATGGGAAAGTTTATTCAGACATCGGCATAACTTCTTACATCTCCGGGTATGGGGGTATGTATGTACGTGAGACTTGGGCATATTTACGATTTTTTTTACGAAAACTCATGCTTTCCGTAAACTTCCGGAGGAAAAATTTACATCGAAAACAAAAAATTCCCAAGAGGTGTTTATGTGGCATTTAGGGACTAAATTTACAGCAGGAGACTTCCCAGGCATTTTAACCGAGGGAAAATCTCTTTTATAATATGTTTTTGTTTTTGCGAAAATGTAGATGGAGGAATTACTTCCCAGATTATCACCCGACTGCCGGAGACATGATCCCTTCGCTTCCAGATGGTTTGGGCGGAAACTTTTGCGAAAATTTCAACTCGTCTTCATTAAACGCTCTGCAGAAGGATTTAGGAAGTGCTCACAGGATGGAATGAATCCTTTTAATTACGGCTACATAAATGAGGAAATAAATTTGAATTTCGACTTGTCTCATCCTAATTATTCTGTGAAAGGGTTTAATCACTTTTTTCATTTGCCTCCGTTGTTTCTTCATATTTTGTTTGTTTGGGAAGAGTTTTTCAGGCGATTCCTTTTACACTTCACTAAGTCATACGTAAAGTGAAAAGTAAATAACAATAAAGACGTATGTTTTTAGTCTTTATATACTTGAATGTCAACTTTTTATTAAAGAAAGTAAAACACCGAGATCTTCTTCACGCACTCGCAATATAGATATATTATTTGTCATTTGTTGAGATTAATTTGCAAATAACAACTCAAGCTTTACCATATCGTTTTGAAGACACACAGGCAATCGGATGCACTACAAATAATTCTGAATATTTTTGCATCATCATCATATAGAGCACTTTCTCATTCGAGATAATTTGGAAGACCATTGATGTAAATTGAAAATATAAGAGGGCCAAGTATTGTTCCTTGAGGAACACCAAAAGGATGTAAGAGAAGAAAAACTATTCAATGCCACAGTGCTACGTCTATTAGCTAGAAAAGAAGAGAACCAAGAAGTTGCCCTTATTTTTTTGCATTCTTATTATCATTTTTCTATTTTTTGTTACTTTAAAAACGTATTTTTTTAATAAGGAATCCTAAAATTTAAGAAATTCTTATGACGCATTCCCATTAAAAATGTTGAGTCAAATACTGTCAGACTAAAGCGAGTAATTTATAGTTTATATCCTTAAAAACTCCTAAAAATACGAGCCGCATGATATGAAATTAGCATAAGACATTTTCTCAAAATGTTTATTCCCATTCATCACTGGTCCAACCATCCGAACACGTAAACTCCGTCAGAAAAAGAAAAAAAGAAATTTGAGTAGGTTTTTTCAGAAAATTGGAAAAAATTGACTCAAATCTCTTTCTCGTGAAGAGTTTAAGGTTTGTGCTCACGTACGTGCCCTACCTCCGTCCCATAGAAAAGCAAGGCTGCTGTCGGCATCACTAAATCATTGGTGGGCCTCATTTTATTTGCGGATGTTGTCTTTAACGCACCACAGATTTCGCCTCAAACCCCATGTTACACCCTTCCACTTCCTCTCCCCGCCTCCAGTGAGTAAGCAGACTGTCCCAAATATTGACTGAGTCGATTCCCACTTAGATCGGCCATATGTGACAGGAAGGAAGTTTGAATCGGTCGGGTGGATTAGGGAAAAGTATCTGGAAGCCTGGGGCCATCTGCCCGGAGGAAAATTTGATGAATGGCAATTATGTCTTGGGTAATTTGTATCGCATAAATAAACTTGTCCTGCTGCAGGCGTAACGAGTGTAACCGAATTTTTATCCCGGCTTTTTATGGACAGATATATTGGCATCCTGGATCTGGATGCTGATGCGATAAACCTATAGTCTAGACCTACATCCATTTTGTATCGATTTTCATTGAGAGATTTTTAAAAATTTAAACGACATGGGATTCCTTATTTAAAGCAAACTGGTATCCAGCGTCAACCTGCACGTGCCGATACACATATACGGATATATGCGAGGGTGGAAAGTTTACATCAACTTTGACCTCGCGAGTAAACATACTGACGAATTTCATCCGGAATTCAGCAATTCAGAGCTTTCGTGGTACGTTTCGTTGCAGAATAGTGCAACTGAAGGGCAATAAGGTAACAAAAACAAAACTATTCCAGACATGTGCTCAGGATTTGCATTTAGAGCGTGAAGCCATTAGTCTATTATTCTGGTCAGCAGTTTGCATAGTAAACTATTTTTAAACAGAGCGATTTTCGGGGCAAGCCAACATCCTCCGAATTACGATGTGCCTTCTCTCAACAGGATAGTCCTTGTTCATACGTCTAATAGCATTCAAAATTGAGTTTAACGCCCTTTTCAATATTTCACCGGGAACGTGTTTTCTGGCAGCAGACACCCTAGCGTACGCAGGCGAATGAAATAAAACTGAAATTGAAATTCTCCGTGACAGAGCTGCGTTGTCTGGAGTTTGCGGAGCTTGAAGAGATATACCTTTGCATGTTATTTATCTTTAGGGTCAAGGAGCTGCTCCTTTTTCTAGACAGACGACAGATGAGTCTGTTTGATCCCGTACAATTTGCAGCGGAGTATGCTAGACGTGGCAAGTAATATCCGACTGTCTCGTGCTTCTTTCTAAAGCATCGAGCACGTATATTGGAACTTAGGAAAATGAAAATTGCATAGTGTGAGATTGAATTTTCACGGTTCTCAACTACCGGAAAATTCCCCTGGGATGAGAGCACATTTCGAAAGAGATTCAATGGCGGAATTTTCATATATTGTGTGTACGTTCATGCGTTTTCAATAGCATCAGAATAGCCACCCTGTTTCACCACTAGGGCTCTATGGCACGATGATAAACTTGAAATGTGCAATGTTTGGCGGAAATTATGTTAGCTGCGCTTTATTGAAGCTTGCAGCATCGGCCATAAAGCTTTGGTTATTGCAGTATAAAAGATCAATGAAGGGCTTAACGAAATTTATAGTTATTGCCTCCTATTATTTAGTGATGAACTTTCCGAAGGCATTAAAAGTTGAACATAAATTGAGAAACCTGTTTTGAATAGTAAAATAGGTATCTAATATGTTTTTTTATTTTAATGTGATTTTAAAAATGCGCTAAATAAGTAACCAAATCCGCCATATTGGATTTAGAACGGTATTAGATATATTATATTATATTGTCACTGGACTTATACACGTGTGCAAAATTTTAAAGCTCTAGCTTAATTAGAACTAGTCAATATTTTCATTGCAAGATTTGTCTCGAACAGAGAAAGTAAGTTCAATAAAAGCGTTCTAGTAAAAATTATGAAAATTTGATGCATTTTTAAAAAAAATATGAAATCTTTACTGTTGTTACAAAATGTTTTATTGTTTCGGATGGCCCAAAAATGGGCTGAATAAGGAATTTTTGAACAAGGACTATTTTTTAGCCACAATTTCCATTTCCAGACAAATTGCTTAGGTTACATCCGCATTAGACCTCTTCGGCCTTTTTTTTTTCTTCTTTTTTCTACCACTCTTCTAGGTCTATAAATTTGTTAAAAAATTTGTTGAGCCATTTAGAAAAGATTTATTCAGCGAAAAATCTCACTGATTTGCATAATTTGCGGGATCTTGGCGAATCCAGGGAGAGGAATGGGACTTCTATCGCCATCCGCAAATTGCCTAAGAATCGTCGCTTAATAAATTTCGAGGGGATCGCCTCGCCGAATAGAAGAGACTCGTGCCAGGCGAGGCGTACGCACGCGAGACGCGTAATCAAATCATAAACTTGTGCCAGATGAAACCCAGGACAATGGGGCGCAATTGTCGATGCAAATTGTCTTTACCATTTACAATGAGTTCGCATTTGCATTTAAATTGCGATCAAAAGTGCCGGGGACGGCGAAGCGAAGGGCCTTTGGTGCGGCTTCGGGTGGAGCATGTCTAGGTCAGGATGTCCCCTGCCCGCTCCGGGCGGGTGTGTTCCGATAATTGGGCCGCGCAGCCGGGACAAGGTGTGACGCGACACGCCACAGAACACGGTTTTAATAACAAGGCCCGAACCTCACCTCCGGTGATTACTGTGACACCTTCCATCATCGTCCCGAACCCCCGCAACTCCTCCGCGGGACTTGTTATGATTACCAGCCCTCCCCCCGCCGTGGTCCCCGACACCTAATTTGAATGGGAACGGCTTCGAGATGTCACATATTTTCAGGTGATTCGCACGTGCTGCGGATGATGCGTTCTTCACCTGTGCGAAGGTGGTTGGGGGCAACAAACACACTTTGGTGCTCATTTTCATAATTTTTATTATTTTGTGCCCCGGGTGGGCGTCGCGAAGATACAGTTAGATGAAAGCTGGAGCAATCACCATAGAGCTTTATTATGTGCGCAGATGAGGAGTGGCTATAATTAGAGACCTCTCTACCTTTACGAAACGGAACTCTTAAATTAATTCGCGCTAAATTACAGGGAATTTCCGGGCACCAAGACGAGAACTCTCCGCAGGTAATGAACAACTTTTGCGACATACATCCACCGCTTTCATCATCGCGGTTTAAACTTGTATATTGTGTGTATGTCGCGCTTTTTTTCGTACTCGACAAATATATTTATATATGCTAATTACTGCAGCAGACAGAGTTCCAGTCGAGCTCTTTGAAACCCCACAGCTCCACCGGAACGCGAGCCCGATCTGTTGACCTCAGTCTGTGGCGGAGCAGAGATGAGGAGGATGCTGAAATGGAACTGGGGGGGATGAGAATGGTTTCAGGGTCGGTGGGTAGAAACAATTAAACTCAAGGGATCCCTAGGGACTCCGAGGACATGAATTGTTTAAGTTATAGACGCGAAAATTGCTGGAATTGTAAGCAATTTCACATGAATTGACTTTTTTGAAGATATGTACATACATATTTTTTGTACTAAAGGGCCCATCGACTGGTTTCTTTTTACAAATGCTATAAAATAAACACGTTTCAATATTTTTTAAAGTTTGTTGATTTATTGAAAAGAGTAAATCTTCCGGCTGTTTTCACTGTATTTTTCCAAATTATTTTTTTGTATCAAAAAGACTAAACTTTTTCAAATAAAATGACAACATTGTTTTATAAAAAAACATTCATACTTTGCCTATCCTTTCATTTGTTAAAAAATAGTGGCTCATAAGTTTTCACACATTCCTATGGGACGCCCGGTATATAAAAAGTAACCAGACGACTACAAATAAAAATTGGGTATACTTTCAAAACCATATTTGTGTATTTAAATTGTCAAACATGATCAAGATGTCAGAGGAGCAACTTATTTTATTTAATATTTTTGAAGATTTATTTCTTTTTGTTTTATTTTTTATTTATTTAAAATAATTTTCAATCACTTTTTCTTTTATCTGAATCGAAACGCAAAATTTAAACACGCAAATGACAGATAACACAATGACAAGCAATAGGTAATTTTAGCCAAATTTACTCGGTCTCGCTGCGTGAGTAAAATCTAGTAAAATTGGGTAAGAGGACAAGTGCTGTCAAGAGCTCAATTTTTCTCCTCGGTGAGGTTAGCAAACACTTTAAAGTAAAAAGTTTTACTCATGAGTAAACACTGAGTTAAGAGAAAGACCTAATTTGAATTTAATATTTTTACATTTCTCCCCAAAGGTGGACATTTAAAACTCTTAAAAGACCATTGAAATTATTAAATAACTTTGCAAAATGTAGAAATATTTTGTGATATTTTAAATTGATATTACCGCTGTAAAAAATATCACAGTTTCAATGTTAATTCGACACGAAAAATGTAAATATGACATTTGTTTGACAGTTTTTACCTACAATTTTTGTTGAAAATAATATAAAACTGCTTTTGACAGGAAAAACATTTCAGATTAACATTGAATAAATTAATATATTTATGTTTTCATAGAATTAAATTATAAGATATTTTTAAAGCCTCATAGATAATTTTTTATGTGAACAAATCCCATACAGTTGAATGGATATCAATTCTTCTCCATTAATTACATGAATAAAATTTTTATTTGGAATTTGTTGTAAATAAAAAGTCCATAAATCTTTTTCGTTTACTCGCAAGATGCCCTTCCGCATGAAGGTATAATCCGAAAACTCCGAAACTTAAGCAAATTTCCTCCTTGCAGGGCTTAGCACCTGAATGATGGCCGAAAATCGCACTCAGCCGGGCAAAAGGCCAAATATCCCATTTATCATTCCTGCTGTTACCCCTGTCATTTCGCTCGTTTCGTTTTTTGCTTTTATTTAAAAAAAAGCAGAAGAAATGGAAAAAAAAACAGAAATGCGAAGGGAAGAAAAAAAAAAAAAAATGAGATATGACAGGACTTTCGTCCTGAAGGCGCATTTATTTTCATTAGCACTTCGCTAAGACAGCAGCCAGCGCGCCTTAGTGCTTTGACACCCATTTCGTGACCCGGGTGAGTCGCGTCGGTCGCCGGGATGAACCCTACGGGCGAAGTTGTACCACAAACTTCCATTTTTGGGTAACCGCGACCCGAGGGTTGGTCTGCAGAGGGGAGTTCCGGGGAAGAGGATAACTTGCTTATTGTTTAGAAGATTGGACCACTCTAATTGGCGTGGCGACTGACATTTGTGACAAATAGCCCGGGTCCCGAATGGGCTTCAAATTTACTGGCGGGTTCCTCGCTGATCTTTTGCCCGCCCAGCACCAGCACCAGGGACCCGGGGTTCTTTTTGCGCCCGAGAGTTTATATTGATGGGGTAATATTTGTTGGAGCAAACAAATTAGTCGCAGTCAGAATGAGATGGCTGGCATGAGCAGCTTGTTAGCAACAAGAGCTCCCCATTTATTACCTTTTCGACCAGTTGGCCTAGTCAGGACTATAAACCAACCATCACATCATCTGACTTTTTCTTCCTTCTGGCTTTCTTCTCTGGCTCCTTTTGTTCTAAGCCCATGAAATATCATACAGAAGACATTTGTCTCAGTTTTCCCACGCGGCACAAAACAAACTTTTATCTTTGGCGTGCTTTTCCGTCTCCAGCAGATACTATAAGATACCAACTGTCGAGTGGTAATTAGCTTCCTTCATCCTACTTCTAGCCATGTCTGGATTCGGGACTATAGTCGGCATAGCACACATATAGTATATAGAAGAAAAATTTTTATAGACCACGGCTCTTGCTCCAGAGAGTACAAAGCCAGTGTAATCTTCTTACAGTGGACCGGCACGTCTACATTTATACATATATAATAGTCGTATGTATATAACATTCCCAAGGCCAAGACAGGACAGACGATTTTCCCGGACTAGTAGTCCCGAGAGCAAGGACAAAAGGGCGACGCGCGGTCCTGTCCTGCAGAGTTGGCAAATCCTTTCGTATTAAATTATATCCTGTTAAAGGACTTGATAAAAACGCTTCCACAATGAGGATTAAAGCATCCGAGAAATAGATCTAATTAGCTTTAATGAGTGTAGATGTCCTGGAACGCTTTTTGCCTAACTTTTGACCCTTATCTGACTTGGGCCGTGATACTCATACCTCTGCAATGTCCCGGACCGATTTGTGGTCCATTGAAGGACGTTTATTATCCCAAAGCAGTTGGCATATTTCATGACATTTTCAGGGAATTAATATGCTGCAGGCAGGCTCTTAGCCAGTTTTAGGCTTTCCGAAAAATTAGACATTTCCGAACCAGTGGTATTGGGATGTGAAAATATTATTTTTAGCCTTACCCTGGATAAGCTACGTGCTTTTAAGTTCCTTTTAGCTTTTTTTTCATATCATTTTCAGCTTGGAACCATAAATTTATAAAAATTGTCACGACAGAAAATTTATCAGAAAATATTTACTTAGCACATAGTCGGATTAAACTGCATAATTTATGGGTTCGTCTGGCGAAGACGTATCTCCCAAACCCTTATCTAGGGCTGACAAATGTTTCGAACATGTTAACAGAGTGTTAACATTACTACTAATATAATATATATCACCATAATAAAAGTTAACCCTTATAATAGGTTTCATGGGGGAAATTCCACCTCACGCGAATTTGTATAGTAATTTTGTTCTTTGGTTAATATAGTATCATTGCACTGAACTCACAAAAAATAAAAGTGTTTAATTAATTTTACTCATCATCAAATAGTAATATAATAATAAATATCAATTTGGCTATTCCGCTTCGTTTTTGAAGCAGGTGAACTTTTTTACTTTGTTTGTGTTTTTAGTTTACAATGGATTATTATTGTTGTTTTTTTTACCAATCATCAAAAAGTAAATACAATAAGCTTAAAACTGAGTACAACAATTTGTTCTTAATTATCGCAGAAAAGACAGTAGTAGATTCAATGATGGCACACTCTTAAGGGGTAACCCACTCTAGAGGCCCTTGAATTGAACGTTTTTTTCAGGGAGTTTAACACGAAAATACAAAACATTTAGAGTTATACATAATAATCCTCTTATTATGGGCCCTATTATGGAAGTCGATTTCAGTCGACTCGACTAGCGAAGACACTAATTTCCTTAGCATTTCAGGCTTGAAAATGTGTCTTCGCTAGTCGAGTCGACCGAAATCGACTTCCATAATAGGGCCCTATATGATATTTAATGAATATTTTGAGAAAAAAAAAATTTTTTTTATTGACTGGTTGGGTCAGGGCAGGCCTGCTACTGGGAGTCATACCTTAGGAACGGTGTGCACGATAACAGCCAAACAAATAATCTGAAAATTATGAGATTGCACATTAGTACTCTTTATATATGTGGCTATGGCATGAATGTGGCACATTTTGAAAAAAAAAATTTTTATTAATTTTTTTAATTTTTTCTAAAATAAATTATAGTCTTTAGTTGATTTTTTACTGTTAAAATATGGGATACAAGCTATGTAAATGTAAAAATGCCTGATTTGCCCCACTTAGGTCATAGAGACAAAGCTGACACAGCTTGTACCAAAATCTGAAATTTTTCGGATGAATGGTTTTCTTAGAATGCTGCACACCATTCATCAAGACGGTGTTTTGAGAAAAACGACATTTAAGTTAAAGTTAAGAGTGGTGGAGAGCGCGCAGTTGCGCACGGAATCGCCTGTAGCGACGCGAGCTTTTCAAATTTCGCGGCAAGAGATAGCTTAAACGATTCAGGAAAGAACACAGAATTTTTCAAAACTAAAAAAAAAAAAAAAAATGCATTTTTTTAACGTTCTATAGTGGGATACCCCCTTAATTCATCTGGTACCAATTTTTGTGTTTTAATCAACCAGGTCCTAGTTCAATGCCAATAAAGTCCAGAAAACACTGATTACTCGTTACTTTTTCATTATAGTGTAGTTCTTATTAGTTTAAGTTATATTTCCAATAGTTGTGATTTATGTGCATGAGTGTTTTTCCATAAAGGCAATTTACAACTTCACCTATTGATTATTTTCAATATCATTTTTAGTCATAATTAATTATTTTTGATTGATTTTAGAAAATTATTTTTTTTTTAGTTTTGGTATTAAATACCTTTAAAGGTTTTTAATTGATTGTTATGTGTATATTAAATGGCCACCTTTCCGACCTTCCGAGAGGCCCTGTGTATTCAGTCAGTTGTATTCTAGCTGTGGTAAAAAGCGGCCGGCCTTAGTGGAAATCAATGAGCTAACTTTTTAGAAAAAAAGTGTAAAATCCTATGCAAAGTTCATATAGGGGGCAGCCATTTTTATTGATGTGCATTTCTTTGGATCTTCCGTCACCGAATAAATGTAAAAAGTAATGTTAAAGACCAAATTCTTTCCTCGTCCTATAATCTTTTTTATTTGTTGGATAGCTCGCGACATTTATTTTCTACGAGCTCGGATTGTCGACCAACCCGCCATCGCGCCCTTAACCGCTGAACTCCGTTCTGAGGCATTGCCAGCAATCACGTCCCTTCAAAACCGTTAAACATTAATCAAACTTCAAACTGTAGGGATCGAGCTGACGACTCAAACCGCTTTCAGCCACGATGGCGGGCTGTCGTGTTATAGACAGAATTATGATATTGACTGTACAACGGGCTTTTGTGTACAGGATCGTGCGATAGCTTACATCTCGGCCATCCGACGCAATCACCGCCCTCGGTGATCCTTCGCGTCACCACAACAGAAGAGGACCTAGCCAGTGGTAGCAGAAAGGTCTAACAACCAAACCCCACACACGAAAGCAAGGCGATCCCTGTATTATTATTTTTGTATTCTTTAAATCCACTGGCCTAATTGCCACATGGCAATTAGCCATCATCTCTTTCAACTCCTTCCCAATCGCTAGTAACCGTAGAAGTGAGCAGAAAGAAAGGTCCAACAACCAGACTAATCCACCACAGGTTACATCATTCAGTCACAATTCGCCACCTAATCTTCTCAATCTATTCAGCAACGATATTTATTATTCTTACCTTAAAGTTGCAGTTCCACTCCTATGCAGTGTCCAACAATAGTGAGGTGCCACATGCAAGTAGATGATTGTGACGATATTCAGTTCAAGTTAATGTCAGTCAATTCGTAATTGTCAATTTACGCCAATATTTTAATTTTAGCAATTACATATCGTTATCATATTCTAATTCTGGTTAGCAATTTATATATAATATTATTTATATTTAGCATTAGCATATTCTGTATATCCATTCGTAATTCATGATTTTTTTTTTTTATTTGACCTTTATGTATAATGCACCTTTCGACTATTATTAAAAAAAATAAAATTAGACAAGATTTCACTTACAAGAAAAACAAAATAAAATAAAAAATGGAATTCCCGAGAAATCTAAAATTAACTGCGTCTTTCGCACTTTGGTTAAATTAATCTTGATTCGGACGTCCATACGGAGTTACCGCAGCTCGATTATCTCTGTTTCTATTTTCCTTATTTACGATATTACCCTGCCGAGGGAAGTGCATCGACAGTCCTCTTGGCCGCGAATTGTCGAGCAAATTGCGAGTTTTTTCTTGCTCTTTAATGTTTTCATATCTTTTGATATGCTCAAGCAATTTAACTGGTGATACACTTCCGGATGCCGTTAAAATTGTAATTAATTTTTGGTCGCCCAGTCCGCAAATAATGTAATTTGCGACGCATTGATCGTCTAATTTTATGCGCTTCCTCAATGCTACTATTTCATACACATAAGCTTCAATGGGCTCATCGGATTTACGTTTGCGGGCTAACAGCTTGGCGTGGATAGAACTAGTATCTAGTCCACTGGGGAAACCTACCACTAAATCTGTTTTAAATAGAGCCCACGTATCGTGTGGTTTTTGCCGCCCTTGCAACCAGTATTGGGCTGCATCTCTTAGACGGAGTGACGCATATAGTAACGTAGTGCGATCGTCCCAACCATAAATGGAACGTAAACTCTCAACCCTCGCGACCCATTCTCCCGCGGTTAAACTTCGGGTATTTCCCGGCGTAAATTCCGGTATTAATCCGATCACTTCTTGAACCCCCATTCGATACGGGTCTCTCTGGGGCACCACCATACTGGAGTCATTTTCGCCCGGTGGCATTATCAACCCGCCCCTGGGGGTTGCTCCGTCGTTCTCACTGCTCGATATATTAGCGAGTTGATTCGTCGCAATCGAGCTATCAGATGCACCTCTTTTCCGTTCTACAAGTCTTCGGTGTCTAGCCGTCCCCCTCATTTTAATAAACTAACTGCACTAAAAAAATTGAACTAAATAAAAAAAACTGAAACTCACCTATTTTCTCGAACCTCAGCGCGTAGCTAAATATCAAGAAATGAAATGAAGACGAGGAGCAAAACAAAATAAAAAAACTTGAATATTCAACCAAAAACGAAATTCACTTAATGTATTAACAACTTAATTATAATGGTCAAAAACAATTAAAAAAAGCACTAATCTAATCCTTAAAATAAATAAATTGTTTAAGTCCTGTTCTTTGTCCTGTTTTTTTCTTTTGCATGTAACCGTCGGCACCTCACTCTTTAAAACTTCTAACTACTGCAAAACCTCGACTGCGAATGAATAATTATCTTACGTTTTTTTCAATGCGCAAAAGATGATCTCATCTTAGGCAAAAAGGAAGCTGCGTAGCTAAAGCGCCCAGGCTTATTCAAAATGTAAACAAACCTTTGGACCCCTAGGTCTGCCACACTTACACGCACACACACGCACCTAAAGAAACATTCCGACACAAATGCATGTTCTGCGCTCAAAACTGGGCCAGGATCAAACTACTGATTCAACAGAAACTTTTACTGTACTTATTTATTCTTGGGTGCAGGTTATCCCTCTTCTGAAAATATAATCTTTTTTATTTGTTGGATAGCTCGCGACATTTATTTTCTACGAGCTCGGATTGTCGACCAACCCGCCATCGCGCCCTTAACCGCTGAACTCCGTTCTGAGGCATTGCCAGCAATCACGTCCCTTCAAAACCGTTAAACATTAATCAAACTTCAAACTGTAGGGATCGAGCTGACGACTCAAACCGCTTTCAGCCACGATGGCGGGCTGTCGTGTTATAGACAGAATTATGATATTGACTGTACAACGGGCTTTTGTGTACAGGATCGTGCGATAGCTTACAGTCCTAAGAAGAAAAGTCTCGTTTTTATTTTACGCAAGACAGAACAGCACCTCATCGCACACAAGAAGTATTTGAAGCCATTTATAAAATTTATGGCGATCGAGCTTTGCTAGGGGAACAGGAGTAAAAAGTAAAGTGGCCACTCTACCTTACTCGCCAGATCTCACTCACGGTGATTTTTTTTTTAATGGGGCTACAATAAAGATCCATGCTATGAAAATAACCCAAGAGATTTAGAGATGTAGATTGTTGTGGCTGTCCGAAGACACACTTAGGCCATTATAGGCCCATTGTGATACCACTTTTTTGTCACCAGGGTTTCTCGTGGTAATCGAACCTACAACCTCTAGCGTCATGCTGGCTCGCAGTAAACACGTCGCGTTACCAACCGGGCTATTGAGGCCCCCAAAAAAATAACCCAAAAAACAATAGAGGATTTAATTAAAGAAATCAGGAAGTACATCAATGGCCAGGGCCGGCCCTACCATATAGGCGAACTAGGCGACCGCCTAGGGCGCCAAGGCCTGAGGGGCGTCAGCGGACGCTTGGGTATCGCAGCGGTGCTGCGGGCACTTTGGGCGGTCGCGGTCGGCACGAGGGGCGGCACAATATGTCGATAAAAGGAGGGCGCATGGGCGCAAAAATACACATTTTTGTATACAAGAAAAATATTTGAAAAATATAGGTACCTACTTCTATTTATTATAAAAACACAACAAGTTCATTTAAACCAGGATTAGTCAGTTTATGACGTTCTGCGCTGTTCTTAGTTATTTGTTTAACAAAGTTAAACTAGATTTCCCCTACAGCTTGAATCTTTTGGACATTGTCGAAAATAGTGAGTTAGCTGGAAGTTCTAGTTCTGCTAATGTTGCAAGAGTTGAAGCTGAAGGACTCGCGAAACAAATAGGAAAATTTGAGTTTGTAACATCTCTTGTTGTGTGGTACAATATTTTGTACGAAGTTAATTTGACCAGCAAGCTGATTCAGACAAAGGGGTTGACTTATCTGCTGCAACAAAACAGCTGAGCAAAACTAGCAAATTTCTCAACAAGTCAAGAAGTGATAATGGTTTTGAGAAGATGTTAGTGGATGCCAGGGAAATTGCAGAGGATCTTGACATTCCGACGACATTTGAACAAGAGTCTCCAGCAAAACGTCTAGGGAAAAAGAAAAGACAATTTTCTTCTGAGGGAGAGGATAACCCAATTCAAGATCCTAAACAGAAATTCAAGGTCAGTTTTTATTTTGCAATCTTGGACACTGCCATCAGCTCAGTTAGGGAACGATTTGAGCAGCTCGAAGAAATTAATTCAAAATTTGGGTTTTTGTACCATATTGATGAAGATAAACCGTCAAAGTTCGTCCTAGAAAAATGTGCAGCCCTCGAAAAAGCGTTGACGCATGATCGGTCGAAGGACATTGACGCAGTGGAGAACTACAAGCTATCTCCAGATGAGTTTACAAGCAGTCAACCCCGAAAGACGTACTTGATTTCATTTTAAAATCAGACTTAGAAGAAACCTTTCCGAACTTGTATGTTGCTTTGCGGATTCTCCTAACACTACCAGTATCGGTAGCATCAGGAGGAAGAAGCTTCTCAAAACGGAAGCTCATAAAAACGTACCTCCGGTCATCTATGACTCAAGAAAGATTGGTTGGTTTGGCCACAATATCCATTGAGCGAGAGCTGGCTCAAAATATCGAGCTTAACAGTTTGGTTGCGACATTTGCTAAAAAGAAAGCCAGGAAACAAAATATCTAAGCTCTTTGTTGGCTGTAGGGTCCTTTGGAAAGTGTAAATAATTGTTAAACTGTTACGATTATCTGACAATAAAAGGTACATTTAAAATTTTGTTCATGTTTTAAATTTCCTATATAATAGTTCAGTAACTAAATTATATTGGGGGAGGGAAGTGGCTTAATTCTGGGGGAGGGGGGCGCCAAACAATACTTTCGCCTAGGGCGCCAAAAACCCTTGGGCCGGGCCTGTCAATGGCATTTCAAAGGAAACGTCCGAACATGTTTATAATAGTTTTAGAAAACTTTTGGGTATTTGTGCCAATTTAGATGGTTCACATTTTCAAAATATCATTAATAACTCACGTTCTTCACTATATTTTACCTTTCCCCCATTCACATCAAAATACTTTACGTCTAATCTAAATATTTCTCTCTTAAATAATTCTTGAGGAAATTAAAAAATGAAGATTCCCGAAATAGATATAAAATTAGGTTAAATCTCTAATAAAAATCATTTAACACATATTTAAAAGGTCTCCGCCCCACGTAAGTAATGTCATCCTTTTTATACCTAATTAAATAGAATTTCTCCGGGGGTACAAGATCCAATTAAAGATCCATTTTCTGGTAGATATATCTTAATCCCGTCAAACCGAAAATTAATCCCCCCGATAAGGCGACCTGGCACATGTTCAACTTTCGCTCCTAATGACTCGTAATAATTACCCAGATTTCCCGGGGAATCCCCGGCGCCGGGTCGTTCCAGCGCCGCTATAAATCAGCGAAGGTGTGAAGTTCAAAAACAAGAGCTCTGGGCCGCTTAACGAGCATCAGGCTTCGTTAATTACACTTTTCTGAATCAAGGAAAAATCTTCCAGCAGCAGCAGCTCCCTGACCGACTGAAAGTCGACGGGGGGAAGGTCGAAAAGGGCTAGAGTGAGCTGGTTATTAGTAGGCTAGCAATCAATCATATTTAGTCGAAGGCTTTCTGACAGATATTCATAGACCAGAATTATGAATCCTAGCACTGGGGGATGTATCTGCTGGAGTGGGGCTCCGACGTCAAAGCTGGGGGGAAATCGAAAAATCAAGGGAGTTGGCAATAACGCGCAATCAGCTTCCAACATATCTGCTGCTCAGGTGTTAAACGATACTTTTGTTTTCGGGACGAAGTTTTCATTACTCTCATTCTTATTGTGCGGGAGTATATCAGCTGGAAGCAGTCTCCCCCAACCCCCGGAGAGCCACTTTCGCTTCATATAACTGCCGTATTATGTTTGAATCGACGACTACCAAAACTTTTCCCTTAATATCAAACGCCCCGTCCCCGTCTCCGCCACAAACCTTTTTTCTTTAACTTCACCCCCGAAAGTGGGGCCTAGCCCCCCCGAAAATTTATTCCACAAATAGGATCAGAAGATGTGGGCTCGGAAGTCTTTCTGGGGCTCATAGATAGATGGATATTGTGCGTGCGAATTGAATGGATGAGATTGGCTCGGCTGACAGCCGGGGGTGGCCCTCAATTAGGGTCGGCTTACAGGGGAGATTTGCATTTTGATTGTTGGCAAAATTTTTCGAATTGAATTGGTAAAATTGATTAAGACGAACCCTTTTCACAATTTCCTCCCCGTTTGCGTTAATAATTGATTCGGTCATTCATCCCTCTTTGCTAGCCTCTCCGAGAGCTGTACAAGGGATGAAGTATAAAGTTTTTCATATTTTAGGGCGTATTTGCATAATTTCGTTAATTTTTGAGAACTTCGACTTTGTTTACGCCGAATATATTTTGGCAGATTGTGTACAAGGGTAAAACGTTTGGTTGAGAAATTTTGGGGGAGCGAGTTCGTCTGATTGAATGAAGGTTCTGTGAAGGTATTTTATTAGGTCTGAAGAGGGATGTGCTCAACAATATGTATAGAAGACTTTGGCTGATTCAAAATTATGTGATGAGAGTTTTTTGATTAAAACGAGTAAATTTCTTAAATAGAATTAAATAAAGTATATAGCACTGTTCTTCAAATTTAAATTAGTTCGTTATGTTTAGGAAATTGTAGAAATCCAATACCTAGGTGGACTGAAAATCCCTAAAAGTCTGAGTGAAAAATTGGCATTTAATTAAACTGATTGCCCGTTTTTAAAAAAAAAATTAAGCTGACTTTTCCTTCTATCTATAAGTAAAAAATTCATTTTGTTTCATTAAACTAAACTGACTTCTATTTTTTAAATACTAGAAATGTAGGTAAAAAGCTTCCTGATATTCTCTTAAATTATATTGGATATCACTAGAAAATTCAGTGAATATCACAACCACCTTCTAGTAAGAAAAAAAACGGATTCTAGGAGATAATGCTTTGAAAACCCAGTAAAATGTTAGGCCAAATATATTTTCTAAATCCCATACATAGTAATAGGTTTTTAGGGGGGGGGGGGGGGGGGGGGGGGGGGTTAGAACCCCCCCCGAAATTTTGAAACTTAACTAAAAATTTACATGATTTTTTAAGAAAAAACAAGGGTGACTGATCATATGAATAAAACTTCTACTCTTCTTTTTTCTTTGACAATGATAAAATATGTTAAAGACATGTTTTGTATCTTAGGCAAATCATTTTTTATTCCAATTTTTTAATTTAATAAAATTAATTAATTTTATTTTAATGAAAATATGTTCGACTTTTTCAGTTGCATTCAGTTGAGTTGAGTTTTATTTACATTTTTAATTTTGTAATATATAATTCTATAACACTATAAGTTTGTGATATTTAATTCTATATACATAGTTATGTACATATATACAAGAGGTAATAATTGTAAATTACTTCTCTTTTACATAAAATATAAAAATTAGTATAATTTCTATATCGATGTAACTTTTGAAAAATAATCAGTGATATTTTTCTCATACCACAAAGATAGGTAGCATTTATTTTTTCAAGGGTCTTTTTAAAAAAACGCTATGTCCATCAAAAAAATTGATGTATGAAAAAAATGCCCTCGGAATGAAAAAATAGAATACTTCAGATACCTCATCGCCAAATTCATTAACAAAGGTAATAAAGTAATAGGTCCTCTCCACTAGGCAATAAATATTGGCGCCCTTACTCAATTTGAAAGCAGTGGAATATTATAAGTAGTACATTTTAGATGCGATCAACAAACATCTTTAGCACTTTTTGATTACTCAGGTTGTAACTGATAACTGAAGAAGTTCAAACATTTTTTTTAAAATATTTCTTACTCTTTCTTTCGCTGCGAAAAGTCCAAAACTAGATTTTCTTTTGTGAAATCCTTTTTTTTTACATTTGTAAGATATCTTTTTCGAAAAATGTGTTTTAAAAAATTAGAGCTTTTATTTTGTATTTTTTTAAGGGGTTACACCACCATGATTTTTAAAAAATAGTTTTTTTTAGTAACTTTTAAGAATATTCCAAATATTCCAAAATTCAAATTATTACCGAAGTTGTAGCAATTAGAAGTCAAACTCAGATAGAGTTCGGACCGGCACGTTAGATGGATACGTACGTGGAAAGATTAAACTAACAGTAACTCAGGTAACGGAGGACATCGCAAAAGCATCAGAAAACCTTATGTATGGTCCAGGAATCGCAGATTGAAAGTAATTAAAAAAAAAATTGTCTTTTAAGGCGTTAAGTCCGACCTTTTTTTCTTTCACGTTTTTCTCGAAATTACTTTTTTTCAAACTGGTGTACACGATATCTCAAAATCGACTGAACCGATTTAACTAAAATTTGCACCACTTATTTTTTATAATATTGCCTAAAGCGTGACGATTTTTTCGATTCGGTTCCGTGTTCAAAAGTTATATATTTTTTTAAACTCAAAATTTTGATGGAAATTTGAGTTTTTTTTCCAAACAACTGTCATTTCTCCAAAAAAAATCTTTAATTTTTTCTTTTCGTCACGCCTTAGCTATTATACTTCTTAAGAAGAAATTATTTTTTCGGACAATGCTGGACGGAGAAATCATGTACACCGTCAGCTAGGATTTTAAAAAGAGGATCCCACTGAGCGACTCATATCTCCGCTATTTTTAATATTTGTTTTTCAGAATTGGAAATTGTTTTATATTATTATATGTATAAAGAATAATTCATATTTTTAATGGTCGAGCCAAAAAAAAAGTTTATTTTTATCCCTTTTTTTCAAGCGTCAGGATGGTGTAATACCTAAACAAGAGTAACATAGTAGTATAGATATAAAAATTAAACTTTGTTTTAAATTATTATTTTAACGCTATTTAAAAAAAATTGCAATTTAGTTAAAAAATGTAAATTACCAACCAAAGAGAGGGGGGGGGGGGGGGGGGGGGGGGCTCTCTTCCACTTTTTATTTTGAAAACCCCCCCCCGAAAAAAAATTCTGGCTACAGCCCTGGTTTTTAGTGTGCATTAAAATAAAATTTGGGATTAAAAACAGTTTTATTTGATTATGATTCTAATAAAACCGTATTGCGCAATGGACAAGCTTTTTATTCAAATTAACGGACGAATCCTAGGGTCAAAATGTTTTTTTTTTTTTTTTTTTATAAAAAAGGCTTAGAATCACAATGGGATTTAATTTATATTCATGAAACATTTTTGATTTCTAGAAAAATTATTCTTAATCTTAGAAAAAATAGTTAGTTGCATTTTTATGTTATTTCGTTTTGATTTCTTTAAAGCAATTTAATGATCTTCGTTGAAAAGGTTTATTTTACTTTTCACTTTTCAGTTTGTTTTATATCGGTTTTTTAATTTTTTAAGTTTTTGTTGCTAAAATCTACTAATTCTTCCCTCTCCATCATCAGATTAATTTCAGGTCACCATTATGTTGTAGTGTCATCAGAACTACATATGTGTGCCAAGTTTCAACGGAACTGGTTCACAGGTAAATAAAAAATCAATCATTCTAAATTTTGTTCTACCCTTGGGGTGTAATCAGATAGGGTACATATAGGGGTACATTTTTTTTTTTCAAATTTAAATGAGAACAATTTGGAGGTACACCCTATCCAAAGAAAACAAAGAATAATCAAAATCGGCCTACTTTGTACATAATAAATATATACGCGTCGACTTGAGAACCTCCTCCTTTTGTTCTTCGTCCGTTAAAAACTAAAACCCAATCTTAAACTGGCTTCTTTAAAATTTTGTGTGAAAATATGTACAAAAACAAAAGAATATTCTGTTGAAAAATGCAGAGTAAAACATTGTAGTCCAGACCATTTTTAATAAAAGATATTAGACTCTTAGAATGTACCCTAATTATTAAAAATATTATTATGAACTACTCTTTAAAATTTCCACAAATTCAGAATCTATTCTGTAGTTCGATAAGAATTCGAAAAATTGTTTCACATCCATTTAAGCCGAAATGCTTTTAAATAACTATGTATTTACATAGGTCTGCTAGTTTCAGCCTCATCTGATAATGTAGAAATTACAGAAATTTTTAAAAGTACCTGAGTATAGCTAACGTTAGCTCCACAGCCACCCACAATAGCGTTTCTTCGTAAAATGTACAAATCAAATACATATATCAGTCTCAATAGTTCATAAGTAAAAATTAGGAAGAAAAGTTTGTTGCAAAAAACTCTCAGGAATCTAACTTAAAACCCGAAATATCTTAAATCGTTAATTTACTCGTAATACTATATATAAAAGAGTATATCACAGAATTCTATTTCTTCTCCAGATTATTTTTTAACAATTTTCTCCAAAGTCTAAATATGTACGATATCACGATAATCAGATATAAAAACAATGAAGAAAAAGTACTATTTTAAAAATACGAAATACCTAGTCATTTTTTATTGAATCTAAATATTATCTTTTATTTGTTTTGTGTCCTTTAATAATTTTATGATTTTTTTTTATATCATGCTTACTTAGGCTGGCATTTAAAATTCAAAATGCGATATTTTTGTATATTTTTAAGCATTTCTCCATAAAATCTCCTAGCTTATGCCCAACACGAACAATTTACAAATCGTATTTAAATTAGAATCATCATCGCTGAACCTTAAAAAGGAGTCAATTTTAGAAATTCTCTCTGCTCGTGCTACATTGTGACCAATTTCCATGGAATTCCCTTGAAAAATTTCCCTATCTTTCAATCGTTAGACCGTTTTCTTGAAATATATTAAATTCGACAGCGAAATCGATTATATGAGCCGAACACGAAACTCTTTAGTGCGGCAAAAATTGAATTAAATTTAAAATTAAAGTAAAGGACTAAGTCATGTCCTTGCTCGGTAACAACGAATACAATTTTGACTTTATTTTACTATAGAAAAAGATGTTTATGCATTTATATCTAGGAGAGTTATCTCTCTAAAATAACTAGGGCTTTTGCAATATGTTTAGATGTTAAATTAAGTTAAGTGGAAATAAAGACAGATGTCACAGTGAAAATTGTAGCAGCTGAATTGAAGCGGAGATAAATAAATTGGATAAAGTGTTCTCCTCTAACCGGTGCATCTCCGCTGCACTGATGGTTAATTAAATTTTCCTTTTAAATGGATTTCTGCTTCGTCGGTTGTACATATGAATTTATCCCGGTAAAAAAGAGTCTCTGGAAGAGAGGGAAAAGTCTGGGAAAATATTGAAAAATCGCAAATTAATCAGCGCGTTTTCTGAGCATGGATGGCAGATAAAATTTTCCCGTATACTTTCCATCTCTTGAGCAATTAATCAAACCCTTTCAGATGGAACGACTTAATGGATACCTGACGGGCCCCAAAACCCCCGGCACACTTCCTAATTAATTAACGTGAAAGCGTCTAAAGCTGGGCTCTTTAGGGATGAGGATAGGGGGCCTAAATGGGGTGCTTCCGCTGAGATAATTTGCTACCCCTCAGCACATTGCTCCTGGTCGGGTTAAGGGGCGAATAAATAGTTGAAGAGGGGATTTCGGAGGAATGCGGATATAGATGGATTCGCCATCTCATGCCGATTAAATTAAATCCTTGTTACGGTACAGCAGCAGCTGGGCTCATTGGAAGATATCAATTTGTTTCGAAAGCCTCTGTCTTCCTGCCTCGGGGAAATTCCCGAATGAGAGACACTTAACAAGCGCGCACCTGATTTAATTAAGAAACCCACCAAATTTAAGCGATTCCATTCCAAACTGACAGAAGTGGGATCCACCGTCGAGTTTACGATGTTGGCAAAAATTACTCTCAAGTGAAAACGTCCTCCCGTGTAAGTCAATACGGCACTAATCCCCGAAATCCTTCTTAAAAGCAAACAAAATTTGTGTGATCTTCTGCGTATTTATGTCGTCAAATATACCCCTTATCTCATATATCCTCCTTGTGCCCGACAGAGCAACAGGATGAGTCTGGTGAGGGTTTAAAGCATCTTTTTTCATTCTTTCATCCCCTCCCCGAAATAGCTCAGTTATTTAAAAGAGATAAAAAGTTTGCAAAGTATCCGTTCTCCCCCGTGCTGAGCTCCCCTTTACGGCCGCTGTATTATCGCAAATGTTTTCCATTAATCACTTAGCAGACTGAGTCCCTCCTAAGCTGAGGGAATGGGGCTCCACATGAGGACGAGATTGGGGCCTCTACTCCAGCATCTGGCAAAGCACCACTCCAGTGCCTGGCTTAAGTCCAGCGAATGGTGAAGGCTGCCAAGATAAATGTTAGTCTTCACATCGGAGCAGCTTTCCACCAAAAACATCCCCAAAAAAATCAATTACGCCACCGAGGAAAGGATATACAGAATTTTAATTTTATTTTGAAGTTGAGAAAAATCGACTTTTAATGTTTTTGGAATAATTTTGGAAGTACACTGTGCAAATTAAAAACCGGGACACTTTTTTATAGCTGAAAATTAGTGCTTTTAGGGTTCCGTACCTCGAAATGAAAAAAATTACGACAATTACGTCCGTCTACCCTGTCTATCCCTAAAGACCCTTTTTCTCATATCGAGTTGAACTTAATACCAAATACTAAAGTCTATAACAAGGCAATCAAAAGATACGACCTTTCAAAGTGTATTTTCATTATTCACAAGTAAAGAAAAAAATTATTAATTTCTACTTCTATGGGTTAAACAATTTTTTTTTTAAAATTTCCAAAAGTTGTTCAATTTCCGATACCCAGTAACCCCACAAAATTCTTATATCTAATTTTTTAACACTCCATATAATGTTATGAAACCCTCAGGGGGCGAATCATACTCGCACTTGCCCGTCTTTTTTAAACAGGAGGTGTCTTGCTAAACTGCACTCCAAAGAAAAAAACAAAAATTTGGTTAATCAAGCAATCGGAACTCATTGGAAAATTATAAACATTTCTGTGGGAGCAGAACCAAGCTTTATAAGGGCAGTTAAAACAAAAACGTTTGGCAATTGTTAGAAAAAGTATTTATTCAATAAAATCGAGCGTACAGCCGGGGAGGTCAGCGCAAAACAAAAACATGACCGCGCACACATCAAGTCAAGTTCAAAAAGGGACGAGGACGCCGCCGCGTGGATTCAAGTGGTGACGGTCGAATCGCACAACTCGTGCAGTTCTTAAAAGAGTGCTGCCACGCAGCAAAGTACTGCCCCAACACTTCCCCTTGATACGATGAGTCATCACATCCTCGCAGATGGAATTGAACCCCCGTCAATTCGCCGCATTCCGCACAGGTTGACACATCTCTCAATCGCCGGTCTTGGAAGTCCCTTGGTCAACATATCCGCAGCATTATCGCCCGATGGAACGTGCTGAACACTAAGACGTCCGTTCTCCAAACACTCTCGCACGAAGTGATGACGAACATCTATATGTTTACTTCTCGCGTGAAAAACTGGATTTTCTGCGAGCCTCTGCGCACCAAAATTGTCGTTGTATATCACTATATCAGTCAAATCGTTAAATCCCAACTCTCCTAAGAATGCTGACCAGTGAATCGACTCCTTAGCTCCTTCTGTAAGGGCCATGTACTCGGCCTCGGTCGAAGAAAGTGCAGCCGTCCGTTGCTTTTTAGAGTCCCATGAAATTGGGCACCCACTTAAAACAAAAATATTCCCAGAATAGGAATGACGATCATTGGGGCAATTTCCCCAATCAGAGTCGACGAATCCCCGGAGCTGCTTGGCATCAACTGCATACATCAATCCGAGAGTAGATGTCCCCTTTAGATACCGCAGGACACGCTTCGCAGCGGTCCAGTGAGCCTTTCCATAGCAACTGTTAAATTGCCCCAAATAGCTGGCGGCAAATCCAATATCCGGCCTCGTAGTCAAAGCCAAATAGGTCAAGCTTCCTACAAGCTCGCGATAAGGAACATCCACGTCTAACTGTTCAGACTGCAGCCCCCTACGTAATTTAGTATTATTATCGACAGGAGTACTCACCGGGTTAGCATCTGTCATGTTGAATCGCCTAAGCAAATCGGCAATATATCCCTGCTGACTCATGACGACGCCTTTATCACTTTGGCTGAATTCCACTCCCAAGCAATATCGAATGCGCCCCATGTCCTTAATTTCGAAGCTTTCAGATAACTTCCTTCCCAGCTGATCTATAAGTCTCTGGTTTCTTGATGCAACTACAATGTCGTCCACATACACCGCTATCAGAATGATATCCTTCCCTCGACCCCTATGGTACAAGCATGGATCACCATTTGATGCCTTGGCACCGAAACTTAGAAGAACCTCGCGCAATCTGGCATGCCACTGCCTTCCAGCCTGTCGCAATCCATAAAGCGACTTTTTAAGGTGGCAAACCTTATCACCCTTACCGATATCAGCCAGCATACTAGCCGCCTTCTCTCTGATTTTGTCATCGGCTTCACCGTTAACCATGATTTCCAAGATTTCCCTCAAATATTTAGGCTGCTCCATCAGGACTCTCTCCTGTAGTTCACCATTTAAGTAGGCAGTCGTCACGTCAAACTGTCTGATGGTCATACCATACTTTGCTGCCAAAGCGCTGAGAAAACGTATAGTACTGAGACGAGCGACAGGCGCGAAAGTTTCCATGAAATGAATCCCAGGTCGCTGAGCGAAACCTTAGGCGACCAGACGAGCCTTCCGCCGCTCCAAAACACCATCGGAAGTATGCTTGTTGCGAAGGACCATCCTGCTGCCAATTACCAACTCCCCTTCGGGTCGGTCCGTTAACACCCATGTATCATTCCTGATGATCGAACGTACCTCCTGAACCATAGCGTCCCACCACTCCTTTGAGTTGGGACCATCTATAGCCTGCTTCATAGGAAATTCAGCCAAAAATACCTGTTCAGAGACATCCGCCGTCTCCACAAGATGTACATCTCGCTGGAAAAACTTCCTCGGTCGACCTCGTCGTCCCGTCCTGATTCTCCTCGGCCTCCCTGATGTCCTCTGATGAATCTGTGTATCAACTGCTGCTGCCGGCGTGTTCATCTCGATGTCACCGGATGCTGCTTCCCCTGAATCGGTGCGACCCTCAACCGAAGGAATCCGTTCGATGTCCAAGGAGTCAGGCCCTACAGCTCGAATGTCAGAACCCGCATCTCCACCAGCTTCGCCAGGCATAAATTCCTCGAATTTATCAACATCCGATGAAACGAGACCAGAAAACTTAACGTCTCGCGACACTATCATGACCTTACTCTTGGGTAACCAAACCCTGTACGCCTTGGATTCTTCAGAGAATCCCACCAGAATGCCCTCCTTACAACGAGATTCCAGCTTACCTTTCCCAGGCGTTCGATCAAGACAATACACACGAGATCCGAAATCGCGTAAATAGTTAACGTCAGGAACCCTACCGGTCCAAACCTCGTATGGCGTCTTTCCATTAAGAGCCCTCGACGGACACCTATTCCTGATGTGGTTGGCCGCATTTAAAGCTTCAGCCCAAAAACACGGAGGAAGTCCCGCCTGAATTAACAAACATCGCGCCGTTTCTATCAAGCTCCGATTCTTACGCTCGGCGATGCCGTTCTGTTCCGGGTTATACGGCACTGTCAGACGCCTCGTAATACCTCGCGACCTCAAATATTTCTTGAACTCTCCGCCCGTATATTCTCGGCCATTGTCCGTTTGAAGGCACTTGACTTTGCGGCCCTTCTGATTCTCGACCAAAGCCACATATTGTTTAGTCGCCTCATAAACCTCGTCTTTGGTTTTGAGAAAACGCACCTCGCACCATCGAGACCTATCATCAATGAACTCGACAAAATACTTTGCCCCGCTGAACGAATCCACTCTCATCGGCCCGCACACGTCAGAATGTATCAATTCCAACAATTCCGATTCCCGACATGAATATTTCGGAAACGGTTTTCGGCACATTTTGCCCTTCAAGCAAACGTCACACTCTGCCACGTCTCCCAGCTCATTCCGCCTCAATCCACGAACACTGCCCGTCCGCTGAGCTTCCCGAAGATCTGACATATTTAAATGTCCTAACCGCCGATGCCATGAAATGTTCGGCAAAACACCTCCCAACGCGACACCCGCAGACTCTTCGCGCTCACGTACGTAATATAAGCCGTTTATTTTGTCCGCGACGAGTATCTACTGTCCGCTCGAATTCAGTACATTCGCAATGTTGCCTTCAAAAATTACCCTATGGCCCCTGTCGGTTATCTTTCCGACTAATATTAGGTTAGTGCGAAGATTTGGCACGCGCAAAACATTATTTAAGGAAACCTCCTTGGTGTGTCCGAATGCGCTAGCCACAAACTTGACCGTGCCCTCGGCAACACTAACCGTCGACTGATCAGTGGCCAGGTTGAGTGTACCACGCCTTGAATTTGCAACTTTGTCAAACAAAACACTGTCACCACATAAGTGCGAGGTGGCTCCACTGTCAAGACACCAACCCTGCCTCTGTTCCGTTGAAACCGAATTCGCACACAAAGACACCTGATCACTCCTATGTGTCTCGCTACGACACTGTGCCGCCTTGTGGCCTAACAACCCACACTTGAAGCACCGAATTCTTTTTCCTTTGTTTTTATTATGCACCCTGACACTCGGGCTCCTTCGTGTAGTGCCCACGTACATCGCGCCCGACGTTGATGCCCCCTCTCTCCGATGAGCCTCGTATTCCTCTATAATTTTTACACGTAGGGCATCGGGACTGGGAAGATTATCCCGCGATTCAACAGCCACACGAAAATTGCCGTAACTTGCCGGTAAACTGTACAATAACGCGATGGCCAACACATCGGGATTCACATCGACACTCAGGTCCTGCAACTTGTCGACCGCGTCGAAGAATTTCGCGACATGTTCGTGCACGTCTCCGCCTTCGTCCATGCGGTGCAACATAATCTGCTTGAGTAAAGCAGCCTTTCGCGCAGGTCCCTTTGACCGGTATACCGACTCTAGCTTGAGCCAGACCTCTCGCGCCGTTGCACACCCCTTCACTTGCTTTAGCTCCCCGGAGCTTATGCTTAAAACGATATCGGACCGCGCCTTGCTGTCGCCCTTTTGCCAAGCCGAAATGGCCGCCGCATTCACCTCATTATTGGGGATCGGCTCGGGCTTCACATTTATGCCACTCACAAAGTCCCATTCGTCGTTTTTAATTAGCAATGCTTCGACGTGAATTCGCCACGTGTCATAGTTCTCCCGGTTCAGCAGCTCAAGCCGCGACACGTTCGCGAAACTCATATTTCCGACACGGATCACAGAATCAAAGAAAATTTCGCACTAATGCCCTGGATGCTCTGGGTGCTCTGGGTGCTCTGGGCCCATAACCTGTGGGAGCAGAACCAAGCTTTATAAGGGCAGTTAAAACAAAAACGTTTGGCAATTGTTAGAAAAAGTATTTATTCAATAAAATCGAGCGTACAGCCGGGGAGGTCAGCGCAAAACCAAAACATGACCGCGCACACATCAAGTCAAGTTCAAAAAGGGACGAGGACGCCGCCGCGTGGATTCAAGTGGTGACGGTCGAATCGCACAACTCGTGCAGTGCTAAAAAGAGTGCTGCCACGCAGCAAAAAACTGCCCCAACAATTTCGTTTTTGGAATTTTCTCTAATAAAAACTATTGTAGTTAGATGATTACTTTTTTCTTTATATTTCTTACAAGGAAATGTTCTCAGGTGTGTCTCACCGATTTTGTTGAAATTGAAATATGTTATAGAGTATCGAAAAATAAGATACACGTATTTTTTTTTTATCTGCGAATACGCACATTTAGGGGGTGAAAACCACCCCTAAAGTTTATCCCCAAAAACAGTTTTTCCTAAATATTTCAAGTTCTAGGATTTTTTCGAATGAAACAAAATGGAAATGATCCCCCCGATTCTACATAAAAGATTTTTAATATATCTCTTAACCTCTTAAATTTCTCAAATAAGAGATATTAAAAAATTTGATATTCTACATTAAAGTTTTTGGAGAAATTTTAAGTTTTAGAGATTAAGAGGTTTTGGAGAATCGGAACGCTATGAAATTCAAACAAAGTATGCTGTGATTTTGGGTAAATATTTCATATCGGTGATAGTGAAATGAAAAAAGTGCATTTAAGGGGGTAAATACAATTACACGGGCAAAAATTGCGCATTAGAAATCATTTTTTTCACAAAGAAGATTTAATGCAATCATTGTAAAACTTTGTACACTTGTTAAGGTATAAATGAGGAATGCAAAAAAATTTTTTTTTAATTTTTGAAAACAAAATGGCGGCTGTACGCAGCGTGAAGTTGACCTACAAAAAAAAAAAAAAAATGCAACCACTCTGGGCGTCGTGTTATTGATCTGTAACAGCCCATAATAAAAATTTGGCTTAAATATATATGTAATTTGTCGGTAAACCTCAAAAATTAGAAAAAAAATAAAAAAAATTCTGCGTTTGGTAGAAGTTTTTGTAAAAAATCGATAATTTTCACTATTTTTTCAGCCATTTTTGCATTAATAATTCAATTTTGCAACAACAAATTTCAAAACAATTGGGTTTACAGACAAGCCTAAGGTATAAAGAAGAAACCCTAAAAATTGTTAAATTGGACAAGTAGTCTTCGAGTAATCGTGGTTGCAAATTTTAAAAATGTTGTTTTGAGAAAAACGCGTTTAAAGTTTTGAAAACCTGCTGTGCGCTAGCGTTCTCGAAAAATGAAGAAAAAATATATAAGGAGTTCGATTTTGGACCTGAAACTTTTTAGAGCGGGAAATTTCCGAACTTTTTAGAGGAACAAAAAAAATCGATTTTTTTAACCTTCTAATTGTATTTACCCCCTTAATATTCCATAGAATTTGAAAAGCTGGGAATATAAGCTGAAGAACAAAAAGAGATACATAATTTCATCATTTCAATCATGGATATCTCTAATCTCCGAAAAGCCAAGATTCACCCTGGGGTTCTATCTTCTGAATATGACGACGAACGGCGAAAGTCATCCCTATTCCACTGTCATGAAAGCTTCCGGGGTACCTTACATTAACGGCCAAAAATATTCAATTTGAGTCGCAAACCTGAAGTTTAAAATAAATTTAATAAAATTTTAAAATCCAAATTCATACCGCTTCCACATTAATGTTACAGAAACCTTTTTCTGTTTGGATGTGCTCGTGGCGGGTGCATTTCGTTTGAAACGGCAGGGGGTATTATAGCTATGTGGGTGCAGTCTATACACCCTACTATATTTTCTATCCCGAATTTAGAACGAAAACTATTTTTTACCTCATTTATTTCCGAATTAGTTGAAGGGACCTTAACGTAAAAATTTAAATGTTCTATTATTAATTGCGAAACATAAGTAATACACCTTGAAATAGAGGATAGAGTATTCTCGAATATTTCTGGTTATCAACAGGTTTAAGAAGAGCATCTCTAGGTTTAAAAGCAATTCGTTAAGGTATTCTAAGATTTCGTATGAATGATGTACTGGACACACAAAAAGGATCAGCGATATCTCGCAGATTCCTTCACACGATTCTTTGAGAATGTTTTCAAAAAATTCTTTTGATTGCTGTGAAATGATGACATAATTTCTTTAAATCACCTCCTACAATTTGAAAAGTCAGTAAAGAAGTTATTTCTGTCATGAGCAAATTGGTCGTTCACCCTCTGTCTATTTAAATAAATTATATAAACTACAGTATTTTAAAATTAAAATTAAATAAAATCTTCAACTTCTGCGGTGTCATGTCTCATGACCATGATGTATATTGGCGATTTTGATAATTCCTGTTTTGGATGCTTTTGTTTCTATAATTTAGACCACGACTGGTATTAACGAATACATATTGTAACTTACAATCGATTTGTATTATTTGCTATATGTATCATCGATAATTATTGTATAATTTAATGTGATATGGCACATCGACTTATTTATTGAAAGTGTTTTACTTTAAGCCAACAAAATTATTAACATAAAAAATGTAAATATGTATTATATACGGCCTGTTTCTTCCCAAATAAATAAATAAATAAACATAAAGTCATATGCATATTCAATACTTTCATTCAATAATTTCATTTCTTTCCTGATTTTCGCGAAACTTGTTAAAAATTATCAGTAACAGCACTTCTTCTCTCGCTATCACTTTATTTTAAATGTCAATATATTATAACAGCTCCCCGACGAGGTCCTCTAAACTTAAGAGGTTTCCTAGGCTAAAAAAGACTATTACACTTTGTTTCAGAATACGAAAATCTCTTAACAAAAGTCTCCACAAATAATAAGAGATCAGCTGATTACTGACTTCTCTTAAATGCTAAAGTAGAATACGAATTTCTGTTAACTGATTTTTGACAACGATATAAAAGGTTAAGAGCTAATAGCTTTTATGTAGAATCGGGGGGGATGTCTCATAAATATACTAATCTTTTGTAAGCAATCCGGTTCCCGGATTTTGTTAATTTTTTATTACAGAAAAACGATTTTTTTTTAATATTTTTTCGTCACAAAAATAACAGTTTTAGTTAAAACTCATTGACAAATATTTGTTAACGACTACGATTTTGAAAATTAAAGTTGACGTGTTTTTGGGTTTTCTTAAAACAACCCCTAGCACTAATACGTAAATGATGTATAATTCTTTCAGACATCAGTTTTTTCGTGAAAATCAGTATTAAGGGGTTTTTGGAATCGCTGATTACGAATCTGATTTTAAATTTAAAATATTCAAAATGCCGGATCCAACATGGCGGACAAACTTTTGAAAAATACACCAATTTTTATATAAAAAAACAAAAAGAAAATAAATAAAAGTACCCACTAAATGTTCGTATCCGCAGATAAAAAAAAAATACGTGTCTTTTATTTTTCGATACTCTATAACATATTTCAATTTCATCAAAATTGGTGAGACACACCTGAGAACGTTTCCTTGTAAGTGTAAAAGAGAAATAACATTGAAATATGAATAAGTTTTTTATTATTTTTTGTTATCTTTATTTTTCATACTTTTTTATTTATAAATTATAATAATAATACTATATGACTGAAGTTATTTCTTAATAAACCCGATTATTCGTTTACCTATATATTAATTTATTATAATTATTATTTTTTAAACTAAAAACTATATTTCAGAAAAACCAACTTCAATTAAAATTTAAATCTAAAATTGCTATTATTTATATTTTCCATAAGTTTTTACCAAATCGTCTTTAACACTTTTATTAATTATTTTTGTCTAATTAAATTCCACAAGTTTATAGTTTTAAAAACAGTACCCGAATTGATTAACGTTAGCTAGTATTTTAAAGTTGATTCAAAAAATACAAACGCGATATTTATTAATTTCTTTATTTCCCATCTACAGGTTAAAAATGAATAAATAATAAAAAAACTGCTCATATAATAAATTACATAAAAAATTATAGGAAATGAAACCTATTCGATTAATACGGAGAGGACATAATTTACCGCGTAAAAAAATTCTGCATAAATTGAGGGACAGGTATACATTACTTTTTTTAAAGAATGAAATTTTTAATATAAATGAATTGCTTATTTCAGTTTCTCTCTTTTTTAAAATAACTTAATATATGTACGTATTTTTTTAGTATGGTAAATATCTCTTTTTTTTAGAATACACTTCTTAATTATCTCATTCTCTGTTAAAGATCTCCTCTTTTCTGTGCGACCTTTTCAGCGAAAACTCTGTCTGGGACGTATTCCTTCGAGACACAAAAGGATCGAAATCTTTTGTATGTGATGCTTTTGAGAATCTTTTGATTTAAAACTTCCGAAGAGTTTCGAATTGCCATAGACGCCCCGAATCACAGAAGTTTGTAGACAAACCATACAAACAATAGTCAAACATTTGCCGCTGTTTGTGTAGTTAGAACACATGAAAGGATGTTTGCATGTGAAACTTTCAAAGGGAACACCCCGAAAAACAAAGACATCTTCGGAGAAGCATTAATTTTCGGTATTTTAATGATTTCCTGATTGAGGAAGGAAGGTTCTTAGAATTATTCACCCGGGGAAAGGATTCTATCCTTGCCCGCCCGCCTAGCAGCGCTCAATCCAAATTCAGAGAATTGAGCTTGTGATTGTGGGGAAATTGATTTTAAAATTGAATTCAAACCCTTTTTGGCTGAGAGCCTTCCTGTAATACTGTTCCCTTTTTGAAGTACTACGAGAACATGTCCCAAACAGAGTCCCAACGGTAGTGGAACTAAATTACTGGAACATGACATAGGATTTATTCAATTTCTGGATAAATTAAGAGAATTTGTCTTTACCTTTACTTATTGCCTTGGGATATTATCTGCATCTACAGCTTTCACTTTATCTTAACTTAATTAATTGTCTCACATGTTGCATTATAAAAATAGCTTTTACAATATAAACAATTCTAATTTGTTTTTAAAAAAAATAGTATTAAGAAAAATTACGTGTACAATTTTCAATCTTAATCCATTGTCTTTAAAAATTATTGGGGTAATTACTAACGCTTCGAAATAAAGGATACCTGAAGTTTTTGAAATCTTGTTTTTGCTCGTTTTAGCAACCTTAACATAGTACACAATTTGCAATATGCCGTGGAACATACTAGATGCTCTTATACCAGTATTACAGACTGTAAAAGCACCTAGGGAAAACAATTGAATTTTAAAATATGTAAATAGCAGCTATTGATTTTGTTGTTGAATTGAATTGAACTGCACTGACCGTTTTTTTCGAGCAGAATCACAATCGTACAATCTCAAATTTGCTGAATTAATTTGTAGGATAAAATCTATCCAGGTCACTAGGAACTAAGATTTCGGAATTCACTTTGCCTGAGTCAACATTGTCACAGAAATCGCAAGAACTCAGAGAGACTCCTTAATATACCTTAGCCAAGTCATTTAACCAATCTACGTAGAAGCAATTGCAGAAGTTCCCTAATTTCGTAAATGCGTTCAGTCCCCACCAAGCAGGAGAATAAATTTTCCCAGTCATTCCCAAATTGGGGACATCGACGACTTCTCAAGAAGGAGCTATCTTCTGCTAGAGCCCGTGGGAAGCAATCTGACGTCTCTACAACGAGGATCCTGGTCACTAAGCATTTGATTCAATTACCACAAGGAGAGTGAGTCCCTTCTGGCCATTTCGCCAAAAACCAAAAGACTACGACACGACGGACAACCACAACCAGGACCAGGACCAGGAGCCGGGCTGCCTTCCTTCGTCCTTGTCCTTGTCTTAAGAGGCTATTGCCATTAAGTGAAAATCACTTTATGGTTAACTTCTGTCGTGCGTGAAAAGCGGACACGCACTCGAGAACTTTTAATGAATTTGCCCGATAATTGGATTATGGATTTTCTCACTATCGAATGTCCTGCAACTATCCACGGGGTAATTGAGTTCTGGGGGGAACTTGGGAAGTTGGGATGTCGGGGTTGAAAAGACACATCAGCTCTAGCCACCTTATCGAGTCGGACGTCCCCAGCAGCAACAGCTTACGAAAACTTTGAGATAAATTTTTGAGCAGAATGGCAGAGGTCTGGATGTGCATAAATAACCCATGAATAGCGCTCGTCCTGAAGCTCCCCCGGGAGCAAAAGTGTGTACAATCAACCCTTTACTAACTTAACTATTGTTGCGAACATTAAAAAGTTTCCACCCTCTCGACAACTTCAAAATTACACTGTGTCGGGTTAATGTCAGTTAAGCCGTATTGTTGGAGTAGAGAGGCCTCGATCATGCCTCGCTTGTGGAGTTGGAGACTTCGTATTTGTCGAGTGGAGCGCTTTATCAGGCATGCTCTTCCCCCCCCCCGCTCGACTTTATTTGCTTTGTTCACACTGACTTATTTTTCTGGTCCTAACTCCTGAGGACGAATTTGCCATGTTTTGTTTGCCTTGTCTTTCACAAACTCCACTCGTACTGTCCTTGCGACTTGCGAGACCTAACGTCGTCGTGTCGGCTAAACTTTTCGGCTACCCTGTGGGATGGGAATTTCTTTTGAGGAACCACTCTCTGGGGCAAGAGGGAATTTTGTGAAAGCATTTTTGGAGCTCCTTTTGCTTCCGGCCATTTACGGGAAACATTTTTGGAATATCTTTTAAAATTTTACACATCTCTGGAGCCTAAGTGATAAGACTAATTCTGTTCTAAATTATACAAGTTTAAGAAATCAGACTATTGATAATGGTAGACCGGTAGAAACAATTTCAATATAATCTTGTTTTACAAGAACAAAAATACCACAGTTGAAAATTTTGCATAGGATTCCATAGGGAATTTTGCTTAAAGTCAGCTAAACTTTAAAACGTTTGAACTGAACAAATCAATTTAAAGCCCATTCTTTAAAAGTTTTAAAGTCAAATAATTTTGTAACTTAGAAATAAGAAAAAAAACAATTTTTTTTTACTCCTACCTAGAAATTTTGTGGGAAATACCTAAAAGAAAATTCCCTGAAAAGTTGAGTCCTTAATATAAATATTAAGTGCTCGACCAAGGCGTGCAAAGATTTCCCGTTTAAAATACACGTAAACTTTGATTTTTTTTTCAAAATATGGTATAATCTTGGTCAATGGTAGGGTTTCTTCAGAATTGAATGCTCTACAAAAGTGTCCATTGCGGCGTAACCCTAACTCCCACCAGTGAGGTAGTACGGGTCACTAAACCCAATTTGTTCATGAAATTCACGTTTTTTTGCCCCTATCTCGTAAATAGCAAGAGCTACAGAAAAAATGTAAATGACAAACTTGTAGGAAATTCAAATTCATACAAAAAAGTTCTGAAACACCAAATCGCTAACATCGATATTTCTTGAGATATTGGGCTTTGAAATTGAGGTAGTGTGAAATTTTCATGGATTATTGAGCTAAATTGTAGAAACACCCTAAATTGGTAAACACCTGAAATTTTAAAGCACCCTAAATTCGTTAAATCGAAACTTATGGTAGAAAGATTTCATGAAAATCAGGAATTACAAGAATTAATATTATGATTGGATAATTCTACAGCTTGATTTCGTTATTGAACGCCTTTAAATACAAGCTTCCATAATTCGATTTATTTTCCTAGTAACCTCAAAAGGTCGAATTTCTGTGTAATCATTCGTTATATCATATTACGAGTCTTTAACTTTTAAAACCCAACCAGAAAAACCTTTTAGATGTTTAATATAAATAAATTCAAAACATCATCCATCAATTTTCCCATCTGGCAGTTGACACACAAAGCTACGACCACAAGCCCTATGAGGGCAAATATTATTACTACACCCGAGTATCTTTGCCATTTAGCCATATTTGAAAATTACTGAGTAATTACAAATAAATCATAGATAATTATGACTTAAAACATGTTTCTGGTCTCCCCCATAGCAAATGTGCAGAAACAACCTCTGGCTGTGGTGCGAATGGGCCATTTTCCCATTATCAAAGTCCTTTAAATTCGCAATAACTCGTAAATCAGTGCCGAGCATATATTTAAAATTTGCAACAAAAGCAGCACGTTGCCGTGGGGCGGGTAGTTTTTTACGACTACAGTGTGGCGAGCTGCGAGCATTTTATAGTCAGTCCCATTTGGCTGCCGGATACTAAACCCGCTGCCGAATTAAACAGTCAATTAATTCCATCATGAATTAATAGGGTCCCGGAGCAGCCCGGAGATATTCCCTATGGAAATTTCGTTCTGCTTGCAGAGACAGGGTGCCTGTGATTAAAATTCCTGCACATTTCGTTATAATTTACACCCTGTGGCACGATACGGAGGACTCCTCGGCCAGGATGGGGTCATGCTAATTTTTTTCCTGTATATGAATCCAAAGTGGCGAAATGTTTCGTAGAAATTCCCCCCATCGTCGGTCGTCGTCGTCGTCGTCGTCGGTTGAGCCATTAGTTTTGGGTCCCTGGGTGGGCCTCCTCCTGGTATAGCAAAGACATTTTTCAGGACTCCGGCTGAATAATGAATTCAATGGAATTTCAAGCCCTAGGACTGAGGCGACAGCCTCTAGAACCATTTTTAGTCTGTCGTCCCGAATGGAGCCTTGGACACCACCGGGGAAAATGGAATGGTGATAGAATTACAAGACGAAATTTATGCTATTTCTGCCTGCTGTTAGTATATACATTACACAAATTACCATTCTTTTTATTAAGGTCATTTCCGTCGTTAATTTGCAAGAATCCTTTAATGTCCACCCACTTGTCAGTAAGCCTCGTCGCTTGAGACATCTCAATGGTCTGTTAAACGTTTCACAGCTAAGTAGGGCAGAAAAGGTCACCAGAGGCGTCTGGGTCAGGTCCACCACGTCCAGGTGAGGTGGGTATTGTTCGAAAAATCCGAAAAGATCACGGTCCTCCGGGCCTGTCACAATAAGCCTTCGAATGAGACGCAGACGGTCGGCCCGGCCCGGCCCGGCCCCACCTCGACGGGGTATCTGTTGCGATTGCCTCGGTCTCGGGGCCAATTTAAATTGCAAATTTGTGATTGCTTGTTGGACCGAGATTGCTACTGACCCTTCAGCGTAAACAGTTCATTCGAGAGAGATTTAATCAAAAATTTGAAATCACAATCAATCAATCCTGTTTACAAGGACTTACAATTTGATGGACATACGAAATTTTTAATTAAGGTGTGAAAGATATGACTGAAATTCTTGTTTTTAATACATTTTATTTTTTTTATATATATTGTCAGTCTCTTTAAGGAAAATATTCCAATTTATTTTTTGAAATAGATACATTTTTTCCTAGAATTAATTGTGTCAAGATCAAGTTACATATTGTATTCTTGTTTATTTAATTTATTGTTTTATTTAACAGGTAAATCTCGCCACAAGCTTTAATATCATATAAATTGTGTAATGTAATAAATTGATGGGTTTAATTTAAGTTAAAGTTTTTTTTCCATTTTACAGCTTTTAAATAAAAGCTTTTTTTTAAATCCTTTTTTACTATGTATTAATTTATTTTTTATTTTTTATTTTTCGCTAGACATATTTCTTACAAGGAAACGTTCTCAGGTGTGTCTCACCGATTTTGATGAAATTGAAATATGTTATAGAGTATCGAAAAATAAGAGACACGTATTTTTTTTATCTCCGGATACGCACAATTAGGGGGTACTTTTATTTATTGTTTTTTTTTTTTTAATAAAAATTGGTGTATTTTTCAAAGTTTGTCCGCCATGTTGGATCCGCCATTTTGATTTTTTTAAATTTAACATCAGATTCGTAATCAGCGATTCCAAAAACCCCTTAATACTGGTTTTCACGAAAAAACTGATGTCTGAAAGAATATATATCATTTACGTATTAGTGCTAGGGTTTGTTTACCCCCTTGAGGAGCTTTTTTTACGAAAACCCAAAAACACGTCAAAATCGTATGTAAAAAAATATTTTTAACTCAAACTGTTATTTTTGTGCGTATCCGCAGTTAAAAAAAAACACTCTATAACATATTTCAAAATCGGTGAGACACACTTGAGAACGTTTCCTTATTAGTCTGTTCATTTCATTTAATGCAAACCTTTTTATTTGATGAGTTAGTTAAGAAAATTCTGTCCGCCACCTTAGAGCGACGGCCATATTGAATTTAGGGTGATGTCACTCACTTTATTAGTTTCTACTTTTCAAGCCCTTTCATTTGATATCTACTTTAATTTGATACCTTTATTAAGGAAGTTAACAACAAAATTTAATCCGCAATCTTGTAGCCTCGGCCATTTTAAAATGACGTCACTCATTTTATCGTTTCCTACTCTTCAAACTATTTCATTTGATATCCATATTAACAGGGTTGACAAAATATATACCATATGCCATTTTGTGTCTTCGGCCATTTTGAAAATATTACAATATTATTACATTGTCACCAAAACTAAAGGAGTATGCAAAATTTCAGCAAAATCGGTTGGGAGGAAATGGTTCAAAAATCAGTTGCAAGATTTGACCTAAACAAGCAAATATATGTATAATATATAATATTAATACATACAAACATTGCAAGTTAAATAAAAGCTTGTAAAAAGCAGTATTTAATAAATATGATAATAATAACTAATAAAAAGTATTAATATAAAACAAGGTCTCGGTCACTCCAGGAGCGGGCCAGGGATCAATATAAATTATTACTCTTAAATATCACAGGTCAACATTTTATCTAGGCTTGTGCATGGAAATCGAAGATGGTAACCTAGGGTTTTTGGGGTCGCTGATTACGATGAGCGGGTCGGTTAGGCTCCATCACGTCAAGTTCAAAGTCATTTGAAGGTCAAACGGTCAAAAAACCTTCTAAAAATCTGAAAAAAATTCATAGACGTGTTTTTGAGGTCGCTGAATCCGAATCCGGTGTTCATTTTTACTTTGCATGCATCCTCGAGGTCATTCAAGATCATCTTAAGACAGGTATTCTGGTTCTGTGGCACAATTGTGCATTTCGCAGATTGAAATTGTTCAATTTTTTCATTTGGATTGGAAGGTTTTTTGATCGTTTGACCTTCGAATGACCTTGAACTTGACGTGATGGAGCCTAACCGACCCACCCAAAAACCCTAGGATACCATCTTCGATTCCCATGCACAAGCCTAGATAAAATGTTGACCTGTGTATTTAGCGGCTACAAAAATTAAATAACTTTTGAATCATTAAAAAGTAAATAAATTTAAACTATTGGTTATTTGATGTTAAATTACCTGCCGTTGTTACAGGGCAAAAAATTAACGAGTAAGTAAAGAAAATTTCAAAACATCAACGTCTTTTTCTAGAAAATAATTTTCGGAATTTTTGGAGCTTCGGATTTAGGTTTGAGTCCACGACTGCTGCCCGAATTTCGTTCTTATACGAACGAAAACTCAAGTTAAGAACTTTTTCTTATTAGCTTAAACATTTTTTTCAATAATTGCTTTTCAAACGTCTTTAAAATGAAATAAATTATAAATTCTGTAAATATTTTATACCAGCGAAAAGTAAATAAAGGCCGTTTCGGAGCAAAAAAGCGGTAAACAAACATGAAATCCGACACCCAAACCGTCCATCCCGAAGTTATTGCCATTTGCATCGAAAACATCACCACCGCCAAATTGACGGGCCGAAAATGCGAGAGCCAAATGCCATGATAAATAAAAATTTATGAGCAGCCAAAAAAATTTTCCTGCCATGGAGCGATGAGCAAATAAGTGGGCAGAAACGGCGGCTTTATGGCGTGCAAGATAGCTGCGAAATGTGTTCAGCATTGAAAAAACATTAGCAACGGACGTCCGTAGGTGAAAAAAACGCCGTAAAAATTGCGATAAGAGTGTTTTGTTTTGACATTTGCGAACGCGTTTTTTGACACTTGCGAGAGTTTGGCGTTTTCCCCGTTTGTCTTTCAGCGCTGGTCCCAATCTCCGGACGATTGCAACTTCCCGCGAGAACATTTTATCGAAGTTTTGTGGCCTTTGTGGCGTTCGTAATTGATCGCCGCTCGTGAATTCAACTTGCCACGAATCTGGGCAACCGGACGATTATTTATGCGGGCGAGTTTATGTGATGTAACAGTGGAAATTTTTCGATTAAAATTTGTTGTTTTTCCATCCGAAGGATTTCTAATTTCTTCGACGGACGGATTTTTTTGACTCGTTTCGCTTTTGCTGGCGTAATTGACTCGGCTACTGTGGCTGACAAAAATTTGTGTTGTGCAAGGGGCGTCTGCTGAATGTGAGGGGCCCTTTTGGTGGGCTCTAGCTAGAGATCGGTTCGTCCAGTCCACCGTCTTGGACCGTATTTACCACCCGAATTCCCTCCACTGGACGGGAGCTCCAGACGTGCTGTGCAAGTTCCTTTCGTTGACACATATTTCTAGTTTCGCGCCTCCCCAAGCCGAAACGAATTTATTTTTTTTTCACAGGAAAAGCAGGGGACGAAAGTATCGACGCATTTGCGGAATTCACACGCGAATTCCCTGCGAAAAGTGAAAGCTGCCAGGACCAAGAACATAACCTCAAACCTATTAATAACTTTGACGGAGGACTGAGAATGTGTTTTTGTGTTACAGCCATGCCAATGGGACTTGCGGGGTGTTGACACCGCTTTCACGTTCTCTCTTTTAGCCGTGTAATGTGCGCTACAACTCGGCCCCAGTGAAAGAACAGCAGAGGGCACGGCCGGGAATAATGGAGGAGGCGGGCTCCGATTCGGACTACTCCGACTCCTCGGGGAGCATCTCATCCACGGGCTCGTCGTCCAGTGAGAGTCTCGATGATTGCGCCGCCGAGCTAGCGACGATCGCCAAACAGACCCTTAAGCTGCCAAAGGGTCTGTCCGAGAATCCAGCGATTTTCAAAGAATTCTTCTCCATGGACACATGGAGGAGTCTGCCCGACAATTTTCAGGCGTACCTAAAGAACAAATTTCTACCGCACTTCCCTGAGAACAGCGAACTCGAACAGGAGAGGACCCTACAGATGTTGTTCAACAATGAGATCACCCGGTTCGGGCAGTCCCCACTGGTCGATCTCCAGCGAAATTTGGACGAGGGCAGCTACCGGCCAGATGTTTTAGCTCTGAGGAAGAAGATTACTAAAGCTAGACGGCGAGAGTATCGGTTTCAGGAATGCGAACGAATTAGTCACATGGCGAAGGCCTTGATGATATCCAGAGAGAAGCTACTGCGGTCCGCTTACGATGCTCCACCAGGAGCTGTCCTCAAAATCGATCGCATCGTCAATTCAGTGCCTAAGATGACGAACACAGGAGCTGCTGTCAGGGCCAGGAAGAGGTTCCACGAGGAGATCTCGCAGATGGCCAATCAAGTGGGCTTCAACGAGCTGTCTGAAGACGAGACGCAGGAAAATGACTTGTTACCATCTGTTAAATGCACTCCCTTCATTCAGGTATGTAAACTCAGGAACTCGGCAAGTAAAAACAACATACCAAATTCGTACAAAACAAATAACAAAAATACCAATCTCATCTCTATTATTTTCGCAGTTTACAGCTGAGCCATTAAAGATTTCCCCTTTTGTCTCCGAAATTCTAAGATGTGTTATTTATTTAAAATATCACCAATGACTACTTTACAAGAAAAAATGAAAGGGAAAAGACAAAATCGAGTGATAATGGAATTACAAAAGTCTCCTCTTAATACAGATTTTCGATAAATTAAAATCAAAGCGATCACACTTAACATTGAGACAATGTATAAAATTACTTCTTTGAAGGATGCTCGCTGAATAGACTTGAAAAATACCAAGGACCAGGGAGTTTGGTTAAACAGCTCTTTCTCTTTCGAAGACCACATTGACGCAATAGTCTACTCTACTTTGGCTTCGTTCATTGAGAGATATTAAATGTTCCTCTCCTAAGTTTAATTATTTCATACCTTTTTGAGATAGCTTCTTTTTTATTGTAGCAGTAGCATCCGAATAAATCTATGGCTATTCTTTAGAAAAAAAGAAATTCTGTAAATCAAGTTAAATTTATAATTAAAGTATCATCATATTTAATTTTTTCTCTTAAATTTCTATTGTCTTTCATTATATACCTGCCTTCTTAATTATTTCAAATTAGTGCTTAAAATCAAATAAGCGATCAAAAAATCCGAAGCGATCATTCTGTTTTTTTAAAATTGTAAACTGAATTTAAAATCAGATCTCCCAAAAACCTTCAGATGCTCATTTATACGAGATTTAAAAAAAAATTTATTATTCAAAGACCGTCATTTTATGATAATAAATTACCTCCTCCTAAATTGGAAATTTGAGATCATATTTTTATGAGATGTGCAAAGTAGCAAAAATATTTACACTTTTTCTTTATAGACAAGCCCGAGTAATGAAACAAAAATAATTGGCACTATGTGTCGTCGAAATCGAGCGAACAGTTCCCTGCTATCAACAAATCCGGTGATGATCCTGAACGATAGCACCCTCAAGCAAGTTCTGATGGCACATAAGCGACGAAAACTTGAGGAGCCAGTGAGTACACTGAAGAAAACTGAGATCCGTTTTTGTAAGGTGGATAGCCAGCAGTTAGTAGGTCAATCACCTTACAGAAACGAGTCTCAGACTATCCAAGGAATCAAATATTTAAACCCTTTATTACAACCGCAGGACCGTCCTGAGTTCGATACAAACGACATTCGCTTAAGGGATGTCCATGCCAGGGCGCAAATAGTGGGCGGCTACCGAAGAATGGGTCCCGGTCGGCCTCTGGGAAGGAAGTCTCATATGAAATTGAAACAGCAACAGCAGCAGCAGCAACAACAACAGCAGCAGCAGCAGCAGCAGCAACAGCAAGATCAGCCGGACGGATCGGCTGTTTCACAGCAGCCCCGTGAAAGTGTCGTCGTTAATTTCAAGGGACAGCAGCCTCAGCAGCCGGTTGCGAATAAACTGACGACGCAGACGACTTTCATTCCCGGCAGTGGGCAACTAACGCCCAACAACGAGAACACGAACAGCGAAAGCGAGGAGGACATCCTCGTGAATGTTGACTCGAACACACAAACGCATTTAACTGGGGTAAGCGATGAAATTCCTAGAAAACGGCACATCCTGCAGGGTGGTAAGGGCGGCAAAAAGATTGTGCTGAGCATCAATGGTACAGCACTGCCAGAGAGCTTACCGAATGTCCAGAGAGACATTAAGGAGCAGCAATCGAATATAATGTCTCTGCCGCAGTATCATGGAAAAATAAAGGCAACCGCCATATCAGATCTGGATGGTATCGATATGATGAACCTTCCTGTAGACCTAGAAGACTCCGGTCATATGGACCTGTTGAATGATCTTAAGTCAGAGAGTTCGGAGGCGACAGGGCCAGAACTTATGCAAGAGACGCATGCTTGTTTCTTATCTCTGATTAGGGACATATTTTGTTCGACACCAAACCACCGGATGAAGTTGGAGGAGCTTAAAGGTAAAATTTGCGCTTGGCTCTCGAATCCTATAACTGCCTTAAACGACTGGTACTGTCAGGCGGATAATTGGCTGGCGCTCATACCATCGGCAATACATTTTTTGGCTGGCGAATTTGTCGATCAGCCAGAAGACTTTGTTCCTTATGTAGAATTCAAAATTCAATTGAACATTTACCAATGGATCGGGGCTGGTCGGGATTCAGATCAGCACTTAATTCAACTTTGTAATTACTGGTTAGCTAGGAGAAATGATATGGGCAATAAACCGCTACAGAAATTCGATTTAGGACCTCAGAAATCAATAGAATATGATGAATCGCTCTTAGACGAAAGACCTATATCTCCCCCTCCTCCAAGATGTCCAACCAATTGGGCAGTACAGCCAGCCACTCCGGAGGATATCGAAGAGTTCCGCATACAAGAGAGACAGAGGTTTGAGAATCCTCATAAAGCCTTCACATATAGGCAGCATGGATACGAGAGCGTAGTTGGCCCGGTTAAAGGTATTTACACCCAAATCCTAGCTCTTACGAAAGCTAGAGGACACAATATGCTAATTGCCGATCGTCCAAATTTTGTTACTATTCTCACACTTGTTAGAGATGCAACAGCTCGTCTACCGAATGGAGAAGGGACTCGGGCTGATATATGTGAACTTTTAAAATCCTCACAGTACATTAATCCTGAAGCACAGGATAGTGTACTTCAAACAATAGTTAGCGGAGCTTTAGATAGAATGCATACTGAACATGATCCTTGCGTTCGATATGACGCGAAAAGAAAGATTTGGATTTACCTCCACCGTAATCGGACTGAGGAAGAGTTCGAACGATTGCACCAGCAGTTTCAAGGTGTTGGAAAGCATAAAAAGGTCGCAAATCGTAAGATTAAGCAGCGATCACCGAAAACTATCCAAACAGGAATGCTGTCCAACGAAGGTTCCCCCCTACAAACTGTTGTGGTGGCACCGTCACAGGGGGGGAATATTGTTACTGTGCCAAAAACAATTACAACTCTCAGCACGATTCAAGCAGGCCAAACAATTCAAGGTACAACAAGTATTATCAATTCTTCAGGATCAGCCCCACCGCTTAAAATCTCACCACAAAAGTCGCTTGTTAAGCCAGAACTGATTCCTATGAATGCGCAAGGATCAGTTGATAAATTAGATAGCAGTGAAGCTGAGTCCTCGGTGGATTCACCAAAAACTATTGTTCTTCAACAGAAGCCCCAACAGAATGTGCAGACTTTGCAGACTCTGATTGTCGATAATAAGATACAGAAGATTGTTACGAAGAAGGCTCTTTCAAGTCCAGCCCTATCGCCAGCGAATACTACACAGGTTAAGGTCTCAACGCCCTCAGGAATTCAAACTGTTCACGTGTCGTCTGCAATTCCGGTTTCAGCGATAAGTCCAGACGGTAAGCAGCAGACAATTTCTGTGCAGTCTGGTCCGTCGCAGGTAATGCACACGGTTGGTCCGACTAACACTGGTCAGGGAACAACTGTGATTACGAATCCGAATCAAAATAGTCAACAAAATCAAATTGTTGTGGGCAGTAAGAAAATTACCAAGCCGATTATTATAAATCAGTCGCCAATGGTTCAACAAGTGGGACACTCCGGACAGGGTTATATTATTCCTGTGAACATCAACAACTCCGAACAATTGAAGGTAAGTGGGATTTTGCTTTGTAGATGGATACTTTAAGCCATAAAATTTAAGCTAGTCGAATTATAGACTTAACCCAATTGCCTCAAAATATAAACGTAAGATGAGGCATTACCCAGTAACAGCTAGTTTATTAATCAAAACAAATACCGAATTACTTGAAAAACAAACTTCTTTAGATACGAATTTGAATTTCCTTCTAAAAAAGAAATATCCTTATTTTAAGGTCTGTTCACTTATATGAATCCTAGTAAACTGTTTAAAAACTTAAGTTATTGACAATTTGAGGTCTTATTTTCCCTGGATTTGTTGACAGTTTTTTTTATTTTATTTTCACAACTTATTATTTTAAGAATCGAAAAAACTGTCAGAGAGTCAGCAAAAAAAGTTAAAACTAGTGAAATAAATATTCAAACCATACTGATTGTATGACAATTATTTATGAATGAAAATTTAAAAATCTCATCTATTAAAAATAATTTTACTTTTTAATATTTGATAAGTGTTTGAGACAACAGGACATTATATCAAGAAAATGTAATTCTTTTTTAACTTACGAAAGCAATTGAAGAGCAGATCTACTCTGCTTTAATCTGAAATACCATTTATTGCTGAAATAAGTATTTAATGATAAATACATCTATAAAACAGTCACTGGGCATGTTCTAACAAAAAATCACATCTCTTTAAGTCCAGTAGATTCAATCGAACTGCTTGAATGATAACTTTCAAAAAGCTTTCCGTGAGTTTTTATAGAAAACTTAAGTTAACCTAATATAATATAATTTCAGGGAATACAATCTATGTCTTCAGCTTTAATTTCCACCTCAAACTTGAGTCCAAAACTAGTTAAACCGAATCAACCACCAGCTTTAGCTACTACGGTGAATAATAGGACCACTCTCGTTCAGCAAGCAGGAAAGGGTTTCGTCCGTGTGGCAACAACAACAGCACAAGCCGGAAAGAGTTTAATTAGCCCCCATGTGGCTGCCACAAACATATCCTTGCAGCAGCAGCAAAAACTTCTGAGCAATACTAGTGCATCGAATATTCAGCTCCAGCAGAAACTCGTTACCAGTCCTGGTGTAGTGACGAATATTCGTCCTCAAATTCAAAAAACCACCGGGGTCTCACTGATAAATAGTACTGTAAAAGGTCAACCATCTCTAACCCCCATGCAGCAGAAGCAGATTCTGCAAAACATTATATCCCAGCAGCAGAAACAGAGAGCGAATATGGCCCAGAATACAGTGGTCATTCCGAGTGGGGCTATAACAGCGCAACAGGCAGCTGGAATGCAAACGAAGAACGTTATTATTCCATCGGGACAAGGTAATGTTCAACAGATCCAAAAAATTGTGAATGTCTCATCTGCGGGGCTTAATACTGTTGCGGTATCGGTGGTCGGAAGCGGAACAACAAACACCATGACAAACACGGTTAATGTTGTAACTAGCCAACAGCCGGGAACAAGTCTGATCAATCCTCAAATAATTCAAATTCAAGGAAGCGGTACAAAAGTTCAAACCTTAAACACTGCTAATCTAACACCTCAGCAGCAGCAGAACTTGTTACAAAGCATTAAACAACAGCAGATGAAGGTAAGGTTGATTGGATGGAGTTAAAAGGATTGTTTTTTTCTTAAATTTTCTTATTAAATAGCTCCAACAACAAGGGCAAGCCGGCAGTCCGCAACAATCATTGATAATCAAACAACAATCGATCTTCCAGCAGATTCAAAAACAACAGTCGGGAGGTACTCCAGCAACAATATCTGTTAGTGTAGGAACAGGTTCGCCAAAGACAGTCACCTCAATGATGGGGACAAATGTAACTAATTTGATAGCTACACCATCTTCGTTGACTGGGACGAATGTGATTCAGCACCAAGGTCAGAATATCGTTAAGCATCAGACCCTAGTACAGCAACCCTCTGTTGGGAAGCAAATTAGTATTGGAGGATCCCAGCAGCAGACAATTACTCGCGTTATAAAATCTGGAGGTGCATCCATTGTTCAGCCACAGGTGATAACTTCGGTAGCTGGTGTTAGAACTCAGACTGGTAATCCAGTTATGGCAAAAGTTTTAACAAATACTTCCGGACAGATAATATCGCTTGAAAGTTTATTACAAAAGCAGGGTGTTGCCCCTGGTACTACATTACGGGTAGCTGGCACAAAGCCAGCACAAACAAATCTCATTCAACTCACCGGTGCCCCAGGCTCCCAAATAACTCAATATGCTGTCGTGTCTCAGGGAAGGAATTTAATTTCTGTTGGTACACCGCAGCGAATGATTACTACTCAGGCTTCTAACACAAACACAATTGTTACATCGTTGGGCAGTACTATCGGTAAGGTTGGCGAACCGAAAGCGACTGTGACTGGCTTAAATTCGCCAACAGTTCAAACTCAAATCCAAAATCAGCCAAAGGTCATATCAGCGAATCCTATAACTGCCCAGCAGTTAGTTAACGCAAAAGTTTTGGGTAAAGCCGGTACGACTGGCATACGTATGGTGAATGCATCTAATTTAAATATTGCCCATATTCGTGGAAAACCTGTGATAATCGCTAGTAAACCAACTAATGTCGGCAACCAACAGTCTGGGCAAAATGTTATCCTTCAAAATCCTGGGAATAGTACAAACTTAGTTATCGGTAGCCAAACGCTTAAAGTTCAAGGAAATGTTATGTCGCCGGTAAGTTAATTATTTTTTTTTCTACATTCTTTATTATAATAAATAAATTTACCTTTACAGTCAAATGTTCAAGTTTTGAATCAGTCAACATCGTCACAGCCCCAGACAGTTATGTTAGGCAACCAAATTCTTAAAGTTCAGCAGGCATCGACAACAATAAGACCGCAATCATCACCTGCCACTAACATTATAGGAAACAGCATTAGTAACAATAGCGCAAATAGTAATATAACTTCCGTCACGAGTACAAACAGTGGAACGATGGTAGTCAGCAATTCTGCCCTTAACCAGAGTGGTACAAAAACAGTTGTGCTGAGCTCAACAGGTCAAACAATTCGAGTGCAATCGCCACAGGTTCAGGTCCAAACAGGTGGCAGTTCGTCGCAGAATCAATCTGTTATACTTGGAACAACGGTTAAGGTAAGTTTGCTGATAGATAAATACTGAAGCTTATACATACTTAGCTAATTTATTTATTTTCTTCCGAAGGGCACTACGGTTAAGGGAACTAATGCTGGACAACAGCGTGTAGTGCTTGCAGTGCAAGGCGGTGGTCAGATATTGCTTCCTCCGGGCTTTCAAGGAGGCGCAATTAACCTAAAATCTCTTCAGGGACTTAAAGTAGTTTCTATAGCTCAACAGCAACAACAACAACAGCAGCAGCAACAGCCGCAGAACAAAGGTAAACAATTCCCGAAGTAGCAACCCTCAGCAGCATTAGTATATTTTTGTTGTACTTTTTAATTTTATTTATTTAAAACGTTAAGTTCACCCCGCCCGAGAGGTTCATCAAATTTCTGCTACATTTGTTTATCTGTTGGGTCTAACCCGATGGATCTTATTCTTTTTTTTTATCTTCTATGTTTATCTCTTCTGTTATTCGCCCAAAAGGCCAAATGTTAGCTTTATTAACAGCACTACTCAATTTAGGACAAACAGCGGATGAACAGCGTCCAATGTTCGCCCAAATATTCACAGCGCAACAAGCGCCACGCCCTCCCAATCCTGGCGGAGGGAGTGGTGGAGGGGGAGATCAGTAGTGTGAGCTCCTCTGAGAAAAAATGCTGAAAAGTCTTTAACTTTAAACTATTCCGCTAGATAGATGTAGGAAGCTGTTTTAAAATTGCAACTTTTGAAGAAAAGAAAAGAAAATAAATAAATAAATAAATATACAAGTAAGAATGCTCAGCATCGGAGGATTAATGCAGTTTCTGAATAAAAGTGTGTTTTAGCACGTTGTAATGTATTTTATCTCTTAATCGTTAAAAACAGGCGTAAACCTCATCGGTATCGTTAGAAGTTTTTTTTTCACTTACTTTTCATTGTCAAGAGTAACGATCGTAGGCTTAGTGAATGAAGCAATTAATTCGATTTATAAGTTCGGACGTAATGCGTTTCGTGCTGTAAAATAAAATGAAAAAAAAAGAAAAATGAAGGAAAAAATGAATACGATTTCAATTTTTTTATACAATAGAAATAGCAATTACAGTTAGCATAGGAGGCATCACAGCAGCATTAAAAAAAAAAATAAGAAAATACTAATATTAATTCGAAATAATGTAAAAATTCTAGCTGCTGGGACACGCTAGTTTAAGAACGTTTTCGTTGTACTAAAGGTGGAGAGAAATGTAATAAGAAAGAATAAATAAAATAAAATAAACACGTAACATTTATAAAGTACTGCAAAACGATTGTAACATAGCTAAGCAAGGTAATAAGTATTCTTTCGGAAGGAAGCTAGCGTAGAACCAATGATAGGTGGTCGCCTATTTTGTTTTATTTAAGGATTTAAGGAAATATTATATAAATACATGTGTAAATAATGAAATATATTGAAAATAGTCGTTTTTATTCTTAATTGTCATGTGTTGTTCGATGTTTCAATTTGCAGCTCATTAGAACTTGGTATGTATTTAATTTACGCGTTGGATTTTGATTTATTACTTTAAAATTTCAATTTCCTATCCTATCCTATCCAATCAAATACCAACAGAAATCGGGAAAATCGAGTGAAGAATATGAAGAAATCAAAAGGTATGTGAGAGATAATTTTTTAATTCATAGCTAAAGCGGATTTTGCTACATATTATAAAATTTCTCGTGTAATATCTTCGAAAATATTGAATAATGTTTAATTGTGTTATTGGCACACGCTCAAATAAACTATTGGAAAAATTAGCATACGGCATTACATGTGGTTGTTAACCTTTTAATATAGGGAATTCTTTTTAAAGATAGTGCTCATATGCCGAAATAAACGAGGTAAAGCGATGAGTGTTTCGATCTGAGAAGCCAAGCTGATTTCGTCAGCATGGCGCTTGGCCAGTACCCTATATAAGACTTGGAAAAATTCCAAACGAAAAGAAATTTCCTTTTCTAACTTCAGGATGTGCCCTTTTTTCAGGCAAATGTTAGAAGCGATTTACAGATTGAGTTAAAAGCTAGAAATAAAAGATAAACGTGAAAAGGATTGATAAAGATGGGCGTTATTTTGTTTTCATTGTCTTCAAAAAAATAAATCCACACAACTAATATTTTTAAATTTTAGGGGTCCGTATCTCAAAAGAATTAAACCGAATCCCTATAAGATCAGTCTTGGAATTTGAAATTCGCCTCGCTCTTGACTAGTTTTTTTTAATCAGAAAATAACCTTTTTTTCAAGAAAACGTGCTGTTTTAATACATAATTTAGAATCCTCATTTAAGCCCATGTTATTTTAAACAAATAAAAATTAATCCAAATTATTTACTCAAATCTTTGAATTCTGTCCACGTTGTTTTAAATTTCAGTTCATATATGAACCCTTATTTAAATTTTACATTCATACATAAATGCTTCACCGCAAACCAGTGGCGGACTAAGCCCGTCACAGGCCCGGGGCGGCAAAGCTGAATGAGGCCCCCCAGCTTTAAAAAAAATGTAGTTTTACAAGCTTTTTATTCAGTTCACATTTGTATGTATAAATAAGTGTTTATGTTTATTTCGTTAAGATCTGGCAAGTGAAATTTAAATTCGAATTAAATTATTTAGGCTAAGTAAACATATATACCTGCAATATGAAATGGATATGGGTGAGGAAAATAAAATACGAATCGATCGACAAAAAAACAATTAGATAAAATAAATCAAAGATAGTTTTTTTATTTTTTGTAGTGTGTTATATGTGTTTTCGTGCCTTCAATTTACTGAACTCCTCAATAACTTCTGTGAAATCGATTTCTTTGGAAATTTTTCTTTCTATTGAAAGCACGGCTAGATTAACCAGTCGCTCTTGATCCATTGTAGATCGAACATAATTTTTAATTAGTTTAAGTTTCGAAAAACTCCTCTCGCATGATGCAACCGAGATGCAAATGGTCAAGAAGTATTGAAGTAAAAGCGATATACAGGGTAACGATTCACTGAAATCCCATTTTATTACAAATTGAAGGATTTCTTGGGCTCTCCATTTGGCAGCAACGTCCATACTCGTATTGGTGGCTTTTACATGCCTGCGGTACCTTTTTATTTCTTGGGAAACTTGCTCCTTGTCAAATTCATCATAAAGTATCAGATTGTCAACTGCTACTAATAAGGACCACTCGCGAAATGCAAGAACTGAAGCAATGTACTCGTAGGTGCATATTGAATAGAAACTACGGATTATAATTTATAGGCTAAATTATACGAAGAATTACTTTTTTGATTTGATTTGATTTGTTGTGGGGGGAGGCAAAGCACCCCGAACGCTCAGACTTCAAGTCCATTGCGCTCAAAACCCCCGCTCTATTTGAACTTCCCCGTCATCCTAATGTACCGGAGAATCTCAAACAGAGATCGAGAATCGAAGTCCTCCATCCTCATGACATCGGCGCCAAACGCGTCCCTACGTGCACGAGAGAACGCAGGACAGTCACAGAGGAAATGCTCTGTGCTGTCCTCCTCCTCCCCACACGAGGGGCACGCAGGGTCGTCGATGATTCCCAGGGTATTCAAGTGTTTGCCAAGTGTGTTATGCCCTGTAATTGTCCCTACTAGAGCCCTGCAATCTTTCCTACCTAAGCTAAGTAAGAATTTCGCAGTATTCTTGTTCGGACTACCTATAAAGTACTTGGTACGTCTGCAGGTACTTAGGCTGGACCATCTGTCTCCGTGAACTAAGTCAACGTGTCGAGTTATCCAGTTCTTCAACGCCGCAGAGCTAATACCAATAATGGGCTCTGGACCTATGGGATGGGAGTTAGCGCCTTCCCTCGCCAGGGAATCTGAAGACTCGTTGCCTTCTACTCCCTGGTGGCCAGGGACCCATATAAGAATGACTTGATTGCACTTTGCAACCGAATTCAATCGTTTCTTACAATCTCGGACTATTTTTGTCCGAGTATTGGGATTAAGGAGAGTGGCAAGGGCAGCTTTACTGTCGCTGCAGATACCTATTCTTCTACCTTGCCATCTCTGGGCAATTATCCAGTTGGCCACTTCTAGAATGGCAAAAACTTCAGCTTGGAAGACCGTCGCCATGTTTCCAAGTGAGTAACTGTATTTGATCTCCTCATTCAAATACCATCCAGCGCCCGTACCGTTTACGGTCTTCGAGCCGTCTGTATAGAAGATGTTGAGTCCATTCAGTATTTTGTTTGGATCTTCCCATTCCTCCCTTTTTGGGAAGAGAATTTGAAATCTTCTTCCGAACATTAATATTGGGGTCATATCGTCCGCCGGCATATTGAATAAAATGCACTTTTCTTCAAGCCTTTGTGATATAACACCATGTCCGATAGCATGTTTACCGTGCCAAAGTGCGCACTTCTTTAGGCGGCACACGGTCTTCATTGCTTCTTCTTGGATAGCAATGTCCAAGGGTTGCATGTTAAGCATCGCGTTGAGAGCTGCACCAGGTGTCGAGCTAAAAGCTCCTGTTATCCCTATGCAGACCTCTCTCTGTACTCTGTCAAGAACAGAACGAGTCGATTTTATCTCCGTTCTGTTCCACCAGACCACTGACGCATATGTAATGATGGGCCTAATGATGGCTATGTACATCCAGTGTACCACAGCGGGTTTTAGACCCCATGTCTTCCCAAAGGCTCTTCTGCATTGCCAAAAGGCATTTAATGCCCGAGATGCTTTGTGTTCGACATGAGCCTTCCAAGTCAGTTTGCTGTCTAGAGTCACCCCTAGGTATTTAACTTCCTTGGAGAGTTGAATGGTTTCACCCTTCAGAATTGGAAGCTTGAGGTTATCCAGTTTTCTCTTCCTAGTGAACAGCACAAGTGTTGTCTTTCTAGGATTCACTGATAAACCATGCCTCTCACACCAGTTCTGGATCCTATCCAAGGTCCTCTGCATTTTGATACAGACATCCCTTAACGAGTCCCCACAAACGAGTGCACATACGTCATCAGCGTAGGCCTGTGTATGTATATTTAGGCTTTGCAATTCGCCTAAAAGCGAGTCTACTAAGAAGCACCACAGTAGAGGTGAGAGTACTCCCCCTTGCGGGCAGCCCTTCCCAACTTTCATAACAGTGTCGCTTCCGCTTTCTGTTAAAAGTAGTCTCTGTGACAGCATGGAATGGATCCATCGTATAAGCACAGGGTCCACTCCATACGCCTTGGCAGCATCACAAAGGGATGAGAACATTGCATTATCAAAGGCTCCCTCAATGTCCACAAAAACCCCAAGAGCAAAAGATCCGCGATCCGCCGCACTTTCTATTTTATAGATTAGATCGTGCAGTGCGGATTCACAGGATCTTCCACTCCTATAGGCATGCTGGTGTTCACTGAGGGGCCTCCTTCTCAGCGTTTCCCCCCTGATGTGTTTTTCTACCAGTCGTTCCAGACATTTCAAAAGGAATGATGTCAAACTTATAGGTCTGAAACTTTTTGCCAGAGTGTAATCTTCTTTGCCCGGTTTAGGTATAAAAGCTACTCTGACTTTACGCCAGGCAGTTGGCACGTATCCCCAGATTAAGCAGGCTCTAAAGATTTTCTTTAGTGCCGGAACTAGAGACGTACTTCCTGTCTTTAGCATGGCTGGATATATACCATCCAGACCTGGGGTCTTAAAGTTTTCGAAAGAGGTCAAGGCCATCTCGATCCTTTCCTCAGTCACAACCTTGGATGCTATATATTTATCTTTCCTGGTGATATTTACTCTCTCTTGTAAATTCACCTGGGTTTCATCTAATTGAATTCTCTGACTGCCCGGAAAATGAGTCTCAAACAGGATTTCATATGCTTCCTGTTTGGAGCTCGTGTATCCTCCGTCCGCAGGCCTACGGAGAGTGTCCAGTTTGGCTGTATTGTCTTTCTGGAAGACTTTATGCAGCCTTGCAGCCTCTCTCATTCCCACCAGTTCCTCACAGTATTTCCTATAAGAGGAGACCTTGGCAGTTCTTATCTCTCTCTTATACTCACGCTGTAGAGTTTGATAGGTTAGCCAATCATCATCTTCTTGAGTTCTTAAGGCCCTCTTTAGAAGTTTTCTGGTTGTTTTCCTGAGCTTCTGCAGGTTGTTGTTCCACCAGGGGACATTCTTGCCACATCTGCTCTTTCTGAGAGGGCACGCTTCCTCAAAGGCATCCAATAAGGTCCGACTCAATTTTTGGGTCTCGTCCTCAATATCCTTCGTGGAGTGGATTTTGCGTACATTAATTTCCTTCGATGAAAGAAGTTGTTTGTACCTTTCCCAATCAGTCTTCCTGGGATTCCGTCCGGCCGGGATATTTATGATATCGATGGCTATTCGGTATTCCAGGTATCTGTGGTCCGAAAGAGATTCCTCTTTTGAAACTCGCCAGTTGGTAATAAAGTTTGACATTTTCCTATTGGTGAGTGTCAGGTCTATTACTTCCTGTCGTCTACTCGTGACAAAAGTTGGGTTGTTTCCCTTATTGTTAACCACGAGATCGTACGACAGAATGAAATCTAATAATTTCTCTCCCCGGAGATTGCATTTACTGCTACCCCAAAGAGTGTGCTGGGCGTTGGCATCGCATCCAATTACCAGACCTAAATTATTAGACTCTGCGTATCCTACAATATCCAGTAGCTCTTTTGAAGGAGGCGGGCTAATGGAGTCATATGGCAGATAAGCAGATACGAAGATTGCATCCTGCTTAGCTCCCGATACATTGTAGGATACTTTGACCGCAACGACGTCTTGACTGCAAAACTGTCTCAACATCGTGGCCTCGATTGTATTAGATACAATAACGCATGCCCGCGGTCGTTCCGTTCTTTCGTAATGAAAGAGTTGCCCCCAACTAATTGCACCGAAGCCACAGATTCTCCTCCTACAAACCCATGGTTCCTGTATTAGTATTATTTGGGGGAATGTCCGCAGTTTTACCAACCTTCCACTTAAGATAGCAGTGGCCGATTTACTGTGCTGCAGGTTAATTTGAGTGATATTCAAGTCAGCAGACGTCATAATCAACTGCTCCCCATTACACTCTTTGTCCTCATTTATTTTCCGGAAACGTGAATTTTCACCCTTCCGAAACCCAAATGAGGACGGTATCCGTAAACGGAATCAAGGACTTTCAGAGACTCCTGATCTATGCCCAGTGCAAGAGTAGAGCCCTCCGGATCATTAGGATTCTTCCTCTTGCTACTGAACGCACGGATTCTCCAGTATTTGGTTTCCAGTCCCGGATTCTGAATGCGGAGTCGAGCAATTATATCCCTGGGTGCCTTGGGGGGTCCAGGGATCCACATAACCGCTCGAACCAGCTTGGGCATGTCGCTACCTTTCGTAGCAGAAAACTTGATGCCATCGCAAGCTGGAATTTTGCTTACATTTGCAAGCAGCCATTTGAGAGAGTGCTCGTTCGTACACTGAACCTTTAAGGTTCCGTCACAAACGACCATTCCCTCAAACATGGGCGACTCTTTGGTCTCACCCAATAGCTTCCAAATGTAGCCTTCCACAAAGTTGACATGTCGCTGCGACATCTCCCTTTGTGGGTTGCCGGCCTCAATCACAACGACCAGGGCTTGGGAAGCAGCCTCCGCGAAGCTTTTTCCGTCCCCCCTGCCCGTTGTCCTTGAGCTCGGCAATGCACTTGAGGGGCCAGCTTCCTTTAAATCTTTTTCACTGATCCTCTCGTGCGCTGCAGTACGAGGATCGGGTTTCCCCTTTACCTCGTCTGGCTTTGAAGAACTTTGGAGACCGGTCTTGACGACTTTCCTCCGCTTGTTCTTACTAGGCTTGGCTGTAGACTCCCCAGAGCAACCGGCACTAGCCGAGGAACCCGGATTAGGTGAATCCCCTTCCGACCTTCCTCTTTTAGTGACAGTCGCCAGTGGAGTTGAGGAGAAAGTGGTGGGGCCCTTGACGCCGTCAGCTCCCGCTTCTTGCGCCTTAGCCTTGTTCCTCTTGCTCCTCAGCCGTCGCAGCTGTCTTTTGGACAATCCCTCGGGTTGGTTGGTGATAACCGGAGGGATTTTAGGAATGTCCAGTGGAACAGGATTAACCGTAGTCACAGCAGGCTGCTTTTCGGTCCTCTCCTGTTCGAAGAGTAGGCTCTCCATTGACTGAGTCAATGTGCCAATCGATGATAGTCCGTCTTGCGACATTCTATCATCGGAGTCCAGTAGAGGGCTTCCTCCTTGGCCTGGACCCGCCACCTCGGTCATCAATGGAAGTGGGACCTGCACATTCCTAGCCCCGGCCGCTTCTAGAGCGGGAGGATTCCCAGTCTCAAGCTGGTTACCCCGTGCAGAGAGAGTACCTAAAGGCTTGCCTTCCATTGTGTTATGTGGTTCCCTTCTTAGTCTGACGCCTCAGGACTGACCTGTTCGACATGGGTGTCCCTTCCGGTAGCAAATTGCTACCGCCGACATAGCTCAGTCAATCATCGACGCACGCAAGCTCCTTCACCACGACAAGGTGAGGGTACCAGTCGAAGGAGTATTAGAATTACTTACTTTTTCCAAACACTCGAAAGTGCACTAACTCAACTCTGAATTCATTTACTTTTTTTTTTACAATTTGAAAAAAGGCTTATCCGTTCGCGAAAATATCAGTACACACTAATAAACTAATAAATATCAACGTAATGAAATTTAATATATTTTAAATGAGGCCAATGTTTATTTTCCGACGTAAATAGAATGTAGTGAATGCAAATGTAGGCGTACAAGGGTGAATTATTTGCACTTCATTCATTCAGGGATTCCTGGGGAAGTACCCGCTACAAAGACGGGAATTTCGCCAGCGTATTGGACGCGTTCAGCAAAGTTAAAAGAATATTAGTACCGCGTAAAAAGTCTAGATGTCTTTAGTGTTTTTATCTTGATGAAATTATCTAGGTACTAAGCACATTTTTAAAGTCTTGTTTAGGATTTGATCAGGGGAACGCAAAGACATTTGGGGGCCCCCAAGACCGAAGGCCCGGGGCGGGCCGCCCCTTCCGCCCCCCTGTTAGTCCGCCACTGCCGCAAACCATTTCTCTTTATCAGTGCTAAAATTACCTTGAAAATATTGAGCATCAATTTAGCACAAATTTCAAATTACAAATACTCACCACACCCAGCAATCCACAAAATAAATGGCAATGCCGTTTCGTTTCCGGAGGTGAGTATCAATGCGCCGGACCTGGAAGTCGTCCATTTTCTTTCTGCTTCCGCGAAAAACAAGAGCGTTATGATCGATTTGCTTTTATATTATGATTTAAACATTTTTGAGTGGAAATAAATTGTAATAGTTGCCTAAATATGGAAACGACTACATCAACTATTATTTCCGGAATTTCGGACGATAAAATCACAAGAATACGCAGAAAATTGTTAAAGGAACTGGAATGGATTAAAAATCAGGATTTGGTAATTTTTGGCATTGACTGCAATTGCAAACTGTTGAATTTTATTTAATAAAATATTTTTCTTCGGATAGAGTGAACGTGTGAACAAAAGTCTTCTAGGTTTGTTGCGATATTTTGCGCTTAAAAGTACCAAGAAGCAATATCACGTCTTAAATGATTTAACTTTGAGGTTTCTGGAGACAATTTCCGTAAGTTTAATCTTCTCCTAAGAAGTGCATTTCTTTCGGCCTATTTGCTGCTTGTTTTCGATCTTTTCTTAATTATAGAAATCCTGAAATTTTAACCTATCTAATTTTCTCTTGGAAAAAAGTTTGTGTTCGATTAGGTTTTATGTATGAAATAGGTCTTAAAAATTGAATAAATTTTAAAGAAAATGTCAAGCTAAAGTTTCCCATTCTTTTCAGGATATTAAAAGCCGTTGCAATACAGAGGATTTAAAAGAAATGTTCGACAACATTATACCCGAACTAACAGAATGGTGTTCAATAATCGCAATAAACGCCGAAAATGCACCATTTCTACAGACATTTTTCTTGCTATGGTCAGAAATAGTGTCAGGCACGGATAGTACCATTGTAGGATTTACCAGCCTAAACAAAATTCCTGCTTTGTAAGTATTAACAATTCTCTTGTCAAAAGAAAGTAATAATCGCAACCATTTTGCATCAGGATTAATATTTGCGAAACTATCTTCAAAACTGGACATTATCAAACCCAATTGAATGGTTTAGAACTGTTTTTAAGATACATAACACCATGTGAAATAAAAGAAAAAACGAAAATTCTTAAGACCATCATACCGGCACCAGAGTTCAGGAGAATTCGTCATTTACTTTGCAATTTCGATAATAGCAATTTTGAATTTGTAAGACCAATTTATTATTGTGATTCTATAATTTATTTTATATAAAAAATAACCTTTCAGGACAGCAGAGACTTTTTAAATGAGTTCAATATGAATATATCAGAAGAGGAGCCGGTATATTCAATTGCTGTTGAAAAAGGATATATTGGTGAAAAGCCTATTGTAAAGCCAATGGTAAGTTGATTTTGTTTTCTATTTTAAAAATATTTATTTTGGTTTATATTAGCATGGCACAAAAGAATATGTTTTTTGGGTGGATTTTAACTCAGCTACAGGAAGTGTATCATTCTATTGTAATTCTACAACTTTTGTACCAAACTCAACAGGATGGACCAATATTGAAATGAAATGTCCAAAGAAAATAGCTATTGGAAGGTAGAATTTTGAAAGTATTATGCTTCAAAAAATAAACGTTTTATTTTTAAAAATTAGAAAGACCTGCGAATTTTACATTTTTGCAAATAGAGATGACATTGAGGTGTACTCAATGTCTAGTCGTCAGATATTTGCTCAGCCAAAACTAATTTTTAGATTTATTTTCAACGAGAAGGATTTAAGCCATCTACAAAAAGTCATTTCTTGTTACAATTTCAAAAAAGTATGAGTGCGTTTTAAGACAATTTGCTAGATATTTTAATTTCCCACAACATTTTAGAAAACCAATAATGATGCCTCAATTTATACAGAATGCGATCGTTTCTACACAGGATTTAAAACGGTTAATACAGATACAAATCACGGTAAGTTCACAAAATATGTAAAATAAAAATTATGCTATAATTTGTTAAACAATATAAGAAATATTAAAATTAAATATTACAAAAAAAGGACTCAAATTTAGTTGTTACATAGCGTCAATTATATTAAAACTTGAAAAAATCGAAGTTGTAGATATAGAGTACCACCGTCTTGTAAACTCTTCTCAAATTTTTCATAATCTCGACTAATAGTAACTAATTTATTGAAATATAATTTAACTAAAATATATGATTATATTAAGGATTTTAATCTCTTGAAAATCAAAAATTAAAATGCATTTTTGTTGGTGATTTTAACACAATAAACATTTTTAAACGTTTAAAAAAAATTAATTTCCAGACAATTTTTTCGTCACAACTCCCACAACTGAAAAGCTGGTACCTAACTTTCCTCGTCCAAAAATACAAACTAAAATTCAAAAACAATTTAAAAAGCCTATTTCGAAAAAGCCTCCTCAAAATGGTCCGGAAATAAAAATATTTGAAAACGTAATGAATCGTAATAACGAAAAACAAAAGTATATATTAGCGCCCAAGTCCGATATTTCCTCAGCTCAAAATACTTCAACTGATAAAAGGAAATTGAGTACCGAGGAAATAGTTTCAACGTCAGATACATCAAAAGTAACTATGCCGAAAACTACTACCACGGAAAAAATTAACGATAATTCGAATGCTGGTATAGCGGAATCTAAAACAATTACCAAAGATTCTAAATTGGATACAGAAACAAATAAAAATCCTAGAACGACAAAAGGCAAGGCCAAGGTTTCTATGGATGTGAAAATTGATGAAACAAACAATCGAGAACCTTTTAAAGAAATGACGAATGTCGCAAGTGGTAGTCAAAAGATACATTCGAAGAAACCTTGCAAACCGCCTATTGAAACTGTTGTCCATAATAACGCCAATAATTCCGGCGAAGATGAAATAAAAATTGAAGAATGTGACAATCGGGAAGTTCCTAATGTCGCAAGTGGTAGTCGACAAACTTATGCTAAAACATCTAGCAAACTGCATAGTGAAACAATTATCCCTGATAATCGAACAAAACTTACTGTTCAAGGAAATCAAAAAACGAATTCAAAAAAATCCAGTAAAGTCGAAATTGAAATTATTACACGTGGTAGTAGTCAAAAGACTAATGCAAAACAATCGAATAATACGCCAATTGAAACACCTATCCATGATATTCCAATCGATACTAATTCTGAAAATGAGTTGCATCTTTCTTCCGCCCAAGATAAGATTTCTGTCCAAATTAAACAAAAAAATCACAGTGGTTCTGAAATAAATGCTAAGATCGCAGTTGATGCCGAAAGATCGAAATCTAAAGAAGAGAATCGTCCTCAGAGCCCGAAATCTGCTTCGAAAAGACAGCTTTATACTCCGACAGCGGAAATTCTCATAGGTAGTCAAGTGAGCAAATACAGTCAGTTGCAAAGAAGGAATTATTTACAGGAAAGACGTAAGAAAGAAAATAGAAATTCTCTTAAACTTGTCAATTTAGTGAAGCCTTTGGAGTTCAGTGAGAAAAATGATGAGATAAAAGATGAGCAAAATTCTAATATCATTAACGCACCAATTGCAGGTAATGAAGATCAAATTCAAGAGGTAGTCACGGAATATGTGAACAATAAGGGGTATGTTGGAATCAAAAGTTCTTTAAATTGTCCGGGTATAGCTGCTAAATTCACAGCGGAACAGCAAGAAACTATACAGAATAACTTAAATGCATTAAATTCAATTTTTGTTAATAGTACAAAGAAATTTTTTAAAGGCAAATCAACAATGCACATTGAACACGTTGATGTTTATGATGTAAGAAATTGTATCGCAGATGATCCTGGACTCGTAAAGAAGGGAAGAAAGAGAAACAGAAGGGCAAAATTCACAGCACCGATTAAAAAGAATATTGTTCCTAAATATATCGGAGAAAATACGAAGGCGTCACACTCTTATAGACGTAGTAAAGCTAGCAACCTTGGAAATATGACAAAACTCTTTAAAACGGAGGTAGATAACACGGCTTTTGATAAACTGAAGCAAAATTCTGTTTTGAATACTACTACCAAGGAAAAATCTGAACCAATTGATGAGGCCGGCGTATTAAAAAGGAGGCAATCAGCAAGATTAAAAAAGAATATCAACTATGAAGATTCTAAGAGCAGTGTAATTGAACTAGATCCAATACAAACTACAGAACCTGCAGAGATCGCTACTGGTGTTTTAGAAATTGCAGTTGAAACACCACCAAGATTAAGCCCAGATAATTTAAAAAATATCCAAGAAGGGAAAAATACTCCGGTCCAACAAATATCCGCTGGGAACTTGAATCTATTAAGCAATCAAGCTGTACATGGACAAAACTCTAATCAATCTCTTAATCGAAATTATACTTATGAAGAAGATATTACCCAACCATTTGTACAGAACCATAAGAATCAACGCAATAAAACCACTATTCCTTCATCCGAATCTGAACGCTGTAATAGTGCAACGGCCAATCAGAGTATGGGGCCGAATGTATCTTACGAAACGAATGATTCTAACGTTATCCGCAAAGAAACTAAACAGAAAAAAAATTTCAAAAAGAAGTCCCACAAACGCGATGCCACTCAAAACGATTCCCATCAAGAAAATTCAATGGGAGCTTTTCTAAGACGTGACAGTATTAGACTAAGTGAGGTAAAACCTGGAAAATATACATCATACGATCATAATCGCAACCGGAGTTTAGGAAAGAGTTTAGATCGAAGTAATTGTCCAAGCAGCACAATCACTGCACCTCCTCAGGAAATGGATACTGATACGACTGTAAAACCGAATTGGCTCATTAAAAAATACTTTGATAGTATTCCTAATCGAACTAAGCGCGGTGGAGAAAGTGAAAGTGGTTTTTCAATAAATGATCAAGCTTCCAGCTTGAGTGAATTGGATTTGGAAGATTATCAGCGTTGTTGGAATAATATTGAGGATGATAACGTCGACTTGGATAGCTATTGCTCACACGAAAGCAACGATTGTATCGTCATTGAAGAGGATAGTTATTTAAACGATAAAAGAAATGTTGAGAACACTGCGCAGCGATATTCAATAGAAAGTATGCAAACAGATAAAAAGAAAGAATCACTCGAGAAGAGAAAATTACCTGATTCTGAAAATAAGCAGATAGTTCCCTATAAAAGGGTAAGAACAGAAACCACAACGGAGTATAATGGTGGTGGAATTGGAGGTAAGTACTTTTGATTATTGTTGTAATTTCATTAATAAGAAAGGAATTCACAAGTTTTAGTCAAAGTGATCTTTCTTACACTAAAAAGTATAGGAAAATTCATTTTTATCATTTGGCATCATTTCAGTATGGTCTTCCTAATTAATTCGATATTACTGAAAAGTGGTTCCAACCACCCAATAAACTTATGCACCTCTGCTGCAACTTATTCGTTCCATTTCTTTAATTTACATGTATTTTTTAAAATCATCCCAGTTATCCACGAAATAATTTTTTGATTGTTGTCTTTTGGAATGCAAATATTACCGTCTTAACAATTACAATGTACAACATTTCTGAATGTAATTAATATTTTAACTTTAACAGATGACATATTGTCTAATTTGAAAAGAAAATTCCATCAATTCTTTACAAGTGCCATATCGGACATGCGTATAAATTCTGATGCCGAAGAGATCAAAGTAAGACTATTCGAACAACTATCAACTTTTATGAAATCCTGTGAACGCCACAATCTGCAGTCCTTCGAGAGTTGGAAACAAATACAAAAATTACTAGTTCAAATCGACAAAGAAAAAGAACGTTTTCATCTGGAATCACTCGCAGCTTTTAATCAGTAATATATTTCACTTAATCTGTCGGCAAGTTATATAATTTGTTTAAACATTACTATAGGTTTTCTAAAGCCCAAAAGGCTCTGGCTGAATTGAGAAATACCTGCAAGACAAAAGATGCTGAAAAGCTTGTCCGGCTTGAAAAAGTGCGAAATGGTATGAAAGAATCAGTCGCAAGAATTGCGAAAACTGAGTGGCAGAATTACATTGATAATTTGACAAGCAATATTATTAAAAGTATTCAGAGAAATATCGATTTGGATTTGCAGCTGTAGTTTCCTTTTTTTTTATCAGAAATTAGTGAATAATTTTTTTTTATTCTTATTTTTCGTTTGAAGAACACTTAGAATTATTTTCAGTTGCTCTTAGATAATAGATTTAAGTATTTTAAATTTTTGAATAAAAGTTTTTTTTTTAAAAAGGTTTGGTTTTGGAGTTTGGTTTTTATGTTTCAGACTTTCAACTGAATATATTTGTTTTAAACACTTTTTAATTTGTAGTTAACAAAGAAACGATTTTTGAATAATTGAATTTCATAATAGTTGAAAAAGAACAAAAAATAATCGATAACATAAACACATATCTTGTTTTTGAAAGCTCCAACAAAAATCAGTTTTGATTTTTAATATATTTATTTTAAACGCCTAAATAAATTATTGGAAAAATTAGCATACGGCATTACATGTGGTCGTTAATCTTCTAATATAGGGAATTCTTTTTAAAGATAGTGTTCATATAGCGAAGTAAACGAGATTAATACATAATTTAGAATCCCCATTTAAGCCCGTGTTATTTTCAGGGTAAATTAAACAAATAAAAATTAATCCAAATTATTTACTCAAATCTTTGAATTCTGTCCACGTTGTTTTAAATTTCAGTTCATATATGAACCCTTATTTAAATTTTACATTTTTAATTCTTCACCGCAAACCATTTCTCTTTATCAGTGCTAAAATTACCTTGAAAATATTGAGAATCAATTTAGCACAAATTTCAAATTACAAATACTCACCACACCCAGCAATCCACAAAATAAATTGCAATGCCGTTTCGTTTCCGGAGGTGAGTATCAATGCGCCGGACCTGGAAGTCGTCCATTTTCTTTCTGCTTCCGCGAAAAACAAGAGCGTTATGATCGATTTGCTTTTATATTATGATTTAAACATTTTGTGAGTGAAAATAAAGTGTAATAGTTGCCTAAATATGGAAACGACTACATCAACTATTATTTCCGGAATTTCGGAGGATAAAATCACAAGAATACGCAGAAAATTGTTAAAGGAACTGGAATGGATTAAAAGACAGGATTTGGTAATTTTTGGCATTGACTGCAACTGCAAACTTTGAATTTTATCTGATAAAATATTTCTCTTCGGATAGAGTGAACGTGTGAACAAAAGTCTTCTAGGTTTGTTGCGATATTTTGCGCTTAAAAGTACCACGAAGCAATATCACGTCTTAAATGATTTGACTTTGAGGTTTCTGGAGACAATTTCCGTAAGTTTAATTTTCTCCTAAGAAGTGCATTTCTTTCGGCCTATTTGCTGCTTGTTTTCGATCTTTTCTTAATTATAGAAATCCCGAAATTTTAACCTATCTAATTTCCTCTTCCTCTTTCCTCTTGTTTGTGTTCGAATTAGGTTTTATGTATGAAATAAGTCTTAAAAATTGAATAAATTTTAAAGAAAATGTCAAGCTAAAGTTTCCGAACCTTTTCAGGATATTAAAAGCCGTTGCAATACAGAGGATTTAAAAGAAATGTTCGACAACATTATACCCGAACTAACAGAATGGTGTTCAATAATCGCAATAAACGCCGAAAATGCACCATTTCTACAGACATTTTTCTTGCTATGGTCAGAAATAGTGTCAGGCACGGATAGTACCATTGTAAGATTTACCAGCCTAAACAAAATTCCTGCTTTGTAAGTATTAACATTTCTTTTGCCAAAAGAAAATAATAATCGCAACCATTTTGCATCAGGATTAATATTTGCGAAACTATCTTCAAAACTGGACATTATCAAACCCAATTGAATGGTTTAGAACTGTTTTTAAGATACATCACACCATGTGAAATAAAAGAAAAAACGAAAATTCTTAAGACCATCATACCGACACCAGAGTTCAGGAGAATCCGTCATTTACTTTGCAATTTCGATAATAGCAATTTTGAATTTGTAAGACCAATTTATTATTGTTATTCTATAATCTATTTTATATAAAAAATAACCTTTCAGGACAGCAGAGACTTTTTAAATGAGTTCAATATGAATATATCAGAAGAGGAGCCGGTATATTCAATTGCTGTTGAAAAAGGATATATTGGTGAAAAGCCTATTGTAAAGCCAATGGTAAGTTGATTTTGTTTTGTATTTTAAAAATATTTATTTTGGTTTATATTAGCATGGCACAAAAGAATATGTTTTTTGGGTGGATTTTAACTCAGCTACAGGAAGTGTATCATTCTATTGTAATTCTACAACTTTTGTACCAAACTCAATAGGATGGACCAATATTGAAATGAAATGTCCAAAGAAAATAGCTATTGGAAGGTAGAATTTTGAAAGTATGATGCTTCAAAAAATAAACGTTTAATTTTTAAAAATTAGAAAGACGTGCGAATTTTACATTTTTGCAAATAGAGATGACATTGAGGTGTACTCAATGTCTAGTCGTCAGATATTTGCTCAGCCAAAACTAATTTTTAGATTTATTTTCAACGAGAAAGATTTAAGCCATCTACAAAAGGTCATTTCGTGTTACAATTTCAAAAAAGTATGAGTGCGTTTTAAGATAATTTGATAGATATTTTAATTTCCTACAACATTTTAGAAAACCAGTAATGATGCCTCAATTTATACAGAATGCGATCGTTTCTACACAGGATTTAAAACGGTTAATACAGAAACAAATCACGGTAAGTGCACAAAATATGTAAAATAAAAATTATGCTATAATTTGGTAGACAATATAAGAAATATCAAATTTAGTTGTTACATAGCGTCAATTATATTAAAACTTGAAAAAATCGAAGTTGTAGATATAGAGTCTTGTAAACTCTTCTCAAATTTTTCATAATCTCAACTACTAGTAACTAATTTATTGAAATATAATTTAACTAAAATATATGATTATAGTAAGGATTTTAATCTCTTGAAAATCAAAAAATGAAATGCAATTTTGTTGGTGATTTTAACACAATAAACATTTTTAAACGATTAAAAAAAATTTAATTTCCAGACAATTTTTTCGTCACAACTCCCACAACTGAAAAGCTGGTACCTAACTTTCCTCGTCCAAAAATACAAACTAAAATTCAAAAACAATTTAAAAAGCCTATTTCGAAAAAGTCTCCTCAAAATGGTCCGGAAATAAAAATATTTGAAAACGTAATGAATCGTAATAACGAAAAACAAAAGTATATATTAGCGCCCAAGTCCGATATTTCCTCAGCTCAAAATACTTCAACTGATAAAAGGAAATTGAGTACCGAAGAAATAGTTTCAACGTCAGATACATCAAAAGTAACTATGCCGAAAACTACTACCACGGAAAAAATTAACGATAATTCGAATGCTGGCATAGCGGAATCTAAAACAATTACCAAAGATTCTAAATTGAATACAGAAACAAATAAAAATCCTAGAACGACAAAAGGCAAGGCCAACGTTTCTATGGATGTGAAAATTGATGAAACAAACAATCGAGAACCTTTTAAAGAAATGACGAATATCGCAAGTGGTAGTCAAAAGATACATTCGAAGAAACCTTGCCAATCGCCTATTGAAACTGTTGTCCATAATAACGCCAATAATTCCGGCGAAGATGAAATAAAAATTGAAGAATGTGACAATCGGGAAGTTCCTAATGTCACAAGTGGTAGTCGACAAACTTATGCTAAGACATCTAGCAAACTGCATAGTGAAACAATTATCCCTGATAATCGAACAAAACTTACTGTTCAAGGAAATCAAAAAACGAATTCAAAAAAATCCAGTAAAGTCGAAATTGAAATTATTACACGTAGTAATAGTCAAAAGATTAAAGCAAAACAATCGAATAATACGCCAATTGAAACACCTATCCATGATATTCCAATCGATACTAATTCTGAAAATGAGGTGCATCTTTCTTCCGCCCAAGATAAGATTTCTGTCCAAATTGATCACGAAAATCACATTAGTGGTCCTGAAATAAATGCTAAGATCGCAGTTGATACCGAAAGATCGAAATCTAAAGAAGAGAATCGTCCTCAGAGCCCGAAATCTGCTTCGAAAAGACAGCTTTATACTCCGACAGCGGAAATTCTCATAGGTAGTCAAGTGAGCAAGGACAGTCAGTTGCAAAGAAGGAATTATTTACAAGAAAGACGTAAGAAGGAAAATAGAAATTCTCTTAAACTTGTCAATTTAGTGAAGCCTTTGGAGTTCAGTGAGAAAAATGATGAGATGAAAGATGAGCAAAATTCTAATATCATTAACACACCAATTGCAGGTAATGAAGATCAAATTCAAGAGGTAGTGACGGAATATGTGAACAATAAGGGGTATGTTGGAATCAAAAGCTCTTTAAATTGTCCGGGTATAGCTGCTAAATTCACAGCGGAACAGCAAGAAACTATACAGAATAACTTAAATGCATTAAATTCAATTTTTGTTAATAGTACAAAGAAATTTTTTAAAGGCAAATCAACAATGCACATTGAGCACGTTGATGTTTATGATGTAAGAAATTGTATCGCAGATGATCCTGGACTCGTAAAGAAGGGAAGAAAGAGAAACAGAAGGGCAAAATTCACAGCACCGATTAAAAAGAATATTGTTCCTAAATATATCGGAGAAAATACGAAGGCGTCACACTCTTATAGACGTAGTAAAGCTAGCAACCTTGGAAATATGACAAAACTCTTTAAAAAGGAAGTAGATAACACGGCTTTTGATAAACTGAAGCAAAATTCTGTTTTGAATACTACTACCAAGGAAAAATCTGAACCAATTGATGAGGCCAGCGTATTAAAAAGGAGGCAATCAGCAAGATTAAAAAAGAATATCAACTATGAAGATTCTAAGAGCAGTGTAATTGAACTAGATCCAATACAAACTACAGTAGCTGCAGAGATCGCTACTGGTGTTTTAGAAATTGCAGTTGAAACAGCTACAAGTTTAAGCCCAGAAAATTTAAAAAATATTCAAGAAGGAAAAAATACTCCGGTCCAACAAATATCCGCTGGGAGCTTGAATCTATTAAGTAATCAAGCTGTACATGGACAAAACTCTAATCAATCTCTTAATCGAAATTATACTTATGAAGAAGATATTACCCAACCATTTGTACAGAACCATAAGAATCAACGCAATAAAACCACTATTCCTTCATCCGAATCTGAACGCTGTAATAGTGCAACGGCCAATCAGAGTATGGGGCCGAATGTATCTTACGAAACGAATGATTCTAACGTTATCCGCAAAGAAACTAAACAGAAAAAAAATTTCAAAAAGAAGTCCTACAAACGCGATGCCACTCAAAACGATTCCCATCAAGAAAATTCAATGGGAGCTATTCTAAGACGTGACAGTATTAGACTAAGTGAGGTAAAACCTGGAAAATATACATCATACGATCATAACCGCAACCGGAGTTTAGGAAAGAGTTTAGATCGAAGCAATTGTCCAAGCAGCACAATCACTGTACCTCCTCAGGAAATGGATACTGATACGACTGTAAAACCGAATTGGCTCATTAAAAAATACTTTGATAGTATTCCTAATCGAACTAAGCTTGGTGGAGAAAGTGAAAGTGGTTTTTCAATAAATGATCAAGCTTCCAGCTTGAGTGAATTGGATTTGGAAGATTATCAGCGTTGTTGGAATAATATTGAGGATGATAACGTCGACTTGGATAGCTATTGCTCACACGAAAGCAATGATTGTATCGTCATTGAAGAGGATAGTTATTTAAACGATAAAAGAAATGTTGAGAACACTGCGCAGCGATATTCAACAGAAAGTAGAAACATGCAAACAGATAAAAAGAAAGAATCACTCGAGAAGAGAAAACTACCTGATTCTGAAAATAAGCAGATAGTTCCCTATAAAAGGGTAAGAACAGAAACCACAACGGAGTATAATGGTGGCGGAAATGGAGGTAAGTACTTTTGATTATTGTTGTAATTTCATTAATAAGAAAGGAATTCACAAGTTTTAGTCAAAGTGATCTTTCTTCATCATCATTTCAGTATGGTCTTCCTAATTAATTCGATATTACTGAAAAGTGGTTCCAACCACCCAGTAAACTTATGCACCTCTGCTGCAACTTATTCGTTCCATTTTTTTAATTTACATGTATTTTAAAATCATCCCAGTTATCCACGAAATAATTTTTTATTTGTTGTCTTTTGGAATGCAAATATTACCGTCTTAACAACTACCATGTACAAAATTTATGAATGTAATTCATATTTTAACTTTAACAGATGACATATTGTCTAATTTGAAAAGAAAATTCCATCAATTCTTTACAAGTGCCATATCGGACATGCGTATAAATTCTGATGCCGAAGAGATTAAAGGAAGACTATTCGAACAACTATCAACTTTTATGAAATCCTGTGAACGCCACAATCTGCAGTCCTTCGAGAGCTGGAAACAAATACAAAAATTACTAGTTCAAATCGACAAAGAAAAAGAACGTTTTCATCTGGAATCACTCGCAGCTTTTAATGAGTAATATATTTCACTTAATCTGTCGGCAAGTTATATAATTTGTTTAAACATTACTATAGGTTTTCTAAAGCCCAAAAGGCTCTGGCTGAATTGAGAAATACCTGCAAGACAAAAGATGCTGAAAAGCTTGTCCGGCTTGAAAAAGTGCGAAGTGGTATGAAAGAATCAGTCGCAAGAATTGCGAAAACTGAGTGGCAGAATTACATTGATAATTTGACAAGCAATATTATTAAAAGTATTCAGAGAAATATCGATTTGGATTTGCAGCTGTAGTTTCCTTTTTTTTTAATCAGAATTTAGTGAATAATTTTTTTTTATTCTTATTTTTCGTTTGAAGAACACTTAGAATTATTTTCAGTTGCTCTTAGATAATAGATTTAAGTATTTTAAATTTTTGAATAAAAGTTTTTTTTTTAAAAAGGTTTGGTTTTGGAGTTTGGTTTTTATGTTTCAGACTTTCAACTGAATATATTTGTTTTAAACACTTTTTAATTTGTAGTTAACAAAGAAACGATTTTGGAATAATTTAATTTCATAATAGTTGAAAAAGAACAACAAATAATCGATAACATAAACACATATCTTAGAAACGATTATTATGCGCTAAAAATTGTTTAGGGAATTTAAAATGTTGGTAATTGTTTTTGAAAGCTCCAAAAAAAACCGTTTTGATTTTTAATATATTTATTTAGTATGTAGCTAAAGAAAAGAGATGATGTATCGCAAATAATATAGCTGTTTTAGAAAACGAAGTTAATTTATTTAAAATAAAAGTTAACAATTAAAATTCAAAGCAGTCATTCAGTAACGACATCAATCTCATCCTCGCTGGAGCTCATGGCTTCATCATTTGATTTCGACAAATCTTCCATTGCCTTTTCTTGTCCGCTTTTTAAATTTTCTCTAGTGTGTCTCCACTTCATGCGTCTATTTTGGAACCATACCTTGACCTGTGCATAAATCAAACAATAAAAAAATCTTAATAAGTTTGCAATGAATATAAAAGTACCTGAGCATCAGTTAAATTCAGCCTAGCGGCTAGCTTCCTCCGGTCCGGTTTGGTGATGTACTTCTGTTGCTGAAATTGAATTTCCAGTCCTTTTCGTTGCAAATTGCTGAAAACAGCTCGAGACCATGATCGTTTTCGCTTCCCACTCTGACCGGATGGATTATTGCTGCTATTAGTGTGGATCATTCCATTTTCCTGTCGAAATTGTTGGCTAGGCGTTTGAAGAGGTTTTAAGCTGTTCACACAGCTTCCAACACCAGGCCCTTGATACTTCAGAAGTTGAGCAATACCTCCGAACGTAGTGGATACTGAAGTTGCCAGGGAAGCTAGAATTATTTACAAAAAAAAAATTGTTTTATTCACTAATTTAATTGTTCTTTTTCTATTATATAGGCACTAAAACTATTCAGAGCCACCTCGGGCTGTGGAGCACTCTTGAAACGCTTTGTCCGCTGATTGACGATGATCGATCATCGGACAGTGTAAATATTTACACCGGCGCAATGTGTAGCATTCGTTCATCGATCGAAAATACGGCAAAGGAGATTCAAAGCGCGGCTCTTTTCAGGTAAATAAATTTTTAGTGTCTGTCTACCTTGATACAGGCGGAATGCTATTGATTTGTTAGCGCTGCCAATTGATTAGCGAACGATTTTCTTACTTTGCGCACACAGCCTCTATTTTCGGGTTCAATATTATATGTGTGTGTAACAGCTAGGCCAGCTAATTTGGACGTTTATTTTCAAAACTTGATCGAAGCAAATGCTAGGAAGCGCGCGCTTTAGTATAAATGCACCCTATGATTAATTGGTTACACTGATCGAAGCACTGGAAAATGTTTTTGTAGCGATCGCTCGCCAGGGATTCAATTTGGTTTATGATGTTTACAGCTCACCTGGGGCGCTGGGATAATAAAATTTGCTCTGAATTGTTCCCGTTTCGATTGCTTCTATTTGATTTTTGGGAACGAAAACAATAAAAATTGCTTTATTTACACACAGCGTCTGTTACATTACGGAAAGGTAGTGTTTTTGGAGAATTTAAATTTTATGGGGGTGGATTGATGATGTACCTATCTAGGATGCGAATTCTTCAATATTTTTTTTAAAGGAAATTAATGCTTACATGCTTGAAATGACGCAGTTAATGAATAGATAAACTTTTTTTATTATCATCAGATTTTAACTAGCGATTACAATGTTTGGACTACTCTGAGAATAAGTCGATTATATTGGACAGAGTTTAGACATTTAACAGGAAAGAATTGCGTATTCTGTGAAATTATTTTTTATATTTTTCTTTAAAAAGAAATATCCGACTGACTTCCTCTTCAAACTGAAGAGTCGTCTATCGTCTATCACTACAAAAATCATATCTTAATTAATCGTATTCAGCAGGTACCTCAAGAAACAACTAGAATTATCTTATCAAGATATTTTTAAGTGCAATATAAATACCCTCGCATGTTAGCCATTTTTCTAGTCTTATTCAATTCGTAGGCGCAATGAAGATCCTCGTCGTATTCAGTCTAATTTTCATATCTGCAACTTTTGCTAAGTTTTACCCACTTATACCCGAGGGTAGAATTGCGGGTGGTACCGAAGCAACAGCTAAAAGTGCTCCTTTTATTGTTTCGTTACAATTGAATTCAGTTCATTTCTGCGGAGGTACAATCATTGATACTAACTGGATAGTAACAGCAGGTCATTGCTTGTACGGAGCCAAGGATACGACAGATATAAAAATTGAAGCAGGAAGACACAATTTGAAAAATTCGGAATCAACTGCTCAGGAAAGGACTATCGATTATTTCGTGATTCATAAATTGTACACTGGTGGTGTGGCGCCGTACGACATTGCTTTGATATACACAAAAGAAGCTTTCCAATGGACCGATGCTGTAAAACCAGCTGTACTTCCCCATGCTGATAAAGTTTCAAGTGGAAAAACAACTCTATACGGATGGGGTAGTACATCAAAAACCGGTAGTGCAAAATTTCCCGATGTTCTTCAAACAGCCGACGTGGACGTTCTTCCTCAGGCAGAGTGTAAAAAGATGATTGGAAGCGGAGCTGTGACTATTCATGATACCAATATGTGTACAGCATCACCGCCTGAAGGAATAGGTGCTTGCAGCTCAGACTCTGGTGGTCCTCTAGTACAAAAGGTGTCGTCTGGGAGGGATGAAATTGTCGGAGTTGTGTCGTGGGGCGCAGTTCCTTGTGGAAAGCCATACTCCCCATCAGTTTACGTGCGGGTTTCTGCTTTTATTCACTGGATTAGTGAAATGAAGAATGGGCACAAGATGATATAAAACAAGAATTTAATTAATTAATGAAAACAAATTTTTTTTTATTTATTTATGTTTTTTTTTTTTTCGACCAGTGTCATTTAAGTCCCTTACATTTCTAAAAATCAATAATTTAAACAGACCAACGGCAGTAGAATAATTAAGTAACCATAATTAACCATAATTATAAGAAATTGCTCTATGTTCCATGATTTTATTATTTATAAAACATTGGGCCTATTTATTACATTGCATGAAAATAGTACCCAATTGAAGTAAACGTCAAAAGTTCGTGAGTGAATCAAAAGTTTTTCTAAAAGAATATTTTTGACATTCATGATATGTTCTTACATGGTCTTATATTTTTATATAGGCTTCAAGCTACTGATTACACAGATCAACACCAATTTTGCAAACGAAAACCGTTTTTTTCCGTAGATTATGAATTCATAAACAAAAATAACCTATCACATCATGGTTTTGAGAAAACTAGTAATCCTATTTTTGTAAAAGTGCAAACACCCGTATTTTAGCTATTTTTGAAAAATCATTAAAATATAACAAATTATTATAGAAGCTTGTAACGCGGCTTAAATAAAAGCTTAAACAAGTATCTATTATAATAAAAGTAAGAGGGACGTGAATATTTTCTGAAATCTGAAATATTTCATAAAATTCACTTTTTTCCTATAAAGCGATTATTTCATACAATTGATAGGATGCTTATAAAATTTGTTGGCTAGTGTTATTATTTGTGGAAATTAGAAATTATATCTATAACGTCTTACAAGACCTGTTAATTTTACAAATATCATTTGCTATTGCTTCTATTTTCCTATGAGTGCATATAATCACAAGACTTATAAGCGAAAATAACTTTCAGGATATTTCAATCGGTTCCCTTAAAGGTACATACGTTAGTGCCAATAAAAGCAGCTCGACATCATTCTGTTTATATCAACCTCCCAATGGACTCTATAAATGCTGCAGATTAAAGGCAAATAGGAAATAATGATCGTGTGGAAAGTCTGTTGGTGGCTTGTGGCTGATCCTCCCGGAGATCCCACTATATGTGGAGGGCATGTGGCTTTCGTTATCTGCCACCGATATGCGTTCGAGCCGAGCTAGCTCGAATAAACATACCGCCGGTTAATTGGTACATTTGAAAATTGTAATAAACACGTTGAGTTGTGCGGTGTGCCGATCCCCGACGTGAATAATTATTGTTTATGTGGATCGCAAGTGCCGCAATCATTTTGAGTATATAGGAGGAAAAGCCGTTCAAAAGGTGCATCTCACTTCCGCAAACCGAGACACTGCCGCAGCGGGTTAAATCGATAAAAATTGTTTACCTCTTCCTTTTTGGAATTGAACGTCAGATTCAGATTCAGATTATCTTTATTCGACTACCTTTTACATGGATGAATCTTATACATATATAAGCACTTATTATATATACTATACAAAGAGCTATAGGTTTGGCTCAATCGACTGGCTATTTGCAGTATTTTCATACATACGAGGCCTTATACAAAATGACATATACTTGACACTACATTAATACGAACGCACACTTGCGACCGGTGTGCATAGATACACTGGTACTTTGACTCAACGATCATAGTGTTCTAAGAACTACACTAAGCCTAAGGAATACATTTGCCTGAATGTACCTAACACATTAACAATTATAGTTCTGTACAGTACCTTAATGTATTCTATCACATGCAACTAACGTACAGTCTTAAACGAAATTTCTTATTTAAAAACAGAAAACAGAAGTTGTTTAATTACTTTTTTTTTAAATTACATTTTTGTAAAATATCTCTTACCAAGAGGACCCGATGTCAGCGAGTTCACCGCACAGCAGAGACTCACTCTCATCGGGCCCTCCAGGAGAAATGTAACTATTTAGACCTTTCTCTTATTTTTCTTTTCCCTTATCTATTTAACTCCTGAAAGAGTAACAATAAAATTACATCATATAACAATAGGTATATCTAACCTAGTACAAATTAAGCTAATAAGATTAGTCACTAGAACATTTTGGAATGCGCTGAGGTTCGCTGCTACCTAAGTCGCAATTCCTTGATTGCACCTTTATTACAATTATCAGTCTCGATATCGGAAATATGTGCCCGACTTTGAAAAAGAGGAAAAAAAAAAAAATATATTTACATTACAAATGCCCATCTTCTTTACATTACATTACAAGTGCTTATCTTCTATTTTGCGACCTTGAGACGTTTGCTTTGTAAAATTTAGGGATATGCACATCACTACTTACATCTTGCAATAAGTCATGAGAGGGATCGTTTATAAGAGCAATGGGAGAGAGGTAGTAATCATCCAGCCCAGCGTGACAATTAGATTCACGGATACCAGAAATCAAAGAATTAGGGTGGTCAGACAGTGTGTTTAGAAATTTTTGACTTAAAGTTATCATGTACTTAAGAAAAGGTGTGACACCCGCCCTGTCATATATATACCGATTAGAAAATTTTTTAGTCCGGGTTTGGAAATGTTTGCCTACACACATCCTTAAAATCCTTCTCTCAAAGACTTCAAACCTTTGGGCAAGGGTAGGCGAGATGCCAAACCAGTTAACAAATCCATAGGACATCACTGGTCTAATCAACTGCTTATACATAAGAACTTTGGTTTTCTGCAACATTTTAGGGTGTCTCAAGAGTGGGGTCAAAATCCTGGCCGCCCTGTTTGCTCTCTCCAGAGCATAACTGCTCTGGTCATTAGCCTTCAAAAGAGAATTGAAGTTCAGCCCCAAATATTTAAGACCACTTCTAGCTTTTATCTCGACCTCATCCATTACTAGCTTCAAATTTCTACTTCTCGCAACTGTATTAGCCGGTTCTTTCCCTGCTGCGTTCCTAAAACAGATTAGCTCAGTTTTGGCCGGGTTAATTTTAATTCCCCAGGTTTTATAGTAATCATCTATGTCATTAAGGTGAGAAGCGACATGTTCCAGAGCCCTAGTTGGATTCTTATCATGCGAATACACAAGAGTATCGTCCGCGTACAGGATAGTGCTGGAAAGAATCACTCCACTAGGAGCCGATTTGACATGAGGAAAATCTAGGAGGTAAAAGTTATATAATTTAGGCCCAGTAATGGAACCTTGTGGTACACCAGATAGGATCTTAACAGGGTCAGACATTTCTCCATCCAAGAAAACCACCAAGGATCTATCTGCAAGAAAACTAGAAAACATTCTGATGATAGGTGTTGGAACTGAGTAAGCCATCATTTTATAAATCAGACCCTTCATCCACACTCTATCAAAAGCCTTCTCAATGTCCAGAGCACAGGTGACAGTGCATTTTTTCTGCTTAAGATTGTCCGTTACATCATTATGTAGTTTTAATAAGGCATGGTTAGTGGAATGAGCAAATTTAAATCCAAATTGATGGTCTGGTATATTTTTTTCGCTATCATTAAAAAAATCAAATTCATCGGCAACAATTCTTTCCAAGAGTTTGCCGATATTCGATAGCAGCTGGATAGGCCTAAAATTTGTTACACTGTTAGACTTGTTATTTTTTAAGATAGGGATCAGTTTAGCAGTTTTCCACACTTTAGGAAAGTATCCATTATTTATACAATGATTAAAAATGATTGTTAGATACTCAATCACTTTGGGGGGAATTTCTTGATTAGAAAATTGGAAATGCCGTCCGGACCACTAGATTTCTTGCCATTAATTCTATGCTTAATCATGGACATAACTCTCCCATGAGTAATAAAGAATCTGTTTTCATGGTTCAGGGCATTCTCGCTGACATTGAACTGAACAAGAGGAATAAATTCCCCTGATCTAGAGTTATTGTCCATAAAGTACTGAATACATTTTTCAACCTCTGTAATGAGTTCCAGGTTATGTGGGGGTCGTTTTTCCTCATAGAGGGAACTGTAAAATATCTCAAAAGCCTTTAGTTTGTGTTCAGTGCTAACAAATTCAGCATGGCCTACTGTAATTTTATCTGGAATGCCACAAATATTTTTTTTTCCAGTAATGCTAAAAATCTCCTTAAAGGCCTTGGGTCCCGGTCTGATGTTCCTAAGTCTATCCTGAAACTTGCTATTCAAATGGAGATAAACTTTATCCCCTATTATCTTCTTTAAACAGTTTATTCTAGCCGACAGACTTCTATACTCATCACTATGTCTGTTCAGCGTTCGATGGAAAATATTTTTAAGGTCCTTGCTCCACCTTCTTTTAACTTCTATCAAGCTTAAGATCTCAGCCGGGAGGTCGTTATATTTTCTGGATGTAATTGGCCTCCTTTTAATATGTTTGTTCCTAGCCGTGCTGATATATGCATTAAGCACTTCAATCCAGATGTCAATCTCATTATTGGACAAATTTCGATCAGTTGGTGGCATATCCAAAACAAATTTCTCTAGGTCGACCTTAAACTTTTTCCAATCAACCCCCTGATAAACTTCTGCTCTTCTAGGCTCACTAATTGGAATCTCCCAATTACCCATATCAAAAATAAGTTTAACCGCATAATGATCGGAAAAAGATTCTGTAGTATAGCACTTATAACCACAAAACAATAACCTTGAAGAACACTCAGTAGTCATAAAAAAATCCAATATAGATGCTCCCTGGGGAAAAGTGGGAGTACTAGGAGCTATAATTCCAAAGCCCGTTTCGGCCCTATTACTATCCAGCCACTCCCTAAGTCTGTTTCCGGTTGTGTTATTTCGACTGTTCCCCCAATCCGCATGTCTCGCGTTCCAATCACCACCTATTATTAATGAGTCAAAATTCTTTGAAGTAGTCTTTATCAAGTCAAGTGTAGAAATAAGATTATCCTTGGGAGCGTTAGATGGAATGTATATACTACCTATGAGTATATTCTTATCAGAGGTAGGCGTTTTAACCCTTATTTTAGCTAGTACTAGGGGAATTGGAGAAGATTGAATTGGAATTCTAGTGAAGCTTATGTTATTTTTAATAAAAAGGGCAACCCCTTGCCCTTCGTCGTTACGTAAGGTAATATACCCAGGGAAATTCACATTATGATTAGTCTTGAGCTTGGTCTCCGAAACCATAAGTATGTCCGGTTTATGGATCCTAATCATGTTTAGCAGTTCCACCCTTCTACAATTTCTTATCAGAGACTGGGAGTTAAGTTCTAAACAAGTAAGTTTATTTATCATGGCAGATTTCCATAATAAAAATGATTAATGCTTGTCGTTTTTCCGCTAATGTTTTAATTTTTTCTATAGAAACCATGAAGGAACTAATCCTATCGAACAAAGTCTGAAGTGGAAAGCCAAACAAGTCCAGTGAGAGATTCAAGAATCCCGACAGTTTATCACCCGATCCACCAAACTTTTCAAAAGGTACCCTCTGCCTTGGTCCATCTGTGGTGTTAATTTTTTCATTATTAGAAGAGGTTAAGTCTGGTTTAGGAGACTGTCTCGTAAGAGGCGGGAATTCAGAATTACTAAACTTATTTTTACCGGTAACGGCATCAGAAAAGCTAACACCCCGATGAACCCTTGATATGTTTGTTTAAGTATATTCCGCCTTACTTTACGACCTTCTATATATTTAACATAGCTAGGGCAACCTTTGTAGTTCGATGGATGCCCAGCCTGTCCACAATTAGCGCAGGTACGCTGCTTCTCCCAATCTGTCTTCAAAGGACAATCCCTAGTAAAATGCCTTTCAGCACACCTTCTGCACGCCATTTCTCTTCCACAATTCAATGCAATATGCCCGTACTGTTGGCATCTGTAGCACTGGACAATGCCTTTACCAATCACCCTCTCCCACATCACTTGCTGCTGCAAGAAAATCCTACACCTAAGAACATCCGAAACATCCTCCCCTGGTCGAAACTGGACCAAAAAGTAGCCAGGATCAAAACCAATACTCCTGAGTTTCCCTGTTGTAAATTTGGCTATTTTAACAGGTTTAATTATAGGAAACAATCTAGCAAATTCAACAGTGACGTCCTCGGCATCATAAGTTCTGGAAAGCCCTTTAAGAAGCATACTTAGTGGTTTATCTTCAGGCGAAGAATATGTGTAGAAGTCGACAGATTTATATTTTAAAACTTCCGTTAATTTTTTTTTATCTTCATTACTACCGCAATATACTTTACTCACACCCGATCTATGATTAGTGATTTTGACCGTTATACCGTTATTCAAAAGCAATTTATTAAGGTTTTTGATGTTGCAATTCTTGACAATTATCGGGGGTACTCTAGAAAATTTACCGCTAGACAGGGTACCCTCTCCCATTTCTCCCCCCGCGTTAGATGGTACATTACTACAACTTTTCTTATTTCTACTTAAATCTAAAAGCATTTTCTGTTCACTTACTGATAGCTGGATGCCGTCAAGATCCTCGGTCTCAAGTTCGCTGTATCTATTTTGCGTGGTTGAAAACATAAGTTCATCCTGTCCAGACACGTTCCTCCTTTTCGTCAAATGTCTTCCTTCAGCTTGCTGCCAGTCGTCAGCTTCTTTATTTCCTGGCTGCAACGCGTCGTCCTCTTCCTCCTCTAGGTCCATCGAGTCCCTAGCTTTCACATCCAGTCGGTTAGGGCTTCTTCTTTTATTCTTGAGGTTAGCGTCCGTAACGGTACCTTCATGTATCTCACGTGGTCCCAGTTGTCCAGTCCTCAGCTCTGCTATGCAACTAGCCGCCCTTCCAGTGCTCTTCTCGAGTATTCTGATGCCAAATGTTTCGCCAGATCGGTTTTGTGGCGATACTGCTTCTGGCTTTGACTTTACTCCAAGTGCCTGTTTAGCTGGGTCTCCAGTCTGTGATTTGTTCATATCAATTGACTTACTTGTGATCCTGGGGGAGGATGTGCCAGGCTTCACGCTCCTCTCCCCAAATTTAATTGCAGTTTGCAGGCCTCCTCTGCTTATATGTCTTCTTTTCCCAGTAGAGCTTGATTTAATTTTTTCTCCTGTCGTCTTGCGGTTAGAAGAATGGTCGCGCATAAGCGCTGTAAACTTTTTTTCGAGTTTTTCGCACTTTATATTAAAGTTTGTCACACTTAAAAGTTATTTTCAGGCCAAGCAAAGCTTAGCGGTATAAAAACCGTTAGCTTTAAATCACCAGACTACAGTTGCTCTCACCAGCTGCCAATACGTCCGTCCTCAAGAGCTGCTCGAACCAGATTCTGGAATTGAACGTCATTGAGAATTGAAATTGAACGGCCGGCCATAGCTACCCGGTGACATCTCTATTTTGAGATAATTCTCTCGACTTCCTTTTAGAATGCATTTTTCACAGCCATGACTCTTGGGATGTGCATCCCAACAAACAATGCATCAAGGATAAAACCAAACCAGGTCGATCGAGATTTGTTTATTATTGCACACCTATTAATTTACAAATGAGGCAAGACTAATGAGCTCTTCTGTGCGGCTTAAGTGCATAAGCGGGCTAAATTTGATTATTTCCTTCGTGAAAATCAGATGAGCGCATTTGCTTGGGTGGCGGATCGGTGGCGGCTTCGCCAGGTAATAAAACTTTCAGTAGATGCCTTGTTTGTGCCATAAATAATGTCTTCTTTGGTTGAACGTGAACCACATTACCATATTGGACAGCATGTTCCCATATTTTATTTTACTGTTTTGAGCTAAATTTTCTCGCAAATAAATAAATTTGCGAAATACGAAATCGAAAAGTCTGGTTACTAGGGATATGAAAATTATACAGGTATTCATGTATAGATGTTTGTTTATGTGGTTGTTTTATTATCTTATCTTTTATTTGTATTATATCCGTTTTATTGGGTTTGAAAGCGTTTCGTTTCATTTTTAGCCACGAAAAACATAAACCATGTACTTTTTCTCAAAAGCTAGTCAAGGGCCGAAAAAAAGTTGTTTTAGGATCCTTTTAACAAAAGTTTTCAAAAAATTGTAATTCATTTAACACAGCTTTAACAATTTTCTTTCGCATCAAATATTTGTTGAGTATTTTGCAGCCAACGTTTAGCTTTTTCAAAGGTCCTTTAGGATTTTTTTAATAAATGTTTAAACGTATACCTACTGATGAAAAGTTCTTCCATTCAGAAGAAAAACGATGTTTTGTCTTTCAATTTAGATGTTCACCATTCCATAATTTTTACTTTATTAATTATTTTTTTATATATTTATTTTAAAAAAGATAAGATTCAATTATCTTTTCTTTACTTAAACGATGTGGAAAAAGTGACGAATTAAAATTTAAACTGCGATAGTACCACTAAAAATAATTATAAAATACTTAACTAAGAATTAAAAAAAAGAAAACAAAATCGAGCTAAAATGACGGGTTTCAGTTTTCGTGGCGAGATTTACAGAAGTTGTATTTATCAATTTTTAGAGAAATACGTTACATTTAATTGATGTAATTATACGAAAATATATACTTACAGAATTCTTACCTCTCAAGGCCTTTATTTCGAACGGGAATATATTATAAACTTATTATATAAATTATTGAAAACAGCTAGTTAGAAAGTAACTTCCCCAGCAATTTCGGGCATGTTCAAATATTTTAAGCAATTCTAATTCTAAAATATAAGTTTTAAGAGCAAGTGTGCCCAAAAAAAAAAATCCTCACCATGTTTACATTCACTTACAAGCGTCAAATTTTGTCCCTATTGCCATTGTCCCAATCAACATCCCTAAAAAATCAAAATTTGTTTACAAGCCTACAAAAATTGCATCTGTAGGAGGCCACACACCGCCGTCGCTTGTCGAACCCAGAAACCGATCCTACAATTGATCACTTCGATATTTGTCCAAAAGGAAAGAAAAACAAATGAAAATTATCATCTCCGGGTGTCGTTGTTCCTCTAAAGAAGTTTGTTTACATGCAGGAAGAATCCCTTTGACAAGATTTCCTCCTTCTCCTTTTGTTGGAAGATAAGTTCCAACTGGCAATGAGCTCTTGTTCTCGAATTAGCTGGAAACACGGAAACCGCACACAATTTTATGATTATTTATTCAAAAAAATATTAAAAGAGTGCAGCGATCTTTTCTTTTCCTTTTGTTGAGAATTTATGAAAATATCGAAGTGAAGATCAAAGAAGTTCGAACAAAAGCTGCGTTGTGTTCTTTTTGCATTACCAAATTATTAAGTGATCAAAGCGTTGTGGCGCGATTTGTTTACTTATCGAACTGATCTGTTGGGAGCAAGCGGCTTTGTAATTTTCCCAGAAAGTGGTAATAAATTTCTGAAAATTATTGCTTTGTCGAATAGGACAAGATCAGGATTATTTATATGAGAAAAAAAATGAGAAATATCGTTTATCAAAATGACACATAATTTATTCATTAGCACCGTTTAATTCATAATTTTCCTGTGTTTCTCGTATCCAGTCAATGAAAGCAGAAACTCTAACGTAGACTGATTTTTCGTTTGGTATTCCGCAGAGAGCTCTTCCCCAAGAAACGACACCGATGATCACGTCCTTGTTTGAATTGTTCTGGATCAAAGGTCCGCCAGAATCGGCACTGCAGGATGTCATTCCTTTCAAAGTTGAATCGGTGCAAACGTTCGTCTCGTGCACCAAATATTTTGAATAAGATTTTTGACATTCAGCAAGTGAGACAACAGGCAATAATGCTGTTTGAAGAACTTCTGGAATTGTTACCTTATTTCCACCATCAGAAGTCAAACCCCATCCAAACAGTAATGCAACTCCTTCAGGTATAGCGTCCTTTTCTGGCAGAGAAATCGGTTTAACAAATTCTGTCCAGACGAAGGGTTTTGCGGTGTAGATCAGAGCAATGTCGAAAGGTGTTGGACCGCCCTTGTACAGCTCATGTATTTTGTAGTAATCAATTGTTCGGACCTGATCGCTTTCTTCAGCGATTTTGAGATCATAACGACCGGCATGAATTTTAATTTCACTAATTTTTTTGCCTTGTAGACAGTGGCCAGCAGTCAGCACCCAGTGCTCATTGATGATGCTTCCTCCGCAAATATGGGGGTAGTAAGGATTATTCCTCTGGATGGAAACGATGTACGGTGCAACTCCCTTATCGGCATTCCAGCCGTTAGTAATACGTCCTTCTGGCACTAATTTAAATCCATAGGATATTGCAAGTGTAGCAAGGAGCACGATAATCACTTTTGCGGAGTACATGATCGCGATGGCGTTTCAGAATACACTAAAACTTTAGACAAGAGAAACGTCTTTTATGTGCACATCATTTGATGTTATCAATTATGATATCATTATCAGAATGTCTTCGGAATTACCCCTGCGCCGTATCAGATATTCCATGGATAACGTATTATCCTAATCAAGCTTACGCGTGGATTACTCAATTTGATTCTGTAAGATATTGATGATATTTTGGAACCTTGCTTCCACTGATAAATCAACGTCTGTCTAGGTCTTAGAGATAGTATCAGTTGTACTTTAAGATTGTTTTACTCTTGTATTACGTATTATACATATTATATATTACGTATTATATGAAGTATTAAACAAGTCTAGTGTTATTTACATATTAGATGTACGACATTTTTTTAAAATCTCATACTCAACTAAAATCTATGTTTAGTAATTATTAATAATTTGTATAGAAGAAATTAATCGTAAAGTATTCTTTTTATATTATTTGTATTATAACGTCGATGTTTAGTAATCATCTTAGAAATGCTTTTATTCGTCTTGATACCTTAACTGAATGATCTAGGTTATATCTGGAATTCAAATATCTTGGCATTACGGCTCAAAAGGGAACTAAATTTATTTTCGTTTGATCACCATGTGCCATTCTTGCAAAAAAGATCACGACGTGCTCAAAACACTGAACATAGACATTTTTACTAAACCTATGAAAGAGCGTTCACTAAAATTCGTAAGACGAGGCTTGGTGTATATTTTAGTCTTTATAATAATCACACTATTTTCCTTTAACTGAAGGCATATTTTTTATATGTATAATGTCAATAAGCCCCTAAAATTCTACATAAAAATTAAGAGCTCTTAACCTCTTAATTGTTTCAAAAAATCGCTTTATTCAGAAGAAGGAGTTCTATTTACAAAGAATTCAGAAATTGTACAAAATCAGCATATTTTTAGCATTTTAACAAAGTATTTTTAAATGATGCGGCAGAATATTGATTGCTTTAAAATAATTTATGATAGATGTTAAGAAGTTAAGAGCTCTTAACTTTTATCCAGAATCGGAGGGGTGTCAAGATTTTTAAGAAATCTTTCCTCATTCTCTGGAGAATTGAATAATTTTTTAAAGTATTGTGTAATATGATAATAAGTTGATCTTTTTAAATATTAACATGTGAAAAGTGATATACTTCTCGCGTGGACGGTACATATATAATATGTAATAGATTTTTCGTTATCATAGCATTTTGCTGGAAAAATTCACTCAACTCTTCACGGCTAAGATACAAGAGTTTTGGGCTTTTGCTGAGAAAATAAAAGAATTGAAATTTTCTTTGAAACCTTTCAATCAGCTTGATTCTAATACAAGAGCAATTTAACCGGTTTTCACAAAATATGTATGTAAAATAATGTATTAACTTAAGTTGCATACTCACAAAAGCTTTTAATTTCGACTTTATACTTCTCTTTTATTTTTTATCTTTCATTCATACCTTATTTAAAATTAGGTATTATTATTAGTTTACATCAACACCTGCTTTTACAAATTCTTTGTCGTTTTCTTAAAGTCGTTTTTCGACGCCTGGAGCGTCGAAATTCGCGAACTGACCCTTGGTTTCTGGTTTAAAATTTTATCAGCCTATGTTATTGACTTCGAACGTATTAGCTATTTTTTTTTTTCCTTCATTACTTATTTAAAATTAAGGGTCAATCAGGCTCTTAGACTCCAACTTAGAATCCTCACCAAGCCATAATTTTCCAAAGACGAATTTTTTGAGCGATTTCTCCCATATTACACACATATTAGAAAATATCTGAAAACCGGTCGATCCTTTTAAGAGTTATTCGCATTTCGAAAAGTACATTTGAGCCAGATATAAGAGACTTATTTTACAGAGGTCTCGTTTTTGGAGAAAAAAACATCTGTGCACTATCTAAACAAATTTACTGTGGGAATGCTTACATGTTTTTCTCTGTTCTTTTTTTGAAAAAAAAACCGAGTAGCGCGATAAACGCAACATTCGACTATGTAACTTATAAATCTCCTTAACCTAAAAAAGCGAAATCGACCGAAGTTATTGACGTAACTCTTAACTATCGAATTAGCTCACCTGTGTTAATGCTGTTTGTTACACGAATTGGCATCGGTCGGACAACTGAAACCGAATCTGCAGCAGTAGATCTGATGATACCGTGACTGCTCATATTACTGACATACAAATTCCTTCCATGAGGATATTTACAACATTCATATCCACCTGGACATGCACTACAATTGCAGCAGTTGTTGCAATCATCCAATGAGCAGTTAATTCGATTTATCATCATTGGCCCAACAACAGTACGATCATCTGCATCATCATCATCACCACTTCTACTGTCGATGTCGTTCCCCAGGAGCCGATCGACGCTAAAGCTTAATTTTATTTTTCTATCGCTTTTAACATTGCGATGGGTGCTGCTGGGGCCAGTGGGCGATATATCTCCCATGTCCATTTGCCTGCAGTGATCCTCGCTGGATTCTTGCGGCAGCAGCACATTTAGCGAGAACACCCATCAAGAGATCGTCTTGGCTCGATCGAAATTTCGTAATAAAAAGCGAAGATAAATTATGGGAATCACTTAAAGTCCTTTCCCGCGGCGTTGAATTGATTACACCTAGTGTCGTGTAATTCATCTTGTTCGAGAATCGATCACCGATCGCATAATTGTGGGCAACTCTTCTCTGTCGATCGCTTGATTGTTATTGATACACCGGAACCGCTCGCATCGAGAGATTTATTGGCCACTTCGATGTTTGTTTACTTGAAACGTTTGAATTGGCACTTAAGTTATAATGATGGCGATTTCACCTTAATGATCCTGCCATTTATCATGTACGGTAATTTAATTGGACATTTATTTGTTTTTTCATAAATTAAAGAGCACTTTTTCGTTTTAACTAGAACTACAACTCACTATCTTGAAAATTAACAACGAAGTACACGTCACTTATTCGACGAAAGACCTTTATTTTTACTATGACTTGTAATACCCTTCATGGACTTTCGAAAAATTTGAAGATCAGACATGGGAAAAATCGAAAATCGACATGCCGTTACGTGACCATCGCAGCTCAACGCTGACTGCCTCACTGAACTGCCAGTGGATGCTCAGCATCTTGTACGGACCACTTTAAAGTCGAATTAACTGAAGAGGCGGAGTCGATACCGAACGATATTCGGTTGGCTGAGGCGACAGCGATCAGTACGCTGTTGATTGGACGAAGGTGGATTTATGCGCGCCATTGCGTATTATTAGATCGTGTTTAGCTCCGGAATGATTGCGATGATTCCCATGGACAGAATGGGCTGTGATACTATTATTGACTGATATTTTATTTACGATTTCAAATTAATGAATAAGTGGGAGTCCAATTAAGATACTTTGCCGTGTGCTTAACTCGGATTGGCTCATTTATGAAGGTCGATGCGATGCGTAGGTATTTGTTATGCCGACTGCCAACTTTCTGGAAGATTGATTTATACATATTTTTTTAAAACAATTTCATAGATTGAAGATATTTTTAGATAATTTTATTACCCTTTTCCTAATCGTTTACAGATAACAAACTTAACGCTTGTACGTATTTATATGTTTATATAATTCGGCTATTTAAAAGGAATTGCTTTATTTATTCTTCACATTCAAATAGGATGCAGATTCGGTAAATTGCAAATTCTGTGCTTCAAAACAGTGCTATAAAAAGCATTGAATGAGAATTATTTTATTTTAATGAATCTTTTCTTCATATCACTAATTTTGTGTAATTATTTCACTTTAACTTCACGTCGATTACTTTATTACTACCTTTGTCCGTTTTGCTCGCTTAAGCCACTGTATGTCTAAAGTAAAATTTTATAAAACGCTTATGAAAATGAATTTCTGAAATTATCTTGATATTATTTAACAGTCTGTTAGTATTAATTATCTATTTAAAACTATGTTTTGATTATATTATTATTTCATAAAATATCTTGTTTAATGATCTACATCTCTGAATGGTTTTTGGCGTAACATATCAAAATTAATAATAAGGAAAAAGTATCAAATATTTAATCGCGTCTATAAATGCCAAATTTAATCAATTACACCGAATTTATCAAGTGGAGTTTGGCAATATTGTATTATCATTAGAGATTTATTATGATAAGAAAAAACTTATTGTTGGTACCTAGTATTAAAATAAAACCGGAAGTGACCACTTAAATGTTTGTAAGATTACAATCGGCATATCTCTCCTCGCACTGCTTTCCATGCTGCTTATATTCTGCCACATCAGGTAAATCCTTGAAAAATGCATGTAGACGCTGATTACCTTCATTTTCGACATTTTCCTCTGGCAGTGGTGATGAGGTATTTCTCTCTAAACGATTGAGGACAGACTTTTGCATGCTCCATATGAAAGGAGCACTCTTGCAAAGTAATAGTTTAATACAATCCCCGTCGCCTTGCTGTTGCTCTAATGCGCTTACATTTTCCGCAAGATACTCAGGAATTTTTGGATCTTTGAAGTCTTCTAAAAGTTTTGATAGAGCTGGAGAAGGATTTTCTAGAATCCAATCAATCGAAGAATCGATACGAGATTGCCGATCGGATTGATCAAACATTCGTGGTTGATACGGTTCATCACGGGAATCTTTAGAACTGTCTGGGGTAGATGGTAAACCAGTACGAGATATTAAAATGTTTCCAATCTGAAATAGAATAATAATCTCTAATTTATATTAAGATTTAGTTAAGGTAACAAACTTATTAAAGCTGCTGAAATATCTAACTCAATTTTCTATTCAGCGGAATATTCTCTTAAATTGAATAATACTTCGTACGGTGTTAATACCTAAGTATTATTTAAATTTACGCATGGTACTTTAAAAATTAGTTATACATACCATTTGAGCAATCATAATAATTCCATTGATAGCTAAAGCTCCAAGTTTATTGTTATCAAATCCCATTAGACGTAAGAGACCATTAATAAGTCCCAGACTATTAGAACTTTCAGATGAACCCGATTTTAAATTTTCGGGAGGTTCAGTGTTTCCGGTATCTTGGCGTTTTACGTTCAGGTGCGGTGCAAATGTTTTAGCAACTAAATCGGCAACATCAGCAACTGTGTTAATACCTGCAACAAAATGTAAATTATACAATAAAGTATATAGTTATATAGTTTCGAGAAGGTTCGTTTTTCTTAATTTATAAACAAGTTAAAAAGAGAAATAATTTACAACGAGATTCATATACATATATTGTGCAATTTTCATAAAAAATGAGGGCCTAAATTTCTTTTGGTTTGATTAATGAAAATCCCAAAGTTAAATGGGTTAAACGAAGTAAACTTCCCCACTAGAAATAATCATGGTCGTCATTGGGACTGAATATGAATATTAAGGCGTTTCTGATCCAGGCCTGGATTTAACATCCCTATATAATCCCTATTTTGTCTTATCAGGCCCTGATATGATTATCTGATTCTAACCCTCTCATTGTCAGGGCTAGTTTGATTGATCCCGGGCCTTTTAGGTGCAGTCCTAATTAATCTTATTCGATCCCTAATCTAGCTCTAGTTCTTTTCTAATCGGATTCACATACACTGAAGAAAATATTCTGTATCAAATCGACACTTTTTTCTTATTAATTTTACATTCCCAATTTTGCACGAAAAATATCAAAATAATATGTATCGAAATCAACCCATAATTTTGAAGAACCTCATATGTAAATCGTATGATTTCGATATTTCTCCTTATCAGTAAAATATAAATTTAATAAGAGTAGTATGATTTTGATATACCTCCTTATCAAGAGTAGTTTACTTTCAATACGTTTTCTTTTAAAAATAATACGATGTCAAAAAATAAGTTTTCATATCAAAATAATACTCCATTCGTATTGCATAGTTTTTGTATCGGAAGCTTATAAATTTTATAGCGAACATTTCATGTTTATTCTTTGGGTGTATAAATGGTTTGCACTTAACTAGAAAGTTGAAAACAGAACCATGAAGTTTCAATCTTTCCTTTAAAGCTTTTTTAAAGACGATATTTCAGTAGCAATTAGCAGAAAAAACTACGAGTTTTTGTACTTATAGATTTACTACTTTAATTTCACCCACTAAAAAGGATTCATTTGTTCTTACCTAACATTTGTCCAGCATATTTAATTCCGTTATTAATATTGTCCATTATGCCACGCTTATGAATTGTTTTACATTCAGAGTGAAAAATTAGGCAGAAAGTTATAAAACAGAGCAAAAAAAATATGTTTTTATACGAACACATTTTATTTTTTAAATCAAGAATGAAAACTTTAGAAATTGTTGTGTTTTCTAAACTGCACAAAAATAAAATATAGAGATTTTTATAACTTTTTTACTACTAAAACGAGACTTATCTTCTTTCACGTCTAAACAATACTGCACCCCATCGTGGTGTTGAGGTTGGGAAATAGTCGTTAAATTCATTGCGTTAAATTGGCAGGAAAGGCTATAGCGGGATAAGGTAGTGAAAATTGCCCCCAGCGGAATCGCTACGACGGGTGGTGCTTTCGATAGGTTGTGTCAAAAAATGCCTCCATGCCAGTTTTTAGCCCTCTAAGTCTACAGTCACCGGTAAAATCGGTTTCGACCCATTTCTTCGAAAATAAATTCTTACGGCCACAGTTTTTATCCAAAAATTCTGAAAATTTCCACAAACCTTTATTTTTATGGTACCAATAATCGTGGATTTTTATAGATTTTTACCTTTAAAATTGGGGTCAAGAGAGCCATTTTAATTTTTCAAATTATTTCTAGGTTAGGAACCCTATTTTTCGCCAAGTTTTAAACCATTGTTTTTTAAGTCTTTTTTTCCGTTCTTTCGAATGGCGGAATTAAAATATCGAATTTCAGGGTGCGTCATTCCGAAAAATCGAAAAAACCGTTTTTTTTTGCATTTTGTCCACTTATTTAAGGCATAACCTCAAAATTCAAGGGCGCAATACTTACCCATACAACCAAAAATAGTCCAGGAATCATTTTCAGTTGAAAACATGATTGCAGGATCGATTTTTATGTTTTAAAAATCGAAAAACTATTTTTTTCGGTATTTTAACCATTTTCTTGATATATAACCTTGAAATTAAAAAGCGCAATGCTCACCCATATGACCACACACACTCTAAGACTTATTTTTAGGTGAAAACATTCTTTTAGTATCGATTAGTACGTCTCAAAACTCAAAAAAAACTAAGTTTTTTGTCATTTTTACCATATATTTAAAGCATAACCACAAAAAGGCCTCATACTTGCCGATACGGCAACGTTTAAGGACTTTCAAACATTTTTTTTTTTCATGTCGTGTGATGTCATATTCTCTCTTAGTGTCGTATTAGATTTTGCATTTAAAGCATTAGACTCATGCAACAGATTATTCGAACTAAGAGAATGTTAGCCTATGGCGTTTCGTATTTAGCCATACGGCTTAGCATAACTATTCGGCCGATGGCACGCAATGGGTAGCACCTTGATATTCCCATTCGATTATTTAACTATTATTAATAATCAGATAAATCAATTTGCGCAATTAATATTTTCTTATTCACTTGTAAACTACTAAAACTAAAAATAGTTCATTATATTCAATATGCCGGCGGATCATATTTAATGTTCGGAAGAAGTTTTCAAATTCTCCTCCCTAAAAGGGAGGAATGCGAAGATCTCAACAAATTATTGAATGGACCTACATATGATATTGAGTAAAAACCCAATTCTGTTGGCTACAGTGGTATTTTGCGCTATACCTGTGACTGTGCTAATGGGTTAAGTACTGTCGGCTCTTCCTCCCATATTGCTGCTGTCATTTATTATCTAGCTAATTCTAGATATAAATCAAAGATTATTACACCATCTAAGATTCTCTCTCAAATATTTTTATATTGAAGAAGATAATGACGAAGATTGAGAATGTGGAGACGTTTTTTACTGCAGAATAAAACATTATTATTTTTTATTAAATACATACTGTTATAACTAAGTTTTTATTACTTATATATTTAATAATATATAATTTTTTTTATATTTTGATAGAAATTGGACTCGTTTTTTTGTATCATTATATATAAACGTTATTCCAGCCTAGATTAAAAATATATCCTTATTTCATGAAAATAAATTAATAATTCTATATATGAAGTTTCCCTCTGTTTCATTTTTGTTAAGATTCTAGTCGATATTGCAACAATTTTCCTACTTAAGAATGAGTCCTTGAACGTTGTCGTATCGGCAAGTATTAGGCCTTTTTGTGGTTATGCTTTAAATATATGGTAAAAATGACAAAAAACTTAGTTTTTTTGAGTTTTGAGACGTACTAATCGATACTAAAAGAATGTTTTCACCTAAAAATAAGTCCTAGAGTGTGTGTGGTCATATGGGTGAGCATTGCGCTTTTTAATTTCAAGGTTATATATCAAGTAAATGGTTAAAATACCGAAAAAAATAGTTTTTCGATTTTTAAAACATAAAAATCGATCCTGCAATCATGTTTTCAACTGAAAATGATTCCTGGACTATTATTGGTTGTATGGGTAAGTATTGCGCCCTTGAATTTTGAGGTTATGCCTTAAATAAGTGGACAAAATGCAAAAAAAAAAAACGGTTTTTTCGATTTTTCGGAATGACGCACCCTGAAATTCGATATTTTAATTCCGCCATTCGAAAGAACGGAAAAAAAGACTTAAAAAACAATGGTTTAAAACTTGGCGAAAAATAGGGTTCCTAACCTAGAAATAATTTGAAAAATTAAAATGGCTCTCTTGACCCCAATTTTAAAGGTAAAAATCTATAAAAATCCACTATTATTGGTAACATAAAAATAAAGGTTTGTGGAAATTTTCAGAATTTTTGGATAAAAACTGTGGCCGTAAGAATTTATTTTCGAAGAAATGGGTCGAAACCGATTTTACCGGTGACTGTAGACTTAGAGGGCTAAAAACTGGCATGGAGGCATTTTTTGACACAACCTATCGAAAGCACCACCCGTCGTAGCGATTCCGCTGGGGGCAATTTTCACTACCTTATCCCGCTATAGCCTTTACTTTGATTCTTCAAAATAACTGAACCAAAGATGCTCAGGGTTTGTACACATTTCCATGGACTTTTATTTTATAAGCCCATTCATAAATGTGGGTGGGACTTAAAGTTTTACCTTCCCTGGAATTCCATGCTCAGCGATTTCTTGACAAATATTCACGGTACATAAGCCATTTAACGATCTTAAAGATCATCACTTCTGTCTGTTGTTACTTTCTTTTCAAAAGGCGCTCTAAGAATATAAAAATTATAAAATATTCAACGTCTGTTTAAGAAGCGATCATTCCCGATATAGTCGACATTAGAAAATATGCAAGATCGCACCTGTTGAGGCGTTGATCGTGAGACAAAGCGTTAGTTATTATAACCTGTTTAAAGTTAAAATTCAATGCCAGTAGCTGCCCACTGGGGCATAAACTGAGGCAGAAAAAAAGCGTCACACTCATTTATATAAGGCAAATAATGAGATCCTCATAAACAAAGATCTTGTCATGCTGAAATTTATTACTGTTTACATGCAGTTGATGCGCCCAATTAGTAAATCAACGTCTTTTCATAATTCAGAATTAACGAAATCAGAAATGGAGGCAAAACAGTCACGCCAATAAATAAATTTCGTCTTTAAGAACCGACAAAAAATATATATGTATAGTATATACGGGTCCGATTCCCCTCCGTGTGAGACTGTAATCTTTTGCCGCTATGCGATCGCAAGCATACACCGCATATTGAATGTAAGGTGGTGTGTAACCAAATGTAAAAATCCCATGACTTAATGCCTCCACCTCGATCGCATTGTGAAGTTGTTTTTCCACTGGCCGTGTCATATTTATGTGCGATCATAGTTATGTCATGTGTTTATTAAATTTAACGATCACCACAAGAAAAGACCAAAGATTGAGGCACTGATCGTTATGTTGTGCCGGCACTAAATAAAATCTGTATTCCCACACTGGACCTCGAACGGCGACCGTACAGCATCGGAATTACCTGAAGTCGATCTAAATCATGTAAGCACTGAAGTGCAATATTTCCTGCTGCAGATGGAGAGCATTATATTAACTGCTTCGGCCGACGTAGTAGGCACCTAACTTGTAATTTTTGGTGACATATTTATTTTCACATTAACTCTTATTGATCCCCGCTGTCATCATTCGTTTGCTCTTTAAAAGGCGAATTTCACTTTCGATAAAAAGGAGTAGTACAGATCGAGTTTTGTTAATACGATTTTTAGGATTCCGTAGCCAACTAGAAACCCTTATAGTTTCGCCACACTAAAACAAAAACATTGGTAAAAATAACTATTTAAAATCGTAAATTAAATTGACTTTTTTACAACTTTTTTGTACAACGAAAAATCGTTAATCTGCTGATATAAACCTTTGGAATTTTGATTAACTTGGAATATGAATGTTAACTAACTTTTTTTTGCTTAATGAAAGGATTAAGAAAAAAATCGTTTTTTTACAAAAGATGCGTTTTCTCGTTTATCCAGAACAATAAAACATTTTCTATTAAACAGAAGCTTACTAACAGCTTCATTTTTCATCCATGCAAAATTTCGAATCTTGAACTGAACATGTGGTCGTAAATCATGGAAATTTGATGTTATTTTAAAACAAGTTGAAATCTTGATTCTGTTACTCATGAGGAATTTCAATTCAAGAGATAATTTCGCTCTGAAATGCCTACTGAATATTTGTTCAATAATTATAAAAATATTAAGTTTTGACAACGTTTTACTTAATTCGATAGCAGAATAACCAAACGATTAAAACTATAGGGGTTCTAAATCTAAATGTTTCCTAAAAATGTACCGAAACTAGCCTGTTTTCATAAATTTTCCTGCGAGCCAGGGACCGAAGGGGTAAATTGTTAAAGCCGCGAAGAAAAAATATGCGTAAGCGTGGGGTAGCTATAAAAAGATAATTAGGGATTCTTATCCGTCGCTTCTTTCACATCAGCACACGAGTAATGCGTGGGTAAGAAAGTTAAAAATACTCTAGTGAGATAAGCCGGTCTATCTTCGATCAACAGCAATATAAATTTTGGGAGGTCTGGGTTTAAACGGGCTTGTTATGTGGAATACAAAAATATTTGTTTTCATTATATTATTGTAAATAGAATATTTAAAAAAGAGGTATTCTGATAAATATGCAAAAATAGAAACGACTGAAAATTTTAAAAAAATTAGTGTGTAAGGAAAATTGTAACAAAAGTTCTAGGTCTTATAGGTTTCTAGAAATTCTAGAAAATGTTGTACGGAATCTCCTACGTGCGAGTCGAACTCGCACTTGACCGATTTTTCCTATATTTATTTTGTTATTTAGGTAGGAAGTATATTTTTTTAAATATTTAAACGGTTTTCACCATGTATGATTGTTTTGTATTAAAACATTTGTTTTTATTCTGATATTATTCAATTGTATTTTCGCCCATTCATTAAAGCTATCAATATTTTTCTTACTCCCTATAAATCTTAGTGGATAAAAAAGGCATCACACTAACCTATTTTACGTAAGATTGTAATGAATTCAGAAATAATTAATAAATCTCTCCACGAGACGTGGGGAAAGGAGGCGTTAAATTTCATAACACAATATCCGACGAAATCAAAATAACATCAAAATCCCAAAAACCATAAAGAACGAAATTTTGTTTATATCCACCGTAGATGGCCAGAAATTACCATAACGAAATTGGGTTCTGTTTTGGGGACTTGGTATCCCGCCACAGAAATTAATCGCTAATTACGTCAATAAAGTATCAATCCGGACGCTAACAGGGCTAATCACTCCCATTATGGGTATATGAATTCCATAACTGGCGCTGCGGCGCGACTCAACCAAAGTCCAGAAGTAAAAAACGATAGCCACCGGCCGAATATTTATTAATGACGTCTCAAACTTTATAAATACTCGGATGACACCCGGCCCGGGAAGAATCGGGAGAGCTCCCATATAGTAGACTACGCTTGCGCAGATGCCTGGGGACCTGCCAATCCCGCGGGCATTCGATGCAGCGTCCTCGGTTTCGGATATATTTGGTTTCATTTCGTCTGTTCCTTGGGCCGTTTGGTTTTGATTTATTCGGCTGATCAAGAGGAATCGGAGTCTCCGGACCCCGAGCCGGGCTCTCGGAGCGTGTATCTGAACAGGAAGATCTCCCTCGTCGAGCCGGACACCTACGGCTCGGGGCATTTTATTCGGGCTCTGTGGTGATTTGATATAGTGGACGCGTGCTGCTTCAAGTCAAACAATTTACATAAAGCAATAAAGTGTCGTTTTTTATGGGATCGCTGAATTGCTCAAATTATTATTAAGGAATCCTCTTAATTTTATGGGCAGTTTTAGCTGCCTTAATCGTGATCCGGGCACTGTTTTAAGTCCGATTAAACACTGCAATAAAAATGGCAATGAATGTATCAATTTTTAATACTCCTGGGAAGTTGGAGTTTTTTGTTACTTTTTCGTAGGTAGTTTTACAGGGTGTCAATCAATTGACTTCTACGTAATCTATTTGAGCCGTTAGTTTTGAAAGTGGTATAAGCCCACTTTTTGTAAGAATAGCATGTGAATTATCTACGTACTCAGATTTAACTAGAGAAGTTGTTAAAATAAAATATATGTATATAAATAGACTCTGTAGCTTTTCAAATATATGTATTTTAGGAAATACACTCACGAAAATTGTTCGTAATATCATAGTTAAACCTTATATATCCTAAGAAAAACTAGGCATGATTTGGAGCCGAAGAAATACTACAGTACGGTTTAAGATGCAATAAATATAGTTTTAGAAGTAATTAATATAAATAGTAAATAGTAAAAAATAAAAATAAACATAGTTTTTATTTATTTATTTCAGTTTACAGAATAATACTATAACAGACTAAGAGAACTTAGGGATAACTTAAATACTACTGTAAAGGATCTATTTTAATTCACAACATGATGAAACGTTGGTCGTATTTGGGTTAAATATAACATGATCAACTTTTTTCTAAATTCTATTGAAAAGCCAATGTGGATAATATTATGTAGGTATACATGTACTTACTTAAGTGCAGAAATATACCAATAAAACGTTGCATCTCGTTAAAGTTAACCCTCAGTCACACAAGGCCTTTTCCATTTAGAATTCACAAAGGCGGGTATGGTCTACCCGTCCAGAGTTTGGACGTGAATACCGTATAGTGAAAGTATTCGTTAGCAATTTCGATGCTACTTTTTCATTTGTTTGGGATATTAACCTTTCGTTCCCAACATAAAAAATTATTAATTGTAAAAATTACACAGCAATAAACAAAAAAAAAAAAAGCAAAATTTCAGAAAAACATTTTTTTTTCAAAAAATTATAAAACATATCAAGTACGATTTTTAAAAAGTATAAACCATCAATCCTTGTAAACAAATGTTCGAACTATCATAAAAACAGCACGACTTAGTATTTTACTCCAAAAACCATATTTTTTTTGTAATTTGAAAATGAGCAATTTTCCAAAGAAGTAGAAGAGCAAATTACAAGGCAATTTCAACCGCATTCCTTCGTGCACGGGTTTCCATACTAAAAGCAAGGATTTATTATAGTTTAATAGTTCAAGAAACACCAACTTAAATTGTTTTACATAAAAAATTATGTCTTCATACTTTAGAAATAGGCCTCCATATACGAATTTACTATCCTTAAACTGTCACAGAAAACACGCATCTTGCTCATTTTTTGATCGCTAGAAAGAAAAAAAAAATGATAAAATATTATTTGTATACTAAAAATATACATCAAAAGTTGATGTAATTGCTCTTTTGTACGCATTTTTACTTACTTGTCAAATTTTGATTATCGACGTTTTCTAACGAATTCACACATGGCGGGTATAAAATACCCAGACCAATATTCGGACAAATTAAACAGTATGCTAGGTGACACTAATAACTTTGACGAAGCACTAATTAGGTACTTTGGTACCTCTACTTTTTTTACGCATGCGCTTTAGACATGTACCCCTTCCCCCTGGAAAATGCTACGCGTTTCTAAAAGGCTCTGGGTATGGTATACCCGACCTTTGTGACTGAGGGTTAAATATATAAAGTGCGTCATTGCGTTAACGTGTTGTTCACACTAACAACGCTGCCAACAAGTGCGCGACCCCGGAGATAAACGCGCCGATCAGCGCGGTCCGGTGCAACCAGAGTCCGGTCGGTTCGGCCCCGATCGCGGACAACAGAACGTGCACGTCCACTCACCTGGGAGACCACCTCGCACGTATTCAATAATAATTGATTATTTATAATCGCCGAGGATATCTTGTTGACTCAATATCATAAACTTCCGTGGCATTTCGCCCCATAGCGCAGCCGCTCAAGAATTAGGGGAACGCACTCATGGGCTTAGCGAACCGAAAAGGAAGGAAGAAAGAAAAAAAATCTATATGTATAAATCCCTCCGCGCAAATTATTTATTGGTCAGAAATATGCGCACACGTACTACCCGCTTAATGTGGTCATGTGTTAAAATTTATTGATTGTTCGCCGGCGGTCTCCAGCTGAGCAGCATGAGAGAGGTATGTGTGGTCAAGTTACCCGATATATCGATACGAATCGATTACATACTATTGGACAGAACACGACTAATTAAATGTATCTTGAAACATGAATCTAAAGGTGCGGATTTTTTCCGCTCTCTCACTCCGATCCTGGACCTGAGGTGTGTGCACTGTGCGGATTAGCGCACTGGCCGCGATGAGTGCCGCGATGGGAAATCCTAGACCCAAAATACCTTATGAGTTTGTACTCCAACTACTTAACATGCAATTACATCGCATAAAATTATCCGAGGAATAATAACCGGTTATTAGGAGGAATTAACACGCAAGTGAAAACTGCGAAATTGAATTTTAGCCGCATGTGGCCGAACGAACGAATTTTGTGTTTTAATCTTATTTTAGGATGACCGACTTTTGCTTTAAAATAAATCCCTGACTCGCATGCGCAATGCATTTTCTCAAGGAAATATATTTTGCGTTAATTAATGATTATTTCGTTTTTTTTTGAATATTTAGGTACAGAAAGAGGATTGAGGGCTTTTGTGGAGTATAATTTTTCAGTCGACTTGACATCCAAGACATGTTTTCAAGCCTAAAATTAAATGCAATTTATTGTCTCGTTGGTAAAGTCGATTGAAAAACTAAACTCGCTATAGACCCCATTGTTCATGTGTAAAATATTTATTTCCGTATATATATAATAAATCTGTAAATTTTCATTCTTTACTATAAGTTAATGAGGTTTTTGAGTACTAGTTCTTCGGCGGAACGACCGATCGATTTCGTTACTACTTCTGTGCTCAATATCGATAGTGTAACGTCGAGTTAATTTCACCTTTAAAACATTAATCACCCAGGGCTCAGCTAAATCCCTTTCCGTCCAATTGCACTCACAAGGTGGAATACATGTGCATTTATCATCTTTAAAATCTTCTACAGATTCGTCAATTTTAGGACATTTGCAAAAACACCTGCCTGGGCAATTATTTACACAAAATACGCAAGCCATAACGTCATCTTTCTCCATTGGAATAAACTTCTTCAGGTACTCCAAAATCCACGGTTTTCGAAGTTCTTTCTTTGTCCATTCGCACTCACAAGGAGGAATACAATTACACGGCATTTCTGGGGACTGTTTAACACTTTTTACTGGTTCCTTCTTCACTTTGTACAGGTTTCTTCGAGGTGCGTATCCTATTCGCACCATCTGATAGTCGGGAATGTGCTTCAACCACCTTTCCAATGTATCCCAATGATTCTCATAAATGGGGGGCTCCCTCAAAATCTTCATCATTCTCCACAAGTCTTTGGGTCGCGTTCTATCATACTTAAGTCCAGTTTGAACTCGATAGAACTTAAAATGGGTCTCCGGGTATCGCGGAGGTAGAGAAATCGATCTGTTGAAAAGAACCATCTCAATGCGGTACAGATCCCTGATGGCTTTTGTAATCGTCTTGATATGATCGAATCTTCGAACATTCATCGCTGCTAGAGCAGCCGCATCTACCAATAGCAGCGTTCGGCCGTTGATGAAATTTTGGTAAAATGTATTCTGAAAAAATAACAACCAAATCATATTGTAATGGAGTAAGAAAATACTATCAAATTTTTACCCTATATTGGGGGAATCCCAGCTCATCCAACCAATGGCTGACATCAACGTTTGTCCATTTAAAAACGTCTGGCAAATCAGGGTGCTTATTTTTGAATACGAATTCGCATGTTATCTGTTCGAATTTCGACATTTGGAATTTTAGAATACGAAACTGAATTTCCCTTAATCCGAATTCGATTTTTGGAAGTTCGCAACACGAATTCGAACGAAATTCGTGTTGTTTCTCTCGTATTTCCTTTCGATGACATTATGTTGACGGATTGCTTGGCGAATTGAAATTAAAATGTAAGTTTGGGGAAGAAAAATAATTTTATTGTGGTTTTCAATATAATTGAATTAATATTTGCTTTAGGGCGAAAACTACAACACATAGGCAGTATGAAATTTTAGTTTCATTTATGGGGCGGCATCCCGATGTAGCAAAAGGCTACAAAATTTCAGCAGAGGCTAGGGACTCATCAAGAAGTTTATGGCAAGAGGTATCGTCAGAACTAAATACTAATGGCCCACCTACTAGAAGCCCTGCAGAATGGAAGAAAGTTTGGGCAGATTTTAAATTTAATATAAAAAAGAAGCTACGTACTCAAAAGACTAACATCAATGGAACAGGTGGAGGTCCACATAAAAGAATAAGTTTCTCGCCTTTGGAGGAAAACGTCATCGAACTTTTAAGCATTCGGGAAGCTGTTGAAGGTATTCCTAATGCAACAGCACAAGGTGAAGGAGATTTAACTCTACCGGAGAGAGTAAACACTCCGATATTCGCTGATTCGCCGCCCCCAGAACAAAATGCGTTTTCTTCAGGAACTCCTCGGCCTCGTAGAAGAGCTACAGGTGCACGGAGCGAACGGGCAGATCTTTTAAAAAAACAAATAGGCAACCAAGAAGAATTCTTTACATCTGTGGTAAAAGAAATTAAAAGTATTAACGAGTGCAATAAAGAGAACCAAAAACTGTTAAGAAGAATAGCTAGAGCTAGTGAAAAAAGTAATTTATTAAAAGAAAAGGAACTAAATCTAATGCAGGAAAAAAATAAGCTGAAACAGAAGGAATTGGAGCAAAATAAAATTCGTGACAATACGAAGGAGAGGCTAAAAAAAGAACTTCTCGAAATAGAAAAGATGAAGTTAGAAATAGAGCAAAGTATTATTAATTAAGCTGACAAATATATATTTCATTATTTTCGTTTGGAATTAAGAAAAGAAAATGTTTATGTTTTTCAAAATTTTATTAAAATTAACATATTGAATTCAATATACTGTTCCTCAATTGTCTTGCACGCTCGTTTACTGGAGTGTCGGTATCCGCATCTTGGGAAATATGTATAAAGTTATCACTGAATCCTTCATCGAAATCTTCGAATGGGACTTTGAAGTGCAAGCAAATATTGTGCAAAACAGAACATGCATTTATAATTTTGGTGGCCGTTGGAGGACTGTAGTGCAGTGTAATGTTCCTTTGGAGTGATAAGAGGCCTAGCTTAGTGCGTCACCTTTCGGGATACGCACTGTATAATGGCGTCACCAAATGGGATACGCCGATATTTCTATTGAAGAAAAGAGTGCCGTGCGGCAGAGTCCAGTTCAGAAATCGAACTATATTTTTCTTGAATATTCTTCCCTTAAATACAAAAATCGATACACTAATATTTCCTAAGCTAAGTATACATATTATACAATACTACAATACAATAGAATAGCTATCACATATGTTTCGCAAAGGGTGTATTTCGCAAAGGGTCAGAATCGGTATCATCAGCTGTTTAGCACTTTACTTGACCCAGATTTAATTTATGATTCATAGAAACAAAAGGTTCTGGGCAAGCGCCGCATGCTACGTGTGAATCACTGCACGGGGAAAGCAAGCAGGGTTAAATTACATCTCGTGCATTGACTTCGTGTGTTAGCTGTTTTGGTTCTGACTGACCGTGGCCTTGCGTAGTGATTGTTACATAATAGCGAATTTGAGTATGATCACTACACCCTCACCCTTTATGTTGAGTCTTAACTCTTAGTTTAAGGCGAAACAAAAATGATAGTATAGTATTATTACAGAATATGAATATTATAGTAGTATGATATTACTGCTGATTACAAGTATGCTCTTATACTAATATGCTTAAATGTATATTACATTATGTATTAATTACGTTATGATATTAACTATTTTATTTTTTTACATTGTATTTCTTCAATCTGTCGTTGTGAACCTCTTTGGGTATGCCATCTATTTCAATTACTGAGTTTACGCTTTTTCTTTCTAAGACTTTATATGGACCTTTGTAAGGTTTGTGGTATTTTTTGCGATTTTCGTTTCTCAATAGAACTAGGTCACCTGATTCAATGTATATCGGATTTGTTGCAGTTTGTTTTTCCGTTCGTTTCTGCTTAATTTTTTCTATCAAGTCTCTAGCTCTTGAAGTAGCTGATTTTAATCTAACTTTTAATTCGTTAGCGTAGTTATCTAGATTGTAAACAGTGTTATTATCATTGATTAAATCGAATGGTAAATAGGGTAGTTTGCCAAATATTAATTCGTATGGCGTGTAACCAGTGTCTACATGAGGTGTAGTATTATAAGAAAAAGTGTAATAAGGTATCCACTTAAACCATTCTAGATCATCTGCAAATGACAGCATATATTCATTAAGAACGCGATGATTCCGTTCCGCTACTCCCAAAGTTTGGTGATGGTAAGGAGTACTAAAAATTTGCTTGATTTTGAGTAATTTACATATTTCTTGCATCAGTTTGTTGGTAAATTCCGTACCTCGATCTGTTTTCAGGATCTTGAAATGTCCATATTTCAAAATGAAATCGTTTACTATGGTTGAAGCTACCGTGTGAGCATCTTTAGTTTCTAAGGGAGATGCCACTACAAATTTTGTTAGTTCACATTGCATAGTGAGTATATATCGGTAGTTGTTCGAGATTCTTAATGGTCCTACTATGTCCATGGCTACAGTTTCAAAACTTGTTGTGGGTGTGTCGGTTTTAAGCATTCTTTCCTTGGTGTGTCTTATTTGTTTGTTGAATGCGCATTGCTCACAATTGTTAATATGTTCCTTTACCATTTTGTTCAAATTCTTCCAGCAAAATCGTTGTTTGATTTTCAATACAGTTTTTCTGACTCCTAAATGACCTCCGTGTGGTGAACTGTGATATTCCTCTATTATTTTCTTCTGTGTTTCGATGTTATTTATTCTCTTAGGGGATTCGTATAATATTATCTCAAGTTTCGCGCGATTGTTATATTCTTTTCTTTGTTGCAACCTATTAAATAAATTTTTAAATCTTTCTTTCTGAATGCATTCAAATATATTATCTCTGTTCGATAGAGCTAGCTCATGTATATTCATTTCGTGTGTAGCATTTAATAACTTCTTCATGATAGAGACGTATTTCATATCAGAATTATCGTTATTGTCGCTACATTGTAGCTTCTCCGTGATAGAATCTTGTTTCATATCAGGATTATCGCTATAATAGACTATTATTTCTTTGCTAGTACGTACAATTTCAATTTTATTCTTATTGTTGCGCAACATTATAAATTTTAACTTTCTCATATTCTTAACGTCAGATATGGAAGTGCAATCCCAAATATAAAGGTGATCAAGCTTTAATTGTGGTTGGGGAACATTTCCTATGCTTTCGTTTTTCTCGTGTTCTTTTTGTCTTCTTAACATACCCCTTGTTATTGCTAGCACTTTACTCACTGTTAAGTCTCTTTCTTTAGGAACCATATTTTTCAGAATATCGGAGTCTAATTGTATTCTTGACAGAGCGTCAGCATTAGTGTTGATTTTTCCTTTCTTGAACACTATGTCAAAGTCGTAATCTGCTAAGTCTAATCGGATTCTTGTCAATTTTGATGAAGGATTCTTATGTGTAAACAATGATACCAATGGTCTATGATCAGTGACTACCACAAATCTTTTCCCATAGAGGTATGGTCTGAAAAAGTTTATACCCCAATGTATCGCAAGTAACTCTTTTTCAATGATGGGTTTATTGATGTCGTGTTTCGTCAGCGATTTACTGGCGTAGGATATTGGTAAATCTGAACCAATGTCGCCTTGTGATAGAACTGCTCCTAAGGCATAGTTTGATGCATCTGTTGTCAAGATAAATGGTTTGTCGAAACTCGGATATTGAAGTATTGGTGGTTGTATTAATTTCTCTTTTAGTGTTTCGAATGCATTTTGGCAAGGTTCATCCCATACGAATGGTACATTTTTCCTTAGAAGGGAATTTAGGCTTTTCGCAATCTCTGCAAAATTGGGAATAAATCGTCTGTAGTAGTTACAGAAAGCTACGAATCTGCGGACTTCATCAACGTTTTTGGGTATGGGGTAATTTTTGATTACCTCATACTTCGATGGATCGGTTTTTATACCTTCGCTTGTTATTAAGTGGCCGAGGTATACGACCTCTGCTTTTAAAAATTGACATTTACTTGGGTTGAGTTTGAGATTGTATTTGCGCAATCTCTGAAATATCTTTCTTAGATTCGCGTTATGGTGTTTGATACTGCATCCAAAAACTATGATGTCATCAACATAAAGGAATGCTTCAGAACTAAGCCCAGTTAGTGCGATGGTTAGCATTCTTTGAAAACTATTAGAAGATACTTTTAATCCAAAAGGTAATCTTTTGAATTGGAAATGTCCGGCTCCCGTCGAAAATGCCGTGAGCGGTCTTGACTCTTTTTCCAGTTCGATTTGGTGGAAAGAACTGGTCATGTCAAGGGTTGTAAAGTATTTCGCTCTACCTAATTTGTCTAGGACATCTTCTAATCTGGTTAAAGGGAATTTGTCGCTAACTATTTTGTCGTTTAATTTCCTGAAGTCTACGACTAATCGCCATTGCTTTTTATTGCCAGAGCCCTTTTTGGGTACTATTAGTAATGGAGCGTTGTAAGGACTAACGGATGGTTCAATAATGTCGTTTGACTCCAATTCTGTAACTTGCTTCCTTATTTCCTCACTTTGAGTGTGTGGCAATCGGTAGTTTTTTATGTATACGGGCGTATCATCTATAGTCTGGAGTTTTTGTTTATAGAAGTTGTTTGTCGTTAAGACTTCATCTTGAAGGTGAAATATATCGCTGTACTCCTTTATTATCTCTATTAGACTTTCTCTGGTTTCCGTATCTTTGCAATCTATGTTTATTGTTTGTAAGAGTTTGGTTACTCGTTCCGCATCATATTTACTTCTAGTTTTAGACAGAATGGAATAATTCTTTAAGGGTTCTATCTCTACCTTAAAGTTTGGTATCGTTATTTCCTTGTCGTTAGTGTTAAGTATCTTGATGTGGCATATACCTTTGGCTGGTACTATTGTGTTTGCTATGAACACACCATTTTCTAGTTCTTTATTCAACACTATGCTGTCCTCTTGTCTCTCTATGTTTATTGGTATAATCGCCTCCGTCCTAGGTGGTAATTTAATTTGTGCAATGCTTATTGGTTTTGTTTCCATGGGTAAAACATATTCTTGTTCGTTCATATTGAATGATATAGTGAAAGTTTCGTAGTCTATTTTACACAAGTATTTCTTTAATATATTCCGACCAATAATTCCATCTGTGCTTATTGGGAAGTTTTCATCTACCGTATGAAATGAGTTATGGATTGTATAATCTCCGATCAATAGTTTTAAATTAATTATCCCTAAAGAAGTTATTGTTTCGTTGGTAATGCCTGTTAGCTTACATTTGTTTCCTGGATTAAAATCAAAAGTATGGACATTCAATTTATCGGATTTTACTATCGATACATCAGCTCCTGTGTCTATCAAAAAATTGAGATGTTGTTTAGCATTTTCACAATATACTGTAATATAGTTTGTGCAATCATGAGAAATTCTGTATATCTTTTTAGATTCTCCGGGAGGTCGATTTATTCCTCTCCGGATTCCTGGACGTTTCCCTGGTCCTGAATAAAGTTAATATTTCTAGTTGAATTTTTATTTGTATTGCTATTGCAATTTCTATTTCGGTTTTGATTATTATGGTTGATTCTATTATTATAGTTACTAGCTCTATGGTTATTGCTGTTGTTGTCTTTGTTATTACTATTGTTATGAGGCCTATTGTTCCCATTTCGAATATTGTTGCCTCTGTAATATCTCCTTTCATTATATTTGTTTTGGGTATAGTTGCGATTATTATTTCTGTTATTTTGTTGGAATCTATTTTGATTATGTTGCCTCCTCATATGCATGATGTTATTAGAAACTGGTTGGTGTTGCTCATTTTTTTCCAGTTCTTGTGCAATTGTAATTGCCTCTTGGAAGGTCTTTGGTCTTGATGCGAATACTGTACTTCTGTACTGCTCATTAAGACCATTTTTAAATACTGTTAAAGCATATGAGTCATTAATTGTTTTAATTGTGTTTTTCTCTGCCGTGCTTGTAGTAGTGCCAAGTGCATTTATTTGTAATTGATTTAGTTCGCTCACCAAAGTTAATATTTTTTCCTTGTATGCTGAAATAGTAGATCTCTTTTGCGTTAAGTGGCTAAGTGTGGTGTGGATCTGTGATACCGTATTACTACTTTTGTATCTAACATTAAGCTCTTTTTTCAAATCTTCCAATGTGTCTGGCGTCTGAGCTCCTAATGCTGTTTGGACACTTAGTGATAACTTCACGTTAAAAACAAAGTCCAATAAATCCGATTTCGCGGTTTCATTCAAAGTTTTATGTATGTATTCTACAATTTTTAAGAATGCATTTAGTTCGTTGTATTTTCCTTCAAATACTGGGATGGCTTTCATGGCCGTACCTAGATCAAAATTTGCCATCTCGTTGTCTTGTGTTAACGCTCTATCTATCAGTGTTCTTAGTTCTCTTGAGATTTTTACAAATTTAAGTTTGCTATCGAATGTGTTTTCTTCTTGTAGCGTACTTATTACTGCCTTGAACTCTTGTTCTATTTCCTCGAGCTTATTTAATTTTGCTCTGAGGGTGTCAATTTTAAAACCACGATGCTGGCTTTTCTTGAAGTTCGATAGCGTTCTTTCAATTTCTGTTAGCAGTTCTTTCAACCTATCCATTCAATTCCTTAATTAATTATGCAAATCCATTTATACTTGGAATTGAATTTATTTATTCATATATTCTTAAATATTTGAAAAAATTTGTTTTTGTTTTTTTTTTAAAACATTAATAACCTTTTTTTTTTAAACATTAATTGTCCTATTCAACTGTTTCTTTACATAATTTTTACTGTGCTTATTATAAAGAATTACAATTATTATTATAATTATAAAGATCGATGACGTCGTTATTGCTTGCTGGTATGTGGTGAAGAAGGTTGCTTGGACGTTCGTTGAGCTGCAGTTTCCCATTGTTTTTATCGAAGTTTTTCCAATTCCTCAAATAGTGCCTTCTTGGCTGATCCCTTGGCGATGGGGATGATCCGGTGTAATTCAGCTCATTTTTTTCTCAGGGCTACTTTTTTGCCGCCGCGTTTCTTTGAACGTTTTCCTTGTTGCCGTTGTTGTGGTGCTTCGGGTTTCACCCTCCGTCGGTATTCTTCTATTGTTATCGGCTTTGGTCCTCTCTTCTTTAGCTCCTCTATCGGTGTTGGTATGTATGGTATAATGTTATCCTCCACCTCTGTTGTACCTGGATTGTATTCAAATTCCTCCTCCGCTTGCTTAATCAAGCTCTTAAATAAAGACTGTGGATGATAATTCAGTCATCGGTGTCGATATTGCCAGTAATAGTGCCTCCACGATTCGTTGAGCAGGTCTCTTGGATTAGAATTCAAGATTCGTTGGGCAGGATCTCTTGGATCAGAATTGAAGATAGATTCGTTGGCAGGGTCGCCATGTAATGTTCCCATTTCGAATGATAAGAGGCCTAGCTTAGTGCGTCACCTTTCGGGATACGCACTGTATAATGGCGTCACCAAATGGGATACGCCGATATTTCTATTGAAGAAAAGAGTGCCGTGCGGCAGAGTCCAGTTCAGAAATCGAACTATATTTTTCTTGAATATTCTTCCCTTAAATACAAAAATCGATACACTAATATTTCCTAAGCTAAGTATACATATTATACAATACTACAATACAATAGAATAGCTATCACATATGTTTCGCAAAGGGTGTATTTCGCAAAGGGTCAGAATCGGTATCATCAGCTGTTTAGCACTTTACTTGACCCAGATTTAATTTATGATTCATAGAAACAAAAGGTTCTGGGCAAGCGCCGCATGCTACGTGTGAATCACTGCACGGGGAAAGCAAGCAGGGTTAAATTACATCTCGTGCATTGACTTCGTGTGTTAGCTGTTTTGGTTCTGACTGACCGTGGCCTTGCGTAGTGATTGTTACATAATAGCGAATTTGAGTATGATCACTACAGCTCTCTAGCTCCGAGGAGGCAACGGAATCGTTGCTTTAAAAGCCCTATGCACCTCTCAATAATATTTCTGGCTCTGCTATGTATGGAATTAAAAGTAGCTTCACGACTTCCCTCTGCTGCTGATCTGAAGGGCGTAATTAACCACATTTCAAGTGGATATCCGGAATCACCTATTTGAATTATAATAACATACACATTTAAATGAACAAAATAGGACAACATACCAAGAAGCGAAAAATTCGATTCGGTTTGGGAATTATTTCGTTGTTCTTCTAAGTAGGACCTGTAATTACTGAGCCCCCAAACCATTGAATCGTGAGATGCTCCTCCAAATCGGGGATCTACACACATTATGCGCATATGGTGATCACAAGCCTACAGAATTCAAATCAATAATATTACAACATTTGTGCTATTTATAAACTTACAATCATTGCATTTATGCTATGATATCCTTTCCGGCTGTAGAACAGGTGCTCATTTTCAGTAGGCCGAATTATTTTTATATGGGTCCCATCTATACATCCAATAACAGAAGGAAAACCATACTTTTCATAAAAATACCGACTACAACTTTGTCTTTGGGTCTGATTTTGCCGAAATGATATCCATTTTTGACATAATGTTCCCTCTATGACTCCAATTACTTCGCGCAGAATATTTGAAACGGTTGATTGGGACATACCAACCAAGTACTCCTGGCCAACACTTTGTTGATAACTACCTTGACTTAAAAATCGCAAGGTAGCTGCTATCTTTAATAATGCATTTATTGTACTTGATCGAGATCCTCTATCTAAATCGTCCGAGAGTTCCTCAAGTAGATATTTAACGGCATCCTTCGAAAGTCGAAAAAGTTTAATAAACCTGCAAAACATCATCCTAAATTACACAAGTCGACACGATTTTGGATTCTGATTAATATGCGGTCATTCCTCATTGCTTTCGTCTCACAAGTGAATAAAATCGATATGATTTTAAAAAAAATTTGCTTTTGTGCCCAGGACAGCAAATTTAAAATTGCCAATCATCAAAATTGTTATGTTTTTATTTCCTTATAAATCTTTTGGGAGCGGAAATTTTTTAAATTTTCAGTTGCTATATTAGATCCGCCATCTTTAATATATATTTTGATTACAGACTTAGTATCAGCGACCCTAAAACCTCTTTGATTCATTTTTATAAAAAAACCCATAAAATAAAATACCTATACTGTTTTCTCTAATATAACGTAATTTTTGGCAAAAAATCAGAAATATCGTAGAACGCATTTAGTTGTAATTGAGGTTCAAACTATCCAAACGAATGACAATTTTTCCTTCACAAAAGCAAAGTTTTAACAAAACAATGGCACTTTTACCTTCCTTTTGGACATAAGCAACAAGAAAATAGCATTCATAACTCAGACTCAAAAAAAAATTTAATTTTGTTGACCTGTGTTATAATTGGGTAAATGTAATCTCATTTTCTTTACCTTCTTTCCGGCAATTCGAAAATATTAGAGTTGTCTCGAAGCTGCTTGTACTGAACTTTAAAAGGAATTTCTTCATCGCTTTCACTTGAGTAATATAACTCAATAGAATCCATTATATTAAGTTATTTAAATAATTCTTCACACAAATGACAATATAATACACGTCTGAAATTACTATAACAGCCGTACAGTAGGCTGGATTTCAATATTTCCCAAGTAAATTTTTTAGCTTAATATGGCAGTACAGGACTAGTGAACGAACGAATTGAGAAATATGAATTCACTTTCGTTTCGTATTGCAATTGCGTTTCGGATTCGTCTTCGTTTCGTATTCAGAAATAAGCCCGCAGAATATCGTTAAGCATCAGACCCTAGTACAGCAACCCTCTGTTGGGAAGCAAATTAGTATTGGAGGATCCCAGCAGCAGACAATTACTCGCGTTATAAAATCTGGAGGTGCATCCATTGTTCAGCCACAGGTGATAACTTCGGTAGCTGGTGTTAGAACTCAGACTGGTAATCCAGTTATGGCAAAAGTTTTAACAAATACTTCCGGACAGATAATATCGCTTGAAAGTTTATTACAAAAGCAGGGTGTTGCCCCTGGTACTACATTACGGGTAGCTGGCACAAAGCCAGCACAAACAAATCTCATTCAACTCACCGGTGCCCCAGGCTCCCAAATAACTCAATATGCTGTCGTGTCTCAGGGAAGGAATTTAATTTCTGTTGGTACACCGCAGCGAATGATTACTACTCAGGCTTCTAACACAAACACAATTGTTACATCGTTGGGCAGTACTATCGGTAAGATTGGCGAACCGAAAGCGACTGTGACTGGCTTAAATTCGCCAACAGTTCAAACTCAAATCCAAAATCAGCCAAAGGTCATATCAGCGAATCCTATAACTGCCCAGCAGTTAGTTAACGCAAAAGTTTTGGGTAAAGCCGGTACGACTGGCATACGTATGGTGAATGCATCTAATTTAAATATTGCCCATATTCGTGGAAAACCTGTGATAATCGCTAGTAAACCAACTAATGTCGGCAACCAACAGTCTGGGCAAAATGTTATCCTTCAAAATCCTGGGAATAGTACAAACTTAGTTATCGGTAGCCAAACACTTAAAGTTCAAGGAAATGTTATGTCGCCGGTAAGTTAATTATTTTTTTTCCTACATTCTTTATTATAATAAATAAATTTACCTTTACAGTCAAATGTTCAAGTTTTGAATCAGTCAACATCGTCACAGCCCCAGACAGTTATGTTAGGCAACCAAATTCTTAAAGTTCAGCAGGCATCGACAACAATAAGACCGCAATCATCACCTGCCACTAACATTATAGGAAACAGCATTAGTAACAATAGCGCAAATAGTAATATAACTTCCGTCACGAGTACAAACAGTGGAACGATGGTAGTCAGCAATTCTGCCCTTAACCAGAGTGGTACAAAAACAGTTGTGCTGAGCTCAACAGGTCAAACAATTCGAGTGCAATCGCCACAGGTTCAGGTCCAAACAGGTGGCAGTTCGTCGCAGAATCAATCTGTTATACTTGGAACAACGGTTAAGGTAAGTTTGCTGATAGAGTAGTAGAAATATAAAATTCTTAAATACTGAAGCTTATACATACTTAGCTAATTTATTTATTTTCTTCCGAAGGGCACTACGGTTAAGGGAACTAATGCTGGACAACAGCGTGTAGTGCTTGCAGTGCAAGGCGGTGGTCAGATATTGCTTCCTCCGGGCTTTCAAGGAGGCGCAATTAACCTAAAATCTCTTCAGGGACTTAAAGTAGTTTCTATAGCTCAACAGCAACAACAACAACAGCAGCAGCAACAGCCGCAGAACAAAGGTAAACAATTCCCGAAGTAGCAACCCTCAGCAGCATTAGTATATTTTTGTTGTACTTTTTAATTTTATTTATTTAAAACGTTAAGTTCACCCCGCCCGAGAGGTTCATCAAATTTCTGCTACATTTGTTTATCTGTTGGGTCTAACCCGATGGATCTTATTCTTTTTTTTTATCTTCTATGTTTATCTCTTCTGTTATTCGCCCAAAAGGCCAAATGTTAGCTTTATTAACAGCACTACTCAATTTAGGACAAACAGCGGATGAACAGCGTCCAATGTTCGCCCAAATATTCACAGCGCAACAAGCGCCACGCCCTCCCAATCCTGGCGGAGGGAGTGGTGGAGGGGGAGATCAGTAGTGTGAGCTCCTCTGAGAAAAAATGCTGAAAAGTCTTTAACTTTAAACTATTCCGCTAGATAGATGTAGGAAGCTGTTTTAAAATTGCAACTTTTGAAGAAAAGAAAAGAAAATAAATAAATAAATAAATATACAAGTAAGAATGCTCAGCATCGGAGGATTAATGCAGTTTCTGAATAAAAGTGTGTTTTAGCACGTTGTAATGTATTTTATCTCTTAATCGTTAAAAACAGGCGTAAACCTCATCGGTATCGTTAGAAGTTTTTTTTTCACTTACTTTTCATTGTCAAGAGTAACGATCGTAGGCTTAGTGAATGAAGCAATTAATTCGATTTATAAGTTCGGACGTAATGCGTTTCGTGCTGTAAAATAAAATGAAAAAAAAAGAAAAATGAAGGAAAAAATGAATACGATTTCAATTTTTTTATACAATAGAAATAGCAATTACAGTTAGCATAGGAGGCATCACAGCAGCATTAAAAAAAAAAATAAGAAAATACTAATATTAATTCGAAATAATGTAAAAATTCTAGCTGCTGGGACACGCTAGTTTAAGAACGTTTTCGTTGTACTAAAGGTGGAGAGAAATGTAATAAGAAAGAATAAATAAAATAAAATAAACACGTAACATTTATAAAGTACTGCAAAACGATTGTAACATAGCTAAGCAAGGTAATAAGTATTCTTTCGGAAGGAAGCTAGCGTAGAACCAATGATAGGTGGTCGCCTATTTTGTTTTATTTAAGGATTTAAGGAAATATTATATAAATACATGTGTAAATAATGAAATATATTGAAAATAGTCGTTTTTATTCTTAATTGTCATGTGTTGTTCGATGTTTCAATTTGCAGCTCATTAGAACTTGGTATGTATTTAATTTACGCGTTGGATTTTGATTTATTACTTTAAAATTTCAATTTCCTATCCTATCCTATCCAATCAAATACCAACAGAAATCGGGAAAATCGAGTGAAGAATATGAAGAAATCAAAAGTTATGTGAGAGATAATTTTTTAATTCATAGCTAAAGCGGATTTTGCTACATATTATAAAATTTCTCGTGTAATATCTTCGAAAATATTGAATAATGTTTAATTGTGTTATTGGCACACGCTCAAATAAACTATTGGAAAAATTAGCATACGGCATTACATGTGGTTGTTAACCTTTTAATATAGGGAATTCTTTTTAAAGATAGTGCTCATATGCCGAAATAAACGAGGTAAAGCGATGAGTGTTTCGATCTGAGAAGCCAAGCTGATTTCGTCAGTATGGCACTTGGCCAGTACCTTATATAAGACTTGGAAAAATTCCAAATGAAAAGAAATTTCCTTTTCTAACTTCAGGATGTGCCCTTTTTTCAGGCAAATGTTAGAAGCGATTTACAGATTGAGTTAAAAGCTGGAAATAAGAGATAAACGTAAAAAGAATTGATTTGCCCATCTTTATTTTGTTTTCATTTTCTTCAAAAAATAAATCCACACAACTAATAATATTTTTAAATTTTAGGGGTCCGTATCTCAAAAGAATTAAACCGAATCCCTATAAGATCACTCTTGGAATTTGAAATTCGCCTCGCTCTTGACTAGTTTTTTTTAATCAGAAAATAACCTTTTTTTCAAGAAAACGTGCTGTTTTAATACATAATTTAGAATCCTCATTTAAGCCCATGTTATTTTAAACAAATAAAAATTAATCCAAATTATTTACTCAAATCTTTGAATTCTGTCCACGTTGTTTTAAATTTCAGTTCATATATGAACCCTTATTTAAATTTTACATTCATACATAAATGCTTCACCGCAAACCATTTCTCTTTACCAGTGCTAAAATTACCTTGAAAATATTGAGAATCAATTTAGCACAAATTTCAAATTACAAATACCCACCACACCCAGCAATCCACAAAATAAATGGCAATGCCGTTTCGTTTCCGGAGGTGAGTATCAATGCGCCGGACCTGGCAGTCGTCCATTTTCTTTCTGCTTCCGCGAAAAACAAGAGCGTTATGATCGATTTGCTTTTATATTATGATTTAAACATTTTTGAGTGGAAATAAATTGTAATAGTTGCCTAAATATGGAAACGACTACATCAACTATTATTTCCGGAATTTCGGAGGATAAAATCGCAAGAATACGCAGAAATTTGATAAAGGAACTGGAATGGATTAAAATTCAGGAATTGGTAATTTTTGGCATTGACTGCAAATAACTGCAAACTTTGAATTTTAACTGATAAAACCTTTTTCTTCGGATAGAGTGAACGTGTGAACAAAAGTCTTCTAGGTTTGTTGCGATATTTTGCGCTTAAAAGTACCACGAAGCAATATCACGTCTTAAGTGATTTAACTTTGAGGTTTCTGGAGACAATTTCCGTAAGTTTAATCTTCTCCTAAGAAGTGCATTTCTTTCGGCCTATTTGCTGCTTGTTTTCGATCTTTTCTTAATTATAGAAATCCTGAAATTTTAACCTATCTAATTTTCTCTTGGAAAAAAGTTTGTGTTCGATTAGGTTTTATGTATGAAATAGGTCTTAAAAATTGAATAAATTTTAAAGAAAATGTCAAGCTAAAGTTTCCCATTCTTTTCAGGATATTAAAAGCCGTTGCAATACAGATGATTTAAAAGAAATGTTCGAAAACATTATACCCGAACTAACAGAATGGTGTTCAATAATCGCAATAACCGCCGAAAATGCACCATTTCTACAGACATTTTTCTTGCTATGGTCAGAAATAGTGTCAGGCACGGATAGTACCATTGTAGGATTTACCAGCCTAAACAAAATTCCTGCTTTGTAAGTATTAACATTTCTCTTGTCAAAAGAAAGTAATAATCGCAACCATTTTGCATCAGGTGTAATATTTGCGAAACTATCTTCAAAACTGGACATTATCAAACCCAATTGAATGGTTTAGAACTGTTTTTAAGATACATAACACCATATGAAATAAAAGAAAAAACGAAAATTCTTAAGACCATCATACCGGCACCAGAGTTCAGGAGAATTCGTCATTTACTTTGCAATTTCGATAATAGCAATTTTGAATTTGTAAGACCAATTTATTATTGTGATTCTATAATTTATTTTATATAAAAAATAACCTTTCAGGACAGCAGAGACTTTTTAAATGAGTTCAATATGAATATATCAGAAGAGGAGCCGGTATATTCAATTGCTGTTGAAAAAGGATATATTGGTGAAAAGCCTATTGTAAAGCCAATGGTAAGTTGATTTTGTTTTCTATTTTAAAAATATTTATTTTGGTTTATATTAGCATGGCACAAAAGAATATGTTTTTTGGGTGGATTTTAACTCAGCTACAGGAAGTGTATCATTCTATTGTAATTCTACAACTTTTGTACCAAACTCAATAGGATGGACCAATATTGAAATGAAATGTCCAAAGAAAATAGCTATTGGAAGGTAGGATTTTGAAAGTATTATGCTTCAAAAAATATACGTTTTATTTTTAACAATTAGAAAGACGTGCGAATTTTACATTTTTGCAAATAGAGATGACATTGAGGTGTACTCAATGTCTAGTCGGCAGATATTTGCTCAGCCAAAACTAATTTTTAGATTTATTTTCAACGAGAAGGATTTAAGCCATCTACAAAAAGTCATTTCTTGTTACAATTTCAAAAAAGTATGAGTGCGTTTTAAGACAATTTGCTAGATATTTTAATTTCCCACAACATTTTAGAAAACCAATAATGATGCCTCAATTTATACAGAATGCGATCGTTTCTACACAGGATTTAAAACGGTTAATACAGATACAAATCACGGTAAGTTCACAAAATATGTAAAATAAAAATTATGCTATAATTTGTTAAACAATATAAGAAATATTAAAATTAAATATTACAAAAAAAGGACTCAAATTTAGTTGTTACATAGCGTCAATTATATTAAAACTTGAAAAAATCGAAGTTGTACATATAGAGTACCACCGTCTTGTAAACTCTTCTCAAATTTTTCATAATCTCGACTAATAGTAACTAATTTATTGAAATATAATTTAACTAATAGAAAGTAGACACATCCAAACAGATAAAAAGAAAGAATCACTCGAGAAGAGAAAATTACCTGATTCTGAAAATAAGCAGATAGTTCCCTATAAAAGGGTAAGAACAGAAACCACAACGGAGTATAATGGTGGCGGAAGTGGAGGTAAGTACTTTTGATTATTGTTGTAATTTCATTAATAAGATAGGAATTCACAAGTTTTAGTCAAAGTGATCTTTCTTACACTAAAAATTATAGGAAAATTCATTTTTTTCATTTGGCATCATTTCAGTATGGTCTTCCTAATTAATCCGATATTAGTGAAAACTGGTTCCAACCACCCAGTAAACTTATGCACCTCTGCTGCAAATTATTCGTTCCATTTCTTTAATTTACATGTATTTTAAAATCATCCCAGTAATCCACGAAAAAAAAACATTAAATATAATTTTTTGTTTGTTGTCTTGTGGAATGCAAATATTACCGTCTTAACAATTACAATGTACAAAATTTATGAATGTAATTCATATTTTAACTTTAACAGATGACATATTGTCTAATTTGAAAAGAAAATTCCATCAATTCTTTACAAGTGTCATATCAGACATGCGTATAAATTCTGATGCCGAAGAGATTAAAGTAAGACTATTCGAACAACTATCAACTTTTATGAAATCCTGTGAACGCCACAATCTGCAGTCCTTCGAGAGCTGGAAACAAATACAAAAATTACTAGTTCAAATCGACAAAGAAAAAGAACGTTTTCATCTGGAATCATGCGCAGCTTTTAATGAGTAATATATTTCACTTAATCTGTCGGCAAGGTTAGATAATTTGTTTAAACATTACTATAGGTTTTCTAAAGCCCAAAAGGCTCTGGCTGAATTGAGAAATACCTGCAAGACAAAAGATGCTGAAAAGCTTGTCCGGCTTGAAAAAGTGCGAAGTGGTATGAAAGAATCAGTCGCAAGAATTGCGAAAACTGAGTGGCAGAATTACATTGATAATTTGACAAGCAATATTATTAAAAGTATTCAGAGAAATATCGATTTGGATTTGCAGCTGTAGTTTCCTTTTTTTTTAATCAGAAATTAGTGAATAATTTTTTTTTTTATTCTTATTTTTCGTTTGAAGAACACTTTTGAGTTGCTCTTAGATAATAGATTTAAGTATTTTAAATTTTTGAATAAAAGTTGTTTTTTAAAAAGATTTGATTTTGAGGTTTGGTTTTTATGTTTCAGACTTCCAACTGAATATATTTGTTTTAAACACATTTTAATTTGTAGTTAACAAAGAAACGATAATTGAATTTCATAATAGCTGAAAAACAACAACAAATAATCGATAACATCAATACATATCTTGGAAACGATTATTATACGCTAAAAATTGTTTAGAGAATTTGAAATTTTGGTAATTTTTTTTGAAAACACCAAAAAAATCAGTTCTGATTTTTAATATATTTATTTCATATGTAGCCAAAAAAAGAGATGATGTATCGCAAATAATATAGCAATTTTAGAAAACGAAGTTAATTTATTTAAAATAAAAGTTAACAATTAAAATTCAAAGCTGCAGTCATTCAGTAACGACATCAATCTCATCCTCGCTGGAGCTCATGGCTTCATCATTTGATTTTGACAAATCTTCCATTGCCTTTTCTTGTCCGCTTTTTAAATTTTCTCTAGTGTGTCTCCACTTCATGCGTCTATTTTGGAACCACACCTTGACCTGTGCATAAATCAAACAATAAAAAAAAACTTATCAAGCTTTCAATTAATATAAAAGTACCTGAGCATCAGTTAAATTCAGCCTAGCGGCTAGCTTCCTTCGATCGGGTTTGGTGATGTATTTCTGTTGCTGAAATTGAATTTCCAGTCCTTTTCGTTGCAAATTGCTGAAAACAGCTCGAGACCAAGATCGTTTTCGCTTTCCACTCTGACCGGATGGATTATTGCTGCTATTGGTGTGGATCATCCCATTTTCCTGTCGAAATTGTTGGCTAGGCGTTTGAAGAGGTTTTAAGCTGCTCACACAGCTTCCAACACCAGGCCCTTGATACTTCAGGAGTTGAGCAATACCTCCGAACGTAGTGGATACTGAAGTTGCCAGGGAAGCTAGAATTATTTACAAAAAAAAAAAAAAAAAATTGTGTTATTCACTAATTTAATTGTTCTTTTATTCTTTTATATAGGCACTAAAACTATTCAGAGCCACCTCGGGCTATGGAGCACTCTTGAAACGCTTTGTCCGCTAATTGACGATGATCGATCATCGGACAATGTAAATATTTACACCGGCGCAATGTGTAGCATTCGTTCATCGATCGAAAATACGGCAAAGGAGATTCAAAGCGCGGCTCTTTTCAGGTAAATAAATTTTTAGTGTCTGTCTACCTTGATACAGCCGGAATGCTATTGATTTGTTAGCGCTGCCAATTGATTAGCGAACGATTTTCTTACTTTGCGCGCACAGCCTCTATTTTCGGGTTCAATATTATATGTGTGTGTAACAGCTAGGCCAGCTAATTTGGACGTTTATTTTCAAAACTTGATCGAAGCAAATGCTAGGAAGCGCGCGCTTTAGTATAAATGCACCCTATGATTAATTGGTTACACTGATCGAAGCACTGGAAAATGTTTTTGTAGCGATCGCTCGCCAGGGATTCAATTTGGTTTATGATGTTTACAGCTCACCTGGGGCGCTGGGATAATAAAATTTGCTCTGAATTGTTCCCGTTTCGATTGCTTCTATTTGATTTTTGGGAACGAAAACAATAAAAATTGCTTTATTTACACACAGCGTCTGTTACATTACGGAAAGGTAGTGTTTTTGGAGAATTTAAATTTTATGGGGGTGGATTGATGATGTACCTATCTAGGATGCGAATTCTTCAATATTTTTTTTAAAGGAAATTAATGCTTACATGCTTGAAATGACGCAGTTAATGAATAGATAAACTTTTTTTATTATCATCAGATTTTAACTAGCGATTACAATGTTTGGACTACTCTGAGAATAAGTCGATTATATTGGACAGAGTTTAGACATTTAACAGGAAAGAATTGCGTATTCTGTGAAATTATTTTTTATATTTTTCTTTAAAAAGAAATATCCGACTGACTTCCTCTTCAAACTGAAGAGTCGTCTATCGTCTATCACTACAAAAATCATATCTTAATTAATCGTATTCAGCAGGTACCTCAAGAAACAACTAGAATTATCTTATCAAGATATTTTTAAGTGCAATATAAATACCCTCGCATGTTAGCCATTTTTTTAGTCTTATTCAATTCGTAGGCGCAATGAAGATCCTCGTCGTATTCAGTCTAATTTTCATATCTGCAACTTTTGCTAAGTTTTACCCACTTATACCCGAGGGTAGAATTGCGGGTGGTACCGAAGCAACAGCTAAAAGTGCTCCTTTTATTGTTTCGTTACAATTGAATTCAGTTCATTTCTGCGGAGGTACAATCATTGATACTAACTGGATAGTAACAGCAGGTCATTGCTTGTACGGAGCCAAGGATACGACAGATATAAAAATTGAAGCAGGAAGACACAATTTGAAAAATTCGGAATCAACTGCTCAGGAAAGGACTATCGATTATTTCGTGATTCATAAATTGTACACTGGTGGTGTGGCGCCGTACGACATTGCTTTGATATACACAAAAGAAGCTTTCCAATGGACCGATGCTGTAAAACCAGCTGTACTTCCCCATGCTGATAAAGTTTCAAGTGGAAAAACAACTCTATACGGATGGGGTAGTACATCAAAAACCGGTAGTGCAAAATTTCCCGATGTTCTTCAAACAGCCGACGTGGACGTTCTTCCTCAGGCAGAGTGTAAAAAGATGATTGGAAGCGGAGCTGTGACTATTCATGATACCAATATGTGTACAGCATCACCGCCTGAAGGAATAGGTGCTTGCAGCTCAGACTCTGGTGGTCCTCTAGTACAAAAGGTGTCGTCTGGGAGGGATGAAATTGTCGGAGTTGTGTCGTGGGGCGCAGTTCCTTGTGGAAAGCCATACTCCCCATCAGTTTACGTGCGGGTTTCTGCTTTTATTCACTGGATTAGTGAAATGAAGAATGGGCACAAGATGATATAAAACAAGAATTTAATTAATTAATGAAAACAAATTTTTTTTTATTTATTTATGTTTTTTTTTTTTTCGACCAGTGTCATTTAAGTCCCTTACATTTCTAAAAATCAATAATTTAAACAGACCAACGGCAGTAGAATAATTAAGTAACCATAATTAACCATAATTATAAGAAATTGCTCTATGTTCCATGATTTTATTATTTATAAAACATTGGGCCTATTTATTACATTGCATGAAAATAGTACCCAATTGAAGTAAACGTCAAAAGTTCGTGAGTGAATCAAAAGTTTTTCTAAAAGAATATTTTTGACATTCATGATATGTTCTTACATGGTCTTATATTTTTATATAGGCTTCAAGCTACTGATTACACAGATCAACACCAATTTTGCAAACGAAAACCGTTTTTTTCCGTAGATTATGAATTCATAAACAAAAATAACCTATCACATCATGGTTTTGAGAAAACTAGTAATCCTATTTTTGTAAAAGTGCAAACACCCGTATTTTAGCTATTTTTGAAAAATCATTAAAATATAACAAATTATTATAGAAGCTTGTAACGCGGCTTAAATAAAAGCTTAAACAAGTATCTATTATAATAAAAGTAAGAGGGACGTGAATATTTTCTGAAATCTGAAATATTTCATAAAATTCACTTTTTTCCTATAAAGCGATTATTTCATACAATTGATAGGATGCTTATAAAATTTGTTGGCTAGTGTTATTATTTGTGGAAATTAGAAATTATATCTATAACGTCTTACAAGACCTGTTAATTTTACAAATATCATTTGCTATTGCTTCTATTTTCCTATGAGTGCATATAATCACAAGACTTATAAGCGAAAATAACTTTCAGGATATTTCAATCGGTTCCCTTAAAGGTACATACGTTAGTGCCAATAAAAGCAGCTCGACATCATTCTGTTTATATCAACCTCCCAATGGACTCTATAAATGCTGCAGATTAAAGGCAAATAGGAAATAATGATCGTGTGGAAAGTCTGTTGGTGGCTTGTGGGTGATCCTCCCGGAGATCCCACTATATGTGGAGGGCATGTGGCTTTCGTTATCTGCCACCGATATGCGTTCGAGCCGAGCTAGCTCGAATAAACATACCGCCGGTTAATTGGTACATTTGAAAATTGTAATAAACACGTTGAGTTGTGCGGTGTGCCGATCCCCGACGTGAATAATTATTGTTTATGTGGATCGCAAGTGCCGCAATCATTTTGAGTATATAGGAGGAAAAGCCGTTCAAAAGGTGCATCTCACTTCCGCAAACCGAGACACTGCCGCAGCGGGTTAAATCGATAAAAATTGTTTACCTCTTCCTTTTTGGAATTGAACGTCATTGAGAATTGAAATTGAACGGCCGGCCATAGCTACCCGGTGACATCTCTATTTTGAGATAATTCTCTCGACTTCCTTTTAGAATGCATTTTTCACAGCCATGACTCTTGGGATGTGCATCCCAACAAACAATGCATCAAGGATAAAACCAAACCAGGTCGATCGAGATTTGTTTATTATTGCACACCTATTAATTTACAAATGAGGCAAGACTAATGAGCTCTTCTGTGCGGCTTAAGTGCATAAGCGGGCTAAATTTGATTATTTCCTTCGTGAAAATCAGATGAGCGCATTTGCTTGGGTGGCGGATCGGTGGCGGCTTCGCCAGGTAATAAAACTTTCAGTAGATGCCTTGTTTGTGCCATAAATAATGTCTTCTTTGGTTGAACGTGAACCACATTACCATATTGGACAGCATGTTCCCATATTTTATTTTACTGTTTTGAGCTAAATTTTCTCGCAAATAAATAAATTTGCGAAATACGAAATCGAAAAGTCTGGTTACTAGGGATATGAAAATTATACAGGTATTCATGTATAGATGTTTGTTTATGTGGTTGTTTTATTATCTTATCTTTTATTTGTATTATATCCGTTTTATTGGGTTTGAAAGCGTTTCGTTTCATTTTTAGCCACGAAAAACATAAACCATGTACTTTTTCTCAAAAGCTAGTCAAGGGCCGAAAAAAAGTTGTTTTAGGATCCTTTTAACAAAAGTTTTCAAAAAATTGTAATTCATTTAACACAGCTTTAACAATTTTCTTTCGCATCAAATATTTGTTGAGTATTTTGCAGCCAACGTTTAGCTTTTTCAAAGGTCCTTTAGGATTTTTTTAATAAATGTTTAAACGTATACCTACTGATGAAAAGTTCTTCCATTCAGATGATGATGTTTTGTCTTTCAATTTAGATGTTCACCATTCCATAATTTTTACTTTATTAATTATTTTTTTATATATTTATTTTAAAAAAGATAAGATTCAATTATCTTTTCTTTACTTAAACGATGTGGAAAAAGTGACGAATTAAAATTTAAACTGCGATAGTACCACTAAAAATAATTATAAAATACTTAACTAAGAATTAAAAAAAAGAAAACAAAATCGAGCTAAAATGACGGGTTTCAGTTTTCGTGGCGAGATTTACAGAAGTTGTATTTATCAATTTTTAGAGAAATACGTTACATTTAATTGATGTAATTATACGAAAATATATACTTACAGAATTCTTACCTCTCAAGGCCTTTATTTCGAACGGGAATATATTATAAACTTATTATATAAATTATTGAAAACAGCTAGTTAGAAAGTAACTTCCCCAGCAATTTCGGGCATGTTCAAATATTTTAAGCAATTCTAATTCTAAAATATAAGTTTTAAGAGTGTGCAAGTGTGCCCAAAAAAAAAAATCCTCACCATGTTTACATTCACTTACAAGCGTCAAATTTTGTCCCTATTGCCATTGTCCCAATCAACATCCCTAAAAAATCAAAATTTGTTTACAAGCCTACAAAAATTGCATCTGTAGGAGGCCACACACCGCCGTCGCTTGTCGAACCCAGAAACCGATCCTACAATTGATCACTTCGATATTTGTCCAAAAGGAAAGAAAAACAAATGAAAATTATCATCTCCGGGTGTTGTTGTTCCTCTAAAGAAGTTTGTTTACATGCAGGAAGAATCCCTTTGACAAGATTTCCTCCTTCTCCTTTTGTTGGAAGATAAGTTCCAACTGGCAATGAGCTCTTGTTCTCGAATTAGCTGGAAACACGGAAACCGCACACAATTTTATGATTATTTATTCAAAAAAATATTAAAAGAGTGCAGCGATCTTTTCTTTTCCTTTTGTTGAGAATTTATGAAAATATCGAAGTGAAGATCAAAGAAGTTCGAACAAAAGCTGCGTTGTGTTCTTTTTGCATTACCAAATTATTAAGTGATCAAAGCGTTGTGGCGCGATTTGTTTACTTATCGAACTGATCTGTTGGGAGCAAGCGGCTTTGTAATTTTCCCAGAAAGTGGTAATAAATTTCTGAAAATTATTGCTTTGTCGAATAGGACAAGATCAGGATTATTTATATGAGAAAAAAAATGAGAAATATCGTTTATCAAAATGACACATAATTTATTCATTAGCACCGTTTAATTCATAATTTTCCTGTGTTTCTCGTATCCAGTCAATGAAAGCAGAAACTCTAACGTAGACTGATTTTTCGTTTGGTATTCCGCAGAGAGCTCTTCCCCAAGAAACGACACCGATGATCACGTCCTTGTTTGAATTGTTCTGGATCAAAGGTCCGCCAGAATCGGCACTGCAGGATGTCATTCCTTTCAAAGTTGAATCGGTGCAAACGTTCGTCTCGTGCACCAAATATTTTGAATAAGATTTTTGACATTCAGCAAGTGAGACAACAGGCAATAATGCTGTTTGAAGAACTTCTGGAATTGTTACCTTATTTCCACCATCAGAAGTCAAACCCCATCCAAACAGTAATGCAACTCCTTCAGGTATAGCGTCCTTTTCTGGCAGAGAAATCGGTTTAACAAATTCTGTCCAGACGAAGGGTTTTGCGGTGTAGATCAGAGCAATGTCGAAAGGTGTTGGACCGCCCTTGTACAGCTCATGTATTTTGTAGTAATCAATTGTTCGGACCTGATCGCTTTCTTCAGCGATTTTGAGATCATAACGACCGGCATGAATTTTAATTTCACTAATTTTTTTGCCTTGTAGACAGTGGCCAGCAGTCAGCACCCAGTGCTCATTGATGATGCTTCCTCCGCAAAAATGGGGGTAGTAAGGATTATTCCTCTGGATGGAAACGATGTACGGTGCAACTCCCTTATCGGCATTCCAGCCGTTAGTAATACGTCCTTCTGGCACTAATTTAAATCCATAGGATATTGCAAGTGTAGCAAGGAGCACGATAATCACTTTTGCGGAGTACATGATCGCGATGGCGTTTCAGAATACACTAAAACTTTAGACAAGAGAAACGTCTTTTATGTGCACATCATTTGATGTTATCAATTATGATATCATTGTCAGAATGTCTTCGGAATTACCCCTGCGCCGTATCAGATATTCCATGGATAACGTATTATCCTAATCAAGCTTACGCGTGGATTACTCAATTTGATTCTGTAAGATATTGATGATATTTTGGAACCTTGCTTCCACTGATAAATCAACGTCTGTCTAGGTCTTAGAGATAGTATCAGTTGTACTTTAAGATTGTTTTACTCTTGTATTACGTATTATACATATTATATATTACGTATTATATGAAGTATTAAACAAGTCTAGTGTTATTTACATATTAGATGTACGACATTTTTTTAAAATCTCATACTCAACTAAAATCTATGTTTAGTAATTATTAATAATTTGTATAGAAGAAATTAATCGTAAAGTATTCTTTTTATATTATTTGTATTATAACGTCGATGTTTAGTAATCATCTTAGAAATGCTTTTATTCGTCTTGATACCTTAACTGAATGATCTAGGTTATATCTGGAATTCAAATATCTTGGCATTACGGCTCAAAAGGGAACTAAATTTATTTTCGTTTGATCACCATGTGCCATTCTTGCAAAAAAGATCACGACGTGCTCAAAACACTGAACATAGACATTTTTACTAAACCTATGAAAGAGCGTTCACTAAAATTCGTAAGACGAGGCTTGGTGTATATTTTAGTCTTTATAATAATCACACTATTTTCCTTTAAATGAAGGCATATTTTTTATATGTATAATGTCAATAAGCCCCTAAAATTCTACATAAAAATTAAGAGCTCTTAACCTCTTAATTGTTTCAAAAAATCGCTTTATTCAGAAGAAGGAGTTCTATTTACAAAGAATTCAGAAATTGTACAAAATCAGCATATTTTTAGCATTTTAACAAAGTATTTTTAAATGATGCGGCAGAATATTGATTGCTTTAAAATAATTTATGATAGATGTTAAGAAGTTAAGAGCTCTTAACTTTTATCCAGAATCGGAGGGGTGTCAAGATTTTTAAGAAATCTTTCCTCATTCTCTGGAGAATTGAATAATTTTTTAAAGTATTGTGTAATATGATAATAAGTTGATCTTTTTAAATATTAACATGTGAAAAGTGATATACTTCTCGCGTGGACGGTACATATATAATATGTAATAGATTTTTCGTTATCATAGCATTTTGCTGGAAAAATTCACTCAACTCTTCACGGCTAAGATACAAGAGTTTTGGGCTTTTGCTGAGAAAATAAAAGAATTGAAATTTTCTTTGAAACCGTTCAATCAGCTTGATTCTAATACAAGAGCAATTTAACCGGTTTTCACAAAATATGTATGTAAAATAATGTATTAACTTAAGTTGCATACTCACAAAAGCTTTTAATTTCGACTTTATACTTCTCTTTTATTTTTTATCTTTCATTCATACCTTATTTAAAATTAGGTATTATTATTAGTTTACATCAACACCTGCTTTTACAAATTCTTTGTCGTTTTCTTAAAGTCGTTTTTCGACGCCTGGAGCGTCGAAATTCGCGAACTGACCCTTGGTTTCTGGTTTAAAATTTTATCAGCCTATGTTATTGACTTCGAACGTATTAGCTATTTTTTTTTTTCCTTCATTACTTATTTAAAATTAAGGGTCAATCAGGCTCTTAGACTCCAACTTAGAATCCTCACCAAGCCATAATTTTCCAAAGACGAATTTTTTGAGCGATTTCTCCCATATTACACACATATTAGAAAATATCTGAAAACCGGTCGATCCTTTTAAGAGTTATTCGCATTTCGAAAAGTACATTTGAGCCAGATATAAGAGACTTATTTTACAGAGGTCTCGTTTTTGGAGAAAAAAACATCTGTGCACTATCTAAACAAATTTACTGTGGGAATGCTTACATGTTTTTCTCTGTTCTTTCTTTGAAAAAAAAACCGAGTAGCGCGATAAACGCAACATTCGACTATGTAACTTATAAATCTCCTTAACCTAAAAAAGCGAAATCGACCGAAGTTATTGACGTAACTCTTAACTATCGAATTAGCTCACCTGTGTTAATGCTGTTTGTTACACGAATTGGCATCGGTCGGACAACTGAAACCGAATCTGCAGCAGTAGATCTGATGATACCGTGACTGCTCATATTACTGACATACAAATTCCTTCCATGAGGATATTTACAACATTCATATCCACCTGGACATGCACTACAATTGCAGCAGTTGTTGCAATCATCCAATGAGCAGTTAATTCGATTTATCATCATTGGCCCAACAACAGTACGATCATCTGCATCATCATCATCACCACTTCTACTGTCGATGTCGTTCCCCAGGAGCCGATCGACGCTAAAGCTTAATTTTATTTTTCTATCGCTTTTAACATTGCGATGGGTGCTGCTGGGGCCAGTGGGCGATATATCTCCCATGTCCATTTGCCTGCAGTGATCCTCGCTGGATGCTTGCGGCTTAGCAGCACATTTAGCGAGAACACCCATCAAGAGATCGTCTTGGCTCGATCGAAATTTCGTAATAAAAAGCGAAGATAAATTATGGGAATCACTTAAAGTCCTTTCCCGCGGCGTTGAATTGATTACACCTAGTGTCGTGTAATTCATCTTGTTCGAGAATCGATCACCGATCGCATAATTGTGGGCAACTCTTCTCTGTCGATCGCTTGATTGTTATTGATACACCGGAACCGCTCGCATCGAGAGATTTATTGGCCACTTCGATGTTTGTTTACTTGAAACGATTGAATTGGCACTTAAGTTATAATGATGGCGATTTCACCTTAATGATCCTGCCATTTATCATGTACGGTAATTTAATTGGACATTTATTTGTTTTTTCATAAATTAAAGAGCACTTTTTCGTTTTAACTAGAACTACAACTCACTATCTTGAAAACTAACAACGAAGTACACGTCACTTATTCGACGAAAGACCTTTATTTTTACTATGACTTGTAATACCCTTCATGGACTTTCGAAAAATTTGAAGATCAGACATGGGAAAAATCGAAAATCGACATGCCGTTACGTGACCATCGCAGCTCAACGCTGACTGCCTCACTGAACTGCCAGTGGATGCTCAGCATCTTGTACGGACCACTTTAAAGTCGAATTAACTGAAGAGGCGGAGTCGATACCGAACGATATTCGGTTGGCTGAGGCGACAGCGATCAGTACGCTGTTGATTGGACGAAGGTGGATTTATGCGCGCCATTGCGTATTATTAGATCGTGTTTAGCTCCGGAATGATTGCGATGATTCCCATGGACAGAATGGGCTGTGATACTATTATTGACTGATATTTTATTTACGATTTCAAATTAATGAATAAGTGGGAGTCCAATTAAGATACTTTGCCGTGTGCTTAACTCGGATTGGCTCATTTATGAAGGTCGATGCGATGCGTAGGTATTTGTTATGCCGACTGCCAACTTTCTGGAAGATTGATTTATACATATTTTTTTAAAACAATTTCATAGATTGAAGATATTTTTAGATAATTTTATTACCCTTTTCCTAATCGTTTACAGATAACAAACTTAACGCTTGTACGTATTTATATGTTTATATAATTCGGCTATTTAAAAGGAATTGCTTTATTTATTCTTCACATTCAAATAGGATGCAGATTCGGTAAATTGCAAATTCTGTGCTTCAAAACAGTGCTATAAAAAGCATTGAATGAGAATTATTTTATTTTAATGAAGCTTTTCTTCATATCACTAATTTTGTGTAATTATTTCACTTTAACTTCACGTCGATTACTTTATTACTAGCTTTGTCCGTTTTGCTCGCTTAAGCCACTGTATGTCTAAAGTAAAATTTTATAGAACACTTATAAAAATGAATTCCTGAAATTATCTTGATATTATTTAACAGTCTGTTAGTGTTAATTATCTATTTAAAACTATGTTTTCATTATACAGTATTATTATTTCATAAAATATCTTGTTTAATGATCTACACCTCTTAATGATTTTGGCATAACATATCAAAGTTAGTAATAAAGAAAAAGTATCAAATATTTAATCGCACCTATAAATGCCAAATTTAATCAATTACACCGAATTCATCAAGTGGAGTTTGGCAATATTGTATTATCATTAGAGATTTATTATGATAAGAACAAACTTATTGTTAGTACCTAGTATTAAAATAAAATCGGAAGTGATCACTTAAATGTTTGTAAGATTACAATCGGCATATCTCTCTTCGCACTGCTTTCCATGCTGCTTATATTCCGCCACATCAGGTAAATCCTTGAAAAATGCATGTAGACGCTGATTACCTTCATTTTCGACATTTTCCTCTGGCAGTGGTGATGAGGTATTTCTCTCTAAACGATTGAGGACAGACTTTTGCATGCTCCATATGAAAGGAGCACTCTTGCAAAGTAATAGTTTAATACAATCCCCGTCGCCTTGTTGTTGCTCTAATGCGCTTACATTTTCCGCAAGATACTCAGGAATTTTTGGATCTTTGATGTCTTCTAAAAGTTTTGATAGAGCTGGAGAAGGATTTTCTAGAATCCAATCGATCGAAGAATCGATACGAGATTGCCGATCGGATTGATCAAACATTCGTGGTTGATACGGTTCATCACGGGAATCTTTAGTACTGTCTGGGGTAGATGGTAAACCAGTACGAGAGATTAAAATGTTTCCAATCTGAAATAGAATAATAATCTCTAATTTATATTAAGATTTAGTTAAGGTAACAAACTTATTAAAGCTGCTGAAATATCTAACTCAATTTTCTATTCAGCGGAATATTCTCTTAAATTGAATAATACTTCGTACGGTGTTAATACCTACGTATTATTTAAATTTACGCATGGTACTTTAAATATTAGTTATACATACCATTTGAGCAATCATAATAATTCCATTGATAGCTAAAGCTCCAAGTTTATTGTTATCAAATCCCATTAGACGTAAGAGACCATTAATAAGACCCAGACTATTAGAACTTTCAGATGATCCCGATTTTAAATTTTCAGGAGGTTCAGTACTTCCAGTATCTTGGCGTTTTACGTTCAGGTGCGGTGCAAATGTTTTAGCAACTAAATCGGCAACATCAGCAACTGTGTTAATACCTGCAACAAAATGTAAATTATACAATAAAGTATATAGTTATATAGTTTCGAGAAGGTTCGTTTTTCTTAATTTATAAACAAGTTAAAAAGAGAAATAATTTACAACGAGATTCATATACATATATTGTGCAATTTTCATAAAAAATGAGGGCCTAAATTTCTTTTGGTTTGATTAATGAAAATCCCAAAGTTAAATGGGTTAAACCAAAGATAATATAAACTACAAGATGCACAATCACGTGTAAAGAGATGGAATCAAGAAATTTTCGTAGACTCAAAGTCCAGCGATATCAAAAATGTTGCGTGAAATTACTCTCCTCCCTTGTTCTGCTTTTTCTTTGCATTTCACATCAGGACCCAGAACATGTCTAGTAAAATTTCTTGCTGGCATCACAAAACGTTGAAAACGAGCGAAGCAACTTTTGTCACTTTGTTCTTTCTCTCAATTTTATTTGTGTATGCGCGCAGGGTTCGAAATTGCGTGGGCTGCTGATGTACGCCTGCTTGAGCTACACAAGGCATTTAATGGTATATGAGACACACAAGATAGAATAAGAGGGTGGCATATGAGGCATTCGGGCACAGCTGAGTACTGTGTGGGAATTAGGTCACTATGAAAATCTTCTTAGCATCGGCGCTTTGTGTTTAATTTGCCTGAGGAGTGGATGAATTACCTTTTTTTGTTTTTTTGGGAAGCGCGAGGAATTTGTGTAAAATATTTATAGTTGATTTTTTAATAACTACGGTAACGTACGAAATTTTAGACTAGTACATTTGCAGCAGGGAAAGATATTCTGCTTAAGGGGAACACCACTGTGAAGGGTTAAAAAAATTCGATTTTTTTATTGCATTTTGCGAAAGTGTATACTTTCAAAAATATGTAAAAAAATGTCCAATCTAAATTCATAAAAATAACGAAGTTAGTTTATCCAACGCATATAGCTCGTGCGCTTGAACTTTTAATTGCATTTTTCTCGAAACCATATTCTTTGAGCTGGCGGTTACTCTATCTCAAAAGCTGATTATTGTAGGAAGAATATGTTAGTCGTCAAAGACGTTTCTCATTAGATTATTTATATTAAATCAGTCTCAAATATGCAGTGTGATGTGTTTTCAACAAAGAAGGGTTAAAAATCCACCTATAGCCACTGACAAGGGGTATAATCATTCCCCAAATATTGGAATAATCTGTAATATTATCTAAAACTCTAAAAGTAACATACTTTTGTACTTCGAGTCATGAAAAATACGTGATTGGCAATTCTTGCCAGTTTTGAAGGAAAAATGAACCCCAGACTAGCACAGCTACTCTCTAAGGGGGTGAATACATCCCCTAAAAAAAAAATACTGTAAAATATTTTTGGAAATTCTGAATATGAAATACTTTTGCTTTTTTATTGAGGAAAAATATGGTACAAACAGTTTTTACGCGTTTTGAAAAAAAAGAACGCTCAGCAAGGTACAAATGCCCCCTAAATATGGAAATAATATAAAGTATTTTTCTAGGACATAAGATGATTATATTAAATTTGTTATGTTTTGTAAAATACATATATCAAATGTTTTATCTACTCTTGATTTTATGAAAAAAGATTCTGAATAGGAGAAATACGACTACATAAATAATTTTGAAAGGGCTGTTTTAGTTTAATAATTTTTAAATTTAAATTCAAAATATGTGACATCACAACAGGGTAGGGGGTCACACAAATGTGACCACCTGTGACAAGGACGAGGGGGGCTCCAAAAGTCATGAAATTCGTGTGACGTAATTTATGGATGGCCCCTTTTATTTCAAGTGAAAGTATGTTGAATGTATATAATTTCCCCAATCTTCCTACCCTCCATTAACTTACGAAAAAAAATTCCCAAAAAATGCCAATTTTTCATAACTGGTGGTCCTCCTTAAGGAATGTTTAAAAACTGGTGTTTTTTTTTATTATTGATTAGTATTTTTATTTTTATTTTTATTCATGCGCTGTTGCTGTTGATGGTTGATTGTTTGAGCCTTTAATTTTTCTTTTTACAATATCCTTCTTTTTTTTAAATGATAACAAAAAATTATAAGTAAATTTATTTATAAAAAAATGAGAATTAAAGTTTTTACTTGTTAAACAAAAAATCTAAAATTTGTTATAGAAGCTCTTCTCAGTAGATACTAAAATATATTAAGGGGGTATCCCACTCTAGAGGCCCTTGCATTGAACGTTTTTTTCAGGGAGGTGAACAAGAAAATACAAAACATTTAGAGTTAAACATAATAATCCTCTTATTATATGATCTTTAATGAATATTTTGAGAAAAAAAAATTTTTTTTTTTTTTGAGTGGTTGGGTCAGGGCAGGCCTGCTACTGGGACCCATACCTTCGGAACGGTGTGCACGATAACAGCCGCACAAATAATCTGAAAATTATGAGATTGCACATTAGTACTCTTTATCTATGTGGCTATGGCATGAGTGTGGCACATTTTGAAAAAAAAATTTTTATTCATTTTTTTAATTTTTTCTAAAATAAATTATAGTTTTTAGTTGATTTTTTACTGTTAAAATATGGGATACAAGCTATGTAAATGTAAAAATGCCTGATTTGCTCCACTTAGGTCATAGAGACAAAGCTAGCACAGCTTTTACCAAAATCTGAAATTTTTCGGATGAATGGTTTTCTCAGAATGCTGCACACCATTCATCAAGACGGTGTTTTGAGAAAAACGGCATTTAAATTAAAGTTAAGAGTGGTGGAGAGCGCGCAGCTGCGCACGGAATCGCCTGTAGCGGCGCGAGCTTTTCGAATTTCGCGGCCAGGGATAGCTTAAACGATTCAGGAAAGAACACAGAATTTTTCAAAACTAAAAAAAAAAATGCATTTTTTGAACGTTCTAGAGTGGGATACCCCCTTAAAAAATCGGTCGATTCTAAACGGTGATTTGAAATGGAATGTCCCATATACTTTTAAGAAATATTTAAAATGCTGTTTCTTAATAGCAAAATTACTTTTGAAAAAAACTAAGTAAATATATTAAGTTCATAAACGGAAGGATTTTTATTATTTCCACCTTTTGCTCTCAGTACTCCAAAAAGATTTTCAACAATATCTTGATTAAGTCTTTTAGTGAGCAAAAAATCTGCACTTAGATCGTGATTATTTGCTATATCTTCGATTAAAAGCAAGCTACAGTTCTATGCAAAACATTTGCAACTAAAATCATAGTTTATTACAGATCATTATAAAATTTCCTAACCACTGATACCAAAAAAAGTTTTACAGTGCATTATTCTTTATTATGTCTAGTTTCCAGATATAACAATAGCAGAATGTAATATCCCATAATAAGGAATCAATATCCAGTTTTTTATTCAACGTAATAATTTTGCCTGTGCTGGGGTTTTAGTTGCAAATGTTTTGCACAGCACTGTAGCTGTGAGAGTTTGTGTAATACCGTTAATACAATAAACTCTGTGTTTTTGAGGAATCGGATTAACATTGGCTATATAAATTTTAAATTGCCCAATGTAATTGTGGACAGTATTATTTTTCTTCAAGGCCGATCTATACAAGTTACTATCGTTTAGCAATCCACTATTTAAGCAATCGAACGCTTTATCCACTCTTCTTATAAAGGCAGCAGTTGCGATTGCAGTATCATTCGAATTTCTACTAAATTTATTACTTTGCACAGCTGTTTCAATTGCTGCAGCAACTGTTCTGCTAAATACTTGTGCTGCGAAACAAACTCTAATCTTTTCAAATGTATTTGGTGCAACGTGTTTTTCTGTCAGCTTAGGGCACATTTTAGTAACTTTTCTTTTTTCCATTTCAAATATTTCCCGCACAACATCAAATGAAACAACTCCATCAGGAGTATTCAAATTGTGCGTAAGCCAAACATTTCTCAGCGATTTTAACAAGTGTGGAAAATCGTAAATAGCTTTAATTTTTTGATCATTCCATACAAAAAATGGATTTTCAGAAGTAACACCTAGAGCCTTGAAGCAGTTGCGATTATTTGAACCTTGGTCGCAAACAATAGCTTTTATTGTAAATCCCATTTCTGTAAGCATTTGTAAATTTTTCATTATAATCTCCTTCAAAATAGGACCTTTGATGCTATTGGCCGATACAAAATGGTAGCAGTATTGTTAAAACCAGGTTGTAAGTATTTTACAGGTGCCCAATTGTGCAAAGAATTAACGTGGGGTAAGTTTAAGCCTAATATATTTCGCAGAAACTTGTAAGAACTTTGTGACCGGTAGTACACATTCTGAGCTAAAACTTTCTCATCTTCATTCCATTTAGCAGTTTTCTTCTCCCGAATCAACATAGTACAAAATGTTTTGGCATTTTCTGAAATATCCAATCGTTTGATATAAGATCTCACACTCGTTTTATTAATTTTATTCTGTTCCAAATTTCTTTTCTTTAATTTGGCGTAACTAATAGAAACATTTCTTTTATTACTTGTCAATTCTTTTAATTTTTGTTTGGTTTGGTTTAATTCTGTTTTCAACTTAAAATACTTTTTCATATAAAAATCAGAATTTCTTACATTATGCTCACAAAACCCACATAAACCAACTAGAGATTCTTCCGATGAATCCCTTTTTCTTTTTTTTGAAGGTGATTTCAAATCAGTTTGATTTAAATATTCTTCGAAGACGTCCAAATTAATAGATGGGATAGCATCTTTTTTTAATTTTTTTTTCTCTATACATATATTCTGGTACGAAGTGCCCTTCGCACAAAAAAATATCCTCCAAATTACTTACGAAACTGCAAGATTCTCTCCAAATATTACCCAAAATTGAACCTGTGCGAGGAAATTTAAAAATTCGTAGGCCCTGATGAGTTCTCCGAGACTTCCCACAATCTTTAAGGCTACATCTTAATCCACTTTTACAATTATCCATCGTAAAAACAAAGAAAAACAAAACCAAATCCCTAAATACACAATACAAAAATTCAGTCTTAATTAAATCTCGAAAATCCTTAATAACTCGAAAAGACACAATCAGGGTAGTCCTGTGCTGCTGCCATACAAAATTCAGCGAAACTCGCAAAAACCCACCCACCCCAAACCAGGCTAATAGATGTGACGGCGTAGGGTGTTCACCTCATTCCACGGTACCGAACTCTTCCAAACACTCAGCTGTGCTCACATTCCGCTCATCCCGCCCCGCCCCCCTCTTATTCTGCTTCTAGCTAGCCATATCGAGTTTTGAGCGACGGACCAGGCTGCACGCAACCGTAAGCCACAAGCAAAAGGTTCCGGCGCACACCACTTTACAACGACGGCAAAACAGAGAGAAAAGTTTTTTCGCTCATCTTCAACATGTTCTCAGAAACAAATTTCATAGCAACATGTCGTGGGTCCCAATATCACGACCCAGGAGCTCTTGAAGTGCGAGGGCTCATTGTGCATCTTGTAGTTTATATGATCTTTGGTTAAACCAAATTTCATAGCAACATGTCGTGGGTCCCAATATCACGACCCAGGAGCTCTTGAAGTGCGAGGGCTCATTGTGCATCTTGTAGTTTATATGATCTTTGGTTTAACCAAAGATCATATAAACTACAAGATGCACAATGAGCCCTCGCACTTCAAGAGCTCCTGGGTCGTGATATTGGGACCCACGACATGTTGCTATGAAATTTGTTTCTGAGAACATGTTGAAGATGAGCGAAAAAACTTTTCTCTCTGTTTTGCCGTCGTTGTAAAGTGGTGTGCGCCGGAACCTTTTGCTTGTGGCTTACGGTTGCGTGCAGCCTGGTCCGTCGCTCAAAACTCGATATGGCTAGCTAGAAGCAGAATAAGAGGGGGGCGGGGCGGGATGAGCGGAATGTGAGCACAGCTGAGTGTTTGGAAGAGTTCGGTACCGTGGAATGAGGTGAACACCCTACGCCGTCACATCTATTAGCCTGGTTTGGGGTGGGTGGGTTTTTGCGAGTTTCGCTGAATTTTGTATGGCAGCAGCACAGGACTACCCTGATTGTGTCTTTTCGAGTTATTAAGGATTTTCGAGATTTAATTAAGACTGAATTTTTGTATTGTGTATTTAGGGATTTGGTTTTGTTTTTCTTTGTTTTTACGATGGATAATTGTAAAAGTGGATTAAGATGTAGCCTTAAAGATTGTGGGAAGTCTCGGAGAACTCATCAGGGCCTACGAATTTTTAAATTTCCTCGCACAGGTTCAATTTTGGGTAATATTTGGAGAGAATCTTGCAGTTTCGTAAGTAATTTGGAGGATATTTTTTTGTGCGAAGGGCACTTCGTACCAGAATATATGTATAGAGAAAAAAAAATTAAAAAAAGATGCTATCCCATCTATTAATTTGGACGTCTTCGAAGAATATTTAAATCAAACTGATTTGAAATCACCTTCAAAAAAAAGAAAAAGGGATTCATCGGAAGAATCTCTAGTTGGTTTATGTGGGTTTTGTGAGCATAATGTAAGAAATTCTGATTTTTATATGAAAAAGTATTTTAAGTTGAAAACAGAATTAAACCAAACCAAACAAAAATTAAAAGAATTGACAAGTAATAAAAGAAATGTTTCTATTAGTTACGCCAAATTAAAGAAAAGAAATTTGGAACAGAATAAAATTAATAAAACGAGTGTGAGATCTTATATCAAACGATTGGATATTTCAGAAAATGCCAAAACATTTTGTACTATGTTGATTCGGGAGAAGAAAACTGCTAAATGGAATGAAGATGAGAAAGTTTTAGCTCAGAATGTGTACTACCGGTCACAAAGTTCTTACAAGTTTCTGCGAAATATATTAGGCTTAAACTTACCCCACGTTAATTCTTTGCACAATTGGGCACCTGTAAAATACTTACAACCTGGTTTTAACAATACTGCTACCATTTTGTATCGGCCAATAGCATCAAAGGTCCTATTTTGAAGGAGATTATAATGAAAAATTTACAAATGCTTACAGAAATGGGATTTACAATAAAAGCTATTGTTTGCGACCAAGGTTCAAATAATCGCAACTGCTTCAAGGCTCTAGGTGTTACTTCTGAAAATCCATTTTTTGTATGGAATGATCAAAAAATTAAAGCTATTTACGATTTTCCACACTTGTTAAAATCGCTGAGAAATGTTTGGCTTACGCACAATTTGAATACTCCTGATGGAGTTGTTTCATTTGATGTTGTGCGGGAAATATTTGAAATGGAAAAAAGAAAAGTTACTAAAATGTGCCCTAAGCTGACAGAAAAACACGTTGCACCAAATACATTTGAAAAGATTAGAGTTTGTTTCGCAGCACAAGTATTTAGCAGAACAGTTGCTGCAGCAATTGAAACAGCTGTGCAAAGTAATAAATTTAGTAGAAATTCGAATGATACTGCAATCGCAACTGCTGCCTTTATAAGAAGAGTGGATAAAGCGTTCGATTGCTTAAATAGTGGATTGCTAAACGATAGTAACTTGTATAGATCGGCCTTGAAGAAAAATAATACTGTCCACAATTACATTGGGCAATTTAAAATTTATATAGCCAATGTTAATCCGATTCCTCAAAAACACAGAGTTTATTGTATTAACGGTATTACACAAACTCTCACAGCTACAGTGCTGTGCAAAACATTTGCAACTAAAACCCCAGCACAGGCAAAATTATTACGTTGAATAAAAAACTGGATATTGATTCCTTATTATGGGATATTACATTCTGCTATTGTTATATCTGGAAACTAGACATAATAAAGAATAATGCACTGTAAAACTTTTTTTGGTATCAGTGGTTAGGAAATTTTATAATGATCTGTAATAAACTATGATTTTAGTTGCAAATGTTTTGCATAGAACTGTAGCTTGCTTTTAATCGAAGATATAGCAAATAATCACGATCTAAGTGCAGATTTTTTGCTCACTAAAAGACTTAATCAAGATATTGTTGAAAATCTTTTTGGAGTACTGAGAGCAAAAGGTGGAAATAATAAAAATCCTTCCGTTTATGAACTTAATATATTTACTTAGTTTTTTTCAAAAGTAATTTTGCTATTAAGAAACAGCATTTTAAATATTTCTTAAAAGTATATGGGACATTCCATTTCAAATCACCGTTTAGAATCGACCGATTTTTTAAGGGGGTATCCCACTCTAGAACGTTCAAAAAATGCATTTTTTTTTTTAGTTTTGAAAAATTCTGTGTTCTTTCCTGAATCGTTTAAGGGACTATTTCGGTCTAGAACGTAAAAAAATGGTCTTTTTTTGGGAATTTTTTTCTGGGCTCCTTTATTAGATATTTACATGAAATATTTTGTAACACGTTATTACATAAAAAAACTACACAAAAAAATTTTTTTCTTTTCTTTGTCACTCTTCTTCCGAAATGTAGAGGGCGTCAAAGTCTGGTCCTGAAAAAATTCTCCTTCTATGGCGGATAGTTAATCTCATGATTGAGAAGTCTGAAACAAAAAATTCAAAATAGGTCTTTTAAAAGAAGGCTTCTTACACAGTAATACAGCAGAAAATTCGGAAAATCGATGAAAAAAAAAAAATGGCGGCATTTTGAAAAAAAACTTGGAAAATTGACCTCGTTTTTAGTTCTTTTTTCTCGCAAATTTTTTTTTTATATAGAAAATTCTCAAATTTTCTGCTGTATTACTGTGTACGACACTTAAATAAAGATGTACACAAAATTTGGTAATGATCGGTTGAGTAGTTTCGGAGATTAACTGTCCGCCGTCTGAAAAAAGTTGATTTTGAGAAAAACGCGTTTAAAGATTTGTTTTGTGAAAAAACATGAATAATTTGTAAAAAATCGAATTGTAAAACTCGCTCTAGACCGGTTTAGAATTCGAATTTCATTAAAATATTTCAGGACATAATTTTTGGGACTATAAAGAGTCAGAAAATGTAAAAAAAAAAAAATCGATTCTTTGAAATTTCTAGACCGAAATAGTCCCTTAAGCTATCCCTGGCCGCGAAATTCGAAAAGCTCGCGCCGCTACAGGCGATTCCGTGCGCAGCTGCGCGCTCTCCACCACTCTTAACTTTAATTTAAATGCCGTTTTTCTCAAAACACCGTCTTGATGAATGGTGTGCAGCATTCTGAGAAAACCATTCATCCGAAAAATTTCAGATTTTGGTAAAAGCTGTGCTAGCTTTGTCTCTATGACCTAAGTGGAGCAAATCAGGCATTTTTACATTTACATAGCTTGTATCCCATATTTTAACAGTAAAAAATCAACTAAAAACTATAATTTATTTTAGAAAAAATTAAAAAAATGAATAAAAATTTTTTTTTCAAAATGTGCCACACTCATGCCATAGCCACATAGATAAAGAGTACTAATGTGCAATCTCATAATTTTCAGATTATTTGTGCGGCTGTTATCGTGCACACCGTTCCGAAGGTATGGGTCCCAGTAGCAGGCCTGCCCTGACCCAACCACTCAAAAAAAAAAAAAATTTTTTTTTCTCAAAATATTCATTAAAGATCATATAATAAGAGGATTATTATGTTTAACTCTAAATGTTTTGTATTTTCTTGTTCACCTCCCTGAAAAAAACGTTCAATGCAAGGGCCTCTAGAGTGGGATACCCCCTTAATATATTTTAGTATCTACTGAGAAGAGCTTCTATAACAAATTTTAGATTTTTTGTTTAACAAGTAAAAACTTTAATTCTCATTTTTTTATGAATAAATTTACTTATAATTTTTTGTTATCATTTAAAAAAAAGAAGGATATTGTAAAAAGAAAAATTAAAGGCTCAAACAATCAACCATCAACAGCAACAGCGCATGAATAAAAATAAAAATAAAAATACTAATCAATAATAAAAAAAAACACCAGTTTTTAAACATTCCTTAAGGAGGACCACCAGTTATGAAAAATTGGCATTTTTTGGGAATTTTTTTTCGTAAGTTAATGGAGGGTAGGAAGATTGGGGAAATTATATACATTCAACATACTTTCACTTGAAATAAAAGGGGCCATCCATAAATTACGTCACACGAATTTCATGACTTTTGGAGCCCCCCTCGTCCTTGTCACAGGTGGTCACATTTGTGTGACCCCCTACCCTGTTGTGATGTCACATATTTTGAATTTAAATTTAAAAATTATTAAACTAAAACAGCCCTTTCAAAATTATTTATGTAGTCGTATTTCTCCTATTCAGAATCTTTTTTCATAAAATCAAGAGTAGATAAAACATTTGATATATGTATTTTACAAAACATAACAAATTTAATATAATCATCTTATGTCCTAGAAAAATACTTTATATTATTTCCATATTTAGGGGGCATTTGTACCTTGCTGAGCGTTCTTTTTTTTCAAAACGCGTAAAAACTGTTTGTACCATATTTTTCCTCAATAAAAAAGCAAAAGTATTTCATATTCAGAATTTCCAAAAATATTTTACAGTATTTTTTTTTTAGGGGATGTATTCACCCCCTTAGAGAGTAGCTGTGCTAGTCTGGGGTTCATTTTTCCTTCAAAACTGGCAAGAATTGCCAATCACGTATTTTTCATGACTCGAAGTACAAAAGTATGTTACTTTTAGAGTTTTAGATAATATTACAGATTATTCCAATATTTGGGGAATGATTATACCCCTTGTCAGTGGCTATAGGTGGATTTTTAACCCTTCTTTGTTGAAAACACATCACACTGCATATTTGAGACTGATTTAATATAAATAATCTAATGAGAAACGTCTTTGACGACTAACATATTCTTCCTACAATAATCAGCTTTTGAGATAGAGTAACCGCCAGCTCAAAGAATATGGTTTCGAGAAAAATGCAATTAAAAGTTCAAGCGCACGAGCTATATGCGTTGGATAAACTAACTTCGTTATTTTTATGAATTTAGATTGGACATTTTTTTACATATTTTTGAAAGTATACACTTTCGCAAAATGCAATAAAAAAATCGAATTTTTTTAACCCTTCACAGTGGTGTTCCCCTTAAGCAGAATATCTTTCCCTGCTGCAAATGTACTAGTCTAAAATTTCGTACGTTACCGTAGTTATTAAAAAATCAACTATAAATATTTTACACAAATTCCTCGCGCTTCCCAAAAAAACAAAAAAAGGTAATTCATCCACTCCTCAGGCAAATTAAACACAAAGCGCCGATGCTAAGAAGATTTTCATAGTGACCTAATTCCCACACAGTACTCAGCTGTGCCCGAATGCCTCATATGCCACCCTCTTATTCTATCTTGTGTGTCTCATATACCATTAAATGCCTTGTGTAGCTCAAGCAGGCGTACATCAGCAGCCCACGCAATTTCGAACCCTGCGCGCATACACAAATAAAATTGAGAGAAAGAACAAAGTGACAAAAGTTGCTTCGCTCGTTTTCAACGTTTTGTGATGCCAGCAAGAAATTTTACTAGACATGTTCTGGGTCCTGATGTGAAATGCAAAGAAAAAGCAGAACAAGGGAGGAGAGTAATTTCACGCAACATTTTTGATATCGCTGGACTTTGAGTCTACGAAAATTTCTTGATTCCATCTCTTTACACGTGATTGTGCATCTTGTAGTTTATATTATCTTTGGTTAAACGAAGTAAACTTCCCCACTAGAAATAATCATGGTCTTCATTGGGTCTGAATATGAATATTAAGGCGTTTCTGATGCGGGCCTGGATTTAACATCCCTATATAATCCCTATTTTGTCTTATCAGGCCCTGATATGATTATCTGATTCTAACCCTCTCATTGTCAGGGCTAGTTTGATTTATCCCGGGCCTTTTAGGTGCAGTCCTAATTAATCTTATTCGATCCCTAATCTAGCTCTAGTTCTTTTCTAATCGGATTCACATACACTGAAGAAAATATTCTGTATCAAATCAACACTTTTTTCTTATTAATTTTACATACCCAATTTTATACGAAAAACACCAAAATAATATGTATCAAAATCAACCCATAATTTTGAAGAAGCTCATATGTAAATCGTATGATTTCGATATTTCTCCTTATCAATAAAATATAAATTTAATAAGAGTAGTATGATTTTGATATACCTTCTTATCAAGAATAGTTTACTTTCAATACGTTTTCTTTTAAAAATAATGCGATGTCAAAAAATAAGTTTTCATATCAAAATAATACTCCATTCGTATTGGATTTTGTTTGAAGCTTATAAATTTTATAGCGGAAATTTCATGTTTATTCTTTGGGTATATAAATGGTTTGGACTTATCCAGAAAGTAGAAAACAGAACCATGCAGTTTCAATCTTTCCTTTAAAGCTTTTCTAAAGACGACATTTCAGTAGCAATTAGTAGAAAAAACTAATTATTTTTGTACTTATAGTTTTACTGCTTTAGTTTCTAATTTCAGTCACTTAAAAAGGATTCACTTTTTCTTACCTAACATTTGTCCAGCATATTTAATTCCGTTATTAATATTGTCCATTATGCCACGCTTATGAATTGTTTTACATTCTGATTGAAAAATTATGCAAAAAATTATAAAACAAAGCAAAAGAAATATGTTTTTATATGAACACATTTTATTTTTTATATCAAGACTGAAAACTTTAGAAATTGGTATTTTTTAAACAGTACAAAAATAAAATATAGAGATCTTTATAACTTTTTTACTACTAAAACGAGACTTATCTTCTTTCACGTCTAAACAATACTGCACCCCATCGTGGTGTTGAGGTTGGGAAATAGTCGTTAAATTCATTGCGTTAAATTGGCAGGAAATTTACTTTGATTCTTCAAAATAACTGAACCAAAGATGCTCAGGGTTTGTACACATTTCCATGAACTTTTATTTTATAAGCCCATTCATAAATGTGGGTGGACTTAAAGTTTTACCTTCCCTGGAATTCCATGCTCAGCGATTTCTTGACAAATATTCACGGTGCATAAGCCATTTAACGATCTTAAAGATCATCACTTCTGTCTGTTGTTACTTTCTTTTCAAAAGGCGCTCTAAGAATATAAAAATTATAAAATATTCAACGTCTGTTTAAGAAGCGATCATTCCCGATATAGTCGACATTAGAAAATATGCAAGATCGCACCTGTTGAGGCGTTGATCGTGAGACAAAGCGTTAGTTATTATAACCTGTTTAAAGTTAAAATTCAATGCCAGTAGCTGCCCACTGGGGCATAAACTGAGGCAGAAAAAAAGCGTCACACTCATTTATATAAGGCAAATAATGAGATCCTCATAAACAAAGATCTTGTCATGCTGAAATTTATTACTGTTTACATGCAGTTGATGCGCCCAATTAGTAAATCAACGTCTTTTCATAATTCAGAATTAACGAAATCAGAAATGGAGGCAAAACAGTCACGCCAATAAATAAATTTCGTCTTTAAGAACCGACAAAAAATATATATGTATAGTATATACGGGCCCGATTCCCCTCCGTGTGAGACTGTAATCTTTTGCTGCTACGATCGCGAGCATACGCCGCATATTGAATGTAAGGTGGTGTGGATCCAAATGTAAAAATCCCATGACTTAATGCCTCCACCTCGATCGCATTGTGAAGTTGTTTTTCCACTGGCCGTGTCATATTTATGTGCGATCATATTTATGTCATGTGTTTATTAAATTTAACGATCACCACAAGAAAAGACCAAAGAATGAGGCACTGATCGTTATGTTGTGCCGGCACTAAATAAAATCTGTATTCCCACACTGGACCTCGAACGGCGACCGTACAGCATCGGAATTACCTGAAGTCGATCTAAATCATGTAAGCACTGAAGTGCAATATTTCCTGCTGCAGATGGAGAGCATTATATTAACTGCTTCGGCCGACGTAGTAGGCACCTAACTTGTAATTTTTGGTGACATATTTATTTTCGCATTAACTCTTATTGATCCCCGCTGTCATCATTCGTTTGCTCTTTAAAAGGCTCTGGTATGCGAATTTCACTTTCGATAAAAAGGAGTAGTACAGATCGAGTTTTGTTAATACGATTTTTAGTATTCTGTAGCCAACTAGATACCCTTATAGTTTCACCACACTAAAACAAAAACATTGGTAAAAATAACTATTTAAAATCGTAAATTAAATTGACTTTTTTTGTGCAACGAGAAATCGTTAATCTGCTGATATAAACCTTTGGAATTTTGATTAACTTAGAGTATGAATGTTAACTAACTTTTTTGTGTTTAATGAAAGGATTAAGAAAAAAATTGTTTTTTTTACAAAAGATGCGTTTTCTCGTTTATCCAGAACAATAAAACATTTTCTATTAAACAGAAGCTTACTAACAGCTTCATTTTTCATCCATGCAAAATTTCGAATCTTGAACTGAACATGTGGTCGTAAATCATGGAAATTTGATGTTATTTTAAAACAAGTTGAAATCTTGATTCTGTTACTCATGAGGAATTTCAATTCAAGAGATAATTTCGCTCTGAAATGCCTACTGAATATTTGTTCAATAATTATAAAAATATTAAGTTTTGACAACGTTTTACTTAATTCGATAGCAGAATAACCAAACGATTAAAACTATAGGGGTTCTAAATCTAAATGTTTCCTAAAAATGTACCGAAACTGGCCTGTTTTCATAAATTTTCCTGCGAGCCAGGGACCGAAGGGGTAAATATGTGTAAGCGTGGGGTAGCTATAAAAACATAATTAGGGATTCTTATCCGTCGCTTCTTTCACATCAGCACACGAGTAATGCGTGGGTAAGAAAGTTAAAAATACTCTAGTAAGATAAGCCGGTCTATCTTCGATCAACAGCAATATAAATTTTGGGAGGTCTGGGTTTAAACGGGCTTGTTATGTGGAATACAAAAATATTTGTTTTCATTATATTATTGTAAATAGAATATTTAAAAAAGAGGTATTCTGATAAATATGCAAAAATTGAAACGACTGAAAATTTTAAAAAAATTAGCGTGTAAGGAAAATTGTAACAAAAGTTCTAGGTCTTATAGGTTTCTAGAAATTCTAGAAAATGTTGTACGGAATCTCCTACGTGCGAGTCGAAATCGCACTTGACCGATTTTTCCTATATTTATTTTGTTATTTAGGTAGGAAGTATATTTTTTTAAATATTTAAACGGTTTTCACCATGTATGATTGTTTTGTATTAAAACATTTGTTTTTATTCTGATATTATTCAATTGTATTTTCGCCCATTCATTCAAGCTATCAATATTTTTCTTACTCCCTATAAATCTTAGTGGATAAAAAAGGCATCACTCTAGCCTATTTTACGTAAGATTGTAATGAATTCAGAAATAATTAATAAATCTCTCCACGAGACGTGGGGAAAGGAGGCGTTAAATTTCATAACACAATATCCGACGAAATCAAAATAACATCAAAATCCCAAAAACCATAAAGAACGAAATTTTGTTTATATCCACCGTTGATGGCCAGAAATTACCATAACGAAATTGGGTTCTGTTTTGGGATCTTGGTATCCCGCCACAGAAATTAATCGCTAATTACGTCAATAAAGTATCAATCCGGACGCTAACAGGGCTAATCACTCCCATTATGGGTATATGAATTCCATAACTGGCGCTGCGGCGCGACTCAACCAAAGTCCAGAAGTAAAAAACGATAGCCACCGGCCGAATATTTATTAATGACGTCTCAAACTTTATAAATACTCGGATGACACCCGGCCCGGGAAGAATCGGGAGAGCTCCCATATAGTAGACTACGTTTGCGCAGATGCCTGGGGACCTGCCAATCCCGCGGGCATTCGATGCAGCGTCCTCGGTTTCGGATATATTTGGTTTCATTGCGTCTGTTCCTTGGGCCGTTTGGTTTTGATTTATTCGGCTGATCAAGAGGAATCGGAGTCTCCGGACCCCGAGCCGGGCTCTCGGAGCGTGTATCTGAACAGGAAGATCTCCCTCGTCGAGCCGGACACCTACGGCTCGGGGCATTTTATTCGGGCTCTGTGGTGATTTGATATAGTGGACGCGTGCTGCTTCAAGTCAAACAATTTACATAAAGCAATAAAGTGTCGTTTTTTATGGGATCGCTGAATTGCTCAAATTATTATTAAGGAATCCTCTTAATTTTATGGGCAGTTTTAGCTGCCTTAATCGTGATCCGGGCACTGTTTTAAGTCCGATTAAACACTGCAATAAAAATGGCAATGAATGTATCAATTTTTAATACTCCTGGGAAGTTGGAGTTTTTTGTTACTTTTTCGTAGGTAGTTTTACAGGGTCTTTAATAAATTGACTTCTACGTGATCTTTTTGAGCCGTTAGTTTTGAAAGTGGTATAAGCCCACTTTTTGTAAGAATAGCATGTGAATTATCTACGTACTCAGATTTAACTAGAGAAGTTGTTAAAATAAAATATATGTATATAAATAGACTCTGTAGCTTTTCAAATATATGTATTTTAGGAAATACACTCACGAAAATTGTTCGTAATATCATAGTTAAACCTTATATATCCTAAGAAAAACTAGGCATGATTTGGAGCCGAAGAAATACTACAGTACGGTTTAAGATGCAATAAATATATTTAAGAAGTAATTAATATAAATAGTAAATAGTAAAAAATAAAAATAAACATAGCTTTTATTTATTTATTTCAGTTTACAGAATAATACTACAACAGACTAAGAGAACTTAGGGATAACTTAAATATGTACTACTGTAAAGGATCTATTTTAATTCACAACATGATGAAACGTTGGTCGTATTTGGGTTAAATAGGTATAACATGATCAACTTTTTTCTAAATTCTATTGAAAAGCCAATGTGGATAATATTATGTAGGTATACATGTACTTACTTAAGTGCAGAAATATACCAATAAAACGTTGCATCTCGTTAAAGTTAAATATATAAAGTGCTAATATTGGGCGTCATTGCGTTAACGTGTTGTTCACACTAACAACGCTGCCAACAAGTGCGCGACCCCGGAGATAAACGCGCCGATCAGCGCGGTCCGGTGCAACCAGAGTCCGGTCGGTTCGGCCCCGATCGCGGACAACAGAACGTGCACGTCCACTCACCTGGGAGACCACCTCGCACGTATTCAATAATAATTGATTATTTATAATCGCCGAGGATATCTTGTTGACTCAATATCATAAACTTCCGTGGCATTTCGCCCCATAGCGCAGCCGCTTAAGAATTAGGGGAACGCACTCATGGGCTTAGCGAACCGAAAAGGAAGGAAGAAAGAAAAAAAAATCTATATGTATAAATCCCTCCGCGCAAATTATTTATTGGTCAGAAATATGCGCACACGTACTACCCGCTTAATGTGGTCATGTGTTAAAATTTATTGATTGTTCGCCGGCGGTCTCCAGCTGAGCAGCATGAGAGAGGTATGTGTGGTCAAGTTACCCGATATATCGATACGAATCGATTACATACTATTGGACAGAACACGACTAATTAAATGTATCTTGAAACATGAATCTAAAGGTGCGGATTTTTTCCGCTCTCTCACTCCGATCCTGGACCTGAGGTGTGTGCACTGTGCGGATTAGCGCACTGGCCGCGATGAGTGCCGCGATGGGAAATCCTAGACCCAAAATACCTTATGAGTTTGTACTCCAACTACTTAACATGCAATTACATCGCATAAAATTATCCGAGGAATAATAACCGGTTATTAGGAGGAATTAACACGCAAGTGAAAACTGCGAAATTGAATTTTAGCCGCATGTGGCCGAACGAACGAATTTTGTGTTTTAATCTTATTTTAGGATGACCGACTTTTGCTTTATAAAATAAATCCCTGACTCGCATGCGCAATGAATTTTCTCAAGGAAATATATTTTGCGTTAATTAATGATTATTTCGTTTTTTTGAATATTTAGGTACAGAAAGAGGATTGAGGGCTTTTGTGGAGTATAATTTTTCAGTCGACTCGACATCCAAGACATGTTTTCAAGCCTAAAATTAAATGCAATTTATTGTCTCATTGGTAAAGTCGATTGAAAAACTAAACTCGCTATAGACCCCATTGTTCATGTGTAAAATATTTATTTCCGTATATATATAATAAATCTGTAAATTTTCATTCTTTACTATAAGTTAATGAGGTTTTTGAGTACTAGTTCTTCGGCGGAACGACCGATCGATTTCGTTACTACTTCTGTGCTCAATATCGATAGTGTAACGTCGCGTTAATTTCACCTTTAAAACATTAATCACCCAGGGCTCAGCTAAATCCCTTTCCGTCCAATTGCACTCACAAGGTGGAATACATGTGCATTTATCATCTTTAAAATCTTCTACAGATTCGTCAATTTTAGGACATTTGCAAAAACACCTGCCTGGGCAATTATTTACACAAAATACGCAAGCCATAACGTCATCTTTCTCCATTGGAATAAACTTCTTCAGGTACTCCAAAATCCATGGTTTTCGAAGTTCTTTCTTTGTCCATTCGCACTCACAAGGAGGAATACAATTACACGGCATTTCTGGGGACTGTTTAACACTTTTTACTGGTTCCTTCTTCACTTTGTACAGCTTCCTTCGAGGTGCGTATCCTATTCGCACCATCTGATAGTCGGGAATGTGCTTCAACCACCTTTCCAGCGTATCCCAATGATTCTCATAAATGGGGGGCTCCCTCAAAATCTTCATCATTCTCCACAAGTCCTTGGGTCGAGTTCTATCATACTTAAGTCCAGTTTGAACTCGATAGAACTTAAAATGGGTCTCCGGGTATCGCGGAGGCAGAGAAATCGATCTGTTGAAAAGAACCATCTCAATGCGGTACAGATCCCTGATGGCTTTTGTAATCGTCTTGATATGATCAAATCTTCGTACATTCATCGCTGCTAGAGCAGCCGCATCTACCAATAGCAGCGTTCGGCCGTTGATGAAATTTTGGTAAAATGTATTCTGAAAAAATAACAACCAATCATATTGTAATGGAGTAAGCAAATACTATCAAATTTTTACCCTATATTGGGGGAATCCCAGCTCATCCAACCAATGGCTGACATCAACGTTGGTCCATTTAAAAACGTCTGGCAAATCAGGTTCGGGCGAAAGCTGGACCAGCGTGTCGGGGGTAGTCCACAATCTTCGAGGCACTCGTGTTTTCGGTATCCTTTCGATCCCTCTTAATTCAGGGGGTAATCTAAATTTATAGGAGTCTAGTGGTTTCTTTTTCATAATTATAGGATTTAAATCTATGTCACTAATTAATGGAAATTTTATGTCGGTTATCCCGTACATGAAATTTTTCTTTTGCATTATTTCTTTCAATCTAAAACTTTTCTGCAATGTCTATCCACTAAGAGCACCTGAACAAATGCATGACTCGCAGCTGAGGGACTGGTTACTGGGATTTGGGGAGTATAATTAGTAAACGTAAATTCCAGGTCGATTTTCGTGACGTCCAAATTCAAGCAAACGAAAGGAGAAAGTTTCACAAAAGTTTGGCCAAATATTTTCAAGGTTTTTCGCTGTGGTTTATTGCATTACTGCCCCTAATGAGCGCTGGTTGATCTAAAACGAAAAGCTAAATAGTGGAATTCAGTGATTAAGAGGCTTTAGGGAAGGTTTTAGAGTTTATTTACCATAATTTATAAGCACTGCGAAAAGAAAGTTCTGAATTTCAAGGACAGTGAAGAAATATGTTAAAAGTTTTTCTTCACCTTATTATATTTGCTTTAATGTATCTATAAAAGTATGTATAGTATACCGGTGTCGTGGTTGATATTATTTTAATATAGGAAAGTATTTTCTTAAGATTAAGTAACATTTTATTTTCACATCAGTTAATTGCATAGATTATTCTATGCACAAGAATATTAGTTAATAGCTGGACTGGTCTCAGCCTTTTTTTGTTTTTAATTATTGGAATATCTGCGTTATTATATATGTTATTCACATATAATATTTTCGACGCACTTAATCAATAACTGCACTTTATTTTTGTGATTTTGAATCAACCATAGGTAAGGTAAGCTGAATTAGACGGTTTCATTCGTAAACACGTATTAACTAAACATTTCACAAGTGCTCTCGTTTGGTATATCCTAGAAATTGAAAAGATAAGGCAGTTCTAATTGAAATAGATCAGGACGAAGAGACCGAATAATTTAAATTTATTTTTTCTTTTGTGTTTCAATCTAGATTAGGCCTACGGAGGATCACATAAAAAAACGCGCTCAGTACTTTACTCCCGCGGCACAAAAGCGTACGTATTTAAAAAAAACAACAGATATCGCAACTTGACTGCAACTTTTACTCAAAAACGATTGATTCTATAAAAACAAAAATTTAAGGGCCAGTTTTGTATCGAATTTTATAAACTCATAACTTTCTCATAACTATTTTCCTCCAAAAATTGCTAGTTTTCGAGATATTTATGAAAAAAGTACTTCTCAGTATATGTTAAGGTAATCAAAATAAAGGTCTCTACGAAAATCAAGCTTATTGGGCATTTTTTCGAAATTTCTCCCTTTTTATATCTAATTTATTTTATATCAATTTTACGAAAACAGAGTTAAAGTGCAAATGAATTTTTTTTAAATTTATGAAAATTAATACAAATGATCGGAGAGAAGTGCGAGTCAATTTTTTATTCTATTCCAATATGACAAAAATTTCTCAAAAACATTCAAAATTCGCGCCAAAGTATAATGAAAAAACTCACCACGTTCTCTTACCATTTGTGCCTATCAAAACTTCCCCAAGAATCGAATTCACCTAAAATTCACATATGTTTTTGACATTTGAAGAACGTGCAAATGACAACAGTCAAAAAGCCCAGGAGATTATACAGGTTTTTACGATAATTCCCGGTTTACTTTGTTGTTCCTGCTAGTTTATCGAATAAATATGAATCAAGCGGAAGTAACAAAGTTAATTTCACAACTAAAAATAGCAGTAAAACCGCGTCATCGCAATTTGAAGAACATTGATGGCCCAGAAGGGAGGCTTCTGAAGCTGAGGAAAACGGTCACTGCCCTTATAAAACACGAACGGATCGAGCTCAACTACAATCGGGCTGACGAGGCCAGAGGGTACGCAGAGCGGGTAAGCTTCAATTCGTAAAGCAAAAAGTAGCAATAACAAACTTAATTTGTGTTTTCTTGGCCTCAGCTTATTTCAGACGCCGTCCGATATGGAGATTGTCACAAGACCACTATGGAAATCGCCGATTTTTGGCTCCTCGAAAAGCAGCTTGTGCACAAGCTCTTCAAGGTGCTCGTTCCCCGCTTCCAGGAGTGCAATGTGTCCTTTACCCGGATGTACAAGGCGCCCCGCGAGTACCCTGGACGACCCTACCAGCGGTCTGTGCTTGAGCTGCGGGGGAACCCCTACCCGCCTGTCCTGCCGGACTACTCGCAAAATCGAAACCTAATCCACAACGTTTTGCTAGATGAAGCCAGGAAGGAGTATAAAAAGGAGAAATTGGCCGAATTGGCACAACAAATTGCCTCAAATGTTGAAAAAGAAACAGCGGATCAGACGGAAGGCAGTAAAAAAGTTGAACCGGAAGTAAAATCTTAAGCAGAAATGTGTATCCTGTTATATGTAGATTAAATCGTTCATTTAGAAATCTTCATTTTACTTGGGTTTTAAGAAAAACGATTTCCCCGAAAGCCGTATCCAATAGAACAGCTCTACGTGACTATCTTTAGAAAAAGAAGAAGACAGAGTGATGACATATCGAGGAATGTTGACGCTGCAGTTGACGTTTTCTCGATTTAACGCTGGGGATGTGCTAAAATCCCAAGTAACTGTGCAAGTAATCCGAATTATTGGCAAAAAACATCTTATCTGAAAAGTGGTAAGAGAATTTAATCTAGATTTGCTTAAACTCCAAAGAAAAATTACTCAAAAGAGCAATTTCAGCCAGTCTTTGCCCACGTCGGTCCTAAGTAATTAACATTTTTGTCATGAAATAGGAGTTGAGTAATCCCTGGAGTACCTTTGTGCAGGAATTAGAGTAAATGAAGTAAGAAGTAACGAGAACAGTATTCCTTCTGAAGCTAGCCAAATTGTATAGGTGCCATGAAATGAGTACCTTTCCTTTTTATGTAAGTTTTTCATTTACTAGCATTAGATGGAGCACTAATTGTGACTTACAAAGAACCCTTTAAGGTCCCCTTTTGCAATTTTCTTAATTCTATTTTGCTTGCGATTCACGATGCGATTAAAAACATTAAACATTTTATTAAACAGATAAAAATATCAGAATTAGAGTTTTTGTAAATTTCTGCCTCTAAAACTCTTGCTAACTTTATTTCTGTGATGTGAAATAAAATGCATTTTTCACTTATCGCCGGGAAAATTATTTCATAGCTTTTGAAGTAAAATAACATTTAAAAAAGAATTACATCTGAGAGACACCGTGGACTAGTGCGTAATCTAATCTGAGGATAGTAAAGGAAAAATTTAAAACTTAACCACATCAAATATTAAATTTCCTTGTTAGTTGGTCCCATTTTTTTGATTACAGCACGATATTGTAATAAGTATAGTATACTTTATTTGGTTCTGGCAAAACAATTTAGTAGAGCATTTATGTCCAATTTCTTCTGTATCTTGAGGAATGCAATTTTTCAGGAAAACAAAAAAAAAAAACTTTCGAATTCATATTTATATAATTGATCTTTGCAAAATACCATTTACACTACCTTTGACCCTGTTTAATGAACCCAGTAGTGGTCAAATCAATGAGCAATTCACAAACATTATTTAGAACTCTATTATGTATTCGAATTGTTTACAGTTTTCAATATTTTTATGTCTATTTTCCCTGGACTAAATAAGAATATGTTGATAAATAAATACATGTTTTCAAAAATTGTTAATTATTTAACTCAGTAAATATCACATAATCCTTTTATTTCAGTTCCAAACGACTACTCAAATCAGAGCTCTAAAGCTGTGAGATGTAAAAGGCATTTGTCCGAACTACAAACAAATCCCGATGGAATCATTCCAAATAAAGTAAATTAAAATAGAATCAGCGCAAATTGGAGTAACATTACGCCAGCCTGGATGAGTAGCATAATTTGTACTTAGCAAACAATTATTAACCCTTAGTTATTAAGAAACAAAGCAAAAATCCACGATGGCCTTTATGTTCTACATATACGTACTTATCTTCATCCTCATGGTGGGACTAGCCTTCCTATACCTAGGGCTTATTCTTTTCAAGAAGCTAATTCAGTCTAGAAAGGATAAAATCCACAAGGGGACTACGGATGTATTTGTCGGAATATTCCATCCATACTGCAACGCTGGGGGAGGAGGAGAGCGGGTGCTTTGGTGTGCTGTGAGGGCCTTGTTAAACAAATACGACAACGTCAGAATTGTGATATACACCGGAGATATATCGGCGTCACCCAAAAGTATATTGAATAAAGCTAAAAATATCTTCAATGTTCCTGTGGATGAAGAGAGAACGAGTTTTGTTTTCCTTAGGAAACGTCATTGGGTCGAAGCCAAAATGTATCCTTATTTCACTCTCCTGGGCCAGAGCATAGGATCCCTTATATTAGGATTGGAGGCTCTCTACAAATTCCCACCGGACGTCTATCTTGATACAATGGGATACGCCTTCACACTTCCACTATTTCGATTTATAGGTCGATGTAAAGTCGGATGTTATGTGCACTATCCCACAATTAGCACTGATATGCTGAAGAGGGTCCAGTGCAGGGTTTATGCGCATAATAATAAGAGTTTTGTAGTAAAAAATCCCTTCATGACCTGGGTGAAGTTAATGTACTACAAAATATTTGCTAAGCTGTACAGCCTGGTTGGGAGGTGCTCTCAAACGATTATGGTCAACTCAACCTGGACAGAGAATCATATCCTTGACCTCTGGAACGTTCCCTTTAAAACCCATCGAGTTTACCCACCTTGCGAAGTTAACCACTTAAAAACCCTGCAATATACTGGGAATGATAATGAGAAAATTATTATTTTATCTGTAGGGCAATTCAGGCCCGAAAAGGATCATCCCTTGCAGCTACAAGCTATGTATGAGTTAAGAACCCTTTTAGTAAAAGATGAGGAGCTTTGGGATAAATTAAAACTCGTTATAATTGGATCTTGTCGCCACGAAGAAGACTATGAAAGATTAAAGAATCTACAGGATCTTGCGAAACATCTATCACTAGAAAATGCTGCTGAATTTAAAGTGAACATCTCTTACCAAGAGCTAATACAAAGTTTTCAATCGGCCAAAATAGGAATCCACACAATGTGGAATGAGCATTTCGGGATAAGTGTTGTAGAATGCATGGCGGCTGGATTGATTATGATCGCTCACCGATCGGGCGGTCCGCTTATGGACATTATTGAAACCTCAGAAGGTAGTCAAACTGGATATCTAGCCGTTGATGCTGTGGAATATGCATCAGCAATTTTAAAAGTTCTTGATAATACCAAAGAGCAGAATGATTTGATCAGGAGTGCAGCGAGATCATCGGTTGATCGATTTTCCGAAAAGGAATTCGATGTTAATTTCTTACGCGCCGTCAGTCCACTTTTTGAATTTAAATGATTTTATGAAAGTAAAAATATAATCTTCGTTTTAACGTGCAATTGAATCACATTTGCAACAACTAATTTCCGATACAGTTTAGATTTTGTTAAGGGTAATAGTCAGAGTATGTTTGTAATTTTAAAAATTATCATCCTATATGTCATCTTATAAATTAAGTCATATGTGATATCACACCACGTTAACATGTCATTAAATGTAATATGTAATATCGTATGTGACATATAAATTGTTCTAGTGCCACCTTAAAACTTTTTCGAAATCCCTCATCCCAATCCCAGACAATCAAAAAATTGATGGAATTATTTGTTTAAAATTTACAAATACATATATAACAATAGCCTTAAAAAGGGCGAACAAATTTAAATTCTAGTCTTCTTTAAAAAATAATTAATTAATAAAAAATATTAGTTGTTTAAATATCTCAATCGAATTGAATTTAAACTGTCGAAACTGTATGCAAAATTAATACGATTTTTAAAGATTTCTAATATTTAACATAAAATTACAATTGTTCTGACTTTATTACCCTATATAGGAATTATTTACAATATTATAACTCAATGGGCAATGTTAATCAACTACAGAGTGGACGTTAATTATAACTTTAGAGCTTCTATAGCTCAGTATAAAAATTAATAGTTCGTTGCAATAATAACTTTTTGTTTGAAAAAAGTAAAAGAATATTTGTTATCGAAATTTTGAACGTAATCGTTTGGATATCCATTTATTTTGTAAGTGTATCTAGTTTTAAGCTATACATATGTTTGCTTTAGAAGGCCACTGCTATTATATTGTTGCAAATACATGAAATTTTTTAATGATAAATGTATTTTTGTATTTCTATTAATTCGTAAGGAATGATTCGTTGCAATGTAAAGGTAAGTAATTTTATGTATGTACTTTTTATATTTTAAAATCGCTGACATACGCTTCAATTTTATTTATTTTTATGGATTTATAATAATATTAAGGACCAACCACGAGCCATTTTTTGTAACTGATATTAGCGACAGAAAAACGCTCGTTTCAACATACGTGCATTTGTTTAAATAATGGAATAATAGCCTAATAATTGCTTGAACCGAAACCTTTTAAACTGCAAACTTATATTACGATTATAACCAAAGCCATATTTTTGTAATATAATAGACATTCTCTCAAGTTTTTTTCCACAATACCTTGAAAATGCTTTCTTAATTCAAAACACGAGCACAAGTGGAATATTAAAAAGCCACCTGTGTAAATCTGATATTTTAAAAACGTCCTTGGGTAGTATAACCGAGAAATCGGTTTTTAATATAATAGACATTCTCTCAAGTTTTTTTCCACAATACCTTGAAAATGCTTTCTTAATTCAAAACACGCGCACAAGTGGAATATTAAAAAGCCACCTGTGTAAATTTGTTCTTTTAAAAACGTCCTTCGGTAGTATAACCGAGAAATCGGTTTTTAATACGTTTTTACGTCAGCACACCTATAAAACGTGTCTCCAACTGAAATGCTTAGTTAGAAAAGACTTTTTGAAAGAGATTATCTTAACAAAAGAATTAATTTATTAAAATTGTTACCATGTGGGTACTTGGAGTGCTATTTGCGATTTCATATGTAGTTGGAGAAGTGCCATACTTATTACCTAAAACATCTATACCATATCACTACGATTTGTCTCTTCGATTATTCCCAATATTCACTGGTTACAGCGGAAATCTTAAAATAAATATGTATGTCCTTAAAAAAACGAGTACAATAGTTTTGCATGCAAAAAATATTACAATAAACGCTAAAGATGTGTTCGTTCAAAATGGAACAAGTGTGGTTCAAGTGTCCGGATTGACCGTGAACGAACAGAATGATTTTCTTACCTTAGAGCTAGAAAGTGTAATTTCTCCGGGAATTTATAGGCTAAAAATCGGAAATTTTATAGGGGTTTTTCACACTACACCACAGGGTTTCTATTCAAGTTACTATAAACTGGAAAATGGGAACAAACAATATTTGGTCGCATCTCATATGGAGCCAGCGTATGCTAGAATGGCTTTTCCATGTTACGATGAGCCCAATTTAAAAGCAACATTTAATGTTACCATAACACATCCCATTGGCTACTACGCAGTGTCCAACATGCCGCAGTTACAATCTGTGTAAGTATTTTGCTTCGTGTGTTATTGTACTTTAGTACCTTCTAGAGGCTTTTTCTATTCTATGGGTACTAAGATACAAAATATAAATAGAAAAACTTAGTACGTAAATAAAAGTTTGTTAAGAGCTGTTATGTTCTGTTTCCTGCAACCTAGAAGACACGGTTGTAAAAGTTCAAGATCAGATTAAGTCATATATATAAATAAAAATTAGATTACAGGATCTTAAAGATCAGATAACATGATCTGAAAATAGTCTTATAAGATCTAGTCAGGCCGATCTAATATATTTAAAAAATAAAATGATTAGATGAGATAACTTGAATGTTGCGGATTAATTAAAAAATGTATTGAAGAATTAAGCGAAATATATTTAATATACTGTATACACACATAAATAAGTTGAAAAGAAGAATACTATAAATCAAATGTTTATTTTTGCTTCAATTAGGAAAACAAAAGATGTGGTGATGGTCACTACGTTTAGAAGAACACGCAAAATGTCAACTTATCTGCTAGCTCTATCGGTATCAGATTTTGTTTTCGAAAACAAAACTGAAAATGGAATGCGTGTTGGAATTTTAGTGCCACCAAATAACAAAAGTTCCACAAAATTCGCCCTCACCGTATCCACTCTGGCGCTTCGCCATGGTGCAAAGTTGCTCAAAGTGCCCTATACTTTGCCAAACTTGGACGGTATCGCGGTGCCTACTTATAGCATGAATGGCGGAATGGAAAACTGGGGTCTTATCGTTTACTCAATTATTGTCAAGGACGAGAATATTACAAGTGAAGGTGCACAAGCCTGCCATCTAATTTGCCATGAGATTGCTCATCAATGGTTTGGAAATTTGGTTACTTTGAATTGGTGGGACTATGTTTGGTTAAATGAAGGTTTTGCTACTTACTATGGACAGAAAATTGCTGATTTGGTAAGTGAATATACAATATTTTTTGTGAAATGAAAAACAAGTTGTTACAAAGCAAATTGAAGAATGGTTATTAGAAGGGATTATAAGACCGTCGAAATCATCTTTTGCTAGTAATGTAGTGATTGTAAAGAAGAAAGACGGATCACATCGCGTTTGCATTGATTATCGGCGACTCAATTCTAAAACAATCAAAGAACATTTTCCCGTACCAATTATGGAGGAAATTTTAGATCAATTATCAGGATCAAAAATTTTCACAAAATTAGATTTGAAAAACGGATATTTTCATGTACCCATAAGCGAGCATAGCAGAAAATACACAGCATTTATTACAGCTGATGGCCAATTTGAATTTACAAGGGTCCCATTCGGATTAACTAATGCACCAGCCGTTTTTCTGCAATTTATCCATTTAATATTTCGGAATTTATCCGCGAAAGGGATTGTTCAAACATATATGGATGATTTGATAATAGCAGGAAAAAACGAAGAGGAAAACCTGCACAAATTGGAAGAAGTTTTAAAAGTTGCGGCTGAAAATGGACTCAACATTAAGTGGTCGAAATGCAGTTTTTTGAAACACCGTATTGAGTTTTTGGGACACACAATAGAAAATGGAACAATCAGTCCAAGTGAAGATAAAATAAAAGCAGTAAAAAATTTCCCAGAACCTAAAAGTATTAAAGAGTTACAAGCTTTTCTCGGATTGACAGGCTTCTTCAGGAAGTTTATACAAAATTATTCTATCAAAGCGGCACCTTTAACTAAACTATTACAAAAAAATACAAATTTTCAAATAGGAAGAGACCAGAGAAAAGCAATAACCGAACTAAAAATCGCATTAACGACAAAACCGGTACTTTATATATTTAATCAAAAGGCTAAAACCGAGCTACATACGGATGCCAGTAAAGTTGGATGTGGGGCGATATTAATGCAACTGCAAGAGGATTTAAAATACCACCCCGTATACTTTTACAGTCGAAAAAATACACAAGCGGAAGAAAGGCACCACAGCTACACATTAGAAGTCATGGCAATATATTTTGCACTGAAAAAATTTCGAATTTATCTGTTGGGAATAAGCTTTAAAATCGTAACAGACTGTATCGCTTTTAAACAAACGGTCGAAAAAAAGGATCTCCCAGTTTCAGTTACACGGTGGGTGATGTTCATGCAAGAATTCCAATTTGAGGTGGTACATAAAATGGGAAAAGTAATGAAACATGTAGACACCTTAAGTCGTTACCCAAACATATACATTGTCGAAGAAGAATTGCTAACCAGAATTAGAAAAGCACAAGAAACGGATCAGTTTATAACAGCGATAAAGGAGATTTTAAAAAATAAAGAGTATGACGATTATTTCATGAAGGCTGAACTTTTGTTTAAATATAAGGATGGGAAAGAACTTCTTGTGGTGCCCAGACGAATGGAGTATGAGATTATTAAAATGAAGCATAATGAAGGACATTTTGCGGCACAAAAAACTATGCATCTGATAAAGAACGAATTTTACATACAGAAACTAGAATCAAAAGTCCAGGAGTGTATTACGAATTGCATAAGTTGTATACTATCCCAAAGGAAAGCTGGTAAAAAAGAAGGATATCTTCATCCTTTGGATAAGGAAGACAAACCGCTGCAAACCATACATTTGGACCACATAGGACCTATGATATCTACGGCAAAGCAATATAAATATATTTTATCAGCAGTAGACGGATTTTCTAAATATGTGTGGATCTTCCCTACGAAGACATTATCAGCAGAAGAACTGCTACGGAAAATAAGGGAGTTGCAACAAAATTTTGGAAATCCTAAAAGATTCATAACAGACCACGGAACAGCTTTTACGTCACATTCTTTTCAAGAATTTTGCAAAGAAGAGGGTATCAATCATATCTTATCAACGACAGGAGTGCCTAGAGGAAATGGGCAAGTTGAAAGGATAAACAAAATAATTATTGATGTTCTAAAAAAGCTTTCCATGGAGTCACCGGAAAAATGGTATAAATGGGTTCCCAAAGTACAAATAGCTATAAATAGTTCTTTTCAACGAGCTATCCAAAGAACACCTTTTGAAATTTTGTTTGGAGTACCTATGGGAAAAAAAACCAACGTGGAATTACATACCTTAATAGAGGAAGCAGCGCTCGACCAATTTGACGAAGAGAGAGACAAAATGCGCTATGATGCGAAAAAACAAATAACGAAAATTCAAGAAGAAAACAAAAGGAATTTTGATAACAAAAGAAAAAAAGCGACAGAATATGAAGTGGGCGATCTTGTCGCAATAAAAAATACCCAATTTAAAGTCGGTAATAAACTTTCTAACGATTTTCTAGGTCCTTACGAAGTCACCAGAAGAGGACGTCACGGGCGGTACACCATTAAGAAATGTGCAAACGGCGAAGGACCTAAAATCACATCAACAAGTTGCGACAACATGAAGCGATGGAGATCAGAAGAGGATGCGGAAAGTTTCCTTCAGGATAAGGATTCAGAAAACTCGTTCGGGCCGAACGAATTGTAGGATGGCCGAGTGTGGAGGGCCACAGCAAGATCATCTCATCACAGCCGTAATATTAACCTCCGTTATCAGTAGTTATTAACAGTATCAGAGACAAGTAGTAGTAGGCAGTCAGAAGTCAAGAGTAGTCAGTCAGAAGTCAAGAGTAGTCGCTACCAGTCCTAAAAGAAGTTAACATCCCGCCGTGGGAATTATCACAGTCGTTGAAATTGATATCACAGGTGTTAAAGTCGAATCAGAGGAAAGTTGTAAAAGTTGAATCAGATCAAGGTTGTAAAAGTTGAACGATATCACAGACGAACTAAGTTGAAGTGTAGACTTGAATAGACATTATTCCTAATTACCTACGAAATCATCTTGTGAATTCTAGACTTAGAACTCTTAACTGTGCTTAGTAATAAATTGTGAACTCTACTGAATGTTTTTTTTTAATTAACACCAATCCTACATATATATAAAAATTAATATATTCACTAACAGATCTGGAAGAAATTATTAATAAACAAATAAACTAACGATATGTTTAATTTATTTTACAACATTTTCTTTGGAAAAGTGATCTTCAGTAAATGATCATTATTCAAAAATGCAGTACCTACTTTTAAATTTATATCCCTGGTTTAATCAGCCTTGGCTAGACTAGAAATTGTTGAGATATGTTGCGGACAGAGAAAGGCAGGCAAAAATGGGCTTTATTAACACTTTACCGACCGCAAGCCTATTTATAGGTTCAAAACATAATTTAAGAGATTCTTAGGGCAGAAAATGCGAGAAAATTTCTCTCTCGGTAAAGTGTTAATAGTGTAAATATCTTTACAATATATTGAGCTTTTACGAATTGTATTTTTAACTCTTTCGTTATTTGAGACGACTATAGTCGCTCTTGGATGTGTAGTATAACTTGTACTTAGCAAACAATTAACTCTTAGTTATTAAGAAACAAAGCAAAAATCCACGATGGCCTTTATGTTCTACATATACGTACTTATCTTCATCCTCATGGTGGGACTAGCCTTCCTATACCTAGGGCTTGTTCTTTTCAAGAAGCTAATTCAATCTAGAAAGGATAAAATCCACAAGGGGACTACGGATGTATTTGTCGGAATATTCCATCCATACTGCAACGCTGGGGGAGGAGGAGAGCGGGTGCTTTGGTGTGCTGTGAAGCAAAACCCCCGGGAAACATATAACAAGCCATGAAGTAGACCTGCTTGCTCACTACCACATGTATAGGGTGATGTAGTCCGAGAATCGCCGCGAAATAACATTGCTTTTCTTATGGCGGTATAGCTAACGTGACCATTTTTTTTTCCGTTTCAAAGCGGGACGCCTACGGAATTTTGTATATAAATAAATACATATATAGGGTACGTCGGTGTAAGATGTCATATTTAAGTGCAAAATAAAAATTATGGTTTAAAAAATGACTTAAAATAATTTATTGTGGTATCTTACCCTCACTTACATCTTAATTCTTACACCAACTTACCCTAAAAATAATATTTGTAAATAATTTCGCAACGAAAAACTACTTTGCTACAGCAAAATCGGTTCAACGGTTTAGGCATGAAACATAACAGCCAGATTAGAGTTACTTTAAGTATGTATTTTGTAATACATTTATCGTCTATCCCGTTCTCGCATGTCAGTCGCTCGCTCTTGCTTGTTCCTGATTGTCAACCCGCCTCTACGCTGCGCTGCCGTCTTTCGCGATATACACTGACATAGAGGAACTGGACTGCTAACCGCCGTCTGAAAAACGAGACCATTTTTAGCGCAGGCTCAAACCACATGGCGCAAATCATGCTATTAAAAATTCCCTAAAATACCGCACAATTATGTTTAAAATGAAGCAAATAAAAAATAATTAAGCTGTCATGAACCGATTTCTTTTATATCATGCTTAATTTTAAGTTTTTTCACAAAAATGTTCCTCGCGGCAATCAGCTGCGGTCTTAAGAAAGACAAAGATAGCTATACAAATTATTTTTCTGCCTTTGTCTAACCTTCACATTTCTCGTTTATACCAACCCAAGCTAAAAGTTGTATCACAAAATGAAGTAGCCATCTGTTGGACATCGTAAAACTATTCTAACAGCTGATTGCAACGGAAAATGATGAGTTGGCGGGCAACTTGTAAAGGCTGTCGTGGGTAAAAGTGATGTGCAAAAAGCTTGTGTTTACTTTTATTTATCTATTGGGAGTATCAAAAAGATGTATCACACGCGAAGATACTAGAAAAAACCAAAAGAAGTGCACATACATGGCGCCACCTTCATTTGGCTATTGGCCATTTTTTTTTGTAAATTTGTCTGCCTGCGGGCTTAAGAAAGAGCGAGATAGTTAGAATTCGGTCAAAATTTGGTCTTACTTTTGATGTGAGTTTTTGTACGGGATCAGCAGTCCAGTTCTTATATGTCAGTGGCGATATATTAATGTAGGCAAGTAATTAAGTAGGTATAAAGTTTTATTTGTAAAAGCGGGACATTTTTGTTCTAGTTTGGGGACAGCGGGACGGACAGCCTGAAAGCGGGACAATCCCGCCCAAAGCGGGACGTATGGTCACGTTAGGTATAGCCCATTCATTCCGCTCCACAGACCGAATCTTCTAAACTACCGCTTTTACGAAAAAGTGATGTTCTACTGATTGTAACTGGGGAGGAATACCGTTCTTATGGTACCAAAATCATTATAGGGGCAAGAACAAAATATTGAAGATATTTGAGCTCAAAAGTTACTCTTACTGCCCATCGAACAAATTACCACGGAAAATCGTGCTGTCAAGTCGACCGGCCGCTGCTGTTTTGTTCGGGCAAATGGTTAGAGTTGTGTTTAAGTGCAAAAAACTCTAATATTTTGTTCTTGTCACTATAAAGTTTTTTAGATCACTAGAAAGGTATTCCTCTATAGTTATAGTTAGTAGAATATCATTTTCGCGTAAAAGTTATTGTTTAGCAGTTCAGGCGAGTGGAGCGGCATACTTTGGATCTTCCGCCATAAAAAGCAATGTTATTTCGCGGTGATTCTCGGACTACATCACTACGTATGCATTTTCTACTTCACGGCTTGTGTTTATATGTATTCCCGGGGGTTTTGGTGAACCGCATTAAGATTTTCACACAAAAATAGAAAAAAAAGCGGCTTGCGAGTACTTAGAACTGAAACTCAAAAATTTTTGTTCATCAAACCCATACGTGTGGGGTATCTATGGATAGGTCTTCAAAAATTATATTGAGGTTTCTAATATCATTTTTTTCTAAACTGAATAGTTTGCGCGAGAGACACTTCCAAAGTGGTAAAATGTGTGCCCCCCCCCCTATGTAACTTCTAAAATAAGAGAATGATAAAACAAAAAAAAAAAATATATGATGTACATTACCATGCAAACTTCCACCGAAAATTGGTTTGAACGAGAGCTAGTGCGTAGTTTTTTTTTAATACGTCATAAATCGTAAACCGCAATTTACCTTTCAATCAATCAACTCAAAACAAAAAACAAGCCTATATGGGCTCGCATATAGTTAGATCTAAATCCCATCATTTAGGTACCTAATTATAATGATTACTTATCAATAACTTAATTTTAAAAAAATACACTATTATTAAAACATCGATTAAAGTTACAACGAACTACAAGAACTTTTATATTATGTTACTTGCTGCTACGGAACCCTTCATGGGCGAGTCCGACTCGCACTTGGCTGCTTTTTATATTTTAAAATCGCTGACATACGCTTCAATTTTATTTATTTCTATGGATTTATAATAGTAGTAAGGACCAACCACGAGCCATTTTTTGTAACTGATATTAGCGACAGAAAAACGCTCGTTTCAACATACGTGCATTTGTTTAAATAATGGAATAATAGCCTAATAATTGCTTGAACCGAAACCATTTAAACTGCAAACTTATAATACGATTATAACCAAAGCCATATTTTTGTAATATAATAGACATTCTCTCAAGTTTTTTTCCACAATACCTTGAAAATGCTTTCTTAATTCAAAACACGAGCACAAGTGGAATATTAAAAAGCCACCTGTGTAAATTTGTTATTTTAAAAACGTCCTTGGGTATAACCGAGAAATCGGTTTTTAATACGTTTTTACGTCAGCACACCTATAAAATACAACGTGTGTCCAACTGAAATGGTTAGTTAGAAAAGACTTTTTGAAAGAGATTATCTTAAAAAAAGATTTAATTTATTAAAATTGTTACCATGTGGGTACTTGGAGTGCTATTTGCGATTTCATATGTAGTTGGAGAAGTGCCATACTTATTACCTAAAACATCTATACCATATCACTACGATTTGTCTGTTCGATTATTCCCAACATCCACTGATTACAGCGGAAATCTTACAATTAATATATCTGTCCTTAAAACAACGAGTAAAATAGTTTTGCATGCAAAAAATATTACAATAAACGCTGAAGATGTGTTCGTTCAAAATGGCACAAGTGTGGTTCAAGTGTCCGGATTGACCGTGAACGGACAGAATGATTTTCTTACTTTAAAGCTAGCAAGTGTAATTTCTCCGGGAAGTTATATGCTAAAAATCGGAAATTTTATAGGGGTTTTTCAGAAAACATCGCAGGGTTTCTTTTCAAGTCACTATAAACAGGCAAATGGGGAAAAAATATATTTGGTTGCATCTCATATGGAGCCAGCGAATGCTAGAATGGCTTTTCCATGTTACGATGAGCCCAATTTAAAAGCAACATTTAATGTTACCATAACACATCCCATTGGCTACTACGCAGTGTCCAACATGCCGCAGTTACAATCTGTGTAAGTATTTTGCTTCGTGTATTCGTAAATAATTTCAATTGGTCAACAACTTATATACTAATAAAAGCCACATTGATGCATTTGTCAGCGTAGTATTCTCTGAAGATGCATCGAGGTGGTTTTGATGCATTTTAAAAATTACACAATGTTATTGTAACCTAGAGGCTTTTCTATTCTATGGGTACTAAGATACAAAATAGAAATAAAAAAACCTAGTACATAAATAAAAGTTTGTTAAGAGCTGTTATGTTCTGCTTCTTGCAATCTAGAAGACACGGTTGTAAAAGTTCAAGATCAGATTAGGTCATATATATAAATAAAACTTAGATTACAGGATCTTAAAATGATCTATAAAAACAAAGATTAGATAACATGATTTGAAAATAGTCTTATAAGATCTAGTCAGGCCGATCTAATGTATTTAAAAAATAAAATGATTAGATGAGATAACTTGAATGTTGTGGATTAATTAAAAAATGTATTGAAGAATTAAGCGAGATATGTTTGTTATACTGTATACACACATAAATAAGTTGAAAAAAAGAATATAAATCAAATGTTTATTTTTGCTTCAATTAGGAAAACAAAAGATGCGGTGATAGTCACTACGTTTGGAAGATCACCCAAAATGTCAACTTATCTGCTAGCTCTATCGGTATCAGATTTTATTTTCGATAACAAAACTGAAAATGGAATGCGTGTTGGAATTTTAGTGCCACCAAATAAAAATTCCACAAAATACGCCCTCACCCTATCCACTCTGGCGCTTCGCCATGGTGCAAAGTTGCTCAATGTGTCCTATACTTTGCCAAAGTTGGACGGTATCGCGGTGCCTACTTATAGCTGGTATAGCGCAATGGAAAACTGGGGTCTTATTGTTTACGGCAGAGTAATTACTGTCAAGGACGAGAATGATAAGCGTGAATCTAAAGAAGCCTGCCGTATAATTTGCCATGAGATTGCTCATCAATGGTTTGGAAATTTTGTTACTTTGGATTGGTGGGACTATGTTTGGTTAAATGAAGGTTTTGCTACTTACTATGGACAGAAGATTGCTGATTTGGTAAGTGAATATACAATATTTTTTGTGAAAATTATTACATTTTTTTAAATTTAGTCGTAATATAGGTATATAATAATTAAAAATAGAATGAACAGGTTAACGCCGCCGTTTAATTCGATTTAATATCAGACAAGTGTGCTCAGTGAGAGTACTAGATTCTTCTGAAAAGCTTAGGTTTCTAAATTTTTATTTTGAACAGATTATGCCGTCTGAATCGTTTGCAATCGAGCCCTACACATACGAACTTCCAATGATGCGACGTGCCGAACAGTCGATCACCGCCACAGACAATCTGAATCGACATGTTTCAAAAACTAGCGATTTCATGTCGAAATTCACGAGAATGGGATATCACAGGGGCTGCGCAATTATTCGCTTCATGTCCTTTGTCTTTCCAAATTTCGATGCAGCCATTACGCAATATTTAACACAAAACGCTTTTCGAAATGTAAAGCCTTCAAATTTGTTTAAAGCAATAAGCAATCATACTGATCATGATGTTTTGCCGGCTGGTACCACTGTAGAAGGTATTATGGATAATTGGATCAATTATCCGGGATTTCCAGTCATAAATGTGAATATTACCAGAAGTGGGGACCAACGAATTATTCAGCTTAGCCAAGAAAGATTCATAGCAAATGGAAGCAAATCGCCTGAGAAATGGTGGTTCCCTGTAACATTGACGCACGAGGAGAATCCAGATTTTGAGAATTTAAAACCAATCACGTGGCTAAGTGCGAGTGAAGACGCCGGCCCTCAAACTGTCTCTATAGCAGGCGGCGATGGCTGGGTTATTGCTAATTTGCAACAAATCGGTAAGTTTTATATATTTATTAAAAAAATAAAAAGTAGAAAATTCTACAGGAGGCTCTATGCAAGAAAAAAATAGTAAACGCACTTGTTTGTTTTACATTTGAGTAGCCTATATGCAAAACCCGCCATATGCAAGAAAAGTCAATATTCAGTTAATGGTGGAAATATTAACCTTATGTCTTCTGCCATCTGAAAAACAATATTTTGTGCTGCAAAAAGAACTAAAACTCTTTTGAAATAAGGCGAGAAAAATACACACTCCCTACATATCTATGAGAACTTTTACACGTTTTCTTTGAATAACTCAAAACTTTTTATAAAGCATATAGCGCGTTTTGCATATGGGCTACTCATTTGTGAAGTAAAAACTTTCAAATGCCTTTGTAAGTTTTGTTTTTTCAAAAAAGAATAGAATTCTGAGGGGGATGAAAGTTGTTGGATCGAATTTTTATCAGTTGCAGACGTTCTTAGTTTTGTCGATGCAATCTGAAAAATTTGTATTACCATTAAACTTTTTCTTTCAGTCTACTGTCGTGTTAACTACGATGCTGAAAACTGGCAGAAGCTTCTTGCTTACATGAAAGGTCCAAATGTTGATAAAATTCATCTTCTCAACTATATTCAATTGGTAGATGATTCCGCCTACCTAGCGAAAGCTGGAAAAATATCAGAAAAAACTGCACTAAATATACTTAGTACTGTGAAATATTCAAAACGGAAACTGGCCCTTGATGCGGCTGAGAATTCTTTTATCATGTATACGGAGCTTTTGCGTGATACTAAAATATTTCCAAAATATAAGGTATATATTTTTATTAAAGCATACAAATAATTTATATTATCTCATGAATAAATTTCAATTTCTTTCCAGCAATTTGTTACAGATGTCTTAGGAACTGAGAGATCCAAAGTTGTGCTCAAAGAACAAAATCTTGAAGAGGATATTTCGAAAGTATTAGATGTATTAGAAAAACGGTGAGAATCTTGCCAGTTGCTTTACTCAGTTTTGCTTAATGTTCGCTTGCTGTTGGTCTTGATCAATTACTTATTATTTCAAATTATTTCAGACTTAAAGATAGAAACACCATGGATGTATTTACCAAGAGGATATTTACTGATTCGAAAATTTTGCAAGCTGAAAAGATCTTACAAAAAATAGGAAGGCACCGATCTTTTAAAAAGCAATTTGGAATCGAGCTAATTACGGATATCAAACAAATTGCTGCATTCAACTCGGAAATTAAGAAGAAATTTACGCAAAACTACCACGAAGTCGAGGATTGGTTAAACCAAAAGTATTAGAGTAAAATAATACAATATGCATTACATAGCTATTTTTTGATTCAAAATTTGAACATACAGTGGTTCAAACGCAAAATGGGACAAGCACACAAACCAAATAAAAATCAATGAAAGGGATAGAAGGAATTCTCCGAATGGTATGAATGACACCTTGAATCTTTCCTTATTTTGTGTTATTCAAAAGGTAACTTCCAAAACTCAGAAAAAATTAACTATTATATTTCAGTTAACAAAAAACTAGAAAAATATCAGTTTTTCACTTCAAACGAAAAATGGGACAAAATTAAAAACTCAACAAAATTACTTAAAATTAACGGTACTGATTGCGGATTTTATTTTTCTTCAATACTTTGTGCTGTATCCTTTTGATTTGATGACGGCGTTTAGACGATTAGGCATTGAATTCACCAAATTTCGGCAAACTTCTGGTTGAATATTCTCCCACTCGTACTGTAAAGCTGTTTTTAGCTCCGATGTTGACTTGAATGTCCTTTTGTAAATTCGTCGCGCGAGTTCCTCCCATAGATGTTCTATGACATTCAAATCAGGTGATTGTGGCGGCGTTTGTAATAGTTTGGGGCAATTATGGATCAACCAAAGCCTTGCAACTTCCGATGTATGTTTCGGATCGTTGTCTTGATAGAATGCAAAGTTGTTCAAAATGCCCAGTTTTTCACAACTCTGCTTTACATTTTGTTTGAGGATGTTCAGGTAAACAAACTTATCCATTTTACCATCAATAAAACTTAGATTGCCTACTCCTGAACTGGACATACAGCCCCAAACCATCACAGATCCACCTCCATGTTTCACTGTCCCACGTACATTTTTCGGGTGAAATTCTGAGTTCGGTTGTCGCCAAACGTAATGCCGCCCATCCGAACCATGGAGATTAAATTTGCTTTCGTCCGTGAATAATACCTATAGATTTTCACTAGAATTAGTAAAAATAACTTTTTTGCAATGGGAACAATTTTTTACCGTATCCCAAAAGTTGCTACTTTTAAGCACATATTCTCTCGCGAATTTGAATCGGAGTTTTTTATTTTTTGGACTAATAAACGGCTTCTTGAGTACACTTCTTCCATGGAGGCCGTGCCTAATCAATACATTTCGAATTGTCTGGTCACAAACAGTCTTCCCAGTTTGTTCATTAACAATGACGTTTAACTCTCTAGCCCTTTTAAAATGATCTTTTTTTATTTCCCGAAGTATTAAACGTTCTTCGCCATCATTCAGTATTTTTCCCTGTCCTTCCTTGCTTTTATTTGTGATCCTGTTTTCATCGCGGTACCTTTTTATAATGTTGTGAACTGTCGAGGAACTTCTATCAACAAGAGCTCCAATTTCCCGCACGGTTTTCCCTTCTCCAAAATACTTTATTACCAATTGTCTAATTTCAAAGGAGGTTTGCTTTCCTCGCGGTGCCATTTTCACTCTTCGACTGTCTCAACAAACTAATTACTAAATTATATCTGTGCTGCAAGAGCTGCAAGTTATCAGGGATACCAATTTATTACGAATTCGCCATCAGTACCGTTAGTTTCAAGTAATTTTGTTGTGTTTTTAATTTTGTCCCATTTTTCGTTTGAAGTGAAAAACTGATATTTTTCTAGTTTTTTGTTAACTGTAATATAACGGTTAATTTTTTCTGAGTTTTGGAAGTTGCCTTTTGAATAACACAAAATAAGGAAAGATTCGAGGTGTCATTCATACCATTCGGAGAATTCCTTCTATCCCTTTCATTGATTTTTATTTGGTTTATGTGCTTGTCCCATTTTGCGTTTGAACCACTGTATAAATTTTCATTTTAAAATATATATATAAAAATTAGTATATTCACTAATAGATCTGGAATAAATTAAATATTAAATGTCATATAAACAAACAATTTTGCAGAAACTGTAAGAAATTAATCTGGGCTTATTAATAAACAAATAAACTAACGATATTTTTAATTTATTTTATAACAATTTTTTTTTGGAAAAGTGATCTTCAAAAATCATGATCATTATTCAAAAATGCAGTGCCTACTTTTAAATTTATATCCCTGGTTTAATCAGACTCTAGACATTTTTGAGTTATGCTGCGGACAGAGAAAGGCAGGCAAAAATGGGCTTTATTAATACTTTACCGGCTGCAAGCCTATTTATAGATTCCAAACATAATTTAAGAGATATTTAGGGCAGAAAGTGCATTTGGTGCGAGAGAATTTCTCTCTTCGTAAAGTGTTAATAGTGTAAATATCTTTGCAATATATTGAGCTTTTACGAATTGTCCATTTTTAACTCTTTAACTACGGGCGACTATAGTCGCTCTTGAAAGTTTTGCTTTTCAATAAACACCGTCAAAGCAATGAGACGTAAACGCGCTGACAATATTTCTCGAGCACCGTGCACATTTTTGGCTCGGCCGCTCGTTCAGCGGGAGTGCTGCGGCGGACAAATCGCCCGTAGCGAAAGGGTTAATGTTTCTATAAAAGAAATCTTAAATTGAACGCGTTTGTCTAGACCTTAATTTATCCCTAGCTTTTATGATCTTTTTAAGACTCGATCACAACGACGTGATCGAGGCGCTATCCCGAACACACTCGTTTGCTTATTCGGGGATTCACCTAAAATAGCAAACAGTGACGTCGAACTCCATATGCGTGGCAAATAATAATAAGTGCTGCGATTTTCATTAATTAAGCGCGAGATAAGGTTCACATACACGCCCCAATATCTCTCGAGAAAGCTTTTTCTTAGTTTCCGGCCTCGAAGAGTCGCGAACAGATGAAGTTATAACGCAGAAATATATTTTCCGGGCGCGTTTAGACTGTTTGCATCGCTTATCGGCAATTACTATCGCATACTGAGTCTAAAAACACAATGAATGCATTCTACATTAAATACGTACGTGATTCGGACGTGCCTTTTGTACTTCGTGCGTAAAAATTGACTGTCGTTCGAAGAGTGAAAAAATGTCTGTAACAAGATGTAGGATCGTAAATTGTGGCTGGTCTGGAGACGTGGATTATTTGCTTGATCATTTCGAACAGAGCCATGGAAGATTTTTTCGAGAGATCGCCGATGGCAATCGGTTTAATTTTACATTTGACGAAGTCTTGCAATACGAGACATTTTTGCTGCTGGGCAAAGATGGAATTTATTGGTTCACTCAGAGCACCTGTGAGCAAGAGGATGGATTTACGAAAGGTGTCTTCAGTATTGGGACCTCAGAAAACATCGACTACACTCTGAAGATCGGGACGAACGCATCAGGACATGTGTACCATTTGGGTCCATACAGGGTGCAACCAGACGGGTCCAACTACTATCAGCTGTTCTTCTCTTTTGACTATGTGGAGTTCATCAACAAATATCTCACACGGGAAATGACACTATTTTTTGGAGAATTCGACGATAGTTATGATGCCTTTCCTGGAGATCCTTCAAGTGAGGGCGCTGTGGGTGGCGCTGGCGCTATAGTTCGCCCTGTGGGTGGTGCTGACGTTCCTTCGAAAGATATCTTCGAAGAATACAAATGTCAAGTGTGCTGGGACTACATAAGGAAGGATGCAAGATTATGCAAGAATAGGCATTTTTTGTGCAATACCTGCTTCGACATCATAATTAAATCAGCGAACCCGAAGTGCCCAACATGCAGGGGAACCTTTCCAACAAATACTCGCAGCGACGATATTGAACAATTGCTCAAATTGCTAAAATTTCCAAGTGATCTGTAGTGTAGCAGAAAAAATACCTCTGTGATATTTTTAGTACTCAACTCATCGTGTTTATGTTAGTTTGCAAATGCAGTTCAATTTCAATTTGCTCTTAAATTTTCATTTAGTAAAAAAGTTATAGAGTATTTGTAAGCGTTATTTTATTATTGTTATTACTATTAGACTGTATAAAACTTTGGTTTTATTTAAATCCAATTATTAACTATATAAAGAGATTTTTGTCTGAAAAATACGTCAAGGTAAAGACATGGTTGCGGCGGTTGATTGCAAATCCTAAACAATTTGTAGATCTGATAGTGGAGTCATTTCACAATTATTTATAAGAAAGCAAGATTTTTAATACTTTTATACGATGTTTGTAGATTGTAACATTAATAGTGTTATTAATGAATATAAATTAATACTTGTTCAATAAAAACATGCCATTACACTTTCAATCCCGTGTTTGAACACCCTTCTATCAATTTCCCACGTAAAATATTATAGCTATATAATTTGATAATGAATGGGGCCTATTCCAGAATTCGATATTAATACTAAAAATCGTTAACTGCTTCAGCTCAAATTTTATTTTATTAATTATTACTCTCGGCCGAATTATAGAATACGAAAATGAAATCGAATCGACAAATCAACTCGAAATCGAGTCGAATTCTAGAATAGGGCCCCTGGACAGACTATGAATAAAATTCAGAATTTGTACAATTCAATTTTAAAATTATTATTATATTACTTTTAAATTAAAATACAATTTAAATCAAAGTCTTTGTCTGGATTTTCGTAAGAAAATCGAAGATAAAATAATTTTTTTTTTTTAAATTTCGTTTGTAGTCCGGCAAATAAGAGAATAAGGTAAATAAATGATAATATTCCTGATAAATAATCAAGCCAGCAAGAGGAAAGAACGTTGAGGAAAGGAAACTGGACCTCGACGTGATTGCCAGTGAGTCATTCATTTCGTTTATGGGGCGATTCGTTTCTGCGTCTCAGAATGTCTCAGACTTTTAATTTGTTTTCCTAACACGAATCGTTTGTATACCATTCTGATAGTGGCCTATTCGGCCGAAAAACGTATAGCAAAAAATAAGAAAAGTTTGAATATTCAGTATTTTGTAATTCAATCATAATAATTTACAAAACGCCAACGGATCGACCTCTTTATCCTTCGTTTTGAGATTTTATTGAGAATATTTAATGTATCTTACAAAAGACAATTTGTCGATTAGATTTATACTAATCAAGATTTATACGGTATTAGGGTCTGGAATGGACTGTTTTGTGTAATGACTTACTAGAGCGGCTTTCATCATTGATCAATACAAAATTGATTGCCCCTTAGCACTACAATTTCGGTATCAGTTGCTATCACTTAGCAAAGATTGTCTATTCAGCAAAAATGGGCTCTGCGGGCACATTACACGAGCATCGCTCGAATACGTAATCGCTTAGCGAAGACCAGCAGGTTTCGTGGAAATGTGACACCGGTCAGTGGCATGTTCAACAGTCTAGCATTCTCACGCCCGTCATATGGACAATTTCTTAAACGATTTTCTCATGAATCGGATAAAAAGAAATGTATAATGCAAATTAAACAAATTTAAATGTAAATAGTAGATTGGTCTAACGATTCTACAATGTTTCACCATGGGTAAAATATTTTACTTTAAAGTGTCTGTTAACCTATTAAATCATATTTATTATTTCTGGCTCCATACACAACTACAGAAACTAAGAATCTTTACTTTGCCCAAGATACTGTCTCACAATATTTCACCGAGCTTTCTTGAACCAGATGGCATACCATTCTTAGTTTTAAAATCTTGTAGTTTAGCTGTGGTACTATTTGTAATATAAATTACATTCATACATTCTAATTTTATTGCACTAATTTGCCAAAATAATGATTAATAAAATTCTAATTAACAAAAAATAATTTTTCATTTATCTCACCCTTTCGTACTAAGCTATATTAATTTTTTAAAGATAGGAACCAACCTGGTCGCCTATTTAAACTAAGATCGTGTAAGAAATTATATATATATTCTGCTCGCTTCACAATTTGTTCCTTTTAATAATAAGCTTTACCCTCAGTGTGGCTTCTTCTCGCTTACCTGTAAAATTATTTGTGCAAACAAAAAAATTCACTGCACACGCCATTTTTTACATCCGAGGAAATTGAGGAAGAAGCAAAAATATTGGTGATTAAATGTATTTATTATTTATTTGGTTTGCTTGCCTTCTACTTCAGATGACACTACGAACAGCAATTTATTTTGTATATGTTAATAGTATATAAGCAAGAGAAAACATGTAATTTGCCTGACCTCAATCAATTTTCGCTTCGATAGTGATTATATTCGCTAGATTTATCGAAAAAAATAATAATTAAATTTATTCAGCGTATAAATATTCTCAAGCAGCCGAAGATGATGGCATAGACTGAAGGACTTCTGTTAAGAAATCATCCGGATTCTCGATATTGTTGAGAAGACCTGAAATTATGAAAAAAAAACTTACAAACAATCGATAAAACACAATACAAATTGTACTTACCAGCAACATCGCAAAATTCCCCAAAAGATGTACAGGGCAAATATTCATCGGTGAAAGTTTGGAGGATGCTATCGCTCGCTTTGAGCATTGCTTCATCATTGCGACGAATATAATCGAAGAGTGAAACAAGCCAATCTTCTTCTTTCGGAGTAGTGACCGTTTTGAAGAGTTTCTGGTAAATCAGGTCGACTAATCCCCAGATCATTAGGTACGGCTTGTAAACGCTGTATTCCTTTATTTGCCTATCATTGCTGGACAACAGGGCTTTGCAAAGTACATTGGGGCTTATGTGGCGTGCCTGAGCTATAACTAGAAGCCTCTTTAAGTGAAGGACCCTGTGCTTGCTCCACATTTCCTGACTGTGCAATGCTAAAGACAGGACAATTTGATACAGAGGACCTTCAACTTCATAAGCACATTCAAGCCATTTTTCGGAGGGTGCAATCCCTATGTACGAAGATAGGGTCTTCTCCTCCCGGGAGGACGACCTCGATGATAGCAACATGTAGAGACTGTAGAAAAGTAAGTAGGGCACTAAATGCATATTTGATTGTGGACCGCCGCCACCGGCATCTTCATGGAAACTCTTCTCCCAAGCAAAACGCATAAGGAGCAGCTTTACGTCATGGATTGAGCTGCTGAATGAAATATCACACCTCTGTGTGCTCTCCTGCATGTAGCTGCTGTGCCGTGTCATACAATTTGAAAATGCTGCTTCGGACACATCTGGACCCCAAAGAGGAAGAAGACCATTGCAGCGGGTGTTTGCGTTTTGTAAGCTAGCACGTTCCCACTCATCACGACCACGAGCTAACCGAATTGCTGATGTATGACAATCCACATGAACAACGTTAAAGTGGGTTACTGTCGTATATCTGAAAAATTATACACATAAAGACACTTAATATTACATATTTTATTACATTCATGTATGATGATATGTTAAATTCCTTGGAAAAAATTGAATTTTTTTTTTAACGTGTAAATCGATTACTCTTTGAAGAATTGAAATCGAAATTTTAGGCAAATATAAACCATAGAAGACTTACCCCAAAGTCTTCCTTGGTTTCAGCTCGAACTCCTCAACGTTAGTCCTCTTGGTAAAGGTGTAAATCCCCAAAACCTTTGACGGTTGGCAGGCGTATCCCTCTCTGCATATGAAGCACGTCAGTCCAGTTTCATCCCTTAGCTTTTCGATCTTCTGCAAAATAGAACCCTTCGCCGTCACCTGCCCTTTTTCGTTTGTCCTCATTCCTAGAGCATCCAATTGCTTCTCTCGAGTAGCCATGGCCAAACGTTTCTTTTCAGCCCTAGTGAAATCTCGGACTTCTTGCACTCTCTTAGCCGTAGCAGGATCGGTGCACAGAGCTTCAAGAAGATTTTCTGCCAAGCTTCCAACATGCTCATCACTTGACACCTGTTCCAGGCGATGTATAATCGGGATGATGTCCTTCGAAACAGCCACCTGTGTGGCCTCATGTTTTGTGGCTAAACCAGTTAGGAATCGGAAAATATACTTCAAACTTGGACGAGATATAAACTCTTTTAATTCATCAGAATCAGTTCGAAGAAGAGTTGGTTTTACGCAAGGCGCATATTTCGTTATGTAGTCTATTGCTTTTCCGACTATTCCTAATCCAATGATGTAGTCCTTCAAGGTACCACCAATGGAATTGTGTTCGATTTGATTAGTGAGGACACAGAATAATTCCATTTTAAATTCATCCTCAGCAGTCCGATCTGCATCAAATTTATCGAAGTCTAGAGTTGCTTTAAAGTGTTCACAGAGCAGCGCCATCTTAACTTCGTTACCGTAAACAAGGGCAGCAAGAACGCGAATGAGATGCCGCAAAACGGATGGATTGTTGCGAACATTTGAGCAATTAGTGCATGATATAAGCGCAGTCACATATTCTGGACCTCCAAAAGTTAATGAAAACTGGAGGAATGAATCCAAAGTATCACTAGCAGCCTTGGATAGAATAGTTTCCATGATCTCCAACAGTTGTTCGGTCACAGCCGATTGTTGTGGATCATTTTCAGACTGTAAGCACATCTGCAGCACTTTGAGAAGGGTGTTAACAGCGCCCAACTCCGGCTGACAGAGAACTTCCTGGCAACGTCTCACTTTCACAGCCAACAGGAAAAGTTTAAGTAGGACCTGTATCAGCTCCCTTGTTCTAGAAATACTCTGCAAATTCGAAATACGATCTAGCATCACTTTGAGTCCATCACAGTCAGCTAAAACATTCGCCATACGATAGAGTTGCTCATTGTCGACCTCCTCTTGGCTCTTGTTATTTAATGTCTCAACGAATTCTTCAGTTGCGTCTCCTAGAAGACCACGCATTCGGTATACAACTCTCATGGCATCTCGTTCCCCACCTTCGGCGAGCCATACCTTTTTGTAGACATCCTTTACGGGCAGATCAAGGCTAATGATCTTGTTGTTTACCAACAGTTCCATTCCATTATCATCTTCCAGAAGAGCGATTAGCTCACAATCAGTACAAATTTTATTTTTAACATCCCTCATCAAAGGTCCAAGTCCGGCTTCAGTTGAGGGATACGGATTGCCCAGCATACGGCCTTGCAAGAAATCTTCTTGCTGAGGATCCTTTTCGAGCGTTAGGAAAAACTCCCCATCATCATTCTCCTCAGGATGAATTATTGAGTAAAGGCGCTCGAATATAAAGACTGGTGTTTTGATATCGATCAAAGGAGTCTTCTGTACAGTATCAATAAGAATAGCCATAAATGCCCTTGTCTCCTCCTCAGTGCCACTTGTCATTTCTTCCAGCATTTCTAGGAGTTTTTCCTGAGCATCATCTATGAGGCGTGTGCGCTGGACAACAAGTTTTCGAAGGGACAGATACCCTTGCAGTACAGGTCCAAGAAGTTTGCCTTTGTAAGCCTGCCGTATTGTAGCATTTTCCAGGAACATCGACATCAGTTCAACAAATTGCCGAAGAGCGAACCCTTGAGCGAGATCTGACGATAACGTAGTCTCTTCCAAACGGTGTATCTTATCAATTTCAGCACTAAGTAAGTCAGCAATTAGGGTAAGTACCCCTTTAAGTGCTAAATACTGGCGCCAGGGTGTCTCATCTGCAAGAGATCTGTAAAGGGCTAAAAATTCTGTGCTAGCTTCTCCAGCTTCTCCGACATATTTTAGGAACTCAGTTAAAAGATTAAGAATTTCCCTCTTCCGTTCGTGGCTTCGACTTAGCGAATTTATAAGAGCGCAAGCCAATTGCCTACCAAATCTGGAGTTGGTGTTGAAAAGAACAGGTTGCAGCCAGGAAGCAGTTAATTCAAGCGGTGGATTGGGAACACCCTTCTGAAGGATCATATTCCTCCAACGCTTGCCGTACTTCTCACTGAGATATACACGCCTGAATTGCATACGTTTGTGCTCCAAAACGGCTCCAAACATCCTCTGACCTGACTTTTGATCTTTTCCCTGGGGTACAGTGCCCGCTTGAGGCGGCTGTTTTTCTTCAGACTTCCTCTGTTTGGTGCTTTCATCGATTTTATTATTTTGAGGCATTCGAGCCTTCCATGACGAGTAGGTGTGTAGATCATCACCAGACAACCATTTCCGGAAATCAACACTCACCCCATCGATACTTACAAGGGTAGTAAGCTCCTGCATCGTGAGGTTCTTGTTTGTTTTACTGGTTGGCAGTGGAGGACATATGAGGGATTGTATAATCCTCAGACATGGCTGAATCACAGAAATAGCCGGGCCTCTTGTATCTTTACATGCCATCAGAAATAGTTCAAAGACAACTTTCAATTTAATTTCCCAACAGAAATCATCTTGAGCTACAAGCGCTTCAAGGAGAGACATTTCATGCCTTACAGCAATATCCAAATTAGCCAGAGGTACAATTCCGTTGAGGGCCATTTTAACGCGATTATGAATTAGCCCAAGCAAACTCTTGCAAGCATCGGGCAGATCTCGGGTCAGCAGGCACAGTAGCTGACGAACCTCTTCCTGAATTTGGACTGTACCTCGGCGCAAATTATTTTGGGCCAACTCTTCAACAAGTCCTTGCTCGCACAATCCTCGACGACATGGCAAATTGGAGGCCATTGCTCGCAAAAGAGTCAAGCATTGTTCTGTTGAAGCTAAAGCGCAACCGTAGCAGCGATTCACTGCAATAGGCTCGTGCTGGAGCTGATCGGACGGTGTAGTTGGAAGGTCCATCTGACTTCGATCGTAAGCAACCAGTTCCCTGAATTCGTTCAAAACATTAAATTAGTAAGTCATAAAATAGTAAACATTAAAAACTTACCTTCGACACGCCTTAACTTTCTGGACGACCTTGCTCAAATCTTCAAACGATGCCTTCGATTCTACGCAATATTTTTGGGCAAGCAGCTGAATAACCTTGTTCACTTGAGACGAACTAACTGGTTCATCAATATTCCGGTCTACTTTATGCTCTGATATTTTCTGTATGAGCAGCTCAAGGATTTGCTTGTTATTCTGTAGCTGGCGATAAATTCTATCAGCTTTTTCCAAAGACGAGTGAATCGTCTGGACAGTTTTGGCTCTATCTTCAGCCGATTCGATAGGATCAACTGCACAACATGCTCGTCCATAGATGCTGTAGTCAAATTTAGCATATTTGCAAAAGCCGCACGAATGGCACAAGAAAGGATCCTTCTCGTCGTAGTTAATCGCACGACATTTGTGGCATTGGAAAACGTTTTCGCCACAATTAGCGCAAACTCCAGGATAAGCTGGGACAGCGGCACTGCATCTTGGACATTGTAGATTCTCGCTAGAACCGGCCACTGTTTCGTAGAAATCGGCATATTCCACCATTAAATTGCAAGCGGTTATTGGGAGAGGGAAATCAATTTTAACCTCAGTCTGGCCCGAGCCTAGAGTAACTTTTCTGGCCTTGTGCCACATCGCCGGTCTATTCTTTAGTTCGACAACAGCCTGGACTGTCCGATTGTTGTAATAGATGTTAATAGTTCTCACCATCTTTGTCCGCTTTAAATCAGCAATGCGCAGAATTATTTTAGAGATAGTATGGCTCTGCACAAGCTTAACGATCATAGTTGTCGTGGTGAATTTTGAGTCGGATTTAATCGTAGGCAATTTTATGTTAGACATAGGTAGTTCAGGATTGTTGCAAACCAAACATGGTTCAGATTCTAAATAGAATCCATCCAGTTCAAGTACTTGACTCAAGGCTGTGTAAATCGGAGCATTTGGATGCTTTGTGAGCAGCTCGTTTTGCTGCTGGAGGATTGAGACTGCCTTTTCGGTATATTCAGGCAATTTATCGGCAATGGTTTTTGTGCTCAAAGTTAGATATCCGAGGATATCAACGAACTGAGCAGTGCGCCGCCCATATGCTGGTAGTAGCGGCCACATATCCCAAAGGATTTTCAATAGGCGCTCCTTCTGTCTATCATTGCTGTTTTCGTATATCGCATACAACAGAGAATGTGCCTGCCAACGTATCGATGTTGTATTCGTATCAAGCAGGAATATATTCACAAATTTCGAGAACAATTGATCGGGAACAAATCGGAAAATTTGATGCACAAATGTGCTGCAATGTGTCGGATCAAATTTCGAATCGGATGTGCATTCGCTCTCCTCCGACTTATCTCTATCTTGTCGACTCTTAACGGATGATGATTTCGCATCCGATTTAGCTGGATTTGAATTGCAAAGTGCAGCTTGGAGTAGTTGAAGAATAATGGGAGACACCCCATCGTCTAGTTGGAAACAACAAATCTGTATCAACGTCGGTATAACATCTTCGTGGACTACACAGAATTTCTGCCAATTTCCTGTTCTTACAGCGGCCACTTCCTGGCAGGCTCTCAAGTGCTCTGTAAATTCTACAAGAGCATCATAACTCAGTGTTGGGTGGTTTGTAGATCCAATCAGCTGGAATAAGAGGTTTTTTGCTTTTAAAGTCATCCTTAAATGGAAAAGTATGGATTTTCAAATAATGAATGTGTTTTCTTGTTTGGAGCACAGTAAGAACGGAGAAAGCCAATGATGCAAAGCTAGATATTTAAAAACCAAAACCCTACTAAGAAGTATATATTTTTGGATTCGTCATAATATGTCCTACAATTTTATATCACATTCGATATATTTTGTAAATAAACATTTTTTTCATTCTCACTTATTTCGATTTTTCGAAATGTTTATTCAGCCAATAGCTGACATCACTGTTTTCGGGGAAAAATACTAGAGATATTCTCTGTTCTGCTTTTGCAACAGCTTTATTTAGCTTTTAATTTATAATTTTTTTTTAATTAGAATTCAGCGAAAACAAGTACATAAATAAAGCTGAATTCAATCTTCCATCCAAACTCCAAAAGTTATAATTCAAAGAAACCACTTATCAGAAAAAAGCTAATTTTCTAGCGGGTTAGCAACAGTTCCCCCCACTACTTGCTTGACAAACAATGGCCCCTATGAATAAAAAATTTAAGTACGTACTAGCACGTACTAACGTTCAAATATTCTATAGTTCCTACTAAGCAAAACTTGGGCATTTACTAGCATTTCCTAGTATCTGTAACGATTTTTAGCATTCTCTAATATTGTGCCATTTTTCCGCAATATTTTAAGCATTTACTCAGCAATGCTAATTTTGAACATCGTTTAGTATTTTCTAGTTTCTGGTTTCTAAAAGTAAGGAGCAGGCATTTATATATTTCTAATATGTAAGTATTTCTTAATTATTATTAAATTTAATAAAGAAAGTGTGGAATAGATTAAAAACTAGTTGGCCCACGCCCAATATACATTTAAAGGCTCTAATATAGGTGTCCTGCTAGCTTGGAATTAATTTTTTGGCCCACCTTGGATATAAGTAAGCGTGTAGAGCTTCGATTGGCCATAGCCGCCTTCAGAAACAATTTCAATTTTACTCGAGTCGATACTATGTCTAGGCAATAAGGCACTAAGTACTAGAACTAGAGAATACTTGAGCATTAGTACATGCTAGTACGTATTCAAATTTTTATTCATACGGGTCAATGTAAAAAAAATTAACATCAACAAGAGACCTTAGGCAACTGCAAAGGAAAATGATTTTATAAAGTAAGAAAAAAAAACATAAAAAGGGCTTAAACCAGCAACGTACAAATTCAGCTCAGGGCGAAACATCGAGTTTTTAGCATAATACAAAAGCGAAAAATGAATAATATAATATTTCGTTGAAGAACCATAGAAGCAATAAACCTTTGCTCTTTGGAAGGCTTGAGAAAAACACTTAAGAGCTTTGCGAAATCATGCAATTATTATGAATCGGACATTCGTATTCAAAACTGGTCGAAAAATATGGAAATATGAAATACAACGCCTTAAGGGAAGACAAAACTTCCAAAAAGTACGTGCTTGATATTCAAACGTGCGGTGCACAGCAAATTCAAGCGACTAAATCGGGCGGCTCACCTGTTTACATAGATGGCAATAACACATAGAACTAACTCCAGTGTCTTTATGAGCTAAATTGCACCGGTGACCGACAGGCAGTGGATTTGATTTAAGGAAACATATAAATCCGTGTTCAGTTTCCTGGCAAAATAAATCTCAGTTATAGTTTTGTTTTTTTTTTCGTTTCAAATTATGTGTAAGTGAAAACGAATCTTATATCTATAAAAAAAAAAAACCAGGAATTGCAATTATTTTTAACTAGCTGGATACCCGTGCTTCGCTACGGTAGAATGACACATGGGACACAATCCTTCAATATTCACTAAATATTAATAAATGCCTTTATAACAAAACATTTCTTTTTGGAGTCATAAAGCTAACTTTTCACACAATGTTACCAACAATTTCTAGAGGTGATAGTAATTTCGTCACATTTGTATAAAAATTTTATGGAATGTTGCAAGAGATATTTATTTTTCTTGAGGAATGAAATGCAAATTGAAAATGAATACAGGGATCAAACCGTTACGACTATTGTTAAGAAACATTTGGGCGGAAATCCAAGGGACCCTAAATTTTATTTATGAGAACTTATAGTACACTATGGTAATCGTTGGAATGATAAAATCCAGACACCAATGTTTAGACCCCATTGGGGGAAGTGATGGATTAACTTTGTTCTGGTTCTTCAGAGTGGAATAAGGTAGTCCCCATGGTGAAATCGTAGTAGTTCAGATGGTAAAATATTGCATTTAATTGGTTTAATAAAAGGAACAAGTTCTACACTTCGCAAGTGTGATTTTTTATGTATGATATTTAAATACACCGAGTAATCAGAATTACTTAAAATTATTTTTCATAAAACCCACTACACATTTGATAGAGATGAAACTTATTTTCAGACCTCTAAATAGATCTAGATAACATTTTTTCAAAATCTATGAACAATATATCTCGGACCATTCTACATCGATTTATTTTAAAAGAGAGGAATTTATTTCGCAGCCATTTCTGTACCAAAAATTCAACAGATAATAAATAAAGAACTAAAAAATGTCTATCGATTCCCCACCAACTTTCCATTGTATATTAAAAATTAGGCAAGAAAAAAGAAGTGACTTACCTTTGGTGATGATAGATCACAACATTTCTTAATTGCATTGATATGCACATCCAGAGAGTGACCATCGCGGAATAATCTGAATTTCTCCTTATTTCCGCAAATGTATAACAAAAGTTTTCGTACCTGCCGCCTGAGAACAGGGGACAGGGTGACCATCATGTACTCGCAAAGTGTAAGAGTCATAGATTCGCAGAACTTGTGATACCAATCGTAGGTGGTTGGATGCCCAGAGGACATTTTTAATATCTGATAAGGTAATCGCACTGCCGCTTCAGTTAGAAGAGAATTATACCCATCGAAGATGTCCGAATAATTTTTGGTGAAATTCTGCGGGAATATAGAAGATATGTCTGGTTTAGGGCCGTAGTTTGACGGCTTAAGCAGATTGTTTGATGCCGGCCCACTGGAACTCGTTATGATTGGTTGATTCCCAGAGGAACTTGCCATTTGAGCCTCTTCGCTGGTAGACGTGTTTTTCCAGTACGGCAAGAAGGATTCCATGATTGTAAGACAATACGGAATAGCACCGCTTTTCATAAGAACATTCGCAGCTGTTGAAGCAACAAATGATGCGTTATCTCGGAATTGATGCGGCGGAGATGTTGTTCCAGCAGTTTTTGATGATTTCGCTTTTCCCATTAGAACACCAATCAGGCAGAGGACAACAGCTTGAACTTCAGTTTTTGGAGTTCTTGTCGTCAGCTATATTTTATTTTAAGATATTATACTCAATTTAGTTTCATCAAATAGGAGAATAGAAAATTACTCTTACCTGTGCAGCTTGAGACGGTGGATTCATTTCAAGAATTTCAACACACGCATTGAGCAGCTGATTAAGTATTTGCTGGTCATTTTCTTGGTTTCCATCTAGGTCGCTTGTGAGCATTAAAATGACTTGCATCAGAGGAATTGCTTGATGACCATTGCACGATTCAAGACATTTGAAATTTTCGACAATTTTGTGAAGAATTGAACACCTGCAAGGATAGTTTTAATGAAAAACTTAAAATTCTTAAAAATCCCTAAATTTTGAACTTACCTCAAATTGTGGAGTTTCGTAGAGTTTTCATTATCCGCACTCTCATCGACTTCCTCTTGTGCGGTTACAGTTTCTTGAACAGCCTCAGCTTGCATCTGGAGCTGAACTTCGCTTCTTGGTGGAGATGGATTCGGCTGGTCACCATAGGTGCTACTTCTACCTGATGTCCCACCAATGCTTTCTACGCCACTTCCTCCGCTCTCGGATCCCCCACTTCCAGCAGGTTCGGCTGGAGAAGTACGCAAAGTTGACCCGTCCGTTGCTGCATTTGAGCCTTCATCGTCAGAACCGCCAGCCGACGCACTTGCTTCACCTGCAGCGCCTCCAAGTGCTTGGAGACTTTGAAGGGCACGTCCTCGAATACCCTGAAGATTAGCAAGCCCTTGAGAAAGGGACTGCTGCTGGAGACTCAAGGCAATTGCTATGTCCATAATAGCCTCATCGTCGGCATCATGCTGTAACTCCAACAACTGTGGAAAACCACCGACTCCCAGAAGGGCTTCAAGTGATGCCAGGGCTTGGGGATTATTAACGCCAGCCTCGATTCCAATCGGTTCGATAGCATCAACCTCGGCGGCGACAAATTCATCGTTTGTTGGCAAAGCGGCTGCATTGGAGGTGCCTGCAGCTCCAGCTGATGAGGATGGACCACCAGAGCCTGATGTTGAGGGAATTGGAACGGCCGGAGTAGTGGTCAATGGCGTCGGAGTGGAACATGCGCGAGGACTCACTATCACAACCTTTCGCCTTTTCACTCGAGGACTGATCAGCAGAATCATTGCCTCCTTAGCGCTGTGGCTGATCGTCTTGGATGGGTCCAATAAAAGTTCGATAAAGTATTTCGTCATTATTTCAACTTGATTTGAATCGGATAGTGCAAAAGCGTAGATTATCTCTACCAAACAGTGGATTATCGCCTCAGGATGGGATAAACCACATTTTACTACAGACGAAGGCTCATCGATACTTGGAGTTATCTTGTACAGCTTTCTCGTTATCCTCAGCATTAGTGGAAGGATCGTGAAGTCGTTTTCTAGACAAATCTTAGTCAGAGTTTGTGGTCTTGCTACAGCTATTCCTCGAGTGAGGAGCACTAAACGGTAGAAGGCTTCAGGATCAATATTCCTTACATCTTCTATTTGGTCCAATTTTTTAAGCTCGGAGCTAACTTCTTTTAAGATTTCTTTATCCTTGTAAGAATGATAAGCGTTTCTATTGCCCTGTAGAGTGGCCAACACGCATTTTGTCTGCACTTGAACAGGATTTGGTGTAGGAAGCAGTAGCAAGTCAGTTGCAACTTGAATAGATTTCTGCTTTATGGCAGGTTCCACATTTGAGCCTCCAAGGAGGCTTAAACCACTGTCCAATACTTCAAGCATGGTTGTAACCATTCTGTCGAGCAATGTAACAGTCTGAACATTAATGTCGCTTGATAGTATCCCATTCGGTCCAACATTATTTATTTGCTGGGCTGATGTCCCTGCAATTGCAGCAGGGACAGCTCCACCCCCAGAAGTTTCTTCAACTTCTTCTGGCCAGCCGAAGGCATCTTTTGTTTTTCCATAAACTTCAATTCCATCCAAGATGCAGACATTCTCTTGATCTTGAGATTTGCCAAATGTAATGCATAACTTTTTGTCCGACTGGAGACTTTCTTCGCGAGTCAATGGAATATCAAACCATCGTGGACGCCTTACTGGAGTTTGTATAGTTCTTCCAAGTACTACAACTGTCTGTGGGGCACGAATAATATCTTGAGTTCCTAACAAGACTCTTATTCCAGTAATAACCATATTCGGGTCAGGGTTGTTAATCTCTAGGGTGAATCCGTTCGGTTTTGTAGAAGCAACAAACATTCCGGTTGAGATGAGACGTGTTTTTAATTTTTGCGTATTATAGATTTGCAGTAGATCGTTCCCACCAAACTCTACGTCATTCATGACCGAGCAGTGCTCGAAGAAATCAATAGGGAACGTCGGATTCGCGTTGGTTCCGGTCATTTTTTGGCTAGAAGCATGAGACTTACCAGAAGATTTCTTATTCTTTCTGGAAGATTTCGTGAACAGCGAAGAAGAGTACATTTGATTTCCAATTGGTTGCACCTCCGGCGATAGCCAATAGTTTGTGTTCTCGTTATGAGCAGTAAAAATTCTCAAGCTACCATCCTCGCATAAGAGGATCAGAGTAGTTTTTTCTGTTCCTGAGACGGTGTGCCGTATGGCCACCATATCCATAATTTTAGATTTTGAGCTTTGTGCTTTTATTTCTTGCATATCAACTCCATCTGGCTTGAGCATAAAAATAACGGGATTGGACATGTGCAACATAGCACAGATGAGACCTGGATGTCCCGGGATTTCGGTCCATTGGCACAAGGGTGGTGGTGGTCCTTTCGATGAGTTCTTCGAATTGGGCGGCCCCGTCTGAAGTTGTATAACACATTTCACGCCCTTGTTCACATCAGTAAGTGGGGCCATAAATCCAGTTCCATTCGAGTAGCTAAAGAAAAGCATTTGTAGCGAATGGGAGTAATAAATGGACACTCCGCCATTTCCGATTTGTCCGCTAACATCTTTTATGTGAGGATGATTCAGCTCTAAGGTGTTTGTAACATAGAAATCGCCATGTTTTGCAAGACTCTCGTCATCCAGCGGTTGATAGTAAATATAACCGGACGATGCAATCAAAAACATATAATAGGTGCCTCCTTGATAAACAAATGTGCAATCACGAATTTTGCCAACAGCCACCAGGAAGTAATACTGCGGACTGTAGGTGTCTTCAGCCAGCTCGTAGATCTTTACAAAATCTGCAGTAACTAGAGCCAATTTAGTCTGAGATCCAGGCAACCAAATAGCCTTCTTAATGAAATTTCCAGTCTCAAGCTGAGGTGTTAGTACTATGTGCTCATTAGCAGCTCCGTTGGAGGAAAATGTTAGAATGTGGCACTCTTTGAGACCGCAAACAGCCAAGCAATCTTCGTTCGAAGGATTTGCAGTCAGGGACAAAATAGTGCATGCTATCGGGGCTGAAGACAGCTGTGTTAAGGTCAATTTCCTTTTAGCAGGATCAGCCTGCTTTAAAAGCGCAGAAAGCTGGAGAATTGTTACTTTTCCCTTTTCGTGTGAAACAGCTAAATGCTGGCGCTTACCATGGGGTGAGGATAAACAGCATAAAGCTACACGTCGAACAAGTCCGGAAGAAAGTAGTTGTTTAATAGTTTGACCCTGTTCACCAGAATAATTCATTCGGACATTTTCAAAAGCGCCTTCCTGAGACCCCAAAGTGGGTACCATAATTTGATCACTGATCGTGAAAACTTTCTCGGGCTGATGCAGTCTATCTAAGGCGTTTTGTGCCCTTCGATGGCATCCTACAGTCGAATATAGAGCGCAATTTTCTCGGATCGAGGGCATTAGTAGTTCGAAAAACTCTAAAAGACATCTCATAACTGACTTCCATTGCTCGGGGTTATTTAATTGCTCCTTGGATGCATCAATAATCTTAGCCATGTGGAAAGCTCGTTCAGTAGCACTGTCAGATTTATGAGAAGTGCTCGGTAGAATCTGCGATGGTGGTGTTAGAGCACGTCGTTTCGATGTTGAAGCGCTAGCTGCCGCACCGTGATCTGTTTCCCCAGCGCTTGTTGAAGATATAATTCCCGATGTAGTCGGTTCATGGTTGCTTAAAGCCGTATTCACACGGCGAGTTAGAGCCTGACAAGATCCATCCTCTTTAGCACCGCAATCACAAAAGAAGTTACCATATTTAGCATAGCTAACATCATGGTTCTTGTGGCATACTCTAGCGCATACTGAACAAACACCGACGGTATTTACCATGTTACATGTATGACAATGATACCAATGCTGATTCATAAACTCTTTCTGGGTCTGTGAGAAGGTGCATAATTTGTTACCAAGGCTATCTTCGTCGGAATCTTCTACAGTACTATCGTCGTCCTCTCCTCCGATTTCATCCATTAAATCTTCGAATTCTGCTTGCATCTCCTCTTCCCACGGAGGAGTTAGGGAACGACTTCCCTTGTAGCCCAATCCTTGGAGGAGATCGCTCAAGTACCTCAACAATGAGGTCACATTCTCCATAGCAATAGCAGATTTTGATGGTGCTGTCTGCGTTTTTGAAACAATAGGTTTATCAAGCACATGATATTTGGAGACTTCTAACCAGTCGATTGCCGCCGAAAATAGCAGGGAATGTCCTTTTCCTTGCGCAGCATCGGCTAGAGTAACCATTACTTGCAGTAAATCTGTGAAATCAAGGGCTTCTTGCTGGGGACTGAGCAAATTCTGTCCCAACTGGATAAGTGCCTGAAATAGCGCAGTTGGCACGGCCAAGGGAATCTTATTTTCTTGCACTATGTATTTGGTAATATTTTGTAATAATCGACCGTTCTTCTCCATGCACTCCTCATTTGGAGGTGTTTCGGAGCGATTTGTTAAAAAGCTGTTACCTTGCCATCCACTTATTGATTGCCCACCAGCAGTACCTGAGGCTCCACCTCCGCCATTAGCACCCGCAGCACCAGTTCCCCCTGCTGCTCCAGCCGCTCCAGCGGTGCACTCATAATCAATTTCCATTGCATCAGGATCCATACCCATTTCTATAGATTGGGCTATTTGATCAGATATGCTCGGGATTGCTGAGACAGTTGCCATATTTGTAGGTGTCTGAGCATTGCTAGAGCTCCCACTGGACGCTTGTTGCTGATTAAGATTACCTGGGCCGAGCAAAATGTGACTTAGCCAATTCCTTAAGCGTCCAATGTCGGCTTGTCCAAGTTCAGCGATACATGACGATAGATTAGCCATAATAAACTCTTCTTTCTCAGCTGCTTGGAAAAGTTTTTCGAAGAATTGTAAGACCTTAGTAGCATACGATTGGGACATTTGTGTGCTTGTGAAAGAAAGTAACAAATCAACCAGAGAACCGCCTTTTAATCCAAAGAAGAACGTCCACATTGCTTCCCTACCCTTGGGCTTTTCAAGCATTTGCTCCCAGTATTTTAGAATTGTAACCAGAATGCTCTCATCCAGGTTCACCGGACGATTCTGGCGTGACTCTTCGGCGTAATCTATAAGTACTCGATAGGAGTGTTGTAGAATATGAATGTATGCCATTAATTGATAACTTTCACTGGTCGTATCAATGTCTAGTAAGGTCTTGAGGCATTTATTTATTATCCAGTGCAGATATTCACATCTTATATCGAATAGCATGGGGGCTAAAATAGTCTTTGTTCTCTCGACAAGGGAGGAAATGTTCCGAATGTTTCCCAGCATATATGTAATAAGATTAATTGACGATTTCAGGGCATGTTTCAAAGACAAAAGAATAGAATAGTTCGAGTGCTGTGAAATTTCTGATACATGTGCGTCTATTACAGTCAATGTATGAATTTCTACAGGGAAAGATTTAACGCTGAATTTTTCTTCTTCGGGAACATTCAAGTTCTTCCCCCACTCAGTAGTTACAATTTCCTTATCTTGTCCGGAGATAAGACTCAAAAATTTCGCTGATAAATCCGTACAATACGAACTTTCTGAGCTTGTGATAGAGATCAAATTATCCAGTAGTTGTATGGGAATTGGCCCCGATAGCGCTTTAATCATTGTTTTGAATGTACAGTCACGCAAAATTTCACAGACATCAAGGAGTTTTATGACCAACTCCTCGGTTAAGGGATCCTCCGAATTTTCCGAGGACGCAGATTTTATCTCTAAAGGAGATGCTGTGCTGGTTGCACTAATAGGCTGATCGTTTGTAGAGGGTGTGCTTGTTGGGATTTGTGTTGATGAAGCAGTTCCACCGCCTGTGGCCCCATTGTTACTGTCCACGGGCTTTGAAGGTATCATACCTTGTTTAACCGCCCAACATACGGCTTGCATTGTTGATATTACAGCATCGAGAAGAAGTACTTTGGATAATCTCGGGCTTTCTGTTAATTTAAATCAATTAGCTTGTTATCAATCATGAGGGTATGCAAATAATAACCCAAGGAGATTGGAACAGTTGAAGATTGAATATTTTTATTCTTTATTCAGAAAAGCGACCAATCTATTCGAAATATTACAAATTCGCTTCCTGAGAATCTTATAAGCTTCAAAACCATGTCCGGAACACTAGTTTTAAAGCAGTTAATTCTTCGAAAGTTGCCACTTAAAAATCGTAATAAATTCTTGATGAACTAATTTGAGAAGGTTGAACATACCAAAATATACAATTTTATGTTTAATACACTTTATACACTAAAATTTAAAAGACTAATTTCAAACTACAATATGAAATTTATAGTAAAAACTGTAGCAGACACCAAGTTTTGTTCAGAACAGCCTGTCTGCAAAATTTCAAAATGATTTTTTGTTTTTTAATTTTTGAACTCAACCCCTAAAACCCACCCCTGCTTACGCTCCTCTAATATTTCAACACTTCTGCTGCATACCACTTCAGCCAATAATTCCCTGCTTTCAAGAGTTATGCCTTTTATTATTTCTAAAACTTAGTTTTAGAGTTTTGAATCGTCACTTGCGGTCAATAACGTCCCTCAATTCAGAAGAATTAAGAATAATATAAAGTAACCTTCCCAAAAACCTTGGATTATTCTACTTTCTAAAATACTTACGTGGGTTAAAAGACTTTATAAACGCGTCCAATCCAGCTGTGGTAGTTCTGCAGATATTATCAAGATCACTAACATGCTCGGTCACTTTATTCCACAAAGTTTCCGCATATTGTGTATACATTCCCTGCTTGATGAGGCTATTCACAATCAGATAATGTGTTGTTGCAACAGGGTGCAGACATTTAACAGACCACACCAACGAATGTAAATTTGGAGTTTTCTGCTGCATTAAGGCTTCAACATGTGGAGTCGAAGGCGGCAAACCCAAAAGAAGTTTCCAGCACAAACTGAAGCAGTAATAAACTGCACAGAGTGAATGGAATGGAACTTTAGCCATACAAATATCCGTAACGGCTAAGATATCGATTAAAGCGTCAACAAGTAGAGGATATTTCAATTTATCTGGGGTGCAAAGTATAAAGTTCCACGCAAGTCCATCCAGCTTAAACTCCTGCTGAATTTTGTAATCTATAGCGGCCAGCGAGTAGAATTTTGGGCGAATTCCACTGGAATATTCAGAAGAGAGCTTCTTGTGCTTATCTTCAATATCCTGGCGGCAGAAGGACATCATCTTTGTCTTGTTATTAAGCAAATCGGATATCTTTTGGTTTGCATCGAGAGTTATTACACTGAAAAGATTCCACCTAACTTGCTCTAACAGAGCTGTGGGAGCGTTGTACAAGTGCTTCATCAGATACTCAAGGAAGAGGAGTAATCGGGAAAGTAGCATAAGTTGATTGTCTCGGAGTGGCTTTTCTGTTGAAATTCCCCGACATACCTCAGCGCATCTTATCACCCCGCCAGCGGTCAGGAGAAGAATTGACTTTTTCTGCATCAAATTCAATGAGTGGAATAAAAATAGCAGAAGCTGAGCATGTTCCACATTTAGGTCTTCATACTCTGATTCTGAATTTTGCATAGTACTTGTGGAGCATACTCCTTCGACCAAAGTATTGACCAAACGATGCCAAACAGACAAACATGCGGCCTCTTTTTCCTGAGTTGGTTTCAGCAGAAGAATTTGCACGAGAACAGAAAGTGTTCTCGAATACACTTGCAGTGGCCATAAATTTGAATCTTGTGTCCATGGGGAAACTCCTAAATGTAGAAGGAGCGATGATTGCAATGATTCATTCAGAAGAGCTCCAGAAATTAAATTATGTAGATATCGCCCTAAAGCGCCAGAGAACTTTATCATAGCTGCTTGCCATTGAGCGCAGCTTGAATTTTCTGGTTCTCCTCTAGCTGCATCTCTATCCAGGTCTTTGAGAATATTCGCAAGCAATACCATTTGCTGTTCGCTTAGTCCAGCTTTAACGTATTGATTTAAGAATTTGTGATTAGTCCCCAAGGACTGATCCAAAAATCCGAAAATTTGGGCAGATAAATCAAGATATTCGTGCGGTTCATCTTTTACAGGGACAAGATTCGATTTTGGTGTCTCATTCATTTTCTCCTGAGTTGCAGGTTCAATTGGTTCTTCATTCGCTTCCGGAGATAGTGTTTCTTTGAACCAAGAGCCCAAGTAGCTGTCGCTGTCTTCCTCTTCAGTTTCTGAGTCTTCAGAGCAAGAAAGTGACTCATTGAAATAAGTTGTAGAATCGTTATAGCTAATTGAGTCGCATTCAGTGCGATCTTTAGCGTTTGCTCGTTTCAAAGTGCATGCCTTCCTGTAAGAAACTGTTGCGAGGAAGGTAAGAAGCTGCTGTAAAGTGGCCGAATTTAGGACTCTAATCACTCTCTGCAAGGAAGTGTACTGCTCTAAAACGTCGAATCCTGCTGGCTCAGGAAGTAAAACACCGGCTGCTGTTGAAGTTGTTGGTGCACTATCGTCACCGGAACGGGATTCGATCTTTAAATCTTCAATTAGCTCTGTTAAGAGGACAAGACAGTGACTAGCGATGGCTGCATTAAGCACACCAAATCCTTGCTGTACTTTGAAAAGATTTACTCGAGCAGAAGGTGTTTGCTGTTCTGCTCCACGAGCTGGACTTTTACCCTTTCCAGTGTCGTCAATGTTTTGTTGGTTCTGTTTCGAGCTGGAGCTCCCTGAAGCTCCCATTGCTCCTTGAATGCCTGTTATAAGCAGCCAAGCACCAAAGCAAAGATGGTTCTGATAAATATGTCCACGTGCGGAGCTCTTATAAATATCTCCGATTGTTGTAAAAATTTCTAAAGCCTTATCGACTATTATTCGGCCATGGTCCTCCGATTCCTCGCCGTCCTTTGTGGCCTGTGTAGAACTGGCTGCGCTTTGTTGGCCTTTCTGCGATGCTGAGCCCGACATTGAGAGGACACTGCCTGAGATAGACGCTAGCACTGCACAGTACAGGGCTGACATGGCGCACTGAGACAGCTGCGAGATTTTGGTTGGAGTCAATGGCTCCAAAATGGGCAGGGACAATGCTTGGGCAAGAATTGATATGTCAGTTGCCATTTGTGGGAAACAATTTTTAATTTGTGTCGCTTCTGTGGCCGAAAGCGGTAAGTAGAGTGATTTGCCATTAAGGGCGCTCTCCTCGTACTTTAGCCGATATCTAGACAAGACCGGTAGAGTGGTGCAGACATTCAATATGACATCACCTGCGTTTAAGGCCTGTAAGCAGGCGATGTTCGCTGACACAAACATGTGCTGTGGAAATTTATTTTTTTTTTGGTAAAATTCTATAGAATAATGTGCTTATGGTACTCACAGTGCAGTCAGTCATTTCTTCGCTTAGCGGAGCCCAAGTTGTGGAATTTGTGGCTCCCAGAGGCGTTGTTAGCTGCTGTAGGATTACTGTAGAAAGATCCGACCTGGACCTCTTCATCTCTGATTTGGGGCTTTCTTTGTCGCTTCCGGTTACGTTGCTCTTTACATGTTCAGGAAATTTAGAGCTCTTTAGGATCGAAGCAACCACTGCATGATCAAATCCCTGGGGCTGCTGTTTGCCTTCGCAGAGACTCTTTAAGGGTGGCAAAAGCCACTTTATTTCAGATACTGTCGCTGTATTCAGACGGTTCAATATGTAGCGGATCAGAATTGAGCTGGCTTCAATCATTTGCGGCACTTGCGTCTGGCAGACTGTCGGAAAAAACAAGTTAGCCATAGTTAAAGGAAAAAAAATCTTTAAAAATCTTAAAAATAGAAATCCAGACTACATTAAAAAGGCTAACGCTAATTTTTAACATAATTTTACTTTGTGGACACAACAAAGGGCATTAACCGGGCGAAAGTAAATTTCGCAAGTGGAGCAATTGAAAACCTGTGACTCACCGAGAGTGCACTGTCCGCTGATTGTGTCCGCCGCAAGCGATGAAAACGCCATGTAGAACTGCTCGTAGGATCCATCGTGTTCAAAAAATTCATTATCACTAAAACGAGAAATCAAAAAATCACAAAATCTCCCAGAAAAAACTCTAGAAAAAAAATTCCTCCTCCGACGAAATCAAGTCGCAAAAATTCAGGACGTGCGTCGCCATTGAAGTGGAAAATTTTTCAAATGCGTTTTACACAAAAACCACAAACTCCCGAACTAATTCACCACGATTCTTACCTTCTTAATATCGCTTTTATTATGTTTATAACATCTGCTTTGTTTAAATTCCCGTACAGTGTGGATAAAATCGGCTTCACGATCGAAGACCAATCGACTCCTCCACTATGCGCCGCCATTTTTTCTCTGAGTTGACGTTTTTGATGGAAAAATCGAGTCTTCTTCTTATTGCGGAATTTTCGTTGAATGCAGCCAACATTTGAATGATTACCTGCAGATCAGCTGATTGCAATTTAACGAACATTTAACGAATGTTTACATTTTTCACGCAGGTGGTTCCGGTCAAAGTTTTGTTAATTTGCTTTATTTACTACAAGAAAAGAAGATTTTTAAAGTGCGAGTTACTGCAAAGAAACTTTTAATATTATTAAGAAAATTAATTGTTCTGAAATATTATCTAAAAAAAGCCTTGTTTATAAAAATCTCCTAAAATTCCTTCAATTTGACCAGAGTAATTTAATGGTGGGAATAATTCAGTTTATTCAAAAATAGCTCTTTTTGGGACCATTTCTTTGAAACTATTTGTTGCGGAATTCTGTCGTTTTCAGGCTTATCAGAGAACTTGTACATCTGTTTATTTAATTAACTTAAAACACGTTTCTTAAAGCGATACTTTAACTCTATAGGCCGAATTTAAGAAAATCACTTTTCTACCAGAGCTTCAGCACTGAAAAATTGTGAAAAATCGAGAGAACTTCCAAAAATGCATAATAATAAATTGTAAATAACATTGACAGCAGTCAATAATGTGGAGATATCCAGGCGGTGTCCCAATTAGAGTATGGTTTGGCGGGAAGTTTTAAATCATAACGACTTATGTATTTTATACTTACCCCAAATTTATGTCTTAGGTAAACGCAGAATAAAATGGGAAATAATAATAGACAATTTGCTGCAGTCCATCCCTGCCTGATTAAAGGCCTTGGGAAACAGATGGGCATTGATTGCATTAAGTTAACGCTGGGGTGGGCACGCACCTCATTTAAGGTGAACGATATCTGATTTTTTACTATAAATGTTGTTCAGAAACTGCGGATAAATTTATCAATTCATTATCTTTATTTTTTCATAGATAAGACTGCAAATGCAGTCACCAAGGCTAACTTGCATTATATCTGCTGCATTTCTTCGAACACAGCAAGTATCTGATATTTTATATCTTTCTTCGATGGTGGTTGTCGAGTCCTCTTCCAAGGTATGTAGTATTAAGTTTCTATTATAATGCTGTACAAAAGATAATTGTATAGTTATAAGATAAAACCCCTATTTGTGTAAATCGTAACTCACTCCTCAAATATATTCCCACTATCTTCCTGACATGTACAGTAGGTGTTCAACGAATTAGACGCAGTCAGTGAATTTTCATACATTTGATATACTTACAGGAAATATTTAATTTAATCAAACGTTTTTCGAGAAATAATATGTAGGTAATATTAATACTTTATTTCTTTTGAACAAAAATACAAAAACACAAAAACAAAAATTAAAATTTTGTTATCCCCCCTCTCGCTATAATTATTTCTTTTATTAAGTCCTTCGTCATTGTACCATATATTTTCAATATTTCGAAGTTGTGATACAGTAGGGTTAGGGAGGCTGTAGAATTTGGATTTTAAGTAAGCCCAGCAATTCTCAATGGCATTTAGGTCTGGGGAAGAGAAAGCCAAGCAAGAATATTGAGATCTTCGACAGTTAAAAAGTTTTTAATTAATTAGGATATGTGACAAGGTGCCCCGTCTTGCATAAATGTATAATGGGAACGGACGTAAGGTAGGGAATTTATTTAGGGAAGAAGGACATTAGAAAGGATACATTTATATTGATCCTGCCGCAAAGTTCCATCGACGAAATATATTGGACCGGGTCCGTCTCCACTGATACAACCCCATATTATAACAGATGGTGGGTGTTTCGCTGTCTGTACTACGCAGTCCTTACGGTAACGTTCTCCCGGCTTTCTCCTCAAAAATTGAGTACTCTCGATAACTGCTTCCAAGCGGGATTCATCGCTAAATATCACATGTAATTTGTGAAAATTTTCATGTTTATTGACACTAACTAAATTTTCAAGAAAAAGTATTATTATTACAGTATTTTCATATTTTACCTTCTTCCAGTCATCAACTGTAAAAATGCGATGAAACTTGGCCCAGATTAATCGCTTTTCTTTCATTAAGTTAGTTAATTTTGGTTTTTTGTCGGTCGCCTACATTTTATATTAGCTTCAGATAACCTTCGTCGTAATGTCATCTGGGATATTGCTACTCCTCGGTCGTTTAACTCTTTTAAAATAGTTCGGGCAGACGCTCTCCGTTGTTGTAATGCAGTTCGTAAAATTTTCCGGTCCGCTCTGTCAGAAGTTTTCCTTTTTCCACGACAATTTTTCCGTTAACTTCTCCCAGATAAATGTCCACTTGCAAGAACTCTTGCTTCTCTGTCTACAGTAGAGGAAGAAATATTTTCTTTTCTAGCGATTTCTCGATGGGAATACATTTTAGTATTCAATTGAGCAATAATTGCTTTCTTTTTTCTATTCACTAATGCCTTTTAAACGTCCCATTTTCGAAAAATTTGATAAATTCAAAACTTTTCAAACACTGTTTTGTTTTTCAATAAATTATCACAATTTAAAATTTAATTTCACATTTATCAAATGTTTTTAATCACTATATAACAATTAAAACAGCGTTACAACTTTAAAGCAACTAATAAGGTTCTATAAAACCACTTTAAATGAATCTTACGCTTCGCCAATTAAGAATCAAATGAGGCAGAAAAGGGATATGTTCTTTATGGGCTCACCTCTTACCTGCTAAAAGGATGCATATTGGATTTCCTGGCTATTAATACTTTCAAGAAATAATCATTAATAGAAATTACCATGAAAGAAAATTCTTTGAAGGGTTTTTATGCACCAAACAGACAAAACAAGAAACCTTTTTTAAAAATCTTCACGTGCATCTAATTCGTTGAACACCTACTGTAGATGTGATCGTTTAGAGTCGATCTAGGCGTTAATTTTAACATAGACCTATAAATGACCTATTTGTAGTTGGTATTCGTGTTGGATTTTGTTTCATTTCAGACAAATTAAATTTAATATATCTTTTGCGCCTATAAATATCTTGCACTAGTCATTATTACACATACTACAATATATAATATTTATATTCGTATGTGGTGCCCCAAAATGTAATCAACAAGCTAAAAATAAAACTTTATTAAAATCCTCTTTTATGGAGAAAATATTTGTCTTCCATTAAACTTCAATGGGGACTACATAATCAGGTTCTCTCACAAACTCACTAACCCACATAGAAGATAATAGACGATAATTTCGACATAGGTTGCAATATCGATTTATACACATAAAATTTCCTTACCTTATCAATAAGCGAGTAATTTAATTTACTCTTCGACTACAAAGATAGTGTTATTTTCAAACCCTAGGTAAAGCTATCAATTCTGGCTGATAAGTCTACTTCGACTGCTTCATTTTCTAGCAAAATCCAGTGAATTCAGTCTCAACCGAAAGTTCGTCCGACTATGCTATGCAATTTCCATGTATCTCAAATCGAAGCTGATTAATTAATACAAAGTGCAGATTTTTTATTTTAGTTTTTACTTTTGATGATTTTTCACGGCTACTATGCATTAAATTATTTTCAGTTTGCGCAAGTGAAAGATATTTAAAATGTTGGTTTATCCAAGGCAAAGATAATTTGGTCAGTGTCTTATTTTCTTCGCAGAATGATAGTAAATAAAATTATAAATATAATTTGGTTTTAAGAAATGTTTAATAAATAAATAAAAAAATACATAATAATTGTAGTACTTTGTGCTAATAGGCTTTTATTAAAAAGGGATGATCTAAGAAGTATTAATTAATTAATTAGACGTAGTAGCACAATCACGATGAAGATCTAAATCCAAGAATCGCGATTAGCGATATTGCATTTTAGATAACTTATCATACTTTTCTGAGTGGTATATAAAGCAACGTAACCGTGGAACTGCACACAGTATTCATTTTAAAGTGACTTAGTAATGCATTTGTGCAGTTTACATTCTATTAATATAAAAAATCAACAAACCAATACAGATATACCTAAAGTATGAATTTATAAGTATTTATGGCCGAGGTGTTTTAAAATAGTTTTATAATAGAGTCGGCATTTCGGCGTCTTTCCCAAAATTTACATAAACAACACATCCGGAGAAAATGCGACCATTGTTGTGAAGATAGGAGACCTTAAGCGAAATAGATCAACGATGAGCGATAGTACAATCCATATCAACAACTCCTGTGGGGGTAATGCTGAAATTTTTGTTGGATTTGGAAATAAATACAGCCCACCAAGTACCCATTCTTCGAAATCGAAAGCTAGGTTGAGAAAGCTTAATAGAACATATCGTCGAAAGGGATCTTTAAAGGAAGACAGCTGTAAGAAATCCGTAGAAAATTGTGAAGATCTAGAAAATGAGATCGAAACATCTCTCAAAGGAAACGAATCATCCAAAAGCAGTGAGGATATTCCAAAGAAAATGGGAAATCCAAAAGTGCAGATCACCAACTCCTGTAGAGGAAATGCTAAGATTATAGTTCAGTTAGAAGGCCTACTTGATGGTAGAAACCCAGAACAAGGCAACAGTTCGTCCGAAGGAAAGGCTGGATTGGCAAAGCAGAAGAAGAAACATCGCTCGAATGGAAAGAAAAGCAAAAATAAGAAGGTTGACGAATTCTCGAAAGATCTTAAGACGTCCACCAGCAATGAACCCTTGGAGAAGAGCAAGGAGCATCTAAATATCACTGAAGTATGCTGCGTGTGTTTAACGCATCAGGCTAGAGATGATCTCAAGGTCTGCAGGAACTTTCATTATATCTGCAAATTATGTTATTCGCTACAATTGGACTGGCCACGGGAGTGTTTAGTTTGTAAGGCAAAAATGGATGAACCTGAATATTTAAGTGATGATAGTGAATATGATGTTAAAAAGAACACACACCTTAAGCACTATTGCCCTGTGTGCGGAAATTTAATTAAGTCGAAGGCAAGATACTGTTTTAATTTACATTTAGTATGTAATCGGTGTTTCTTACAAATTATTGAATCTGATGAGTGTCCCAATGTATGTCCTACTTGTCGTTGCGATTATCCAGATGATAATCTTTGTAATTTATTAGAAGAATCCCTTAAATCTTCAACAAGGTCGAGTTAACTAATAAATTTAATTTTTTTTTTTTTTTTTTTTGTACTTACTAATTTTACTAAACCTTTTGAGAATAAATCAATAAAGTTAGTTTCGTTTTCAATTATCAGTTGTTCCGATAAGTGTTTGTTTTTCTTCCTACTTTTACCTGTTATTGGTTTAAATGCTCAAAAATAACTTCATGAAAGCAGCTATAATATTTTATAATGTATGTATTCGAAAGAGAAAAACACAAAAATCTCAAAATGTATTTTATTGTATTGTTGAATACTACTGCTTCATTAATAAAAATTAAAATGTAAAATGTGTTTTTACTTATATCTTCAAGGATATATTCATGTTAACAAGTTGCGGGCAAATCCAAAATTTCATAGATATGCGGTGCTAGCCTTTTTATAACATTCTTCTTAATATAATGGTAGTAAGACCAAATACCGAAATACCTATATGTGGCGCAAAAAATATAATAAAATCCAGCATGTGCAGCAAAAATTGCAAAATTCCTTCGCCAAGAGATAGGCAATCGAATTAATCTATGATTTATTTTATTTTATTTTATCACCTTATTTAAAGCGGGCGGGGCCATCTTTCTGAAATTCTTCGTAATACCATATCAATTTTGTTTTTGAGTTTCTCAGAAATGCCCATGTCCATGCTGCATATGTAGTCTGGTGTTCGTCACATTTGAATTGCTTGTATTTTTTTTCTATTACGTAAAAAAAATTTTTAATTGCATTTTATATTCAAAATAATGAATAAGTATTTGGTAAATAAGGCTTAAGATTGCCAGCATTGCATTTTTGCATTCTATAAACGCAGGTTGTATTAATTCTCAAGAAAATGGGAAATTTAAAATTGGTTTATAGACTATAGCAATGTCGGCGGCTTAGCGATAGTCTTATTAATTTAAATAAACATTGTAATTTCTTTGAATTTGATATGCCTAGCAATGAATTTAAAAATTTTAAGCTGGCATTAGTTGCTTGGCTATAAATTGCGTTACATTTCACTCAGTGTATGTATCTCTATAGTCTGTAAGATTTATTAATAAATAAATGAAAGGAGCTCAAATTTATTTAAAATCAGACTAAGTGAAATGCGTACAATTGTTCAGCTAAGAGCGCTTTGTATTCAAGACTAGAATCATTGCAAATTCAATTTACCTCACCATATTCAATAAACTTGACCTGTTTTTAATTCTGAAAAAAACAAAGTCCAAAATAACCAAAAAGTTATGTAAATAAATTGATTTCGCACTGCAGTTTATTAATAATTAATTTGGAGTACGTTCGGTTAAACCAAGCTAATATGTAATATGTAGCGAACTCCTTTGTAACATTCTGCGGTTTGTAAAAATATTTTAAAAAGAATGAAACAATAAATAATAATGTAGTTTTGGTTAATAAATAAAAACAACCACATATTTTTTTTTGATAATAGGAATTTATTACTGTATACCACATTGTGTACTACTCTACATAGGAATGACTTGTCATCTTCCAACCGTATTCTCATCAAAAATTCTTCATAGTCTCGTTTCCATATCTTTTCGCTCTCATCATTTTCATTCTTTATCATTTCTCCGTCAAATAAATAGTGATAAATCGGAGTAATAATTCAATTAATAATAATCGACGTATATACATGAAACCTACAAATCTATTCGTAATTTTGTTTTCCTTTAAATAAATTCTACAATAGCAAAGGCCTCCTAGGGTGGCAAACTTTGCACAAAATTAATTGTTGGTTCGTCTAAATTCTATTTTTTATTTATTTATTTTTTTTTTTTGCGTTTTTAGGGTTATAATTTGTGTTTTATTTTTTGTTTTTGTTTTTCTTTGCATTGATGGCATTGTTGTACCTCCTAACAGTTAACATTTATTTTATTGTGATGTTGCTTGCATGAAGCTGCTTTATAGCACTTCTGCGCACTGTGGAGTTGTTTCTAATAATCTTCACGTTTTTAAAAATCGAAGAGGTCTCAAAAAAGCCTGGTATTTGTAAACAAAACTGGCTCGTGGGTTCAAAATCCAAAGGGTTCAGGGAATTATGTCACTTAGGCACAGGACTAATAATTAATATTCAATGTTGTATAAAACTTAAAATCAAAAATACTGGCTTTTGTGCGCATAGCTATAAAATCTCTTATTTTCTTGACTTTTCAAAATTTAAAGCGTTTACTATAGGTATATATAATATTTAAAATTAATAAAGTTTGAAGGGTTACTGCAAAATGGTTTTAAAGTTTAAAATGTCTGTCCTCTAAAGTAAATAATGATTCAACCTTGTAAAAGGGGTCATGTGATTTTTGGCTTTTTATATTTCCTATTTCAATTTCCGTTCAAAGAATAAGTTATTATAAAACTGTAGGCTATAGGTGCTATCTAATTGCATCAATTTAATGTGTCTTGCTTTTTGTTGTTCTTTTTGTACTATTACACCGTTTTAAAAATCGAAAAATTCCCTGTATAAAAGCTGTAGCGGCCTTTGGTTAAAAGCTTATAACTTGGCTATTAATTCAAATTTCTAAAATTTTTGAAACAGCATAATTTTGAAATAGTATAGAATCGAAAAAACGTTCTTCAACTTCTTTATAACAAACACGTGCACAGTGCCCTGTAATTTATTACTGCTTTAGAAAGAGAATTTTAATAGTAAAGAAGTCTCAAATTCAATTTGCACAAACATTTTAAAATAATTATAAAACAGCCACAGTGCGCAACGCTTAAACATTCCAAATGACGCCTGTTAGATGTAGGGAGAGAGAACTATTACAACTAGTATCACTATGCTAAGTATCTAAATAATATCTTTTTGTCTTCCTATCGCTTATATACCACATACAATCAGACTTGAAAATAAAAACTTTGGCAGCTCTTTAAATATTTTATTGCACTTTCGAAAGTTACCAGATTGCACTTGTTCGCCCCCACAAAAAATAAATAAAATAAACATAAAAATTAAAAATATAACCAATCAAATCTCCCCCAGTTTGACCTTACTCTATCCCATCCCCTTGATTCTATCGCTTACTAGCTATATAATGTCTAGAAATCTAACTTAAGGATAAAATCGCAATAAATAGAGAAACGTTTTAATAGAGAAGATCATAAAGCATTTCACCATCCACCCCAAAGAAGGTTTCCTGCTCAATGAGGCTCATGCTTGTTCGTGTACACTTATGCAAATATGTGGGTAAAGAGAGATATACATATACATATAATGCGGATATTACGCAAGTAATTGGATAAAAATATAAACTTGGTTTAGCCTTAATGTTACATCTCACTTATAGTTTTAGGATTAACATGTGCCTATCTGTGTGTGTGTGTGTGTGACCTGCGCGATAAGGTCAAACTGTTCTACCCCTTCTTAGACTACGATAAAATATCTCTTGGAGAGCTTTATAAGCGACTTCTCTACTCTTAATAAAACTTATTAATTTTTTCCTTTTCTCGTCTCATTTCTCACTTTTTTTTTGTAACAGGGAATGTATTGTCTGAGTGTGTCTCGAGGTGCGCTGAGGAGATCAAATCTGTTGCGTCTACGCACTAGAGCTAATCTCTACGGGTCCACTAAACGTTGTCTAGTTGTTCGAAGCACTTTTGAATGGTTTTCAGTAATTTTTAGAGTAGCTGTGCTATGACGGGATCCAGCAGGCACATGTGTTCGGCCCCCCGTACCGGCAGTCGATTCAAACAGAAGTGTCGTATCATCTCGGGAACCGATTCAAATGGGCGACTGAATTGACCCAGAATGTATTGACCGGAATCGTTGCGCTGAATTCTCATGTGCATGAATCCCTTCGCACCTCTGAAAAAGAAAAATTTTAATTATAGTTGGAATTTTTGCATTTTAGAAAGGGCAAATTAAAGGCAAATGTATTTATTACAAGTTTCTTTTTCTTAGAAATTATGAATGAAATAAAAGTGCATTTAACTCCTATAAGAGATTGAATATCGCAAAACATACTTCAAAGACAGTGAGTAGTCCTGCTTTGTAGATTCGCAGTTCCGTACTAGAAAACTTCCTTCGGCAAGCGGTCTCAGAGTACTTTCAGCATCCAGGCGCGTAATTGCCCCGTGGTACCAACTGGAAAATACGATGATTTAATTTAAAGAAATTCCAATAGAATTATAAAGTCACAAAAACTTACCCTTGTCTTTCTAGCGGCACAGATATATCAATCATATCGACAGCTGATGTGAATCCGGTGCTGCTTAAATTTAGATTTAGCCCTCGTGAAGATGCTCCTCGTAAGTCTAAGCTGCCGAACTTATTCGGAGGCTTTGGCTCGTTAAGATTCAAGGTAAGATTCTGCCGAAATATTCCACCATCTGTAAGTAGAAGAGAAGTATACAACATTAAGTCTTCGAGGAGGGGATGTATAGAAAGAAAATCATAAGTGTCTGAGAAAATATTAATCTATCTTAATACTGCCACCCTACATCATGAAAATTTCTGGAAAAGTGAACACCTTTCATCCATTAGTGCCTTCTTGGCCGGCAATCAATCAAAACATGGTAGGGCAGAAAAAAATGGTCATGGGTTGCAGCATCTGCTGCAAGAAAGTCAAGCAAAGCTGGAAGATCTATAATATAACATACAGTTTTGTATGTATGTAGGTATATACAGCTTGGTAAAACTCATTTAGGGACACATGTTGCCTGCAAAGAGCAGAGGACGAATGGATGGGGTGTAATTTTTCTGTTGTCCTGCAGCAGCATCCATCCGTCCGCCCTCGATGACCACATAATGAATTGATTCAAGTGCACCTCCCCCATGCAATTTTCAATGACATCGGCTATCCGTTCGTACCGCCAGCGGGGGCACGCACATCCAATCAAACAAACATTAAAGTCCCGACCTAATGGGAAGATAACACGAAAGCTACGATCTCTGGATAGGGCGGTATCTCATGAATTTTGCACATGGGACATGTTCACTACCCGTAATGATGGCCATGAACTCCCCAATCGAACATCGATACTCGGACGCCCGGTGGGGCCTTTGCTGACGATTTATATATGGGGACACGTCCGGCCCTAGCGCTCTGGGAAGCTACATTCGCATTTTAAAGCGTGAGGAGCTACAGATGGCACACCTCAATCGGCTTCGGTCTAAACGCAGATTTCTGTAATGTTGCATAATTGAGGGTGGTTACATTACATTCCGAACAAGTGACACTATGCACGTCAGCTGCGGTTTGCACAACATGCGAAAAGTGCAGAAACACACCAGGTGGAGGCTAATTGATAAGGCAAGCTGAGGGAAGGGGTCTTAACAAGTTGTCTCGTCTCGTTTTTGACTCACTTTCCAAACACAACTGAGACGTTCTAGAAATTGCAGACAGTATGTTTAGCTAGTATCCAGACAGTATGCTTAAGCTTTAATCAAAAATACTACCTGCTTTTTGAATGAAATTTGTAAGAAGACAAAATAACATTGTAAGCTTATTATATTTACTTTTTGATAGTTGATAAACAACGACAATTCATAATTTACAACAAAATTCGTTCGCTTAAAACAAACAAAGCAAAATATTTCATCTACCGTAAAAATGAAGCAAAATAGGGAAACTTCGTATGATTGGGTAAAAATAAAAAGTAGGCACACTCTGTATTTATTTTCGCTTGGCGATGACTTATTCCCACTAATCTTGGTTCGATAGAAAATATATAGTATAATCGAACTTACCTAATACAGTCGCTTTATTGTCGTCACGCACTGAGTGGCTAGAAGACGCCTGTGAAATTCCGCTTGATTCGGTGCTGTGAACTAGCAAGCTCACCGTCTGGGGCTGATTCATCCTCAATCGTCGTCTCAGTTTGGGCATATCGAAAGGAAGATCGCCTAAATCAACAGAGGTTGCGCTACCAGAAGTGCAGGCATCCTGGAAAATTTTTTCAAAATTCAAGTAAAACTCACTTAAAACTAAGAAACAAAACAGGTGATTATATTATATTATATTATATTATATTATATGTTACACCTGAATTTTACTCTAGATTTTAGAAAACGTGATTAGTAGGCTTGTTTTATCACTTAAGACAGAGACAAGTGTTGATTTAATGTTATTAACATTTAATAATATACAATATTTAAGAGAGAGCATTACTGAAGCCATCTTTTATAAGGACATTGAGTCACAGGTCGATAAGGATTTGGCCCAAAACTAGCTAATAGGATTTTTTAAGTAGTAGGCTTTTTTTTACAAAAAATTAATTTTTCTTGGTGGAACTTTAAAAATTTTAATACATATCTATATTAATTTTAATAACCATTCATTCCTAGTGATTTCTTTAAAAAGGACAAACGGATTTCTAATGGAGTTAAACTAGTAGTTGACTACTCACCTGTTGAAGGATCATTTTTCGCCGTCTTAGCTTGGGCATGTCAAACGGAAGATCGCGAAGATCCTGCGGGAGGCCGCTACCAATAACATTGCCTTCTGGCTTCTCAGGGGGGAAGTTCAATTTTGGCAGGGCGAACTTATGGAACGCCGTCGGAGGCTTTCCGTCCTCGCGAGAGTGCAAGGAGATCCCGCTGTCCGAGCCAAGGATCTCGTCGGTAAGTTGAAGAAGCGTCTTATTTGGAAGCGTTCGTTTCTTTTGCTGTTTCGGCACATCGATCGGTGGCTGCTCCTCGAGGTGCAGCCCCCCAGTCCCAGTTTTGTGGCCCTCATCCGGGGACACCTTCTGGGAGTTATTGTTGCGATTGTTCACATCAGAGGTCTCTGATGCTGGCTCTTGGGAGGACTTATCTGAGATGGGGCTCAAGATATGCAATTTGGAGTGTAGGACAGGCGGGGCGCGCAGGGGGAACGCCATACTCGGGCCCGATTCGGAGCTGTGCGAGCTCAGAGACGTCGACTGTCGCGACTCGGAACTGGTCGTGCTGCGATTCCCCTCGCTCGTGCTTGACCTGAGCGACTCCATGCTGCCGCCGCTGCTGGAGGTCGCCATGCTCTCGGTCGAAGAGTAGTTCCTCCCCCGCTGCTGATGGTGGCCGTGGTGGCTCTTTCTTAATTCTAAAACACGGCCCGATTCCAAGACAACGGAACGTGGCCTATCACGATTCCTTGGCTGATGATTGTAAGACCCTTCTAGCATGCTGCCGTCGCTGCTGGTCGGCACCTCGCGCTGCTGGTGTCGGATCGACTGCATTGGAAGACGTAAATCTTTAAGTCTAGGGTGGGCGGGGTTCGAGGAGGGCAGATTGGGGGCGCTCTTGATGCTGTTCATGAAGAAGCGATCGTGGCGATCATGCTTCCCGGGGAACTTAACTGGAAGTGGCGCTGTAGAGGGCGGGGACGGCGTGTATCCTCTGATCGGAAGTTGCGATGTGGACGTTGTGTTTGCGTTGTTCAAATTGTCCACGTTATTGTCTATGTGGACATTTTCGAGGTCATTCGACAGTGTCGACACACTGCCGCCATTGTCTTGTATCACCTGATTCTTTGAGTTCTTCAGTCGCTTACCTTCTAGTCGAGTTTTGCTCGACTTGGTTCGGTCGTTTCCAGTTTTCGTTGAAATATTATTGCCATTGTCGATCTGGAGGAGAACTGAGTGATTCGTGAGCCTATCGACCTCGTCCAGGTCATCGTCGGACCTCGAGATCTTGCAATCGAAGGCCGTCTCGTAAATTTGTCGTGTCCTGCCGCTCGACATCTCGTCTTCTTGTAGATCTGTGTTGGTCGACTTGTCGCTGCCACCTAGATTCGGTGTGCAATCGGCGCACTCGTGCGCGCCTTGCTGGTGCACATAAAAGATGCTTCGTGGACGAAAGAACTCGTCAATGTCGTCGCCCAGAGCGGGAGCAGCACACGCGCACACTGCTGGGCCTAGGAGTCTATGTGGTGGCATCGAAGGATTTGTGGGATGGTGGTCAGGATTATCGCCTGGAGCCGCTGCTTGATCTTCGGCGGACAGCTGGTTTGACTGATGCTGCTGTATCCCGGAAATGTTGCACGTCTTTCGGACTAGAGCTAGTGCCCTAGCATGCCACTCGCGTCGCTTTTGGCACTCGCTACAGTCGGAATCATCTGAGGTCGTCGTCGATGGCGAGTTACACCGAATTATTCGGACGCCATCTTCGGTTATGGAATACCGCTTCGGGGTTTGGATCTCTCTTTCGACCTCTGGAACGTCGAGACTTACGCTTTTTTTGTATGGGGCGCTCGATGCCGGTGGTACACTGATCAGGGGTGGAGGCTCTGAGGCTGTTAGATGACGTGTTTTTACTTTGGTTTCTTTAGAGTCCGCTAAAACATAAAGACATTTTTAATATTCATTTAAGACACAGAATATATGTATAACAGATTGCACCAAAATATTACGATCAATCAAAAGATCATGCAATTTTTTGTAAGATAGAAAACACTGTTTCTTTTTCAGCAGCCAAAACTCAAATAACTCTAGTTATCGACAGAAAAATTCTACAATTTAAAACTGAGCTTGTAATGTTTTTTTCGTGTTTTAGGATATGAGCTATTGTGTAAAAATGGAAATAAAATAAACTTGGGCAATATTTTGATACTATTCTACATATATATATTTTAAACCTTTTCTTAAAAACATTACAAAATTAAGTTAGAATTTCAGAAATCAATGATTTGATGATGATGATTTTTTAAATATATAAATGAAAGTCCGAATTTTTTAAAAAAAAAATTATAATAATTATAAATAAGGCAGAAGAAACAGTGCACTAAACTTTATAAAAATTATGAAAAAAAAGCTGAATACATCCGGTTCATTAATCAATTAATTAATCAATTAAAATAACAATTAACATCGAAATGAAAGCAGTTCTTTCTCTCAACCAATTTTCTTTTGTGATCGTAATAATTTAGCAAAAGCTATTAATAACTCACCTTCTTTGGACTTTAATAAATCTGAGTAGTAGTAAGGAGACGGATTCCGTTTGCTTGTATCTGGTCCAGTTAATTTCTTGGGACTTTTGTGCGGCTGTAAGGGCCTTACTAAATCCTCAGAAATACTATCGGGCGAATTGAGTTCGGGTACTTTATTTGATTGATTGTCTTCATCTGCCGAAGATTTTGGTGCTGAAGAATCTGCAAGATGGCACAAAAAGCATCGAAATCGTTACTTACTGTCACCAAATCGACAAGGCAGAAGAGACATTTGCTTTAATATAAATGTGAACAATAAAATAAAAAAGGCAGAAAGATAGACGTCTTGCATCTTGACTTCGGAGCAGTGTTTCCCCCTCCCTGGGTTCTGATTTACATCAAGGAGCTGTTCACGTATTCGCTCGTATTTTCCTCTATCTCTTCTGGTATTGATTAACCCCGGGATCGAAGGAAGCAATCTAATCTGCCTTCGTGGAAACACGTCACGGACACTGCCGCTGGACGGGGATGATTGCATTATCTACGGTGTAGAGAGATGTGTAGTCATGTAATCTTGGTGCAAATTGCATGTTATCCCTAATTCGAATTGCGCTCTTGCTGGAGGAAAATGCTTTTCCTATTTTGAATGAGATTTCTGGGGTGTATGGTGCAGACATTCTTTTTTAAATGAACATCCTAGGATTATATACTTATAAAAGTTATATTTTTATATAAGTTACTACTGACTTGGAAGAATTAATAGATGGCTTGAAGCATTGCTTTATTATTTATTCATAGCACATAAAATACTCCGAGTGGCGGCAAGCAGATTTTCTAAATATTGATTTTGATAAAAGCTATTCTTATTTTTATCTGTACTGAACAAAATATTATATTTCTTGTTGATTCAACAATAACAACTTCTTAATTCATCTCATATGAATTTTCTCTTTCAATCAAAAAGATCCTAGTTCATTTAACTATTTTAATGTCAATTTAACTACAAAATAGTTGCAAAAGTTACTAGAATACCTTTCTCACATTGCAAGCAAATCTTAGAACTCATTTTCCACCCACTTCTAATTGTCGTATCGATTTAAAATTTTGCAAATTTATGTAATTCTGTTGACAATACAATAATATGGCACCATCGAGCTTGTATGACGATGGAGGTAGCAGTTTTTTATTTTTTTAGTAAGTTACTCACAAAAGCGTGTTTTCTTAGTTTCATTAACTATAATTTATTTTTATTAATTTAAATAGAAATCACTTGACCACATTTACACTTTTATGGGCATTAGCGTTTCAATTCGGTCTTTAAATTTAACTTGGACCATCTGATAGTTTCTTTTTAAATTACATGTTGTTTTGGCACATACATCTCTTTCGTACTACAAAAATTGACCGAAACATAGTATCTTATCTCCACAGTATGAAATGAATAGATTTACGCTAATATTAACGTTGTGAAGTTTTCTATTATATATTCTTGAAAGTTTCATTGAAAATGTAAAAAAGCGAAGACTAGTTTTTTTTTCAAAAAAATATCTCTAAGTTGCCTGGTAGTCGAAAATAAAATAAATACTATAACTTTATCAGATCGTGATTTTAAAAACTATTATGTCTTGTACTTATTGTATAATAAACTAAAAATATAAGGTTAATAAAAATGAATGAAACTTCTCTTGAACATTGAAGTAATTCTTATAATTACATTTTCCCAACAATTTAAATTGTTTTAAAAGTATTACGTTATTAAGTTCCTTACTGTGACTTGTGAGAGCAGAAAGCGTTAAGTAGCATGTCGTAAAAGGAGGCACATCATATCACAACTCAATTATATCCTATCACAATTCAATTAGCTCGTTTGATACCCAAGGAACATCTCAGTAATTAAAAGCTAGCGCAAAGATTATCACGATATTTTGGAGGTTCGGGGGGCTTTTTAGGAAATGGAATTATCCTCTGGATTTCTCACAGGACCGCGGAATTTTAATTAGAATTCAATTAAAGCACGCCTGCCTCACGAAAGCCACGACGACACGGCTAATTGTCTTCCAGCAAAGTTTGCGAAACGAATTCCCCTGGGAAGGAAAACCTTTAAGTTGAGGCGTTTCGACTCGCAGAGTCCTTGTCGTTAAGTTGTCGTAGTGCCGCCTGCTCGAAGGATTCTTTCGGCTAAAATGTGCGAGATAACCCTTTATGGGAGCATTCCGCCTTATCTCACCTCAGGGTAGACTTATTTATGAGTGGACTAGTGACTACATCGGCTGGGCTTAGGCGGGAAGATTTTACATTACTCGACCCAAGTAATAGCCCTTCAGCATTTAGCCGTGCTCCTTTTGGGCAGGTGTACTTCTCGTAACCACAAACGCTAGTCGCTTTTCGCCTGTTGACTTCCCCTGAGGCGGAAGGAAAGCTTTTAGATAATGAGTCCAAATGGGGACATTTTCGGAAGAGTTAAGGAAGAATGGCGAGATGACAATAAATGGATATATTTTAATGCGAAAATTGACGATTATGCCATTCCCTGGGTCGAAGCAGTGAAATGTACTCGCATTTATTACAAATATACGTCGTTTACATCGTTTACATAGCTATAGTTGTATGAATATAATTAGTAAAAACCCTTTGACACATTAATATTTTAATAGAGTGCATTGCCGATTTTTTCAGAGATTTTTGGCTAAGCATAGAAATGATTTAGAAATTTAGGCAGGCACATACATACTATAAGTGAACTTTTCAAGTAAGAAATAATATTTAAAAAAATGTATTATGTGTGTGTGAGCTTCTCAACTGCGCTAATGTGTTTTCGAGATAACTTTAAATTATAATAATCAATATATAACAACTTTGGCGGCACACCACTCACGTTTTCAATATTTCCCATAGTTGTTCAGTCGTAAATCTATTAATTTAGTACCGAGGAAATATGATAATGGGCTTGTGTCGATTTTTTGAGAACGAAAGAGCTGTCTGTGTCGAAATAATAGATAAATTAAAAAGTAACCAACAGATGGCCCACCCTTTATATGATATCTTCAAAATGGGTCTACACTTTTTTGATGTCTCAAGAACAATGCATGGGCCCTGCATTTAACGATATATTTTTTTTTATAAAGCAGGGTAGAAATTTTGTTTTGTAAAACAAAAGGCCGGCAGTATTTCTTAAAATAGTACTATGAAAAAATTAAAAAAAAAGGATCCTTTCCCCGACCACGATCGTCCCATTTATCCATTGTCCCCGGAACCCTTTCAACTAATCCTCTTCAGGACAATTTCCCATTTAGAGTGGAATTTGCCCGATTGTTGAAGGAAATAATTGCATCCCGTGCAGGATGAAAAGGCGGAAAAATCGAGCAGGACGCTTAAGGGAAAGGAGTAAGCAGCTCGCTAACTGCTACTTGGTGCCATTTGCCCGCCAAATGAGCTGGAAAATAGGAAAATAGCAACCGGGCTCGATGACTGACGCGACGACGACGTCTGCCGGAGCATGTACGCACTTCGTTTGCGATTAAACTTGAACTTTTCTACAATAGGCTGACGTCGTCCTCGTCCACCTCCCGTCACCCTTCTGTCACATCCCGGGCAAGGAAAATACCCCGAGGAAATATTTCTTTTCACGAGTTTTCCGCTTATTGTTGGAACTTTTTTTTTTTTATGGCGAGTGTATTCCCTTTCCTTCGCGACCATTAAAATCCAACGAATGTCTGATTTAATGGGCGACTCTGTCTAATATTTCGCCAGCACATAATTGCTTTCCGCGAAATTTATTTCACCCGCTTAACGCTTGACAGAAGATTGCGGGGCGAGTGTCATTCAAATTTTATTTCACTACTGAAATAGCCATTTGCAGAATTAGCTGCATGATGTAAACTGAACACCACAACTGTGTGATGGGCTTTATACTTATAGAATATCTATTATGCATGAATTCTTCGCAAAATGGACTTTTTTCGATTCATTTGATCTTAAAATAATCCATTAGTAAGAGGTTAAACATCTTGAACTACATTTCTAATATTCTTCAAGAATAAAGGGTTTTTCAATACAGTATATGTACAATATAAAATAAAATATTAAATGCGTTTTAAAACATACTAAAAATAAAATGTATCCTTTTTCGAATTAGTTTATTAAATTTACTACAAGAAGTTTAGAAAGTATTCTAAATTAATACTTTTTTAATACAGAAATATAGAAAATGTTATCAAAAGAAATATTCCAAATAGTCGGGGTGCCAGAGGTTTTCATTTCGTTGTTGGACGGAATTTGATGAAAAATGGCAGAAAGGGAAGGTCATTGCCCGTACAGTGACCCATTAAAAAAGTTAGAATGAGCGAGGTCGGGAAGGTACTTTGTTATTGCAAAATAACTTTGATAACCCGTTATTTTTCAGTTTTCTTGGAATAACTCGAAAACGAAGCGTTTCAGCGAAAAATATTGAATACAAAAGTTGTTCAGCTGATGATTTTACGTAGGAATACGGTTTTTTGATTAATTAAAAAATTGTTTTTAAGGCCGAAAACCAGCAGAAAAGTAACAAAAATGCAAAAACAATAAGCATTAAAAAATAAAGGAAAAAAACGATTTCCATCGTTGATATTTGGGTTATTGATAGGTATTGGTATTGTTAACCAAATGCACCCGGTCCGGTTTTTCAAAAACAATATGGCGACCTATTGCAACATTGTTAAGTTAAAACTTTGGAACGCTGTAAATTCTGCATGAACAAACGGATCTTGATGAAACAAATTGGAATCGGTAGGTATTAACGGCATCTTTGAGTGTGCCAAATTTCAAAATTTTTCAACAATTACTTTTTTTGTTATTAACCAATGTGTATTCGTAATTTCGTCAATTTACAACATTAAGCTTTGCAACAAAATGCATCAAATCATCAAAACTCGCTATTTTCGCGTTTTTAGTCACCACTGTAGGATGTTAAGAGTAATCAAATGCATTTTGTTATTGTTGTAATGTTGTAAATTGACGAAATTACGAAGCACAGCAAATGGTTTTTGGTTAATAACAAAAAAATTAATTGTTGAAAAATTCTGAAATTTGGCACACTCAAAGATGCCGTTAATACCTACCGATTCCAAATTGTTTCATCAAGATCCGTTTGTTCATGCAGATTTTACAGCGTTCCAAAGTTTTAACTTAACAATGTTGCAATAGGTCGCCATATTGTTTTTGAAAAACTTATGCTTATTGTTTTTGCATTTTTGTTACTTTTCTGCTGGTTTTCGGTCGGAAAAACAATTTTTTAATTAATCAAAAAACCGTATTCCTACGTAAAATCATCAGCTGAACAACTTTTGTATTCAATATTTTTCGCTGAAACGCTTCGTTTTCGAGTTATTCCAAGAAAACTGAAAAATAACGGGTTATCAAAGTTATTTTGCAATAACAAAGTACCTTCCCGACCTCGCTCATTCTAACTTTTTTAATGGGTCACTGTACGGGCAATGACCTTCCCTTTCTGCCATTTTTCATCAAATTCCGTCCAACAACGAAATAACCCATTTTTTGAACCTCTGGCACCCCGACTAAAAGATTTTAAGTGTTCTTTTCAAATGAAATGAAAAAAATCGTTTTTTATCTTCCAGCATATCTAAATTTCTGAAATTTAAATAAAGTTGTGAGTTTGTGGTTAAATTTTGATCAAATTTATTTGCGAAAATGTTAAATATCATATTATATCATAGAACAAATAGATTTTTGAGGCAATTAGGATAACCTCGACAATTTGTTATATATTTGCTGATAATTATTTATCATCGAATTTGATAGTGAAATTCGGGAGAAAGTTTTGTTTATCAAAATTAGTAGATTTGTGTAAATCGGAAATGATCTGAGGAAGGGGGAAACAAAGAAACGATTATTATCATCCACATAAATATTATTCAAACAAATCCATTATTGGCTGCAGGCAGATATATTAATGAAAATCACTTTGGCATTTTCAATTCGCGGGTAATTAGATTTTAAAATGGTTTTCCTGTCAGCCACCGGACCGGCCTGATTATGTTCGTGCAAATGTTTTGTTCCCTCTTAAATTGATGTCCGGTGAAAATTTTCAATTTCGAAAAACATTCAGTCGTGGTTTCGCCTGGTATATGGAAAAATCAGAGACCGAAACCTGAGTGAAGCAGGCGAAAACCCCCAGCGCGACCTCATCGATGAGTGGGGACGGAAATGATTTTTCGAGGGTTTTCATCGCCGTACCCACCGCCAAACCCTAGCCCCATGTTCGGGGGGGAGCATTGCTCCCTCTGACGTCGACGAATGTAATCAGTGCGTCGCGTATGTGACCACATTTCACTGTGGAGCCCCGAAGTAGCCGGGGATGCGCCGCAGCATCCCTTGCATCATCTGTGCCGTGCGGTCCACCCCCGGCTCCATGTCACGTCCCTCGGGTTTGTTTTGCGCCAAACATCGGGTCTGGGGTGCAGCTGCAGCCAAAGCCCTCCACAATACGACAGAAAAACCGATTTTCACAAAAAAAAAAAATATATGCATATATCTAACTTAGCATTGAAAACTCCGGCGGGGGGCTCTTTTAATGATTTCTGGTGAGTGAATTTCCGTAGGTTGCGTTGCATTGGGGGCGACGGTATGTGGTATTAAGCCAAACCGCCGCCAGCTTTATAATGATGCATTTTGCACTAATTATCGCCCCCAAAATATACATTTCCTTAATGAGCAAAATCAAAGGATTCGAGTATCAAAACGCTGAGGGATCGGAGCCAAGAGTCGTTTCCACCATTGTTGTGCGCCAAATTGAAAATTTTTCGTACGTGTAATGTAATGCAGGTGGGGGAGGCTGTGCAACATGCGACACGTGTCTAAAGGTAGAGATTACGAATGCATCCAGCTACATATTGGGGGGCGATAAAATGATTTCCGAGCTTTGCTTTCAGAGTACACAGGAAATATTTTTTTTTAGAATATAGCAACATTAAATATAGTAAATACAATTTAACTTTTCCAAAAGGACTCTTAAATAAATTACACCTGTCGAAATTGAACCAAGAATAAAATGAACATGATAAAAAGTAATCCTTAATTATTACACGTTAGGATCTACCAGAGATATAATGCTTGATTTGTTACAAAAAAAGACGTGTTTATTTTTCTACGGCCGAATACAAAGAGATAGAATAACAGAATAGATTAATAGACGAATTATTCTAGTAACACACACGTACAGTATTGTGGTAATAGATACAGGCGACAAAATGGCACGTAAGAGCTCTCTGTATCAAAATAACATGTAATTTAAAAAGAAACCAACACATGGACCACCCTATGTAATATCTAAGACTTAGACTTAAATCTAAGTAATAATTATATTAGTAATTAGCTATGCTAGTAACGTTACATATATTGCATTTTTATAATAATTTGAATAAACATATATGTGTTATTTTTTAATTTCGAAACAATAAGCAACTTATGATATTTTGAAGTTAAAAAAGTCTTTTAACGAAAATTTCGTTCGTTCATAGCTAATAAAAAATGTACTACTTTTAATCAACACATGTAATTTACTATAAACAAATTTGTTCAGCAATGAGTAAACTTGAATCATGAATTACTTTTTATTTGCACTCGTTATTACATCGCAATCGAGTTGACAAGAATATTTCATTAAAATTCATTAATGGATACGTAAAGGAGTTAAAATTTGAACTTTAAATTAACATACCATTTTTCGTAGAAAGTGTAGGAGTGTAGATACTGATGAAAAGAATATAAAATGATATATTTACGTTAATTACATTTGGAATTTATTTCTCAACCCATTCTGACTGATTTTCTTTCATTCTTCATTGAATTTTATCCAACGCAACCGCAATCCTTTAATATGTCTTCGACGTTGTTCTCTAGTCCTGAGTCTCGCATTATTTTAATACCACCAAAAACATAATCCGGCCTGAATAGCATCAAATACAGGATAAAATCCCAGACATGCAGTAAATCTCCTAAGCCTCTTGGTGGGAGAAAAAAAAAAGATATCCATCATAAGCAGAGCGATAAAAAGACAAAAACTAGCTGAATCTGGCAGAAAAAGCCTCCCAGTGGGAGACATCAATCATAGACAGCTTTTTGGACAAAGTATTCACCGATAATCCCGAGATGAAAATATTAAATCCGACCAGCCTTTGTTGTCGGCCAAATTGATTAGCGAACAATGCGATCCCGCCCTTCAGCGGCACCCTGTGAAAGCGTGTGGAACCCGTTGTCGGTCGGTTGCTTAGAACCCGCTGGATGTTGCGGGATGAGGAGCGATTGATTGCCCCGACCGCGACGTGGAAGAAAACTCTCCCGAGTTTGATTAGACGCACATAAACACACCCCCGCAAGCACATTGTGTAGTAATATGAATTTCAATAACTCTCTGATTTGAATTCGATTGCCTGTGCAGGCTGTGTGCGGGGCACCCCCGTCCCATATTTGAATCTCATATACGGCGGATCGGCATGTGAACCAAACGAAAATTGTTATGCAATCAACCGTATGCGCTTCAATTAAATTATTCCAATTGAAACGAGTGCCTATCGTTGGCAGTGACTGGAAGGCTTCTTGTGAGGCTGGGAGCTCCATCCTCCTGCTTAATTGGCTCTTACACCCCTTCCCGATTGTTGTTCAGGAGGTAGAATTACTCCACGACAACGTCCAGAGCACACATCTGCTTACTTACCAGAGCTGTAATTGCTTCGTTTGTCCCTTCGATGCTTGCGATATGTCCTTGTTAGCTTCTTAGAGTCCTTCGGGTCTGAATAGCCCTCAACTAGCTTCACTGGCTGCGGTGGATGCGTAACAATTGTTGGAGGATCTAGGAAAGATACCTGGAATAGAATAATGGAACCGCTTTAGACAGATTTTATACCTTTTATTAGGAGTATACTTAGGATTTAGATTAAACAAATCAATTGTTCTGAAATGGGAAGGTTACGATTGAGTAAAGTTTTCTATTATATTATACAATGATCCGATTAATTCTGATTATATTGTATTAACTGAATGTGCCCCGTTTTGCATTTTAAAACAATAAAATTAATTAAATGTAGTGAATATTTTCTGAACCATGATTCATAATTATACACTCCCAGATGGATTTGCTATCTACAAAAAGGATGACATTTCTATTCTTGATTATTATTTAGTTGTGGCAAACACAGTTTATTCTTCTCGCATAAATAATGTATGACAATGATGATTGTAATTATTATTGAGTATAATATACCCACATGATTGGTACGAGAATGCCACATATTTTTATGAACTATAAGAATTAAGATTTTCCCAAAATAAAAATAAAGATAAGATGAATATTGCTTCCATTTTGCATTGTTTCAGAATTATTATAAGTGGTAAATAGAAATAACGAGAAATGGAATCAATATTTATCTTACCTATATTGTTATTTTGGGAAATTCGAACTATAATTTGTTTGCTGCAAACCATCAACTACCATATTTAAAAATTAAATACAAAATATGCATCAAAAATTGGTATTTGTACTATACTATTATTTCTAATTAACAATTTAGAGTTTTCTAGTATTGCAATTTCCCCAATACGGCAATCGACTGGACATAACATTCAAGCCAGACTTCAAACTTTTAAAGTTGATCAACTAGTGATACACACGCTCCAACTTCAGAAGTCTGTACACGCTTTTAACGAGACTTCTGTGCAGATAAATCGTGTGTGGTATACAGCGCTCTTAAATCTCATGATTTAAGAGTTTCGTATAACAAACACATAAATTTTGGACAAGTTCAGCATATTTATATATTGATATATTTTTATTTGTAATTTCTGCGACCGGATTTTCATCTCTAAAGTGTATTTACTCTATAAAACTGCCACCACCGAAAAAACCTATCGTACCCTCTGAAGCAAATAGTGCTAAATTCTTGCATGGTTCGACTGAGTCAGTGTAAAAGTCAGAAATCCAAGTGTGTGGGGTGCCTCTTGGCGACTTGCCAGGGGTCATTGTCACTTGGACGTGTAATTTCGCACATTTCCTGTCCACCACCCCCGAGCGACGGCGCGACGAAAAACTCTCACACGCCCAGCGTACGTTTGCTGATTAGAACTTTTAGTTCTTTGGACTTTAGGAGTCTCCTTTGTTTGGCGATTACCGGAAATTAAAGGACCGGAACAGACGTGACGAACTCTGAGCCAGGGATATGCATCCGGAGGGGCCGGGGTGGTATGCTCGCTTCGATGCGTTGGCAATTACTTTGTGAAAAGTTTGCACGTTCAGATGAAAAATCTGAGGGATTATGCACTAACAAGCGTGTACCAGGCTTGAAACGATGAAAATCCCTCTCGGTAGCGTTCTGATTGGGAATTATCTTTTATTTGGGTCTAAGCTTTTGGGCTGATAGGTGGGATAAAGGAAAAACTGCCTCTAGTACATTTACTAATTTTATAGTTCTCTACAAAAATAAAACTGACAGACTATAGCGTATTCGATATTGGATTTGCAAAAGTCTATATATTGAAAATATTTTGAAAATCTCTTAAAGTAAGCTAGCGAAAATCAATGGTTCTAGAATTCTCCATATATATACTTAATATGCTACATTTTCAATCCTCTATTCGAAATTAGCAAACTTGAAAACACATGTTGTACCAATTTGCATGGAAATCAATTAAAGCCAATTCAAAAACGATTTAAAAACGTTGGAAATAAAGTTTGGATGATTTATTACGAATAGTTCTTTAAGCATATTCTATAGGATGCATATTTGGTTAGTTACAGATAATCAAAAAAATTTATAATATAAGGAAAAAAAGCATTACCTTGTATCTTCGCACTTCTATTCAATTAAGTCGTTTTTAAAATCAAAAGTTCTATTTTCACTTTAAACAAGTAGAAATTGATATTCGAATAGGTCCAAATTTTTAATTCAGACTTCAGATTTACTAATGAGTTTATTGAGTCCAAATAAGATCTCTGTGATTTCAATATGGTATTTTCTTTTAAGTTAAAAAAAAAAGTGATAAATGTATGTTTCAATCAGAGACTTAAATCTACAAAACGGTCGAAAAGACTCCAACCATATTCTAATCGAGTGTCTACATCAATGGAATTTTTTTTCTAAATGTACATAATTCAAAATATTTTATTACATCGCTCTAAACAGGAGTTCACTTCGACCAGTGGATTCCCCGGTAATTTCCGGGAAAATTGCATTTACCAGATCGTAATTACCATAAAAGGCTTCTTCACTTCGTCTGGATTTCGTTTCGTGTGCCCGCCCAACTCTCACTTGACGTGCCCCCGAGCTGAACGCACTGGAGGAACTCGTCTTCTAATAAGTTGCGTTAAGTTTAATTACGGCAATGGCTACGCTCCTGCACGGCAGATCTTTTCGCTTCATGGAATTTTACAATTTCCTCTAGGGACGCTGACTTGCCTGATTCCAGGGGAGGACGAAGGGCATCGAAATCATTTTGAAATGCGTTGCCAGAGGCGTCTCACTTCAGGGTGCCCATTCCTAAACATTTACAGAAGCATTTAGCGGGCGAAGGGACGACGCAGGACGAGACGAGCAAACTGGCAGTCGTCTAATGATTCATTAACAGGTCCTAAATGTACTCTGCGTTATTCAAATCACTTTCATTTCATTATTTCCCATTATTCTCTGCCATTTCCTTTGACAACTCGAATGTTTTTGAGTGCCACTTAGGAGCCGATTCCGCTTCCGTCGGATGAAGAACGACTGCTCGACGACGCTGCAACGCTCAGTCCTCGATCTTGATGCGGGGGAGGAGGCGACGCTCGCACTGTCTATCTTATGGTGTGTCTAGCTCCTCGTGGTGGAAGCTGCGACAAAAGGTGTTAATTGGGCAATTATAACTTCTTTAAAGTGAACATTTCGAGTTCTTCAAGCAGATTATGATCAGGAATGCTCAAATATGGGTTTTAAAATTTAGTCTATTTTTCAACCCATACTTGTTTGCATGCTTTGGTAAGAAAGTAAAACTTTACGTAAAGTACCACCTTCATGTTATCTAGAAGACGATTATAAACAAAGTACCTAATAATTAGATCGTTGAATGAATACAATATTTCGATAATTCCAAAGTATCCATTTAGCCCAGACAAAATGGTTTCTTTTTCAAATTTCTACTAAAAAAACACTTTCCAATATTTTTCAAAGTTTTTTAATTTAAGAGTAATTTAAGACTAAGTCTTCCAATTAGTTATGGAATATGATTTCATTTAAATTACTGCACATTACACACAAAAAAACACCGAAATTTCTTTTCAAAATTCGCACTTTTTCATCAACACAGCAATATCTTTGAAAATATGTTTTCAATATTTTCCAACATTGTTCAAGCATAAATCTATTCATTTCGTACTGCGGAGATATGATACTGTATTTCTGTCCATTTTTGAGTGTCAAAGAGCTGCGAGTCTCAAAATAATATATCATTTAAAAAGAAACCAGCAGATGGCCAACCCTTTATAATGTATTATATGTACTTATTCTATTATCATGGTTCGTAGAATACTTCAATAGTATACTTTAAAATTAAAATTGGATCAAACTTGAGCTTATGTGCTTTAAAGATTCCCTATTTAGTCCAAAATACGTAATATAGGCACCCTGCTACTATTTGAGATTTCTAAAGCTGTATATCAATAAAAGCCTCTTTATGTTGAAGTATGACGCAATATGACCGCACAGAAGAGCCAGATTAAAATATTTACCGAAACGTCGAACAAAAGGACTTATGAGCACTCATGAAGATGAATCCGAAATGTCCGGGAACAGGGAGCACACTTCCCGGAGGGATCCAGCAGAAATGTTGAAACTAATCCCGGAGGCCCTAGAACTTATCACACTTAATGCCTGGCCAGCAGACGTTTATTAATAGTTTATTCGTTTTCAGGGATTAATAAACCCTCCGAACAATCATCGCATCGGCCGGCCGTACGAGAGAACCCCCATTTGTTTACATCCGGCCGGGAGTCGACAGTGGTCGGCCATAAAGTACAATTAATGGCCTGATTAGGAAACTTCATAATATCAAGTAACAGAATTTGATGCAAGACGACAAAGCGGTCTGATACCGGCGCCCCAGCCCGCCCCTCCCCTGCTACGCTCCGTGTGTCACATTAATTTTATGGGCCTAACTAATGGGGATTACAGCGTACTCAAGTAACCAGGGCTTGAGTGCTGCTGCGCTCCTACCACCCCCAGGAGCACCTGTGCATTTCATTTGCGTGTCTCCGCCCGCTCGCCCACCTGTTCCATCCAGAAAGGGCTTTTATACGCACAGCAGCGGCCTGAGTACCAGAGATCGGTGGAAAGTCTCCCAACTCGCTAACAATGCGCGTCCCGGTAACAATAGCGTCCGGGTGGAATTACGGACCCATCCCCTGTCAGACGTCACACATTGCTTAAATACTTCTGACAAAGGACCTCACATAATTTATAGGGAAACGCAAGGGCCGGGTATCTCCCGGTGCGGCGAAAGAGGCATCAGGCAAATCCTTCATACACATACATATCCATTTTAATGCGAGGGCCCTCGGCGCCCGTTTCAGAGACGCGCACTTTCGCCCGGCGGTTTGTCACTTATATTTGCATTTTGACCGAGCACCGGGATGCTCGTCCGGGGCGCCCGGACGCCGGAACACTCGCCCGCCTCTATTGCTCCGGGATGCGCGATGACGCTTAGCGTATAAACCCTCAATTTAATTTATGTGCTGGCCCTCCTGCGGCAGCGACAACTGCTCCAGAAGGTTCAGGGGTTCACTTCTGGAGGACGTTTTCTGAGATCAAGTTTGCCTGTGTTGTGGCGCGACGAGTTGTACAACTTGCCGCAGTCGTTGGATGCCAGAAAGTTGGAATTTAGAGAGATTTTACGACTGCTCGCCGCTAGATTTATGCCAGTCGACACTCTGAGGGGCCACTTCTCAGAAAGGTTACACGACTGGAAATCGCATTTTAATCAAAATAAAGGAGGTTCAATATTTCAACCGCTAAAGACAATTGCATGGATTCATACATAGATAAGGTACCTGTCGAAAGGTAAGGGAGGAATTGCGATATGTATTCATTCTTCTGTCAATTCGACTGTAAAACACATTTCGGTGGCCAGAAATTTAAACAACTTGGTCTTTAGCCTTCCATTCGATTTACAAGTCACAAGCGTAAATGGAATCTAACTAAAGCTTAAAAAACATAGGTACCACTAAAATTCGGGCTTTAATCATAAAAAAGCTGCGTATGTGTAATAAAATGCAATTGAGAAATTAGACATTTTTATTTTTCAATGAGACAATTTCATTTTTTATTATTATTATAGGCTCGGTTGGTAGCGCGACGCGTTGGCAGGGAGCTAAAAGTTGTGGGTTCAATTCCCACCAGAAACCAAAAAGATAAAACATTTATTGATGTTTAGTGAAATTGCTGGGGATAAATTAAATGCTATGGTATATTTTCGAGTTGATCTTGCAATTACCACTGAATTTTCTTTTAAGGATACACGGAATCATCGAGTAGTCCTTTAAGGAACTTTTGACTGCGATATTGTAGCTATCGATACAGAGCCATTTCTCATAGAAAACGTGAAAGGTTCTATTTCCTGCTTTATTTTAAAACTAGTTGAGTTATCTGGCGTTTCTCGGGCGCAAACATTCCTCTAAAGAAAAAAAACTTCAGCGTTTTAAAATTAGTTATCAAAATTGTAATAAAAACATAACTAACCAAAACTCAAATGAAAAGAGAATTTTGTCCTGGAAAATGCTTCATACCAAGGTCCATAACTAAAGTCCAATTTCCCTATTTTACATTTAATATTATTATAGACACTTATAATAAATGTGATTTGATATAACAGAATGCTACTTTTTTATTTAATAATAAAGTACAATAGATTTTTGTAAATGTATCATGTTATGTCACGTCACATGTCATTTCGCTTGCCATGTCATGTTTCAAGGCATATCTGTCATAAAAAAGTAGTGTAAATTCGTGTTTATTTACAGCTTATGTCTACCGGGAGAGAATTATTCAAATCGGTTCAGTAGTTTCTGAGATTATCTCTTCGTATAAACAAACTCTCTCTTTATATATTAAAGTAAGTATAGTAATAGATGATTTTATCCGGATAATGATCGCGTAATGCCTTGAGTTTTTCTTGGGAAAAAAGGAATCCTTATTAAATACTCGTAGATGGACCTTACAAGTGAAGCTACTCGTAAAGTATGCAGCGATTTCACGCCTGTGCTCAAAGGTCTTGTGCTAATATAGAAGTAAAAATTATCTGATTTATTCATTTGATACTAAAATCCCGATCCGAATTCTTCTTTTTAATAAGTTATTCAATTTATTTTTATGCTGCATCTGCCATTTTTGTAAATTTCACTCATAACGAATGCTGCATTTTTTTTTTTTTTTTTGTAGAAGGAATGATGCTTCTCAAAATTTTCATCAGTCTAGCAATCAGCTTACCCCAAAAATACCTAATCTTAACTTCAAATTCTGATTGAAAAATTTCTCATAACAATAAAGAGATTTAGTGCACCCCAAGTTCATCTAAGGAAATTTCTAATAAATATTCCAGCCGCAGCAGCGGCAGCAGGGAGCACCTGTAATCTTCTTATCCGCACTTATCTCCGAGGAGCACGCCATTCACCCCCGCCCCGCGCCAATATTTCAAGGAGCCCCCTGCGGCGCTTTGAGATTTTTCAAAACTTCTTTCGACTTCCTGCTAAAATATTTATTTTTGATTATCAATTTCGGGGATGGCCCTCCCCCGCACAAAACTGTTGAGCACCGAAATTAATAAACTAGACGAGCTGAGCTGCGTCTGTCCTCGAGATGCTTCAGGCTGCCGCTCCGCAGAGCAGCGCATAAAACGCAACGTTACGGCGGCGGGTGGGGTGCTCCCCCGGTCGTTGCGTTGGAGTTTTGGGGCCGAAGATGGCTCTTATTTTTGCGGTGCAGGGGATGAAGGCGCTCCTCGCCTCGCTAGGCAACCCCTGTGATGCCTTCCAACTGAGATGCTCCTTTCTCGGCCGCGTCCCCCTTTATGCGGCTGTTATGCTTCCACCCCCGCGCCGCATCATGTCCTATTTCGAGGTGCGCGGCGCATAACTTCTTGGGCCAAAGTATTTAAATAATGGAGAACATTTCTCGATGGAATTTTTTCATATTAAAAAAATTCCTTGATTTAAAGCTAGAGCGAGGGTGCAGCGGGCGCAAGTGTGCGTGAAACGAAACCTATTGAAAATTGTTTGAAAGTTGCTCAAGAATTCGCGGAAAATGCTTAACTCGTGCAACTTTTCAAGTCGATCGCATTTCGGCAATTTTTGATAATATTCGAATTTAAGGGAGGGTACTTTGAACGGGGTTGCTCTCGCCTGAGGACTTGCTGATTTATGAAAATTGTTTTTGAAATTTTTTAGAATAAATAAATAAAAACGCAATTTCTTAAGTGTAGACTCTTTTGTTACGATAAATATAATAATTTTTCGCATTTTCGTAATATAGAAGCACACTGAAGCAGTTTTGCATCAATGGATGCAAATAGGGTTCAAATAATTCATCCATCAGGTAAAAAAACATTTCCGTTTTGAATTTAAAATTTTCACATTATTTGAAAAATCCAATGTTCGAGTTTGAGATATTTACAAAAATAGGAACTTACAAATGAGTCGCAAAAATTGGCAAATAGCAAGTGGTTGGATATTTAAAAATTGCTAAATTTCCAGAAAGTTATTGCTCATGTTTATAAAGCAGTAAACCAAAAATTTTTGATTGAAATAACTCCAAAAATCGTAAAATAAAACATAACTCACTGTGAATTTGTAACACTAATCAAAATCATCAAATACCTACACATATCCTTTAAATTATACTTTAGATAATTCCAAGAAAAATCGTATTAATCAAAACCGTGTAAAACAAGACGCTTCATATGATATGACAAAAGGAAAATTGATTCTACTAAATGCTAAACCTCGAAATTGAAGATACATATAATATTTATATAAAATTTTCAAAGAAAGCGTGGATATTACTTTAGATCTCAAATTTTATGAAATGTACCAAATTTTATTTTTATAGCTCTGCTGCTCTAGATTTTTATAAAAGGTTATACATATATAGTCAAGAGTCCCAAAAAAGTCGATTATTCAATGTTTCTTGAGATGACCTTTTAAGTTATTAATGTATAAATTTGTATACATATTATGGTAACTCTTGAGTGTATTTTAATGTTTTTTATTTGTAAAAATAATTATTTTAAAAGCTGCTACAGCTGATCTCCGGGAACAACTCTAAAAAAATGTGTCTTGTGGTGAGCACGATATCTCTGGACTGGATCATCCAAAATGAAAAAAACCAAAAATAATTCGTTAATATATTATCTTCTAATTAATCGAAGTAATAAGCAAAATAAGAATTTTTGACAAAATGGCGGCTTCTTAAAAAAAAAACCGATTTTTAATAAAAATTTTGGTCTTAAATTGTTTATGAAATGGAAAATATTTATCGGTGACAAAAAACCTTCGATTAATTGCTAAAAAATATATTTAAGAAGCTTATGTTAAAATTTGAAACTGATCAGTTCAGCCGTTTCCGAGAAAACTTGCTCACCGACTTTAAAAACAGTGTTTTCAGAAAAACGCGTTTAAAATTTAAAAAAAACCTTACATAACATATATTAAAAAAATCATTACAAATATGCGTGTAACATCGAGAATATTCACCTGATTTACATGAAATTTTCTGTGGGTGTACTTAATAAATATGAGTACATTACGAAAAAAATTAAAAAAAAATCAATTTTCTGAAAATCCAGACTGTACATAACACCATAATACCCAAAGTTCATTGATTTCATCACTCAAGGCTAAAATTATTACATACTTCTGTTAGCAAACAGAAAATATTACATATGAATTTCTATAACTTTAGCCATGTGTGTTTTTGCACAAAGTGCGAATCTCTATGCAAAGAACGATTAGGATCAATTTCAAGGTGAAATTTGTGCTCGTATTTTGTCATATCAGAGAAATGGTAATAAAATTATTTTTAAGAAAACTTCTGGTAAATTTGGCAATGATTCTCTTCTCGAGTTAAAATGGGTTAATCTTTTAAGTCAAATCCTACAAGAAACTAGGTAAGTACGTACCTGAGCTATATACTGAGAGGAATTAGCTTAAATCGACACTTTTAAATATGTTTCCAAAGAAATATCTACCGAAAAATCTCTTACCCAAAAATTCATTGATACATATATTGTGAAAAAAGTTATATACTACGTCTTTAAGTTCAGAAATCTTTTCAAACTTTTAATCTCTCGTTCTGTTGGATTTAATCGGACAATCAAAAGTTCTCCTTCACGTTTTAAAGCTATAAATCTGTCGAAACTTGCCGGAATATGACAATGTACGTCAATTGCTTTAAAATAAAAAGATTTCTGGCGCCAGTTATTTAACATTATCCTCTATCGTCCAGACAAAGCAACGCCTTCAGTCCGCCTCAGACTTTTTCTAATTTTAGTCACGTCTTGAGCACCGCCGTCCACGAAGGGACAAAGCATTCCTTCAAAAGATTTATGTATTTAAAAAAAAGAGAAAAACCTCCCCGAAAAGTGCTACTTGAAAAATGTGCGAATAAAAAGTTAACTTACGTGTTCAGATAGAGGACTTGGAGCTGCCCAATTATCGGGTATGGTTTCTGCCAAACATGGATCGAAACTGGACGGCCGTTTTTTCACAAAATCGATTGGCAGGCTGTAGTCATCACAGACGGATATCTGAAAAGACAAAAGATATTATATTTTGCATCATTAATAATAAAAAAAAATTGGAATAGGAAGGGAGGAAGAAAGCGCGCTCATTTCTGTTGAGGGTATAGAGTATTAAAATCATAAAGGAGCATCATCACGTCCACTCGGGGAGTATCTGTTCTGTAAAATCCTCTGAGACTAGCCCAGGGGAACTAGACGGTCCAACTCCCCGACCAAAATGAAAAATGGAATATAAATGAAAAAAAAATGTTTAAAAAAAAGGGAAATTTTAAATCAAGAAAACTTCGCTTTCATAAAACTTAGCCGGAGCTTATTTGCCTGGATATAGACTGTATACTATATACTTAGTATAGTGCTGTTCCTCGCTATCATCCGCAGGAATTCGAGCCGCGAGGTGTGAGCGGGATAACGATGCGCAATCCAGTGCCGTAGAGCATACTGTCTCCTATTGTTGGGAGGGGTGAGTTTAAGAAAAAAAAAAATGGCGCCAAAAAAAGGGGAATGACACAGCACTGCCTACGTTCTCCTCGTCGAGGTCGCGGCAGCCTCTAATGAATATGTCAACTGCAAGGAAACGTCGCGCCTAGCCTCTATGCTTCTATGCTTCTATCCTGGCTTCTGCAGTGTCTTAAAGATCTATTATGAGTTATGCTCCCTTGAAAGTCTGGAAGCCCTTTGTCATTTTACTTTCATCCACCCATGGTGGGGGGCGGGCGGGGGAAGTGACTATATCTCTGCAGGATACCCGCCAGCCGCATCATCTTAAGGCCCTTACACCAAATGAGACGGCAAAGGATTTCTACGGAATCTGTTTTTTGCCCGGCAAATTGTAGATTCTCTTCCCCGGTGTACGGCGCGTTTTACACTTTTAAATGTAGTGCAAGGAGCAGAAGAATGAAACCAAACTGACAGGGACAGCGCCCAACATAAATCATAAGAAGGGGCTCTCGCGGGAAATTTATGATAAAGGAAATAAGAAGGTTTTTTGGCTTTGTGGCCGCGCGCACAAAAGCACAACTTGTACGTTGATGAGGTAATTTCTTGAAATTGTTCGTCTTTTCTGTAAAACCACACCGAACAAAGCTGTCCCTGAAGAGATTCCATTTATTCCAAAATACAGGGGTAAAACACTGTAACACTCTTTGTACCGAATTGTGTGAGTTTAAAACAGATCGTTCCCTTATTCATTTATATTCCTCCCTGTGACGCTTATCAGTGTCAACCCTTTGATATTTCACCTCTCCCGTCTCCGACCAGTGTGCCGGCATGTTTGCATGACACGCTCAACAGAAGACAAAATCGAGGGCAAGACAACTCATTTTTCCTATTAGAGAAGAATCAAAACAGTTCGGGGGCGCTGAATACGAGGGTTGTTCTATCTATCACACAGATACGTTCAAAATTCAAATTTTCAATATTTGCGCCCCCGAAACTGCAGTGATACACATTCATCCTTCATAAATCCTTCCTGAAGGATAACCCGCGCGCCAAGGAAACGGATGACGCGGGGAAAAAGTGAAAAAATTACGGTTGACACACATCCGCATAAGAAGGAGACGACACTTTATAGCAAACAGTAGGCAAAAGTCTTTTGAGAACGACAGGAAAATTGATGAGCTCATCATTATGAGATTGTAAAAACGAGATAAGCACTATTTCATGCGACTGTCGAGGCATTTACAAAGGACTTTGTGTTTTCGACGGCCGACTCGAGGAGTGATTTATCATGTCCTCCTGTTTCGGGGTCTCATCCCGCTCTCGGGGGGGATTATTTTATTAATCTTAAATTTTTTTTCTTTTTTAGCTCCTCGAGAATAATGATAAATAGAAGGACGTCTTCGAGCAAGGGAACCACTTTAAAAATTGTCGGGGTCGGAACAACCCTTGCTCCTCTGAGGGCGTTGTTTACTCTAAGGGTAAGGTCTTAGGCTTTTATAGCGGTGATAAATAAAAGAAATTATTAATAAAGTTAACGTACAATGACAAGAATAATTTATAATAATCGCTGGAGGATTTTATCTCACTTAAATTTGTTTATTAAAATTGTACGGCCATTCAAAACGTTTAATTTACGACGAGGTCCTGGCCGCATTATCACTTGGTCCTTTTTATCAGCAAGTCAACCTATTTATCTACAAATTTAGAATAATAATGTTATTCATTTTAACGACTATCATCAAATTTCTTCTAACTAGCACTTAAAAAACAAAAGGAGGTTTGAAAATATGAAACAAATTATTAAAATTACAATAAAATAGTTTTTAGTCTTATAACTTCTTCATGATACCAGTAAAGTAATAAATTATAGTAGTAGACCATTCAATTCTTTTAGTTTTAATGATTTATATATTTGAATTACTTGTCAATACAGGAAAATTAAAATTTTATGAACACTCTTAAACTAATATGTTAAGGTATTAAACAATTTATACTACGAAAACGAAAATATGAAAAATGAAAACGATTTAAGGGGATATTCCACTTTAAAAACTTCAAACAGTTGATTGATTGATTTTTAGGGACCTTTATATATATATATTATATATCTATCAGAAATCAGCAGCTTGTTATTAAGTATTTAACATGATTTATGCATGGCAGTGTGCATTTTTAACACATAAAACATTGTACAAATTTGTTTTTTTGATAACCAACAACTACTTCGTCTGCATAGAAAATAGAGTCTAGGTTGAGTCTGGATTCAATCCCATATATACGCAGATTGGATGGAAACTGGATTGAGTGGATCCGACCTTGAGTCAAAATGACAGCTACAAACGCGGATCGAGGAATCGATTTGACAATTGCTACTGAGCGTGTTGTGACAATTTATTTTTCTTGAGAGATTTTTGATGAATCTATACTTAATTTTCATTATTCTATTTGTTCGTAATCGCGTCCAAGCTATTAATTATCTGCAATAACTATTTTATAAATGTGAAACATGTTTGTTAAATGATTTACATTGTAAAATCGAATCTAGTACCTCAAAAAACAGCTGGACCCTTACTAAGGCCCTACAAATCTCACAGTACCACTCGATCTGCTGCGATTGGGAGAACTCTTTCGCAATATTTTCGCACAAATCAGCGCACTTCGGATGGAAAAGGGCACCGCACGGACCACAGCACGCGACGTAAGGCTCCGAATCGTGAAAATCAATCCAGCACTTGCCGCAGAACATCTTCCCCCGCCACCGGAGCTTGGCTGACTCACGAGCGTGTTAAAAGGAGCATTTTGCAAGAAATTACGAAACGAAAAACTTGTGCACGTTAAAGCGTCCCGAGCGTTGATGAATCCCCCAAGACCCATTCAGGGAAACAAGGGTAAAGGTAGGCTGAAAGTCGGTCCACGCCCCGCCCCCGAACCCTTTCGAGCCCTTTATTACAGCGAACAAGTGAGAGCGGGGGTGGAGCGCACTTGCAACCCCGGCGATGGCACTTCTCCCTGTAAATAATTAATAACCGCCCACCCCCGCCCCGAAGGCATTCACCGCCTTCTTCCCGGGGAGGGCAAACATTGGGCTTTTCCAATTTAGGGCCGCGGAGGGCGGGCCGGGCGCGCATCATCATCGCCAAGGATGCCTCTTCGGAAAGGGTCACCGAGGCGAGGCGCACATATAAAATTAATGAAAAACCATAAAACAAATCTGTCCCACGTCCTTAGGACATCCTGCTGCAGTTCGATGGGGACGCCGCCGTCATGTTTGGGGTCTTCTGCATCGCCAGGAGCAGGTCATGATGTTTCTGGATTTTTGCCCTTTTTTCCCCCCCACTTCTCTGGCAGAGGGTTGTTGCGGGTTCGAGCGGGCAGGCAATAAGCCGTGTCTTTGGGGAAATTATTTTTTTGGCGAAAGAACCACTACTGCACTGCCGGAAGTGGCCTGTCCAGCGAAAAGTGTCGTTTTGATGACCGAACAAGCGCCGGTGTCCCTAATTCAGGCTGTGACATCGCTCACGCGATGGAGTCTGGAACACTTCACGGTTTATGGGGGGAAAAAGGATGAGAGTTGGTCCGGGCTTGTTTCAGTTTTACTGCCATTAAAACGGGTTGACGCTCTATAAAAACAAAAATACGAAAGAGCAAAGAATTCATGGCGTAGAGCAAGCAGCAAAATTCAATCTACGTGAGGTTCATTTTTGCGACGTGCGACGTCAATAGAACTGCTTCCATTTAGAAGATTTTTAGGTCAAAAGAAAAACTCACAATGGAAAAGGTTCTAATGGGTCTCGCACTTGACGAGAATTAGTTTTTTTTAAGTGCAATTCAATCCTATTAGCGTTCGTGTGAGCCATGGGCTTGAGACGGATGTTTTTTGCAATTAAAAGTAATATTCGACAGAGTTGTTATTCAAATCAGTAAGCAATAACTTAAAATGATTACAGCACTTTCGTGAATTATTTTACTTCTAAATGCATTCATTTGCGGATGCGGATCAGCGGATGAGTTAAGAATTGTCCCAAATGCATCATTCTAATTATCCCTATATATTTATAAAAATGACAGTTCGTTCGTTTGTTTGTTTGTTTGTTTGTTGCTCAATCACGCCCAAACGCTTGCATCGATATTTTTCATTTTTTGTCCGAAGGTAGTACATATTCCAACTTAACATATAGGCTAATTTTCTTTTGGATAATACATAGGGTTTCAAAATGGCGGATCAAAGATGGCGGCTGAAAATTTTAAACTTGAAGCGATTTTCATAAAAATTGGTACATAGGGGTTTTGCGCAATGCTGATTTCAAATCCACTGTCCAAATTTAGAAATTCAAAATGGCGGATCCAATATCCTGATGCGCGATTGTCTCTTATTCTATATCGAACAGGTTCGCATTTAGTCCTACCAAATGATGAAAGTTACACAACACCAATCAGGAAGAAAAGATAAGAAAAGACATTTTTAAGGACTTGATTTCTTCTTTGTATATGTCAAATGAATTACATACTTATATACTAGTCATTTTATAATTAGACTGGTATTTTTATGTTTTTTAAAATATATTTACTTTTATTTTACGTTCAAATAAATTACTGAATTATGCACATTTTAGTCTGTTTTCGATTTACAATTTTTTCTGAGAAACCTTTCTACCGTGCAAATCGAGAGTTAACATTGACTTTAATATAGTTTATTTTAGCTTATAGGTTTATAGTACACGACGTTTTATTGTTATCAAACTAGAATAAATAAAGGTAATTAAAATATTTTATTGCATCTTATCTGAAACTGAAATCCATAAATTCACTGAGCTCTCATACATTATTAAATCGAACGTTTTTATATCTACGTAATATCTGCAACAAATTTCCCTTAGGAAATATTTTACGACATTTCTTTAAATCGATTTCGCTGCTAAGAGAGTGAATTTACAATAACGCAAATGACCCACAAATGTTCAAAAATAAGAAGAGCAATAAAAAAAAAGGTTAAATCACTAAAAACGTTAAAAATTACGAAATCCACTTCAACATCTTATCGCCTATCTTTTAGCCAAAATTATATTTTCCGTATCCTGTTCTGCCCTCTTAATCCATTGGAAGCCAGTGGTAGGACATATATTTTTGATGGGGCTCTCATGCAGTGCAGGGCAATAAAATTTATGTGGGCAATAAATGTTTTAAGTGCGCACCTTAGTGCGGATGCTGCCGGAGAGGTGGAAACGTATTTTTTCTTTTCAATCTGCAAACATAAAAAAGTATCTCATACTAAAGCGTCACAGGAACATTAAGGAATATTATGAGGGGAACTCGGGGATGGGAGTAGGACTTGTTATCCTGGGAATAAATCTGTTGGGAACCTTCATCGCCAGGAAAACAAGCTGTGCCGTTTGCTTGTACTCGTAAATCGTGAATATGCTAATCGCGAAAGTCAATGATTCGCGACGAAATAATACCACTACTAAGACGAATCCCGGCAAGGACGTGAGATACAGAAAACTGGGAAATATATTTTATATTCTGTGATCCTTTTGGGGACTTCTGTTGCTTCGGGGGACGATTCGCCTTGCCTTAGTTAAGGAGGAAAAGTTTAAAAAAAAAAAAAAAAATCCTCCAATCCCTTCTGCTTCTAGGGAATCGATTTAAAAGTCAATGAAATGGTGGCAAAAGTAGTCGATAGAAGGGATTAGTTGAAAAGTTAGATAAATGCCCTTGAAGGAATGCTTGAAATCGAATTCTTCGGGGCTTCGATAATTGATAGGCGTCCAGTCAGCACTGGGCTCCGGTTCGAATTTGTCGCCTCCCCGTTCAGAAAAGAAAAGTGATAAATTACGGACAGTTTTTCACTAGCTGTTCACGCCCAGTCGCTTCCTCAGAACCAGCCCTAACTTTCTGTTCGCTCCTATAGAATAGTATAGTATAGTAGAGGAATGAATGCACTTTTCCTTTCCTTTCCTTTCATTTCTCTAGCCACAAATCACTTCATCTCGACGACTATCGTAAAGGAGGTATAAAATATCTGTAAGACTTCTACTTCTATAGTTCCCCAGCCTCCTTTCTGAGGCGTCTTAAACTCAATTTGTCGCGACAATACCCTTGCGTTTTTCTTATGCATGTTCCAGTGGCTGTGAGGGCGGGTTCAGGAAGTACAAATCCTCGAGAAATCAATGAGTACTGATTCGGATAAATCACGTATTGGCCACGGACTAATTGAATTTAACGATTGCTTCTATTCGGATTCGAAGACGACGGGCACTTCCTGCTTCTTTCGAGTTCGAATTAGCAAGCGTCATGCGAATAAGACGGAACTCGCCCCAGAGACAGAAATCTTAAGATTGGAACTGCGAACTCCTTTGCCATTTTCGCCTACTATATAGAAGACTGATAAATGAGACAGACCTTATTTCCGAGGCGAAAGGTGATTATTCTTGTCCGCTTTCATCGCCTGCGACATTCGTCGCCGTAATTCGATTATCATTTCGTGATTTATTAGTTCGCTTAAGGAAATGTTTCGGGCAAGGATTTTAGGACTGCTGATTGCTGCTTGATGGATTAGTAGTCGTTGAGCAAATCCTTCAAAAGTTGGACACGAGGATGCTTTGCAAGCAACCCATTACGAATTCTGTCCAAACACAGTGGCGATCTAATTAAAAGAGACAATTAAAACAATATTCAGAGTACACACCCTGACCCACAGTCGGAACCTACCCCCAAAGGGCATAGACGCGCTACTTTTTTTTTTTGTCGGGGACGAAATTTCATTATGCTCTGTAACGTAATTAAGGGAATTGTTCCGGTCATTTATTCTAATCGCTGTATCGCCTGAAAGTAAAAATCACGCTAAAGCTTTATGCGTGCTATTTTTAATTAAAGAACCCCGAATTAAGCATTTCGCCTCCTGTTCAGTACTCGGTGAATGCTACATATATACACACAGCATCCGCTTTTCGGGCGAGTGCAAATATTCCTTGGGGCAATCTAAGGGACCCAGATTGCCCTCAGGATAAATTAGAGGACACCGGAAAACACTTTAGACAGTCACGTAATCTGTAGGCAGGTTGGTGGCTTGGATTTCAGACATGGTCCAGCGATCCCTTCGGGGATTTGATGGCAATTTGATCTTATATATAATTTGATTTTGAATAATATCTTCCGACACATTTGGTTTACTTCATAAATTTGTTACACATTTTTCTTTTTTTTTTCCAAAATTATTATTTCGGTGAAGTTGAAAAATTATTATGTTGTAGCTCATGAATCACAATCAAAAGTCTATGTTAAGGATACAATTTCTTGGAATGGCTAGTATTTGAAATATAGAGGATGGAAACGCTTAAGGACTATTTAAAACTATTCAAACCAAAATATCATGTAGACAAATTGATTCACATGTGGCATTATGATTCTTATGGCCTGAGAATTAAAAATTTTATGTGTTTTTAAATTTGTGATTTTTTCCATAAAAATAAAAAAGTAAAACAATTTCGCATTTTTATTTAAAAAAAAACAATAATCAGAATATTATTTTTATTTTTAAAATCAAAACTACAAATTAGAATATGATTTTTCTATTAAAATCTAAAATAAAAATCAAGAAGTGATTTTTATCTTTAAAATCTGAAATAAAAATTTTAAAATTATTTTTATTTTTAAAAACAGAAATAAAAATAAATAAAAGATTTTTACTACTAAAATCAAAAATCGAAATAATAAAAAAAATTATTTTTATTATTATAACCAAAAATAAAAATCAGTAAATGATTCTTACCAAAAAAAAAAAAAAAAAAAAAAAAAAAAAAAAAAAAAAAAAAAAAAAAAAAAAAAATTTAGGAAATGGTTTTTATTTTAAAATTGAAAAATAATAAAAATCAGAAAATTATTTTTATTTTCAAAATCAAAAAAAAAAAAATCAGACAATGACTTCACATATATTCATTTCAAAGTGACAGCAGCTGTCAAGAAGCACGCTGTCCGGCATGATCAATGTTTAGTATTGCGTGAGTTGCTATTACTTAAACAGATGGCGCTCCCATTGCGGTAAAATATTTAGTATAGTGTGTGTTGCTTTTACGTCCAATCGATGGCGCTGTTTAAAAAATATAGGTATATAAAAACACGCGCTTATTCGAATACAACGTTAAAAAACGTGTCAAAATTTCAAAGCAATCGGTGAATTTGTTTGATTTGTCTGAAAATGGTTTAGCTCTACTTAAGGGTTTTCAAGATCACTTATTTTCTTATTTAGGATTATTGATTACTTGAATTACTCCCCGATTCTACGTAAAAGTTAAGAGTTCTTAGATATTGGAAAATTTGACTTTAAAATTTCGACAGGTAGGTAAGTATTAATTAATTTAAAAATGGATTTGGAATGAAAGACGAGATTCTGTAAATACACAAATATACCTATTATATACCTACTTAATAAGTTAATCTATGCTTGAATACCATAGCTCTAGCTTTCATATTATCCTCATGTAAGCATAATATTTTAATCTTGTAATTCCTTTGGATTACTCCTTGTCACTATAAATAATATTTAATGTGCTTTAATCTATAGTACATTATTTCACTGATATACTCTAATCGATAAACCACTGTCAAGTTTATGAGTTATGTCAATTAAAGTGTATAGTACATTAACCTAGTCGCGTATCTTATACAAATCGCCAGTATTTTTTTTTTGAATCCTTATCATGACAAGGCTCGTATGTGACTAATTACTTTCGCCTTCGTTCAATCGCATTCATATTTTGTAAACAGCAACATATTATCGCTCGCAAGCAATGCACTGAATCAAATACGATAAGAATTTTATCTTTCATTCATGAATCCCATGTTTTTTTTCTGCAGGCTGGCGCTGGGATATTATTATGCCATGAAAATCCAGCTCCTGCCAGCATCCCCACATAATGGAAAAAGCATCAAAGTTTCGTTTAGGGCCCTTCCATTGTTCCCTTTATGAGTGATAATGACGATTTATCTCCTGCGTCGTTATCAGCCTATAGTAGCAGATGCAGCTTCTGCGAGGACCGCAGGAGGCTAAAGGACACATGTAGGCGTTTTTCCGCCCAGCATAGCCAACTGCTGGGTATTATGAGATTTTTTCGTGCTGTGGACATGTTACATTTCTGGGGAATTTTATGTTTATTTCACTCCATTCAGGCCGGAATGAATTCCGTGATTTGCGACCTTATAAGAGCAATATGAGATAAGTGTTCGTGTCGTAATCGTAAAATAAACACTGCAATCACACGGGCTTCTGTGACGCAATGCCTGCTGTGGTGTGCTCATTTTATATGCATTTTCCTTTTATTTACTTATATACAACCTTCGTGAGCAAGGACAGTGAAATTTTGTGTTTTTTTATTTCCCATTTTTTTTTTAAGTCCTGCACTTGAAATTAAGAGTGCCACAGGGTTCCGATGTAGCACCACCACTTGTCCTTCCGTAGCGGCGTAAACAGGTCTTTTATAAAAGTGTTCAGACGTCTTTATAGCGAGCAACATTTCTTGCCCTTAAATTAAAATCAGAGCGACATTGCGACATTTTAAGGGCCTCTTACCACCACAGGAAAACGTAATTAAACTTGTAAGTAGCGACAAATTATTCACATTTGTTTTGGGGCCTCACAAAATGTCCCTTGAAAGATTGCCCCTGGGTGAATCTAGCAGTTTATCTTAAAGTAACATGTAAAACAGCAGCGGCAAGTGCTTAAGCATGGCATAACATTTAGTAAGAAAAACCTTTTCTCTGTCTACCGAGCCTTAAGAGACCCTCCTCGGGACACGTGGATAAAACAGAAGCTGCAAACGAAATCTGGACATCTTCGGACAGACTTGGGAAACTTTTAAAAGCTGAAGTAAATTTTGTTTTCCGTAGGTACATAAATAACAAAGGTATATACCCTCCCCCCAGCCGGACATTGTGGGTGGAGTTCGGAGACAAACATCTTTCGAAAAAGCTTTTCAGCTTGTTACATTCTCGACGAGTATCTTGAATTCCCTTTAAATTCCACTCTAGACCGACAGACGTTAGTTCGTACGAGTTTGTCGTTTTTTCCGGCCAGACAAACTTTGTTTAATGCACAAAGGTCACGGGAAGTAGCCAACTCCTCCATCATCATTGGCTTGATGAGGGTTGGAGCAGGCGAGGTCCGCTGGGTCCTGCCCCGATCAGTCTATTAAACATTCCAACATCGACCACTTAGGGAAATGACTGCGACGACGGCAAGTCAGACGGCACTTATGCTCGTTTTTGGCCGAAATTTCGGAAGTTCTTGTTGACCACTTAATGGCAGTAATCCAGGTCAACAAAAATCGCCAAATGTTTGCTTAGGATCTTAATAATGCGCCGGGGTGGTACCCAGAAGTAGCCGGACTTGTTGGCGCGACCCTCGTAAACTGATATAATGTTTTTTTATTAGGCAAAAAGTGTCAAAATTCTGGGGAATGAGGGAAAAATTCTAGTTACACAGGGTTGAAGGGTTTGATGAAGGTAAATAAGGGTAGGGGAAATTTGAATATTATTAAATTTTAGAGGAGAGAAGTTTTCGACGTTGATTAAGCGTTAAAAGTATCTACTTTGATGTTTATGGTAGTAAATAAAAATGGTTTGCGTATTTAACAAAAGAAGAAGGATAGTATTTGAAAAATATATAAATAAAACGCAGCTGATACTAACAAAAGTATATACCTTAAAAATAAACGTCTTACTCCAAAGCTGAATATAAAAAATGATTCTACAACATACTTTTCGAAAATGCCTGTATTTCTCGTAAATCCATTTTTGATTTTCTAATTTCGAAATACGGAGATGATTGTTGGTAAACTTATAAAATTCTCTAGTTTATCGTAATTTATGTCCGAATAAAATCGAACTACGCACTCCATACAAAATTGGAAAGTTGCTATATTTTTTTAATACTTGCATAAGTAAAGAATAAATAAGACATATCAGAAAAACATATTTTATTTTACTTTTACAAAGAATTTTTATCCGTAAAAGTAAACATACAGATCTTATATCTTTATATATATTAATATAAAAAAGAACTATATCCCATTTATCAAATGAAAATCGATAAGTACATATGTAAGCTTTACAAGCAACGCAATCAGAAGATTTGTCTAGAAATCCTATATTGATCGGCATTACATGCTGAAGGGAAGGATATCACATCACTCCCCGAAGAATTTCTCAATATCCCTTAAATTTTTAGCCATTCCAACATAACATGGGTCAGTCTACCCTAACCTAAATTTTCAGACTTCTTCCTACACGCGGCTTAGGTATTTTTGGTACTTTTCAAGATATATGATGCCCAGCTTCGTCCGGACTCTTAAATTGCTCCTAGAAATAATTGAGCCAATAACAAAGCATTTCAAGCGGAAAGCACCTGACATAAAGTTAAGAAGATATGTTCCCCTCCCGCCCGGTTATGTCAAGTGCGTCTCAGGGGAGCATTTGCGCATCAACCTAATTGAATATCTTCCAGCTTCCTTCCCGGCAGCGGGTTCTGAATCGTTGTCGGGCTCATAAATGCCACTTTCATGGTAGCGGCCAAACATAGGCAAACAGGACGAAATGATTTGCAGTAGCGCCGAAATGGCATTGCACAGCCCCTTTTTGTTTCGTCTGCCTCGACAAGTTTCAGGGCAATTTTCACAATTTTCACAATTTTCGTCTAATTAAATTATTCATGAAAAATTTCATTACCATCTTCCTGCTGTACCTCGCTCTCGAAACGTCTTTGATCTCCCTGGACAGCTTCTGTTGTCCTTTTTATTATTTTTATTTGGGCGCAATTCTCCTTTTGTGGTTCGTTCCCTTCGTTTCACGTGACAAGAGTCTTACGGCTGTAAAATTCTCCTTATTGTACGGGGGAGTTGTTGTCGACTGAAAGGGCCAAATGGATTTAAACAATCCCCCGATAAAATCAGGAGAGGAGGAAACTTATTTTTTAATGATATTGCCGGGGCAGGCTTTCGTCTGAATTTATTTTTAATTAACTTAAAGCAACCTTGGTCAGATTAAAGCGACAGATGCAATCGTAAAGTTCTCGTTTTGTAGGGGAAATTGTTGTTTTAAAATAAATTTACTTATTGAGGAGCCTTTTACATTTATAATAGGATTAAATTTAACTTTAAAATTTCATTGCCATTGGTGTAATTACGATTATTTTTTTAGTTGGACCAAATTCATTCACTTTGTTTAACATTAGCCAAATCTGAAATCTCAAAGTATTACTGCCATTCGTTATTCAATTCTACCTTTGTATACCCTATTCATAAGTTATGATTAAAATAGATTAAGAAATCACAGAGGTTTTTTATAAGCTACTAGCTGAGTTACCCGGCACTGCGTAAAATTTTATGTTTTCATATTTTGTCATCTTGAATCCCAAAGTATTGATGTAAGCATTCATTGTCTCTTTTTAATATATTTTCATTAAAATCCTTCAAATTTAGAGAAATTCTTCTCGCCATCAAACATTTCTAAATTTTGAAAGTAGATTCGAAATGGGTGGCCACATAATTCATTTCGTACATGTTTTCATAAGAACCCCTTGAAAATTGTTGGTCGCCATATTGCGTCCGCCATCTTGGATTTACAAATTTTGACAACTCTATATGTTAAGTTGGGATATGTACAGCATTTGGACAGAAATGAAAAATATCGAACATATAGGGATTTTTCTAAACTCAGTAAATTTTAACAAATAATAAACTCAGCTAGCTAGCTAATAAAAGCCATCAGTAATCAAAATTAAATACATTTAGCCAAAGTTCATAAAAGTCTTTGTTGTGACTACATACAATATTATATGCAGCATATAAAATCCCAGTCTTGCAACTATGGATAACAAAACATTCTATTACATTATATTTCTTCCTAGTAGTTAATTAACTGAAATGCCACAAAGCGAAAAAGTGTACCCTATAAAATTGTAATCAAGTCTGAAGTGGTACCAGGCCGAAGTGAACAGAACATTGTAGTTAGGCGGCAATGTGCCGAGCACTTCATCGTTCCTAATTGGCAACTTCCACTTTAATGAAGACTAGTTTAAAAAACGCCGCAGGGTTGATCGCGGTCATTTCAGCCTCTAAGCACCTTACCACCGCGTTACGAATTCAATTTAAACTCTATCAGAGGCAATCTGGCATTTAACCCGACCACTAGAAAATGCAATTTTCGAAATAAAAGCAAAAATCGTTTTAATCTCAGCAAAACTGACACCGGGTAAATGAGCCTCGTTTTTTCCACTCTAGCAAATGAAGCCCTATTCGGTGACAGCCCCGAACACTTCAGTTGAGCGCACCGGGTCGCTTCCCTGTTGCATTTTTTTCGCCGCTCAGTTCCGCGCTTGGTTATAACTAATTTATTTATTTTCCCGCGCTTCCCTAAATGCTGGCGTCACCGTAAACCTGTTAGTGGAATTTCCGCTTACTTAAAGGTAGTCTCAGGTGGGCTTTCACCGTTCCGCTGCACTCTAATTCCATTACAAGCTCCGAGTGATATTTACCATAACCATGCTCGGCGCGCTGGGGCGAATTGACGGAACTCTGACTCGGGTTTATGGGATAAGGATCAGCTGCAAGGATAGGGGCAGTAAAACCTGACTAAGTCGTTATTAGAGCTCAAATTGTATTTCGGCACTCGGATAGGGGATGCTGATTGTAAAGTCCCTTAATCGGGTGGGGGAGATGCACCCCCAAACGGTTGTGGTACAACGCTAAGGCCATGTTCACAGTCAAATTTGCATTGTGCTGGGTAGAACTCCCCCCTTAAACTGGTAATGCCCATCAAGGTCTGTTTGTTATGATGATTCGAAATGCAGTATAAGCGATTTTGTAACAATTTCCTACAAATTAGTGCCATTTCTGATGACTCAACATTTCACATGGTAAAACAAATATTTTGATGATACCTGTGGTCGAAGGGCTATTTACAGCCGGATATGCTATGAGTGGTCATTCAAATTTGATGACCACTTTCAAACAGATACAGCTCTTTTGGTAGCAATAATAGTAGTCATCCATGAAATTCAGATTTATAGGGTTTGGGATTTTAAAGCCACAAAGGGTAAGATTTTTACTTTAATCTAAACTTCTGTTTGTCATCACTTTTGGAAATTAAAGATTAAAATTATTTAAAAAATTGTTTCAATAAACCCTCAACCATTAAGAACAGGAATTTTCTGAAAAAATAAATCTTCCAAATTTTGACCATACTGCTCGACTTTAAATTTCTTTGTTATTAATATCTGTCTTATGTTTTATCATGAAAAGGATATAATTTAGATCTCGTTTTGACGTAGCTAAGCCTAATTAGATTTGGAGTGAATTCGGTCTAGCGGCTTTTTAGTTATTCAAAAAAAGTATTTTCAATTATTTCAATCGAGGAATTCTTGATGTAAATTGCAAAAGTTACAATCACTTTATTTAGAAAATAATTAAAATCTTATACTCTATACGTAAATAATAAATAACAAATTTATGGAAGATTGAATGGTGAAACTTACTTTTTTTATTGTTTTAAATCACTAATTGTTTAAATCAATAATTGTTTGAAAATCTACCAAAATTCTGTTTGAATATGTTTATGTTTATGAATTTTGGGGGAACACAAACAAGTAATAAAGGATAACAAGTTAAATTACTACATATTGTATTATTTTAGCATAGTCCTAGTTATCTAAAACTTCTTTAGATTATTTTTTTATATAATATAAGAATTCCCGAAAAATTGATGTTCAAAATTAACATCTCTACGAAGAGAACCGCATCAAAATTTATTAATTAATCAACGAGTTATAGTTAAATATGCAAACATAAGTGGGCAAATTAAACGCGTAATCATTTATTTTGGGAAAAGGATTAAAAACGAAAGGTAATGAAGGGAATTATTGTAATTTAAATTTTAAACTATATGTGCATTCGGAGTAAATTTATTTTAAACTTTAATCAGTCAGTCAATGAGTACAATTCCCTCTACTCAAATATTCCCACTTTCCAATTCGTTATCGCATTGCTTTATACATACGTATAAGTGTGCCCAACAGTCCCAATCCCTTCCGTCTCCGTTCCACTTGATCCAGAGATTAAACTACGTCCCCAAAATGCAAATGAATTCACCGAAATCGCAATAATAGACAATTAAATGCAGGAAATTGACTTCAATAAATCTTGCGTCCAGCAGGAAAACAAAACTTGCATCCTTCCCCCCAAAGCCTGGTACGTGGCAAGTTATTAAATGAAGGCTGGATCGAGGGATGAATTTATTTAAAGCGATTGAATTTAGTCCTCGATATATCACCGCGAGACTCATTGTCTAGCTAATTCCACCTTGATTAACATTCATTCCCTTTCGGGAGGGCGAAAAGAATTTCGTAGCAAAAAAAAAATAAATACACCTCTTCTGCTTGTGACAGGCTGAGAGTACCATATTTATAGAATCTCTGCAAGTGGTGACAGCGAAGAATGATGAGCAATTTTTCAACATTATTGCCGCATTAGGCTGTCGATTACTGGCACCTTTCAGATGACATTCCCTGCGACTAATTTAGACGGCAGCTAGCCCTAATCGGAGCAATTTCTCATTCTCTTTCGTCGAATTGTTTGGCTTCGAGGTTCTCGAGTCCGACCCTTTTCTTGTAATTTTTTTGGGCTTTTTGAAGGGTCCAACTAATCAGAAAATATCCAACAAGGCAAAAATTAGAAGAACTACACTGAAATTACCCCATGACCCTAGCGATATTGGATTATAAAATGAGTAATAAGATACTTACCATCGAAATGGGAAACAATTTTTCCTGATTTTGCATGTCGATTCCGAAAAACGTATGATTTATTTGCTGTGTGGGAGGTGGAGTTGTCTTGAAGAAAAAAAAGTTCTTATGTCTAGAGGCATATTATTCGTATGACAAAGCGTCTAAAAGCGTTGTGATTAAATAAAGAAAGATTAGTTTGGCACAGAATATATGTATTTCGCACGGGGGTAAAAGGTCTTCATTGACAACATAACGCTCAAATAAATGTAGCACCACAACACAAATATAAAAGAGCAGTGTTGCCAAGTTGTTCTCTTTTTAATTCCATCACTCGCCTCGTTTCACATCCTTTATGATGCTCGGGATGAATTTCTTGAGCTCCACTTAATTTAATGCCTTTCAGTTTTCTCTCAAGAACTTTGTCAGAGGATTTTAACATTTAAAAAGAAAAAAGAAAAACAATTTTATGTCATCGCAAATGTTGAATGAGCTGAAAGCCCCAAAAAGGAGACAAGAAATGCCTCAGAAGCTTGTCGGATCCCTTTTTTTTGTATCCCGGGAATAAACTGAAGATGTAATTCGGTCGTTTAAAACTCCTTTTTGTTCCCACATTTATTTGTGTACATTTTTGCCCGCTCCTTATTAAATCGCGTCCGCAATCGAAATAACTCTTTTAAAAATTGCGCAAATACACCACACATTGTGCCGGAAGAGCCGGACGGGGACGAAAGAGTCATTCATTTCTGGAATTTTGCCAAGTCGACACAATAAATCACGCGAAATGGGAGTGAATCGATTCGCATGGCATGTGGATAAGTGCGGATTACTTCACTATCCGGGGGGGAGGGCCCGAAAAGGTTCCCTCATAACCCGAATCTGGGGCGCATTGGGGCTGCGCTCGGGCCCCACTGTAGATAGTAGAAAATTCAGTAGTTGCGCTTGGGTCGGAATCGATTGAAAGCAATCTAACAATCTCCCGAGGCAGAACCCCCACGAACCCCAGGCCCCAAAGACCCAAAGGGGCAAGTTTTGTATCAGTGAATAAACGTCATGACTCTGTCGAGTTGTTGTTTTGCGGCGACAAAACATTTAACGCTTTTTGTTGAATTGTAAAATTTCTGAAATATTATTTTCACGCGAGGGACGAGGGGTGCCCCTGATTGTTTCGGGCGAAGGCATTATGTTTTAATGAAAGTGCTTTTTATCACCATTCGAATTGGTTGTTCGTGTTCCCTAGACTGAGCTACAGGAATGGGAGAAAAATACTCGTGGATTTTTCTTCTGTTGTTTCGCTTTTTTGATGAACTCTCGAAATTGAATGACTCTCATAAAACTGCATGAAATGATTCGATTGCAGATTTTGGAGTATTTTTAACGACTGTATATCCTACAAATTGCAGCGATGTAACGCTGATGACGATACTTATCGCAGACGGGTTTTAGACTGTTTAATATTTATGAAGTAGAAGCAGTAAAGATATGATTTTGGAAGGCATAAAATTTGTATGGGGTTTTTGAATTTTTAAGACTGATTTTCAGGGTTAAATTGTATTTTAAGCATCAATTATTTTGTAAAACCAAAGCTCAATGGATCAATTTTAACTATTCGGAGGAATTTTTCTTATTCTCGATTTCTTAATGTTTTCATTGTACCAAATACATATAACATTTGAAGAACAAAGGGTGTAGCTGGATAAGATGGTCAAAAGTCCCCTTGGCTCTAGTTAGACCATGTTGTCGCACTTAATGAAAAATACTTCTGTGCCAATTTTTAGTTCTCTATACCTCTTTTTGGCCGCAAGATGGCGCTGTGAAGCAAAAATTTAAGTTTTTTTAAGATATCTGCGGTTTTTCAAATTTTTCAAAAATTTCGAATGGCGGTTACAATTAATATAAGTGCGCATCCACAAGATTTTTTGGCGCGAAATTCAAATTTTGGCGAACGTTCGAACATTTTGAAATTCGATAAATTCTTTTCAAAAAATAAAATTACCTCATAAAAAATATATGTGTTGTAATTTGTAATTAGACCGAGAACACGTGTGAATTTTTTCGACCATTTTTGATTTTATGGTTTTGGCCATTTTTTTTAAAATCCAAAAATGTCCCCAAAAATTCTGAAAAAATTCAGATGCGTTTTTTGGCTGATTATAAGCATTTTTCAGTGATAGGTCTAGTGATAATACAAAACACATTTTTTTGGGGTAACGTTACTTTTTAAAAAATGTTTATCGAATTTCAAAATTTTCTCGCCAAAATTTGAATTTCGCGCCAAAAAATCTTGTGGATGCGCACTTATATTACCTGTAACCTCCATTCGGAATTTTTGAAAAATGTTGAATAACCGCGGAGATATGTTAAAAAAACTTAAATTTTTGCTTCTCAGCGCCACCTAGCGGCGAAAAAGGGAAATAGAGAACTAAAAATTGGCACAGAAGTATCTTTCATTATAGTCCAACTTGAATTTCAAAAAAGCTAAAGGCACTTTTGACCATTTTATCCTGCTACACCCTTTCTACTCAAAATTCATGAAAAACAATTTTCTTTTTATCAAAACGAAAACGATCCACAGAAACAAGAGAAGGCTTACTTAAAAACTTCCAAAATCGTTGTTTCCTGTTATTTTAATAATTATGGAAAATCTTAATCTTATTTTTGCTATTCTTTATTTGATTTCGATCTTAATTAAAACCAAGCTTATCAAAATGCTTCTTGTAAGAGCTTTTTAAAGACTCAATCGGTCAAAACATCGAATGCCGAAGTCTGATGACATGTAAGAATTAAAAATTTCGCAGGTTTCTTTTCAGTACATTAAAATTAAGAGATGATAAATGAACAAACAAATTCATGACGATGTTCAAGTGTCTGGAAATTGATTAGCTTAAATCTAGCATAATAAATCCATCCAATTCTGTCAAGGCAACTCTTCCAATACAAAACAGATAAATCTCTTATAAAATGACTCTACTATTTTGCAGCCAGAAATCGATTAGGTTTGATAACTTAATCAAGCTCGCCTCTAACTATAATCTGAAATGATGCAAAATATGATACACACCTAGAAAAGCTTAAACGTACTGTGTGATTAAAAAATTTGGAAATAATAAAGATCCTTAAAATTTGATCCGAAAAGACAAGGTACTAGAACAGCGTTTTAACTCTTTTAAATAGAATTTGGTATTAACCCGCTAAGGGCCAACTAGTGCCAAATTGGCACCAGAGTTTTCTTCAACTAAGTGTAACTTTTAGAACTTTCACTTTCTCAAGATTTCTATTGTTCGACAAACTTGTTCTAAGGGTCCTCTAAATCTCTGTACCGATGCCGCGTCAGTTACTTACAAATAACCGGTTTGAGAGGACGTCAAACTATTCGTAGTGCCTAACCGGCACTAGTTGTTCTTTTAACGTTGCGCAGTCGGTGTCTGTTCCAAATTTTAGTGAACGGTTTTAGCAACTCCAGAGGATATTTTTTATCCAAGTAAGTATGTTTCAAATGAAATTCTTGTAATTTTTTTTTTATTATATGTAATTATGATGAAAAATGCTGCAGCCGCACAGTGACGCTGCGGAGCACGAGATTTTTACCTACTTTATAATAATCATTTATAATAATATCTAATTAATAATACAATTAATTTTCTTCATAAAATGTACCAAAATAAATTACTTTTGTATGAAAAGATACTAGACTCGTTTTTTTCCATTTCCGAAAAACACACAACTTTGACTAACCTTAAAAAATATTAAAATCGTTTTTTTCTCTTAATGATTGTAATAGGCCTTTAGTCTACTTACTAAAGAATAACTACGATCAAGAATTTTGAAATTATAATGATTTGTAAAAAAATGACACGCCAAAAACTGAAGCACTATTTTTTCATGAAACTTGTTTCGTTTCTCTGTAATTTTTATTAAAATGAAAAAAAATACTATCAAAATCATTACGTTCATTGTGTTCCTGATTAAATTCCCTACAATTTGGATTAAATTTGAAGTTATTTGTCCAAATCTGAGAGAAGTTATTACGGTCCAAAGTCGCGCGGTGCCAATTTGGCACTAGTTGGCCTGGAGTGTATATAAAAATGAAGTAGGACCTGAGCGGGTTAAAAGATTTTATTTTTCCTGACAAATGTTTACTTACAAAAAGAAAATACAATTTAAACAAAAACAAATTCATAAATAAGAATTAAGTCACGGATCGAAAGGCGGCCTGCAGAGGGCAGGTGGGACAAGATTAAAAGAATTTTTTTTAAAGTGAAAAGCACTGCAGTAGCCAAGGACGTTGCATTCAAAGGGATTTCTTCGGGAAATTTATTACAGGGGGGCTCTTCTTTGAAGCCACGGTAACCTGGTTCTTTTCATCTGGCAGCACCTCATCGCCTTTGAGAATCGCCTCTGTAAAATTACCATCAGTACAGGGTGCCTCATCGGTGGAATAAAACCGCTCCCGTGGCGACTGACTTTTCAATTCACTTCAGAGAGGCGGGGAGCAGGGTGCCGAATGAATAAATAACAAAGCGCGGAAGCCATTCACAGGTATAAATGCATACAGTGAGTCACCCTGTGCTCACCTTGGCTAAAGTTATAAGCCCTCAACACGACGCTTACTTGTTCCTCGCCGTATTTTTGCAAATGTGGAGAACTGGGACAACAGAAATTCGCTATCGATCGCAGCAGTTCCTTTTTAGCTCCGTTCAAACCTCAGGAAGTCCGCTTAAATCGAGTTTTTCACTTAAAAGGACATTGGAGCGTGGAGGTGGGCGTGGGAAGGAAAAAATAAGCGCGGGAAACGGAAATCGTGGAAAACTCCTTTAAGAGGGGCTCGTTCGGTGGAGCATGAGCTAAAATCAGAGCACCATTCTTCTGGAATCAGCCCCAATGCAGCTTGCCACTCTATTAGAAGAGGAGCAGCCGGGCAAATTGGATCAAATTATGGATGGCGTGATAATTCCTCGGGATGAAATTTTCATAGAGCGCTGAGCAGGAACTTCCGGGATTATGCGGGGAAGCGGGGGGAATTCTGCTCCACTGCAGCTGCTGTTTTCGAGGCTCTAGAGAAGAAAATTAAAAATTTATAAAATGAGGCCGAGATGGGCAAATGCCTCTGGCAAAAAGGATGGAGTTTTCCTTATTACAAGTCTTCGAAAAAGAGGTTGGGGCGGACGACGGATCATTTCATAGCAACGAGCCCATCAATCAATACCGCACCACATCTCCTTGTAAAGGTTTGTCGAAGGGAAAATATTTGCCGAAAGTTGACGAAAGAAAAACATATTGACCAGATGATGTGATGGGGCCGAGGGCCATTTGTTTGTCCTCAAGTGTAATTGATTTTCCCGAGTATCCGAGCGACGTCGTCGAACTCCTCGAGATGGCGTCCCCCATTATTCCGGTATTCCGAGGCGGCCGGCTCAATTATTTGGCCTCCATTTAAATAGAAATTAAGTTATTGGTCAATATTTGCGGTGTGTGCCGATGTCACCCCTGGCCGCCGGCGAGCGCCACACGCTCCACTTGGATTTATTGCCTTGAGGAGCGCTTAAGGACGATTAGTTTCTGTTTGCGCAGCGGTATAATTAAGAAACCGAGGATTAATGAGCCGACTGGCTTTTCAGGGATTAATTAAGGTCTATCGAATCAATTGGCGAAGCGGAGAGAGAAGAATAACTTCTTTAGAAGCTCCAGGTGTTTGAGAATTATTATCAAATTTCAGGTTTTTGCTTCTAGTTCAGCGAAATTGTTAGAAGTCCATATAAAAATAAATTTTGATATTATAACGTAAATTGGCCTAATTCCGACCACCAAACTCCTTCCTTATCTATTTTCCCTAAACGAAGCGACTATTATATTAAAATCAATCAAAAAAGGCAAATCTTGAAATTAAACTGATGTAAGAATTTAAAAAAAAAGTTGTTATGGTTCTTTCTATTTGCAAAATGTATTAAAATTACATTTTAAACTGGCATGAAGCAAAGAGGTCAGATGCGCCTATTTCCGACCACAAGAGCTTTCGTTTCCTAATTCCGACCACCGCTTAACCTAATTCCGACCGCTTTAGAAATCAGCCGTTTTCTCTATCAAATATAGTTAAAAAGTTCAAAATGTGGATACAAATTACGTGTAATTTATGCATATAATATTTATATTCATATAAAATAAAAATTTGGAAACAAAATACATAAAAAATCGTATAGTAAAAAAAACACATTTCAGTACGTTGTAGTAATTTCATACAGCGATTTCAGTCATTTCTTCAGCAATGGATTCTGACTTTAAAATTTTAATTTTTTACAGACTCCTTTCATAACTTTGGGGGGATGGCAGAGAGGGGGGAGGGTATTTTCAAGTTTCGTATTGGTTGAAATCGACTATATATTGATTATAGATAAAAACCCAGAAAGAATTTCAAAGAAATGTCTAGTCCGTCCTGCCAAAAATTTTAGCCGAATACCGGCCTTATTGACCCTCCTCCTTTCAACCATGTTCCCATTATCCTATGGAACTCAAATTAAGTGCCTAATAATTAGTTCAAAGTGTAGTTCAATCCACCGCAAGGAGGCGCTTATCCTCCTACAGGCCACTCCCTATATATGTAGGATCCAGGATCTTTACCCGACAGAAAGGGACTTTGTTAGACTAGCATAAAAGAAACGTAAAATGGGAATAATTTAAAATTTTAGCTTCGATTATTTTTTAATTTACCAATTAACCCATTAATGCGCAAAACGAGGATTTTGTGCATGCAAGTTCAATTGTACGATTCGAATAGCAAATTGAGGCGAATTTCCTCCAAATTCGTATATAAGGGGTTTTTGGGCGTGCTCTTTCAGAATCTGGCATTTGTTTTGCATAAAAACTTCAAAAACCCTATTATTTTTTTGGTTTTTTCAAATAAGTGCCAATTTTTTTTGTGATTTTTCGTCTCAAAGTCGATTATCTTGTCGCTGCTGCTATTGAATGATCATATAACCACCAGAAATCGCGGTCCGAATGTCTACACTTGCTCAAACCATGGTTTTGAATTTTTTTTTTGCTTTGGTTTTTGAAAAATGGCCATTTTGTACAGCAATGTAATAAAAAACATTGCGATTTTTTTACACGAAAAGGATCAACTTTACAAAAAAAATTTATATGACTAAAAATGTTTATAATTAGCTAAGGAAAACATGTATTCAGAATTTTGTGTACTATTTTTGGTTTTTTGGATTTGGCCAATTTTTGAAAAATCCAAAATGTCCCGAAAAATTCTGAAAAAATTCACACGTGTTCCTTGGCTAATTATAAGCACTTTTTTCATATAAATTTTTATATATAATTCGTCCTTTTTGAGTAAAAATATCACCAAATTTCACCATAAAAAAACTTGGTGATATTTTTACTCGAAAAGGATCAATTATACGAATAAATTTTATATAACAAGTGCTTATAATTAGCCACAGAACACGTGTACATTTTTTCAAAATTTTTCGGGACATTTTTGGATTTTTGAAAAAATTGCCAAATTCAAAAAACCAAAAATAGTCCAAAAAATTCTGAAGAAATTTACATGTTTTCCTTGGCTAATTATAAGTACTTTTTGTCATAAAAATCGTTTTTGTACAGTTGATCCTTTTCGTGTAAAAAAATGGCGATGTTTTTTATTACATTGCTGTACAAAATGGCCACTACTTGCGTGCACAAAATCCTTGTTTTGCGCATTAATGGGTTAATTATTTGCATAAAAAACTTAAATACTTTAAAAGTATCCTGAGTAACTGAAAACCTATAAGCTTGGCCGTATTTGAACTGTTGAATTTCTGAATATCCGAGCAGTAGGTCGGAAATGTGCAAACTAATCAAAACACATATTATAATTGCCTAAAACGGTCGGCGAAATTGTGTAAGTGAAATTGTGAATTGTGTAAGTGAAATTAAAATTAATATTATTTACCAAACTTGTCAAGAATTTTTAAATACTTTTATTAATATTTAAAGTGAATATAATTTTTCACTAATATTTGAATATTAAGAACGAAAGAAAAATTAGACAAGTATCTTCTTTAGAAGAATGAATGACAATTTTACAAATATTGCTTGCATTTCTGACTAAATTAACTACGTTCAGAAACATTTTTTGGTAGGTCGGAAATAGGAAGCAAGATAGTTTAACTAATGCCTTAAGTCATTATGCTATGGTTTTTCGAATTACACAATAAAAATTATACTTTTTTTTAAATTTAAAAGTACTCTACAAACTGCCTTATACCGACCACCGGTCGGAATTAGGACTTTGCTCACAACTCCGTTGTCCTATTTCCGACCACAATATTTTATTGTTTTTTGTTAACAAATTATAAGAATTGATAATAAATATTGCTTTTGGACACTACTAAAAGGTAAATGAGTGGGAAAAAACTTAAATTACTAATCTCAGTGCTTTAAAACTATTGCAAAAACATTTAAAATCAATACGCCAGATTTAAGGATTTCTTCTAAAGTTTTATACAAGAATGGGACTTCTGCAGTAATCATTCCAATAAATTAAACAAATGGCAATCAATTATTGGCCATTCTCGACCACTATAATATGAGATGTGCAGGTACATATTGTAATAATCATTAACTTGTTTACATGCATCGAAAAAAAGTTATTAGCAGAAATATAAAGTGGTCGGAATTAGGGAGGCGGTCGGAAATAGGCCACTTTACGTTATACATGATAGGGCAAAGTGGATAGGAATGAGTTAGTCGTTATATTTCTCTTCAAAGCAGAGATAAAAGAGCCTTTAAACAAAGAGAAGAGGTTATAATCAATTTCAACTTTTAATTCTATTCTATTTTCGTATTTTCAAATTGTACACTATGAGTGAAAAAAGGTGGATACATTCGTAAATTTTTACCAGGACCTGTACTTTCTTATTATTAGCTTATTATGGCTACAGCCCCCACTAACGAAACAAAGAATTATGTTTAACAATTCATCAGACACTTGATCAATTTGGGCTTTTTACATAAAGAGGAAGTGCGATGGAACGCTTCAAACGAAATCGTTTCCAATTTGGCGTCTACACGCCCCAATCAAACGTTTCATTACTCCCCATAATACGAAATATGCACCCCGCCCGCGCTCCCCCACAGCGGGAGTGGTCGGCTTATGTAACATCGTTTTGAATCCGCCTCAAGAAAATTTCCAGATTTTCCCCGAAAACAAATTACATTTGTGTTTGCCGAATATTTGATGGCATTTGAGGCGTACATTCAAGCGTCTTCGGTCGGTCTGTCTGCGTCGACATCCTCAGACTGCCAAAAACTGCCGGATTCCTTCGCATTCCCTTTTATTCCTGCAAATCCCAAATTCCCTCATATTCGAGTGCAAGATTCGCATATTACCAGAACGACCCCTCGAGGCCTACGCGCTCTGTCTGGATAAGTGCAAGATGCTGGAAACCTGTTATCAAGCAGGGGATGGTGGTTGGGGTTAGAAATCGAATATTTTTATTTCCGTGTTATTGTTATGCGCCCTGACGAAGACATCCATTTTTTGGGGGAGTCAGTCCGGACCCAAGACGTTTAGAAAGATGACAAATCCTCAATTCGCGTTCTGAAAGACCTCAGGCCGCATTCTTCGAACACGCTAAAAATCGAAGTGAAAGTGGAGGCGAGCGCCAAGATCAATGCCGGCTAAATTGAACACGCTCTAATGCGACCTTTTGCTCAAAGTATCAATGCGCAGCGGGCGTGCTGTGTGATTTATCCCACAACCGGAAAAGTCTCGAACATGAAGAAATATTATAATCTCTCGCAGATTTGCCCATTTATTGACGGTGACAAATTGGGAGAGGGAGTGTAATAAATTTCAAAGAGAAGAAAAATGAGTCCTAAATTGTATACTTACTGAAATTGCTTCGATTTCAAAATTGCTTCGTACTTCTAATAAATTGTGCTAAAACAGAAAATAGGAGATGAAAAGTATCTCTTCAATTTAATAAACTCAAAATTTTATTTCGAATAATAATGAAGCTATTTTAGATTTCTGGTTTTAAACTTAAACCTAAAAGCAATAGAATATTTGTCTTTTAGACATTGTATCAAAATTAACAGAAATTACAAGACTATGTTACGACGAACCTATAGTCTGATCGAAAAAATGCTTGTTTTCATAATCGTTAAGCGTAGATAAAATGCCTACATTCAAATTAGCCCTTGAACAATGCAATCTTCTGTACCCCTCTCCTTGCAGAATTTCAAACTATCAAATTTCAAATAGTGTAGAATTGAAATGAGGATTTTATCAATTTTTAAACTTTGAGAATTTGAAACTCGAGATGGGAGAAAAATGGAGAGGTCACATTTTTATCGCAGTGGGTCCGTACCAAATTCTTTCTGGATTTAATTCGTCAGTTTTGTGCTTTTAAACTATTTTTGCTAAATTAAACAAACATTTGGAATGTAAGTTCTGAACACTCTCTTAAATCATTTAGAAAATTTCACAGATGGTTGTAATTTGAGATAAATAAGACATTACAAAACACTATGTCTATGTAAAGGTGCTATAACCGGAAATTCATAATTTTGAGTACATATTTCCAATATTTTCTAGACGGTGTTATCTACCTCTTTTATAAAGTGGATTATCCAACCCACCCCGACCACCGCTTACAGTTCAGCCGTAGTTAAAAGGGGGTAAAAAGCATTTTTTGGAACCGATACAAATATTAATTTAAACAACGGCTTAACGATGAAATACCGCCACAATTTGCTGCAGTACAAAAAAGGGACACCACAATTTAATCCTTGCAAATCCTCGGACAAATCGTGCGCCAACAAGCACACATATGCGGGTACCAAAAATAAAAAAAGAAGGGAAATTGGTACGTGCCCAAACTTTTGGTCGTTGAACGAACACTCCTGGCATCGCATCCATATAAAATGGAATTGAATAAAAAATAGCCGAAACTTTGTATGCAACAGGAATTTCGCTTTCTACAGGCAACCACCGAAAAGCATTTTTCGTCTTCGACCTTCTTCATATTTCAAGAAGGATTTCGTCCACGTGCTGCGGAGAAAATAAAATAAAATATAGGCCTGCGGCAAAAAAAAAACAAACCCGCGCCCTTAGGTGAGAGGTACGAGCCACCTGGATTCCGGAAAGGTGTTTGTCCTTCTTTGTTTGTAATGCGAATATCTCTACGGTGCAAATATTTTTACATATTTTATGCCAAGTGGCGAGTATTGCGCTCCGCATCCCAGACGAGTTAAAAGATATTTTTTTTCCCGTCATGGTACCTGCGCTACGCGAACATGCGTCGGCACGATGTGCTTACCTAGGGCCAGTGTAAACATATTTCTCGAGATAATGGCGAACAACGTGTTGGCTTTGCTTAAATTAAAATTGTTTACCTCGGAATAATTAATGAGCTCGGCTTAAATGGTGCCCGGGCAGAAAGGGCAAATTGCATTTTGGAACAACCTGCTTAATTGTCGTACCCTCAGGGCCCAGGCAGGAAAATGTTACAAGATATTCTTGGAAAGCAGAAAGATGAATTAGGTTTTGGCACGTGTGCAACAACACATAAGGCAGTTAAAGTAGTTAAAAATACCAGCAAACAAAGTCAGATAGAAAATATTAAAAAACATATTTGTAGTTGTGTTCTGCTTTTACAAACGACACCACTGTATTATAACATAATAGAAGTTCAAGTAGTGGTTGAAGTATAAATTTGATCTTCAAAACGTTTTTTATATCTTGAAAAGACAGTATACGTAAACTAATGATTAGTACTAATTATTCATTAAGCGACCAAACTCTGGAAAACTTTATCATTTAATATTTCCTGAATGACGAAAAGTGTACTAGAGTTTAACTCTGTACTTAGGGTAAGAATACTTATAAAATTTGCGAAAATTAAAAAAAATTCTCTCTTTAATCATCATTAAGAAATAGCTATGTGTCACCACTCCATTAATGAGTAATTTGTGCTAAATGGGTAATTTACTAATTATTTATTTAGTATTCTGTCTGTTTGGGGTATTAATATTGATCTATTAAATACGTGACGAAAGTTTCTTAAATTCTTCATTCAATTCCCTATTTACTAAACTAATACATTTTTGTCATACGGCAATCTTAAATTATTTCCTCGCAGTCCTCAAGTTGTAGGATGGACAAAAAATAATTTAAAATACGAATATAAAACTGATAGCGATTTAGGCTGAGTTTAACAACAGTTGACACTTGATATCAATAAACTGCCTTAAAATTTCTATAGCGTGAGTTTTAGGAAATTTGTTGTATATTTCTCATAATTCAAGGTATAATTTCCTTTTGATCTATTAACATGAAATTCTATTCTTTTTAAATATGATTCTACAAAAAAGTATTTAATCTTTGAATTTGGTTTTGTTTTATGGATAATTCGGAAATAGAACTCTACTGAAGAAATAACCACTTCACTTTTCCTTTTACTACCCTTCTCCAGTGAAAAGTTTCAATTTAGAATATTCGTTAGCTCTGAAAGTGCCAAGATAGATGTCCAAATTAATCCCTAAAACTTTTTCTCATCTTAAAATTGCTCAAATTTTCTGACAGTCGCCTTAATGAGATTTCTTCGAAAATGTCCCCGAAACAAAACTTTTCCTATTTTATCTTCAGTACAAATTTTTATAGTATCACAATTCTGCGGGGAAGGCATAACCGGGGCACTTAAAGTAGAATTCCCATTCAATCTGGTGGCACACACTCTCGGGCGAATAAAAGTCCCCTCCCTAGGTTGCAGTTAAAGTCCAAATAAAAACAATAGCAAAAGTAAGACGCTAAAACAGAACACATAAGCATAAGTTGGGACCCTTCACTTTGCAGCACGGCACCGCGGGTCCACTCATCTCGCACTTGATAGAATGACGTCGTTGAGGATGAGCGTGCCACGAAGACGTTCGCAGTGTCACCGGCTTCAGAGTGACGTCAAGTGTTGTGCCCTTCAGGAAATTATTGTCCCTGAGGAGGGATTTAAGTACCCTCTCCTAGGCAGGTGCTGGGGAAGGGCTCGCTAGGACCCAACGAAGATGTGTGTGAATTTCTTGCTTTTTTAAGCATTTTACATCTAAGTCTAGAGCCCTTGACTGTCTTCAAGGTTTTCCTGGTTTTAAGCATTGCAAATGATGACCAGTGCAAATTTTTAGATTCACAACCAACCTCTTAGCGAAGAAGTGCATCTCTTTGTCGAAGTTCAAGGTCAATCTTTAGTATATGTATAAAAATTATGAATTGTACCAAGTAAAAAAATTCACTGAATTCAAAGATTCACCAAGATTTAAAATCTTTGCAGGATTCCTTTTTACTACATTTCTAAATAATAATAATATCTAATAATACTACAATAGTTTCGATTCAAAATAATTGGTACGAATTTTCTGTTGCAGTCAACAAGTTCCTAGTTCATCTAACTATTTTAATGACAATTTTACTAAACAATTATTACAGAAGTAAGGAGAATGCCTGTAATTCTTATTAAAATACATTGGTTAAATTTTAAACAGAAATTCTATCTAAAAAAAATTTTAATGGAAATAATATACAAGGCACAAAATATTGCCTTATATTTTTACGACTTTTTATGTTCCAAATATTACTGACATAAGCGAGTGACAGAATTCTAAAACTTTAAACTCAATTCTATGGCAATATTGTTGTTTTACTTTGCTATACCAACAACTTTCAAACAAATCAAAGAATCAACTTTTAATTTTGTTTGCCATTAGACAATGTCATTTTGTAAAAATAAATATATTCAAGAAGCATTCATTAGGTTTATGAAAATGTTGATAATTTTTGTAGGTATTAGAATTGTACAGGCGATGGATGTTTTAAAAATTTAAATTAATCTTACCATTTTCGAAGTCAAGTAAAACGCAATTGTTTAAATTTTTAATATGTGTCTGACTATACATACCTGAAAAGAAAAGAAAAGAAACATTAGATACATGTACATACAACATTGGACAAGGTATGTAAAAGACTGAAGATTTTTATATTCAATATTCTAAAAATATTTTCGGTGACTTAAAAATAAATGTCTGGGCAGACAATTTACTTAAATTAGTCTGACCTTTATAAGTTTTTATAAAATTTTTCAATTACGTTTTTAATAGGCAATTTCTGGCTTTTCATGTGACGCGCATTCCGCGAAATTCTACCACGGAAATTTTAAAATTAAATCGTCAAAACCGCTAAAAGCAGAAAATTCGCTCATCAAACATCAGAAAATTCTAAGAAGATTTATAAGACGCCATAATCCCACCTCAGTAGCAAGCAATACGAAAGTAGCTACTTAGCGGCGCCTTAGCGTTCTCGATGAATAATTCGCGCTAAGTCAACATACGACCGAGGCTAGTATGCAAATCTTTCTCAGTGACAAGTGCTTGAGTGAAAGTCAACTAAGAAGAAGAGCGCTTCCCCTAGGTCCAGGGGGAATTCCTGTCTGTTTGGATCTGAAAAGAAATGTTTACTTTCCCCGCAGGCTGATTATAATGGCGTAGTCGAGGCTAAACTTGTCTATGTTAAAGAAGGAGCGAAAACAGGAAAAAACAATATCGTGGGTGCTTTCGTCAAATTCGCTGTCATTCCTTGTTATCCGCAAGGTGTATTTCCCGGGGCAAAATTTAATAGAGGATTATTTGCAGGCAATTTTTATCGGGATAGAATTACACCGGGGAATTTACCTAGTCTAAGTGGCCAAGTGGTTCGTTATAATTTCCTGCATCACATTTCAATCTTCAGAATTTGGAGAACAGTGATGTTAAGACTAAAACTTATATGTACTAGAAAGGTCTGAATTTGCAACAGAGAGAATCCATTTATAATGGTCTGACCGTAAATTCAGTACTTGAATTTTGAAATCTAGTCGTCTTTCCTCTTCTCACTATTGGTCAATATAATATCCATTTTAAGACAGTATCGAGATATTTATATGTCTTGGGTCATAACTCATTTCCATGTATAATCTATTGTCACTGATAATACATATATGGTATAAAATGGTCAAAATGCAATATTCATATGTAGGAATTTACAAAAGGATTTAAATAATCTCAAAGGATATTTCAATGAAAATAAAAGTTAACCTCAACAAAATACAAGCCATATTCCTTGCTCCTAGAATTTTGAGGATGAATGGAAAGGAAATTACCTGGAATGAACGAAACGAAAAAAGCACCCTTATAAAAGGTTTGGGTTTCATATCCATAAGAAAATTTAAAATATTTTCGATTTCTTATTTGTAGAAACTAAATTTTAAAAAGATTCACTTGTTTTACGTAAAAGAGACGCTAAATCAGACGTCAAATACACCCCCATCACATTAAGATTTTGCCTATCTTAATAGTTTTTTTTTCTCCAAATCTTTAAAGCACTCCAAAATATTCGCTAGACAGATTATTCAGTATTTACTTAATGAAAAGTGACGCAATACATAAAATAATCAACACGGAAAGTATGAAAACAAATTCTTAATAATTTAAAGTAGGTAGCTGACGTAGGAAGACACGAATATATTAAACATATATTTAATCCACATTTATTAACGTTGACGTCGGTGACTACGTAAGCGAAACATGAAAAAAAAATAATAAATCGAAACATTTAATATTTTATACGTTTTAAAATATTTAAAATAATTATTTATGAGCACCCAGCTTTTTGGGATATATGCAAATGTCGGGATTTTAATTTATTTATTACAAGGCACTTTCGAAATTGCCTTCATTAAGTGCTTACGAATTCCAGTCACGTAGCCTTTAAGGGCTGCCCAGACAATGTAAAAATGTTGAAATTCCCACCACCTCTGTTTGCTTCGTGACTCCCTGGACAGGTATTTCTGATTAAAAGTGATTCATCCTATTTATCAAAGGAGATTACAACAATGAAATTCCATTTGAAATTGAAACTATTGTACTTGAAACAATGCCTTAATTAATGTAATAGGTCTGTAATGCTTCAGGAAAAACCTTTGAGTAGTTTGTATTAATGTATTATGTCCTCTGTTGGATTATATTGATGGAATAAGCGAGTCTGTAACTAAAGTGGGATATTTCAAATTATAGGTAATTTTTCAGAGATAAAATTATTTTCATAGAGAAGAGTACATAAGAAACACTTTGCAGGATCGTTGATTTTAAACATGCTGTAGATAGACTATATAGAAATAAATTCTAAACTCGTAAGAGCAGAAGTATTTTCGCTCTTTTGGATAATTTTTGACTACGTATCTGAAGATCATATTTTAACAATTTATTTTTAATAGGCATATATTTTTTTTCACTTAATTAAATACCATTTTGGAATCACGGAAGTCACATATCAGTTCAATAAAGTCGTTTTTAAACTAAAAAAAGTCTTATTTCGTTTCAAACTAGACAGGAAATTGTAAAGCTGTGAAGCTCATTTCCATGCGATGCCTATAAATTTAAAAATGTTTTGAAATTGCATACCTTAGGGCATTTTAAGTTGAAGAAATATGTTAAAAAAGCGAAACGTCTTGTTTATAAAGAGCACAAAGCAGCGGAAAAAGCATGGAAACATTAATTAAATATAATTATTATACAGTATATAATCATGCCTTTATCAGCCAAACTGCTGCACGATTTGCGCTAAACTGTCGGATGGTATGCAATTTCAAAACATTTTTAACTTCGCATCGCAAGAAAATGAGCTTTCAAAAATGCGTTTTACTTCTGTTGTTCTAGATGAAACTTTTTGTATTTAATTTTCTATAGTTATACTCATTTAAATTTAACAATTATTTCTAATATCAGCTTCATTTTTATTCATAGTTAGATTATACGTATTTTAACACCAGATAAAAGGGCATATCGCTGCAAATTGTATACAGATGATTTTGCCAAAATCAAGTTATCTCTCTTAGAGACAGAAGAAAAGAAAAACAAAATTGTGTAGCAGTCATTTTCGGTTAAAAACTTCATTAGTAAAAGATAGTGCCGTAATCTTAAATTAAAGGTCAAATTTAATCCTACACTATATATTACCTTTAAAGCGTTTAAACACGCATCAACCCATTCATTACCACACAAGTTTTCTTTGTACTGCCGACAAGTCATTGAACCAATATTGAACAGAGAAACCCATTGAAGCGAAAATGTGCTTAGAACGTAGTCGGAATTTCAATAGCATGAACCCCGAAAACCCTGTGCTCCCCATTTTCCAAATATGCATCAGGCTGGTGGCCCAAGCCTGCGATATATCGACGAACATACGAACTTATAGGGCCCTATGCTTTATTTATATTAATCGAAAACACACGGCGGAAGAAATTCGAAATTCAGCGCCAAGATAGGATCTATGCGCTCAGGGAGGGGAGCACAAAGGTCGCTCGAATCCCCCTAGCGCCCGACCGCCCAACTAAAGGAGTGCCAAAAAAAAAATCGAATTTTCACCCGAAAGACAATAAATAAAATTTTTTGGCGGGACCAAGAGTCCTCGTTTCGGTTCATGTTCGCATTTTTAAGAACAAATTCTTACACTTGTTCGGGTGTTTTTCGAGGACGCATATTGTCTGCTCGCAAAATAGGAAAATAGGGGGAGCGGCGGAGTTTTTTTTGAAGTCATGGTCGAGGTCCTTGGAGAGTTCGGGTTACACGAAGTTGGCACCAGGCGTGCCAACGTTCAGGGGGTGCGAACATGGACCGGTCGAATTATATATTCACCCCTCGACGCAATATGGTACGACACTTTCCCTCCCCGGCCCCTTTTACGCCACGCAAAGCCAGAGGACGGTTGAGAAGCGATTAAAACCGAAATGAAAATTTTAATATGCTTTGGATCGGATAGCACTTGAATATGTAAATTTAATCGCATGCGAATTTCTGACGCTAAATCATAAGGGTTTCTTCCACAATTCCAACCATACCCCCATGCCCTGGATCCGATTTTGGGGCCCAATTATCCTAATTCGATTATTCGATTTGATTGTGGACATTTAGCTTTCATTGCCTTGTCTTTGGTCTTCCACATATTTGAATCGCGGACCAGAGGGATTATCGGCAATAATTTTGGCGGCTGCTAAAATTATGTTTGTCCAAATTCTCAACCGCATATTTCACCGATTAGGAAATTAATCATGGTCCTAACTTGCAATAGGATTTGCCCTGGTTTTATCTAAAAAAAAAATATCAAAAACTAGCACGGCTAATATCCGTCGTAACGAGAAACAAACATGCGTCAACATTTGAGAATACACCACAAAATTATTCGGATGATATAAATCATTTACCAAGCACACACAGGGTGGACCATAAATATCAGAATATGTGGCCGATTGCGGTCGCTTGCGGGGACTTCCATAAGCGAGCACTTCACGGCTCCAGAAATCACCAGCAGCGGCCGAAAGTGGGACTTTATCGCCCCGCAATAACGATCCTGGATCTGGATGGCGAATAAATTTTCGTCGTAATGTCGAAAACTTCAGCCCCAGAAGTGCCACGTACTTCAGTGTGCACGTCAGATGGCCCGTAACACGTGAACGACACACGTCACAGGAGAGTAGACTTTATCTCCTGCGACGTAGATGTCGCTTTCGTGACTCGCTAAAGTATCCTCCTGCTGGCTAAAATAATTTGCGTGCCACCAAATGGTGGAGTTTATCAATTTATCAGGAAGCAGGTTTCGATATGATAATGAGCTCGGTGTCACCAAATGGCTCCCTAATCAAATTTCATTGGGCTTACAAAAGTTCGTGGATACATCGCCGGGTGGCGACGGATAAGGGCGATATGCCAGCTGAGTAGCAATTAGGGAAATTGGCTTTTAAAAAGGGACCTAACACTTATTTCGAGTGGTTCTGGTGACATGTAATTGAATTTCTTTATTTCTCATTAAAAGGGCAAGATAATTTTACATTCAGAATAGGAAGAAATAAATGACTTCTACAAAGATGGCACAAACAATTTATAGTAAACATTATAGACGTAAATAGGTACATGCTCAGCGAAATGTCGTAATTGTTTTTATATAGAATGGGCCATCGGCTGGTTTCTTTTTAAAAATACTATAAAATAAACACTGTTCCATATTTTTTAAAGTTTGTTGATTTATTAGAAGGAGTAAACCCTACGATTAGTTACGGAATATGATTTCATTTAAATGGCTGCCTCGACTGACTTGACAACCCAATATACAGCACTTATTTCACTGTTTTGTTTTATATTTATGTACCTGAATCTTTGCTCGATTGTCAAAATAACATCGATCTTTAATTAACTAATTTTGAATATCTTGAAAATCAAGTTTTCTATCCAATATGAAGGCAGAAGAACGCATTAAAGAGTTTTTGGGTTAGTATTTGAAGAAATCGATTTCTTTTTTATAAGGGGCCGATTTATCGAAATTTAGAGAAATTCGGTATAATATTTTATGATTATTTTATTTATGAATATGAAATTTCAATCTAATTCAGTGATATCAAATTTTACATTATTTGATTTGAATCAAGAATTAAAAGAATTTAAAGAAGCTTTAAAATGATTTATTCATGAAGTCATTATTTTTCTCCTAATTGAACATATTTTCACAGAAACTGAATAATTTATTTTTCTATGTCATAAAAAATTAGGGTTTACGTTTCTATCGTTAGTAACGACTCATTTTATTTGCAAGATTTCAACAGAAAGAGGCTGTTTTAGTCTAAGTAGCTCAAAAGATTGTAATCAGACCTGTGATATATATTGTTAGATTGCTAAAACGATTGGAATCCGAAAGGTCTTCCTAAGTTAACCCACAAAATTCCACAATCCATTGCAGCTGGAGAAATTAGCAAGCAAAAAATTGCAAATGCATTTTATGGGTAAAAGGGGCAAAAAACGGGTAAAAATTATTTGGCATGGAATCCTCTCCGGAGCCTCTTACAAAACTGATTAATGAGATTCTTGCGGAGCCATACATCACACTCAGTTCGGCTGATTAATTGCCGCTCGGAATGAAATTTGAACACTTAATCAATGGACAAGCTGCAGCTTGCGTATGAGTTTAGCCAGTCTAGCCGGGTCCGAGTCGATCGAAAATAATTGACCAACACTGACCGAAAGTGGTCCGGTCAGCGAAGGTGACTTTTTCCGATATACCCTCGACCGAAGAGGGCCAGAGACGAGCGCTAGGTCGATAATAATTAGACGTCTCCTAAGGTCAATGGGCAAAGTCGTCGCGGTGGATGGTGTGCCTACCTTCAGGTGTTTTTTGCCCCCATTCCCGGTGATCGGGGGCAAAAAGAGGAGCAGCCTACACCTCGCAGGTATCTAAAGCGACAGCTTGGGCAATCCGGAGATTAAGATCTCGCGCCGTCTACGGCTTTCGTTACGCCGCATTTAGGCATCGTTAGTAGGTAAACAGATAATCATTGAACAATGTCCGATTCGATTACATCAAATGCCAAGGCGAGCAATTGTTTCACGAAAGCGAAGCGGCTTGGCACTTTTTCGGCAATCGTCTTACAATTACCACGGCAATTTTGTGCACGCGGGGTAAAAAAAGCCGGCGTTCCGGATTTGAAAATAGCCGACATAGCGATGACGGTTTTGATCCCGACAATGCCCAACCGTCTCAGCGCCGCGGCGGGCGGGCGGATTCTCATCGCGCAATCTGGAGCAGGTAATAAAGCGATTAGCATGCAATCTCGCCACACTTAACATAATTATTCCATGCGCTGACCTCTGTGTGCCGGATCGACAACGCAACTATCGCAATTTTCAGCCCTAATTAAAAATTTTCACAATGGGGGCGCGCGCCTGCTTGCAGAGTGCAAGTTTGAGAAACGAGCCTTTCTCAGAAAACGTATAAATAAAAGAAAAACCACCAGCATAAAGATGCTTAAGGAGAAATTATGTTGGAGCGAAACAAAGGTGCGGAATCGCTGCTTGCTCCAGTTATGTCATTAATGCGACTCGAAAGAACGTTGGAACGGATCACGTCGAGGGCTTAATAGCTCCGAGATAATCTCTGTGAAAATGGGAAAATAACAGAAGTAATCCGGGATTCTGCACCCTCACCCCTTCGGCAGTAATAAACCTTCAAGTGAACTAGAGAGAAGAATCTTCCACGTGCACACCACAAGGACCTTTTAGCGTTCCTTTGATGGGTTTGCCCTTTCCTCTTTTTCGAAAAGGTTTCCTCCGTAGAACAAACCTACCTTTCTCTCGAAATCTTAAAAGGCCGAGTTTCTTATGATGTAAAGGATAACAAAATATTTATTATGTATTTTCCCTTTTTCTTCTCAAAGATGTTTGTATCTTCTGACATTTATTTTGGTTAAAAGCTTCCAGTTTGTTTTAACAGCAGATATCTTTGAAGTCCAATTTTTTAGTCTTATCTCGGAACAATGGAAACAACCATAAATCAATAATTTTAAAATACGATTTGGTGCCAATGGCGAAAGTTATTATTTTAACTACGTTTCATATTAAATTTTGGATTTCCATCGTTTATTTGACAGAAGACAACTTTGAAACAACAACAAAGTATTCAAAACAAAGTGCTTTATTTGCGTTATTATATAGTACATAAAAAAATATTATATGTACATAACAAATATAGTTGTTATAGCACTAAAATAAAACTTTCTTGAATATCTTACTTAATGGGTTCTATAGTTGTTTTAAATAAAATATCACTAAATGTACAACGATCCGCAAACAATTTCGAATAATCAAATGGGTGATAATTTAAAAAAATCTGATAACAATGTAACTTTATAAGTGCTGTCTTATATACAGGGTGTCCCAAAAGTAGTTGCTGAAACTCATCGAATGTCATTTTCTAGCATTTGCAGTTTTTCAAAAACAATTAATAGCGTTTGAAAGAGAAAAGATGGAGCTTTTATTTGAGTATATGTAAAGTACAAACGGGCGCTTTTGTTTACAAAAATTGAAAGATGTAAATATGTGCATAATACATTTTCACATTTTAAGAGTGTTTTCGCTCGCAACTCTATGCGTTCCATACTTAGTACGAAATTCCCTATAAGCATCACTATACACTTTTCCTACAGAATAGAAGCACTCGACAAGATAAATTTTTTCTTCCGTCATAAGGTCACTCATCTTGACTCAAACGTTGTTCCTTCTAAGAAGGCTAGAATAAAACTGCAGGGTCTAAGGTATGCTAACCTCAAAAGTACAGCCACTACTTAAATTGTAAAGGGGGGAAAATATACATTTAATTTCAGCAACTAATTTTTGGGACACCCTGTACATACATAAAATCAATTTATATAAAATTTGTAACATACTATAAAAACGGATAGAATAAAAACTATAAATTAAAAATACTAGAATGATATCAAGGTCAACAAGATCAAGAGCACCCAAAATCGCTATCCTCCCTTGAAAGATTCTGGACATTCGCTGACCTTGATTTTAATGAAGATTTCCGTCCGCTAATAACATTTTGAATAGTCTTTAGGTTTTTCTGATAGTTTTTGTGATTTAAAAAAAAATTGTTTTCCATAAAATAAATCAAATACATTTTTACTTCTAAAATTTTCATTAAAAAAATTGAAGAAAATGATTTTAAAATCATATTAGAATAAATAAACCGATTTCAAAATCCTGCAAAAAAAGACGGTTTAAAAAAAGAGTTGGGTTGTAATTTTTCGAACTGAATTACATTTATACTTCTAGCAACCACGTCTTTATTTGGAATGTGTCCCTTTAAAAGTTATCTGAGTTCGATTCAAAATACACTAGCATTTCTTTTCGAAATAAATTGGAATACAAACGAATTTGAATAAAGAGAACAGCCATCTAAAAAATTTATAAAAGAAATATACTTCTATTTATTATTCTCAGTCAGAACTCACTAGGAAATTAAAGATTTTTTTTAAACTAATATACTATTGGTCTGCCTCAATAAAAACTAAAAAGCAAATATTGATTATCCTTAAATAAAGGTCAATTTTGAAACTTAGTTGTGCAACTATCCCATAAACAATACTACATATAATATTTCGAGTTAAAGCCGGCTTAGTCGTTAAATTAAAATTAATTGTATCATGTATTAGCCGCTTGAAGGCCGACAAGCACGTCTCATTATTTAAACTTTCGTTTTGGTCGTAAACTTCTCATGAAAATGTTAATTAAATTTTTTTCTTGAATGCGGTAACTATTTTATTGAATCGAGTTTACCTTTTTCAATTAAGTTTAAATTAGAAGCTATTTAACTTGAATAGGAAATACGTATAGCATTTAGTTTTTTTTTTTAGTGTAAATACTTCAAAATTTAATGTTTTTTTTCCTTTCCCAAGTTGATGCTATATTACGTGGTGTCAAATCATTATGTTTGTGTACTTTGTATAATCGCCTACGTTTCCATCTACATAAAGAGCTAAAACTTCGCCCCTTCATTTGGTTTTTCATTTTTGAAATGGAAAAGAGGAAATCATTGAGAGCTGGCAAAGGGGTTGGCAGACAATCGCCATTTTTCGTTAATACTACCAGACGACTTTAAGATTGTATTTGATTTAAATATTCTGCCCTTTTACGTATGTAAATTTAAAATAGCAGAGGAACAGTAACAAAAGATAGGAACTTAACGCTATTTCACAAAGGGTGAAAATATACATACATATATAAAGCAGCCGAAACTATTAGTACGACAAGCGTAATCCGGGAACTTTCTGATAGCACCTTATCCTGCATTCAAAATAACTTAGAGTGAATCTTGTGTTATGTTCCTTTCCTATTGTTAACAGCTTTGAAACACCTGACTATCCAATGCACATACATATAAAACAGTACATCTCACGGTTCAGATAGTAAATCGTTGTTATATAATCAAAACACCTCGAAAACGCTATCAGTGTATAGTGCATAGACCTAAAGCAATCTCTTTTCCCTATTCTTATCCCTCATCATCCCTCTAAAAGCATTAAAAGCCCTTTTTGGAATCAAAGTTAAGTAAAAGTCGCTCAAAAACATCGTCAACTCCTTCAGGGCGGGAATAATGTGGCAGATTTTTACAATGGTAGTAGTCGACAGTGTGTGTAAGTGCGCTTGGCACCCTTCGATATTTTATTAAAATTAAGAAGGGTGGCTAAGCTGCTACCGGTGCAGCACAGCACCTTTTGTCTGGACGGCGAAGGAGCATTTCAGTAAAATGAAATTGGCTAAGGGATGGGTCTCAACTGAACTCTACACAGCACCCCTAGTTTGTGGTGGGGGTAGCTGCTGAGTGCAGGAATCCTGAATTAACATTTTGCAGCCCCTTAACAAAAACTACGGGTGGCAGGCAGGCTGGCAGTTGACGCAAAAAGTTACGCATTTACAGCCACCTTCACACTACCGCCTGGTATATATATGGTGGCCTCAGCTTTAGTATGGCTGAAAAAAAAGGCATAGTCTGCCGGCTGGTGCTGTTTTGATATTTTTTTGTCATTGCAGCTCCCCACCACCATTACAGTTTTGTCTAGCAGCCCTAGCTCTGTATCGCTCGGTATCGCTAGCAGAGTGCGCTAGTATTATAAACGAAAATTGCAGCCTGGAAAATTACTTTTCTCTTTTTGTTCTTGCAGTTGCAATGGCCCGAGAAAAGTCACCAGGCAGAGGGCTGAGTTGGGCTTGGATTTCTTACAGAAAACCCGGGCTTGGTTACCGGGTAATGCGCAAAATAATGGGGCGAGGGGATGACGATTATGGCCAGGATTAAGCCCACTGTTGCGGCTGGAAGTCGACCCGCCCGAGTGGGTTTTCAGTGGTCCTCCAGCGGCTATCAAATATTTATAAAGTTGGATGGTGTATTGGGCCAAATTTACCACCCTCATAAATGACTTATTACGTCGCAATAAATTTTCGCAACAGAAAGGGGGATGCGAACAATTCGCAAGATTTGCCACCGGCTTTTGATGTAACGAGTGTCAGCAGTAGGGTTGGCTCATGTGTGATTTTATACCATGGCTCCTCACTAAGGAGATTATCTGGCTAGAAAGAGCGGTCCATTCAGAAACCCGGCCCGGCATTTATTTTATTTTTTTTTTTTTTTCAAACCCTCGAGGGAGGTTTTTCTATTTGTTTCATGCTCCTACCAGCCCTCAGCCCTCAGATCGGTGATGATTGAATAAAGATGCAGACGTGTGCCAGTTGTTAAAGGCTCTTTAGCGTCGACGAGGGCTACTCGGGAGCTCGGATTAAAAATAGACCTGAAGTCCACTTGTGCGCCAGGTTCTGCGCTGATTGATTGTCGGATGTAATTAGAGAGACCCATAGAGCCGCAGAGGCAGCCCACTCGACGGCTTTTAACCTTGGCGAAATAGAAAATACAATTTTTAATTCGCAGAGGTGAATTGGGAATTCAAGTGCTAAAGCAATTAATCCGCGCTGCTGCGTTACGGGGCTTTGCATCTCGTGAAAATCAATGAAATTCTCTACGCTTTTCTATCTCCAGAGAGGTAAAGGTGTGCCTACAGAGACACGTGTCCTTTTTTTGAATCGATAGCATCCTTGAGAGCCTCATTAAAAAGCAGTGCGGGATTTTGTTTCACTATTGGGTAATGAGGTGTTATTTTATATCCACTTCCAGACTGAAGGTACATAACATTGTACAATATCATATATTTACAAGACTTTTAAAAATTACAAAATTAATTTCTCTGGTATTTAAAACTAGTCTAGAAAAACATAGGGTTATAAAGGAAAAACTGAACCATTTCAGAATTTTATAGGGGCCTGCAGTCAAACGCAAATGAAAGTTTGAATATTTAACTCATCAAATAAGAATATGAAATGCTTAAAGACTATTTCGAAATATAATATACCGGGCAATTTTTTTTTTATTAAATATATTATAGATATTATATTATTATTAAATATTTCATACTATATAATATAAATAGCATCATGAATAAAAAGCTATCCTCCAAAAGATCTAAATAATTGTTGTGGTTACGATTTTTCAAAGATAAAAATATGGTAGATATTTTTTACACTTTAACCCCCAGTTCTTTTCTACAATAGATGAAATCTTTCTTTGTTGAATATTAGAATTTTTTTTAAATAAAGATTGTCCAAGAGGATGGTTTCAAGCGACCATTCCGAAAGAAGTGTGTAATCTTGGAGCTGAAAAGAATCTCAAAAGAATCTCAACAAAGACGATGGTCGTTCTTTTCATTAGCATTCACTCCACGGCCTTGTCCCCTACTTCTATACTATGTCATAGGCTGATTTAGCCATAGAAAAATCCCACAAAGCCAAGCAAAACTGAAAAATCACAGCAAATCACTACTTTGCCGCATTCGTTCCCCTTCGGCAAATTGTAAAAATTAATTGCATGAAGTTTGCTCAGCATTAAAGGAACGCCAGAGCCATCGCTCACCTCGAGCGAACCCTTTTCCCTTGTTGGGGCTCGGGCTCCTAATGAAATTCCTGCATGGATTGTTTAATCTCTGCGGGGCTTTAGACAGAAAGCAGATACACCACAATGTCACAGGGGTGGTGGCGGCGGGCTGCAAAAACCATCTGGCTGAGGACTACCCTTGAAACACAAGACAATGGTAAACAGGAATTGATTGGATTTTTTATGGCCGATAGTCTCTTAATATTTAATCGGCGACTTGTGTACGATTCAGGCCAATAAACCCATTCTCCAGCCCCGTCGCGCCGCGTCGTGTGGGCCGGCGTTGTCGTGGGGGAGTTGCGGCAACAGTGGCCAGATACAGGATACAGGAAGCAGGGACCGGGAACCAGGAATGATAGGGGGTGGGAAAAAAATACGGGAGGAAGTCGCAAATGTAACCAAAGATGGGATTTTAATTATTCGCAAATATGTGGAGAGAAACTGGGCTCTGTGCAAATACACAGAAACAATGAGATTGAATGGTGCTGTGCTTTCTTCTGATTGTTGCCGGTATTGTTCCTGGAACAGGGATCAGGACTGGTATCGTGCAATGAAAGCAACCAGCCATTCCAGGAATTTAAGGGAAAAAATGCTCGGAGGTTTAATTTGAAATACGAGAATAGTTTCATTTAAGTTTTGGGGGAAAATTCAAACGATTTTGCGGTTTTGTTGTACCTGCCTCTAGGCTTCAAGAAATATACACAAAGATGCTTCTTTTTTTTTTTTTGTGGTGGAAGGGATCGCTGTCTTTGCTTTGATTCTCTTCCTTCTCAGAACCTTTTAACAATTTCCTTTTACAAAGACATTTATATCAAGGAAAGTTGAATTTCTTGTATTAAACAGGGTAAAATACTTTCCAGCCCATCGGTTTTGTAAATAAATCTAATTGGATGTAAAAAGCCTGGTCAGATTTTCCAAGAACAAAAAAAGAACCCTAAAAATGTTTATTCCATAAAAACATACCAAAAAAAAAATATTTATTTATATATTATCCTCATAACCTTAGCAAAATCGGTTTATAAACATAACACAAGAAACGTATATATTCATATTAATAAGATGATGACAGATGGAGACGAAAATAAATTAGTAAAAAATCATTAGCTCTAATAAATTATATTTTTCAAAGTATTAAAAGATAAAAAACATAAAAACCTCCAACATTCAAATGACTTTGGCTTATGTTGCTTTAAATTGCTTCTTTCAGATGATTGAGGATAATTTGATTAGAAATTTAAATAAGGTCTTCTGATATTTTTTATGATCCTTATAATTATTCAAAAAATAAAATTTATAGCGTTTTAGTATTATAGCTTTAGACGTAATATCACAAATTTTTATGGGTAAAATAAGGAATTTATACAACAAAAACACATGTTGAAAGAAACGTTTGTTTGGCGCCCTCGGCTGAAATGATAAGTTGAATCTACTACTTAGATATGAATTATCACCAAAAATAACACCAACTCGTCCTACAAGATATGATGCTTTGTGCAACATTTTATAGTAAATTTTTTATAGTTCCACAGCTATCCACATTAAAAACACTCGATAGGATTCAATAGTTCCAGTTTATTCATTAACCCCCATTTAAATTTATTTTGTCTAATTCATTATTTGGAGCATTAGCTATATTTAATATTCCCTTTTATAATACTTATGGCTTCTATTCCTTACAAAATTATGGTATAACTCCTATAATACAATCTACACAATGAATTTTTTTCTACATAATTTTTTTTCTGTATAATCATAGAAAATATACATATTTAACTTTGGTGTCACAAAATTCTGCATATTTGTCAAATTTGACCTAAAATGAATTTTCCTACATAATTTCATCAAAATCGATGAGGAGACCTCAAACACAATTTAACCTAAATTTTATATGATAGTAAAATTTCATTTCAAATACGTAATCTATTTACGGAATTCTATAGAAATCATCTTTAATATTTTATTATTAGTCAATCGCTGTGGTAATTTTTCTAAATTGTGGTACCCACGGATATAAGATGCGAGTTGGAGCTAGTGAAAGACCCTAAACACCCTAATTAGGTATGCAACACCATTTTCAGTATTTGAAAGAGATGAGTTATTGTTATTCTATAATAATGTATCCATAAATAACTTCATTAAGTTATCGTGTCGTCATAGATTTTTGTAAAAGGCCAAAACGCATTTTAACTGGTAAAGTAAGTTCGCAAAAATTGGCAATTCAGAAATTGCCCATAATCGATAACCTCGTAAATTTCCGATGAAATAATACGGCACCAACAGCTCTGGCTCTGTCAGTAGTCTAATGACTGTAATTTAAGGTAATTACATTATCGAATCATTACCTAGTTAACAAATCACATCGAGTCAATGTTACCAAAGGGGGCGCACTGGAGCTGGGGCAGTGCCATAATTTAGCTCGCAAGAACTCCGCAGTTATCTTAAAGATGAACCAAGATCCGGTGTAAGGAAAAACAGCTCAAATCCGGGAGGGATTACCTCATCCCAGTCGTGTTTTTTTCCGTCACACCTCAGAGTTATGATGATAAAAAAAGAAGTTTTCGGGTTATAAATCGCTCCAAGTGGATTCATATGCGGGTTCGTTTATTTTTAATAATACTTTTTTTTCCCACACCCACCCCGAGTTATTGGAGCTGTGTCTTTCAACACGACAACAGACGACAGCGCGAAATCCTCTCGGGAATCTGAGGAACGCCCTGAAAGTCAGGAAAGTCAGGCAAGTGAGGAAAGTGAGAAAAGTGCGGAAAGTCACTGTGTCGCTGAAGGACCCATTAAATATTCAGGGGAGCCGCTTCCCGCCCGCTCGATGGGACGCTCTGGAGCACCAGAGTCGCACCCTTCGCCGTCGTTCGCTCTCGGCCGCAGACAAAAGTTTTATCATTTTCAAGTCCTTCGGGGGGTTTGGGCGCGAATATTTGAAAAACGTAAGGCATTCACGTATTCATGGGAAAACTTGACTTTTCAGGAATTTCGAATCCAATATATAGACTGCAGGTGCGGATCAAACAGGCGAACTCCTGCGTTTCGCTTACGTTCCGCCGTCAAAGGTGGAGCGCCCCCGAGTCCCGAGTCCCGATGGAAGTGTTCTTCGATATCAGTCTGGGGATGATGATGAAAGGACCAAGTGCTCCGGAGATGCACATGATGCACACAGATGCCTACGTCAACGATGTCTGCATTGTACTTTGTGCAGAGATTATTAATATTTGATGAAATTTGATATTTTCTGACTTCTACGTATTCCGCCCCCTTCCCTTCACCTGGAGGTACATTAGGGACTAGGGAGCACCGCAGCTCCACCTTTCTTCGGTCATGGCATCTGGCCAGGTAATGGGAATTGCGATGATGAAATTTGTTACATCGCCGCATTATATCCTAATGAGATCTGATGGGAGAATTTTATATCCCTTACCATGGCGTCATCCAGTCAGAGGTAACCCTACGATACCTATTTATTGTATGTAATATTACCATAAGGTCAGGCGCCAGAGGTAAAACTTTTGACCTGCTTTTAAAGTTGCCTTATTACGACGATGTTATGCAAATTTTCTTAAGATATCCTTTTCGCTTTCATAGCAATTAAATTGCTTAAAAAGGGTACGGAATATGCTTCCTCTTTTCTGGAGACCTTTTCGAAATTTGCGGAAGATAGTCGCGTGTTTTTCACCACTACGGAAAACAGATGTGAACCCTTCTCGTTCACAGACCGATTTTTTGGTCTATATATGAACATAACAAATAGTGAAAAAAATCTTATTAGGGCTTCTTAAATTTTGAGGGCTGTATATAGCTGATATATTTTTTAAAAAGTTTTTATTTAATTTTGTATATTTGTAATACAGGGTGTTCAGAGGTGGGTGGTCAATACTGCAGGGGGTGAAAGGTCAGACCGAGACAAGTAAAAAATCGTATGGGTGGGGGGGGGCATCTCGCACCGTTTGGCAGTTACAGGGTGATTCGTAAATCAGGATTTTGCCTTATATGGGAACCGCTCTTGTATTTTTATCTTTTTTTCTACGCATCGCAGCGGCCCCAAACTGATTTCAAAAAACCACTATTTGGAAGCCCTTTCCAAAAAAGTTTACACCACCCCCCTATCCCCAACCCCTTGGCCACAGTCCCCCCTGGAAGTTGAAAAAATTAACTTTTATTTCATGATTTTTCACCTTTCGCCCCACTTTTCTCCGAAATTCATGTTATTAACATACCTACTTTTTATTTTTTTTAAGTTGCCTATCTAATTACCTTTCCAAAAAGGTGCAACATGCCCAGATAGGAAAAGGATACGAAAATTTACTTACAAAAATCCTTTTATAGAATGTCATGATAATTTGAATTTTTAAGAAATTATACTGAAGTTAACTAAAAAATACATTTTGTTTGCTTAAAAACTAATTACAATTAAAACGTTTGTCCTTTAAAAGCTGTTCAAAATGTTCTCCGCCAGTTTCGATGCATGCAAGTAGCCTTGGTCTTATTTCACGTTTCAGGTCTATGGTAACCAGTCTCTCCCGTATTTTCGTGGCTGCAGTCCCAATCCTGGTAACTAATTCTGCTCTAGTGTTGATTAGTCTTGAGTAAACTTCATCTCTCATCATTCCCCATAAGAAAAAGGCCAGTGGAGTAAGGTCTGGTGACCTAGCAGGCCAAGGAATCGGTCCACCTCGTCCAATCCAGCGCTCTGGGTAATGTTCATTTAACCTTGCCCTAACAATGTTCCCAGTATGCGCAGGTGCTCCGTCGTGCTGTAAATAAATTGCGCTTCTGGTGGCCAGGGGGATGTCCTCCAACAGATCCAGAAGGGTATTCTCCAAAAAGTCCGAATATAGCTGACTATTCAGCACTTGGGGCAAGATGAAGGGTTCTATCAACTGGTTGCCGATGATTCCTGCCCAGACATTGACACTAAATCTTTGCTGGAAGGACCGACACCTTGTCCTATGTGGGTTCACATCTGACCAGGTGTGGAGGTTGTGCAAGTTTGTGATGCCATCCCGGGTGAATTGCGATTCATGCGTCCACAGAATTCGGTCTAGAAACCTTCTGTTTTCGATGTCAGACTCGAACAGCCAAGTGCAAATTGCAATCGTCTTTCGGAATCTCTTTCCTGTAGTGCTTGGACCAGGATATGGTGGTATGGATGTAGTCCCTCTCGGTTTACAACGGTCCAAACTCTCCCTGAAGATAATCCTGACCTTCGTGCGACCTGCCTGATGCTTATTACAGGGCTGTTCCTGACGATGTTGAGGATTTGTTGGTCGGGGTCCGCTGAATCGGCCGATTTTCCTCCTCGCGTTTCTGCTCTGGGGGCGGTTACACTTCCGGTTTCTTTTAACCTTCTGAAAGTCCTTGAAAATACCCTTCTGTTGGGTACCCGCCGATTCGGGAATCTCCTTTGGTATTCTCGTACGGCCTCATTATCATTTCCTTCTACTAAACCGTACACGTAAATTATATCGGCATACTCGTCAACACTGAATTCTGCCATTTTATCTTAATTTTTTCTATTAAACACCCGTTCTTATCGCTTGCTTCTTCAACTGTGGTCAATGTCCTTTCAAACTTACCCATTTGTATACCATAATTCATACGAAGTATTAGAAACGGAGCGTCAGGATACTTAGGAGTCAATACTGGATATAATAAACTAATAACGCTATTTAACGAGATTACATTTATTATTTTATTACTGTTTTGCTGAAATAATAAAAATGTACTACCTCTGTTTCCTAAACAAACATTTCCGAACTTGCTGTCATAAAAATTGTTTACTTAACGACTTTTTCCATTATGGTGCAATAAAGTAATTAGGTACCTGTGAGGATGTTTTAATTTCAGGACTTTTGCAACCCTTTTCTACCTGGGCATGTTGCACCTTTTTGGAAAGGTAATTAGATAGGCAACTTAAAAAAAATAAAAAGTGGGTATGTTAATAACATTAATTTCGGAGAAAAGTGGGGCGAAACGTGAAAAATCGTGAAATAAAAGTTAATTTTTTCAACTTCGAGGAGGGATTATGGCCAAGGGTTTGGGGATAGGGGGGTGGTGTAAACTTTTTTGGAAAGGGCTTCCAAATAGTGATTTTTTGAAATCAGTTTGGGGCCGCTGCGATGCGTAGAAAAAAAGATAAAAATACAAGAGCGGTTCCCATATAAGGCAAAATCCTGATTTACGAATCACCCTGTAACTTCCAAACGGTGCGAGATGCCCCCCCCACCCATACGATTTTTTGCTTGTCTCGGTCTGACCTTTCACCCCCTGCAGTATTGACCTCCCACCTCTGAACACCCTGTATATTAAATATATTAAGAATACGGAAGCTTCCTTTTTCAATTTGTTTGTAAGATTTTAATAAAGAATTTACATTAAAAGCCCGATATTTTGGTAATCACTAAGTCCTAAAATCCTCTAATACCAATTTTTGTAAGATTACAATAAAATGTAGAGCAGAGAGAGAAAAGTAAACGTCAAATTACAAGGTTTATACCGAAGAACGCATACGCAGAGGCAATATACTATATGTATAAAATTGTATAAAATTAATATCTATTGAGGAAAATTTTACCAAAGAAAAATTTAGAGTGTATTTGGCAGATTTTATTTCCTAGAAAAACTAATATGTAGAGTTCCAATTTTAAAAATTCGAAGTCAAATCGATCTTTAAATCTTGTATACAAAAGCTGTAGAAATCAAAAATTGATATTTTGTGAAGGTTTTCATCAAGTACCCATTTCTAAACCCTATGTACTTTTGTGTACAATATTTATATGCGAGGATTAAACTATTCGCCCTCTTTACACGCTCTGATATGGTAAGATTACTTCATTTTTAGCTCTATTTTGTTGTCCTCGATCTAAAACTATCTGTCAGTGTATGAAGCAAAGGAATTGTAAGGTCCCAGTTTAAATTTAGTCTAACCTTTCCTGCTTCGTGATGAACTTCCAGATTGATGCTACAGGAGATCGTTTCAACTTTAACCCCATAAAGGCCCTCATACAGCATCCCATCAGCCTAATGAGATCTCGCAAAGGCGGCCATCTCATTAACTAAGTCCCTGTAATTGATGTCTGAATAGAAATTAGTTCTAAACTAATCCCACTTCTGTCTGCTCCCGAGCACGGCCCGCCCGCCTCTTCGCAGGTGCGCCGAAGCCGAGGTCTGAGGAGGTCATAAATAGAACTCAGTCAGCGACCCGCTAAAGGTGTCACCGCAGCACTTGGCGCCTGGGCTCCAGGAAATTTTCCTCTTCAATTATTAACAAAGGCAGGCCGACGGGGCTCGGGGGCGGAGCGCTAGGAGACGATGCGACGAGGAAGACTCCCACACGTTCCCTTTTTCTTCTAATCAGGAAAAAGCAGCGACTTTTCTACTCCAAGGCCGAACAGAGCGCGTTCAGATGCAGCGAAAAGTTCAAGAGTTCGTCCTCTTGTCCTTCGGGCGGGTGTGGGTGGGTATTACTATTTTATTTTTATCCTTTCCACTTCCCCACCGCAAAGTTCCACCTGAGCGAGCACCTCATGCAGCACGTTCGCGGCTCCATCGCGTAAAGTAGTTATGATATGATAGGGCGCCGCAGGGCCAGCGAATATCTTTCTTCTGTCTTATATCTTACGTGGCGAGGACGGTTCTTAAGACAAGAAATAAGAAGAAATGCAAAAAATCACGCAAAGAATCTGCTCGAACCGAGTCCAAAGTCGGAGTCCACAATCCACATCCGCGTGAATAGTTGAAGAGGTTCGTTATATTTTCAAGGCGACGCACGTTCCGCTCCGGAGCGTATCAGCGCCCGGTGGAGTGGGGCTCCACCCTCCTTATGATGCAGCCCCACGTATGAAAGACTCGCCCATTCGGTGGAGCCTTGTTTAATATTAAAACGCGTTTGAATAATTCAATTTGTTTATAATTTATGGATGTACCCCGGGATTGGGGGAGTCCTGGACATTGTACCACTTTTAGCCGAGGGATCGATTTAGCTAATTTCTGTTTGCGATGTGTTTTGAATAATTGTTGGACTTAATTTTCATGATAGTTATAGAACTTCCAACCTAATGCCATTATGCACAGAACGGAGATTGGTTTGTTTAATGAAACATTTTGATTGCTCTGTGTTTTCGAAAATTCAAATTTAGTCACTGTATTTATTGTTCTAGTTAATCTAATCCTTTGACACTCGCAAATCTGAGTAGACACGATATTCAGGCAGCATATCATTCATTAAATATGACATTAATACCAGTGAATTTAGAGAGATAATTAAGTAAAATTGCAATACAAAAAGGGATTTTATCATTGAATACCAATTATAAACCAACTTGATTTGGGCTTCTACAAAAATAAGCTGGAAAAATTATTTTTTTTTTTTTTAATTAGGATGATTTCGACTAAAATGTAAATTTTTTATTTAAGAATTCCTACTGATTTTTAGATCTACTTTCGAAAAATTCAAAATAGCTGAAGAAACCATTTCAAATCATCAGTATCATAACTCCGCGGTACTAAATGAATAGAACGCTGCGAAATATTGAAAACTTATTTTCAAAGTGAGTATTTTGTTGCCGAAACAAAACTTTGAAAAGAAATCATATTCCATAACTAATCGGAAGGTTTTCTGTTTACAAAACACTAACAAACTTTGAAAAATATTGAACAGTGTATAGTGTATAGTATTTTTTAAAAGAAACCAGCCGATGGCCCACCCTTTATATTCTTCTCTTATGTATTTGTAAAGTTTTCTATCTGAAGAAACAAAATATATCTAAAAACTAGTTCACTTTCAAATACTTAAACCTATTAACTTAAGGGGTTATTCTACTGTTAAACGGGTAAAAAGCAGTATCTTTTTAAAAGTGTTGTAAAAAAAAACTATTAGAGATATCAATTTGAAATTTTGCATGCATCTTTATTAATGAAAAAAATATATAATGGCATAGTTGATTAAAAAAAAAAAACAAAATGGCGGCTTCGGTTTATGATTGATGTAGCGCGCGCTGACGGCCAGAGTCGTTTGCGCGGTACATTGCCCAGGTCGTCCAGGTGATCTGCAATCAATTTAACGATGAAATTTTATTAGTTTAGCTAAAAACACACAGACTGAACCTAAATTGAGCCATAAATATTAAATTTTCGCGATTTGACAAGCGTTGGAAAATAGCATGCTCGATTTTGGACGTTTTTTCGATGAAAAAAGTGCTCCCAAATAACCAAATTTCAATTTTTATGGCTCAATTTAGGTTCAGTCTGTGTAAAATTGATATATAACTATGCAAAAAATTTTTTTAGCTAAATCGCTTCATTATGTACCGCGCACCAAAACAACACGTTTTGAGTAAATCGCGTTTAAAGTTTTTTTAACCGATTTTTTTTTTTAATCAACTATGCCATTATATATTTTTTTCATTAATAAAGATGCGTGCAAAATTTCAAATTGATATCTCTAATAGTTTTTTTTTTACAACACTTTTAAAAAGATACTGCTTCTTACCCGTTTAACAGTAGAATAACCCCTTAAATATCTGATTATTTTAATAAATTTAATGAGTCTTGATTTATTCACACAAAATTCAAAGTAATGTGGAGCAAATTTGAAAGGATCTTGAATCAAAATTCATGTGAAATTTCGAAAGTAAAATCTTAATTGCAAAAGCGGGTTAATTAAATAACATGAATATCAAAAGATTCGCCTGATGAAATCTAAGCTCTGCGTAAAGGGCAACGTGAGCAACATATGCCCTGCTAGGTATCTTACTCGTCGTCATCGGCTCCACACAGCAGTGGCGGGGAGTACCTAGCCTACCTAACCCTAAGAAGGGCCTTTTCATCAACTCCGGCGGCAGGGTGCCACACCATTTCCTGCATAATTGCCAATTAAAACTTGTTCAAGTTTTTAACTTTTCTCGAACTCTTTTAGCCGAAGAGCGGGGTCGTTTTTTCCTGCCGCAATTCATTGAAGAAAGGGCTCCAATTGAATAAGGCATGACGAGTTGCTGCTAGAAAGTTATGTGCCCAAAAGGAGAGCTCTCTCCCTTCCAAATCGCATTTTGTTTACATTTTTCCTCTGCTTCCCTTTGATTAATGGCGATCCTTTCAGGGAGAACCCTTGCCCGCAATCTTTGCGGAGAAGATCCCGAATCCCCGAAAAAAATTATAAAGGAACAGAATTAATTTAATACTTCTCTAGATTTGTTGGTAGTGATGGTAGAAGCAACGTAAAAAAAATGCAAAATTTATTCCTTCAATGTATCGATTGACTGAATATTAAATTTTATAGGAGCAGATACAGTCCGGAGCGGTATTCATATAACATAACACTGAGGGAAAATTGACATTGTAAAATCATACAAAATCTATGTAAATTCGAATTAAATTCGAATTGTTACAGCAAAAAATGTTAATTTACACAATTTGCATTATAATTACGACGTTTTAAATTGAAAGCTACATGTTAATCCTATAAATTGTAACATTTAACAAAGATTGAAACTATAATTTTCTATGTAGGGGAGAGTGGGGGAAACACGAACGTGGGGTAATCCCGAATCCAATGGTTCTAATGTGTTAGAGAGAGATAGCCAAATTTTACTTGCCGCCATTTCGGAGACCATGCCACCACATGTGCCAGTCAACAACACGGGAGACGCGGACGCACGTACTTGTCAAGATATGCATTTTTCAATATTTTGCATGTTTTTGATGTAATTTTGTTGGTAAATTAAAGTTGGTGTTGCTTTATTTCTATCTACAATAGTAATTTAACTTTTACATAGTGGAATACTCACATATTAATCAGTTAAATGACAATGACGCAATCAGCAAAAGAAATATAACCTACATTTTTTTTCCCATTTTATTGTTTTCGATCCAGCGGGGTAAAGGCGAACACTCCATGTCGGGCAATCTCGAACGTTCGGCATTACCCCCCTCCCTTTTGTTGGTTCCCCGTTCATCTTTTTTTATTATTTTTTCAGATGCCTCATAATTACAAAAGAAAGACCAAAACAAAGTACAGTCTTGAAGATCTCAAAATCCCATTTTTTCATTATTGTCGTACATTTTGTATTCGTTGAGTAATGTTCTATTCCTGAGCACTGATTTTTACCCACGATTTGGGTGCATTAATTAAAGTTTCTGTCAAGCTTGTTTTTCTGTTCACAACGATTTACAATGATTGGAATGTATTTTTATTTTTTCTTCGATTTTTTGATTATCGGTTTTATTCAAAGTAATGCTCTTTTTAGAGGTATTTCGGACTGATAATTGATTTCCTGTTGGGGTTTGGGTTTTTGAATTGAATTTAAAGTTAAGAGAATTTATTAGAAAAATGTATGGTAAAATTTTGATTGAAGGAAAATAAGGGAATCACAAACCTTCATGCGTCATCTCATCGCTACACAACCACCAGTATTTTGTTGCAATTATTATTTAAACGTTTGCTTCATCTATGAACAAGAGTATTTCTTTAACCTTTTCTATAATTTCATTATGTAACAACTGATATTTATTTTCAATCAAAGTAGTAAATACTTTTCTCATATCTTCAACCATCTTTTGAAAAATTTATTTTCTACCACAATAAGTGTTAAAGTTGCATCAACGGAAAAGTTGATTAAATTCTGCTGTCCAAATTTAGAAATTCAAGATGGCGGATCAAATATGGCGACCAAAATTTCACGATTTCAAGAATATAAAAGTCTTTAGTGACCCTAGTCAAAATACGAAAGAAAAAGAAAAAGACGAAAAGGAAAATGAAGACTTCTTTTGTATTTTTTGTAGAGATAAATATATAGATCCCCCGTTGAAGACGATTATGTGCTACGTGTGTAAAAAATGGGCTCGCGAGAATTGTACTGACGGACAGTCACCATCTTTGGGTTATAAATGTGATCACTGTCGTTATTAATGTTAATACATAATTACCCCACTTGGTGTTCGTGTTTACCCCACTAATATCGAGTAAAGCCGAACACTAAGGGTTTTTTTTTTTTCATATTGTCACAATTTATTAAAAATATAAAAACTGATTACGCAATTCATTAGACAGATAAGTAAACTTTATAATTAAACAATAAAAAAACTCTGTGATCAAATTCCACTGTTTTATTTAAGTTTTCCCTTAGGTGTTCGTGTTTCCCCCACTTTCCCCTACATGCATATTTTTAAAATATCAAATATAAAATCCTAGAGTAGAACGCACAAATTTATATTGAAGGAATATGAGAAATGATTTGATTATAAGTAAATGATTGTGCATTTTAATTTATAATATCCAAATATAGATTTTTACTTGTATATTTTAAGCAATGGTCTTGTAACTATTTTTCGTTGTTGAAAAAACCAACTTTATTGTTTGGAGCATTTTTAACCTATGATTTTCGTTATTTTTACCAGTATTTTTCTATCAGTGTAACTTATATAAAATTTATATGATGATGTATAATTTTATATTGATTCTTTTGATTATATTATTAATAATTAGAATTCTGCATTTCAGGCTACGGTAGTTTTACTGTTAATAACAGTTTCGAGAAAATAGTGTTATAAAGTACAAAGGGACTTATTTTGGCCAAGTATTAAAAACTTTCGAAATATTTCGCGAAATTCACAACTTTCCATATTTGGAGTCGCACACGCTAATGAACTTGTTTTCTAAGATCCTTAAGGGTTCATAGCGAATTGTAATTATCAAAAAATCGATTTTTTTTTTATTACATTTTTGGAAACTATATATATATATAGAAATATCATATTAAAATTTTATAAAGATCGGAGCACTCTAACTATATTTTTGGCACTCTAACTATATTAATGGGCGTCAAAATCGGCCCGGCCGCCATACAATTTGCTGATGACCGTGACCGACAGCGCGTACGAGATGCTGACGCGCATCAGCACTATTGCCTCTAAGAAAGCCAGAATCATCCGCAGAAACGCTGTTTTGGATGAAAACGTTAATTATGAACATACAGAAGGCATACTGTATGGTGCAGGCATCGCTGATTAAGCGCAGGTGAGATTTTTTTACGATTTTTCATTAAAAAAAACTTTGATCGCGTTTTTCTCGAAACAACGTTTTTCGGCACCTTGTTGATAAAATCTCGGTGACTACTGAACCGATCTTCACCAAATTTTTACCACATGTTCTCTATAACTATAGCTATGGCATGAATCGATCGTTTTTTGAAATTTTGATTTTAAGTATTTTTTTAAGGGCAAAAACGGGGAAAAAAATGATTTTTGGAATTTTTTCGAAAAATGTCCGCCATTTTGTCAATTTTCAAAAAATCAAAAATCTGTCTATTCATGCTATAGCCCTTATCATACTGAATCTAAAACTTTTTCATTTTTTAGTTTCAGACCATCCGTCTCGGAGATACCATCAACAAGACGAAGCCCTCTTTTTTTTTTTACTTTTTTTCAACCGCCTGTTTCAACAACAAAAAATCAGAAAAATAAACAAAAAAAATTGTTTTCATGTACTTCGACACTATATTTATTGAAGTAAAACCCCTCCCATATTTATATTTACAACTGAACCTACTAAAAAAATTATTGAAAAATAGTCTGTTTTTCATGGGTCTAATTCGCTATGAACCCTTAACGAATAATATAGATAAGTGGCCCTTCCTATATTTAGGTAAGAATTTAGGGTTTCATTTAAGCTACATTACAAGTTCCTATAATATTCCGTTGTTTATAAATGATTTAAAAAAAGATAAAGACAAAATAAGATCTCTTGTACTTTTTAACCCTACTTTTCTCGAAAACCGGAGCCAATTAAGCATTTTCGTTTGCAAATTCGTAGTTAACGTAAAATAAACCTATAGAAATGACATGTAACTTGTTCAGAAGCAGAAAAATCATTGAATTTATTGACTAGTGTAATTAATATTTAAAAAGATTTTGCAAAAATATCTAGGTGTTGTTATACAAGATATCTTTCAAAATTTTATAGATATCGTTTATTATTTTTAGTAGTATGTCTCCTTAGCACAACCTTTGGAATTTAAAACTTTTCTTTTCGAAAGTCAGCTGTAGAAATTCAGTGAAAATGATAAATTGCAATCGCGTTATCAATTGTCCATAGTTAGAGTTGCTTGTTTTATGGGCAAAAATGGGAAATTATTTACTTATTGTGGTAGTATAAGTTAGAGGGCTCAATAGCTCGCTGTGAGCCAGCAGGGCGCTAGAGGTTGTGGGTTCAATTCCCACCAGAAACCCTGGTCACAAAAAGTGGTATCACAATGGGCCTATAATGGCTTAAGTGTGCCTTCCGATAGCCACATCAATCTAACATCCAACAGCATTGGTTAAGGTAATGGAAAATCATGCGAAAATGTATTCCTCCATTCAGTCGACTATATTTTGAATTCCATGGAAATCGGATTGATTCCGATGCAAGCCGGCGAACCAAAGGCCTGAGCCTGACACGGTCTATTTCGGACGCCTTAATCAGCTTGACTTATCGATTCAGCCATGCGGCGTTCGGTGGAAATCGCGAAAAAAATCGCACGCACCTAAGACGGTAAACGGCACCTAGACGAGCGATGGGTGCTGCTGCGGGCGACGGCAGCAGCTAATTTACATAATAAACAAAAAGCGTGCACCTGCCCGCGCCCGGACACTACCGTCATCGGAGTCATAATCCGGATGAGTCATGAAGGTCATGACAACGGCAAATAGCTATACATAAAAAAGGGGGGTTTCCCCGGTCTCCGCTTACCCTTTACAACAGTGCGCTGGAGCGCCTCTCGCTGGATTCGCGGGACGTTGCGAGCACGTTGGCAGCGGCTGGCCACCACCTTGGCGATTTCTTGGGGCGTCTTCTCTCTGTCCGCAGCACCGTGCCGCAGATGTCGCCAAAGTTAGCGGGGCTTTCGCGGATTTCGCGAATTTTCACTGCAAAACGGCCACTGCGGCGATTTCTGACACCACCACCACACACCAGAGCGGAGCGCCCTCGCACGAGGACGGGATTGTCAGAAAGCTCGGAAGAGTCTTCGGCGGGGGGAACAGCGGCGAAAAAAACACACTGCACCGGTTCGGAAGGATTAAAATCTGTGGTCCATGCACTCGCGAGCTTCCCTCGAACGGTAAAACCGCGGGTGGGATCTCAAGAAAACGCAAAATATTGCACCAGAGAACTCACTGCGGCTTGGGTTTGTTTTGACACACAGAGAAACGCGAGGGCACTCTCCCCTCTCGCGGGGTCGCACAGGAGCACAGCGAAAAAATATCTTCGGGACTAATCGCAGGGCTCAGGGGCTCCGACGACCGAGATGCTGCGGTCCACGGGGTGCGTTCTTCTGATATGCGTCCAGCTCGGACCGCCCGCTAGTCGAGAGGTCCCGGGAAAGCGTGTCGCCAGCAGACAGGAATGAAGCAAGTTGTCCTGGACCTGGACCTGGATGTCAAGCACCATTCCAGGGAGTGCGTTTCTGCTCGACTCGCGCCCACGGTTTAAATAGAACTGCGGAGTTCAGCCGAGCACCAGGGGGTTCATATGATGTCATCGGGCGCGCGGGGTGCGCCGCGGGCGGGTCCTCCCTGTAGCAGGCTCGAACCCTTCGGAGCTTTCATGGCTGAGAACTCGTATCCCATGGACCGTCGGGGGGTGCGAGTTTTCCGGGATTCGTACGTGCGACGGCACTGCCAGGTGCGACGAAAATCGCTTCTACGGGGATTATTGGCATAGAGCTTTGGTTTCCCGAAAATCTCTACATCTCAAGGTTTTATTTTCCCCGATATTTTCTTCATTGCTTCATTCCCTGAATTGCCCGTCGCTCAAATTACCATCTAGCAATAACTGACTTAACACAAGTCTATGAAGACTTCCCAATGCTATTATTATCTTAAGGGGTTACCCTACTGCTAACAAAAAATTTGTTTGATTTTTTTTAAATATATTTTATTAGAAAAGTATCTCAAAAATGCCTCTGTAGAATATTAGATTGATATATTAATTCGTTCTCATTCTACACCGCTTTTTGTCAATTTTAAAGCTCAATAAACAACCATGTAAAATTTCATGTTGATATCTCTTGTAGTTTTTTTGTATATAGCAGTTAAAAAAAATAAAGTCAATATTTTGCATTTTAATAGACTTGGTTTTCCAGAACATTTCATTTTTTACATTCGTTTCTATTTATCTGGAAAAACTTATCAAGTAACATATGATAACATGGGAGGTTTACCTAAATTACGTAAACAATTTCTAGAAAAGTTCAAAATAAGCCATCGTGGGTCGTAAATCACGGTCTTATTGTATATTCAAAAATATAATATAAAAATTAAATTCATTAATAATAAATAACTATTTAATATTATATTTTTAAACATAAAATCACATAAAACTACACCCTACCTTACGACGAGTTTTTCCTTTAATTATCCTCCTGGCAACATCGCTGTAAAACTTCGCAACAAGAAGCCCCGCAGAGAAGACGAGCGCCGCTTTTCCCGAAATTTATTCAGAGAAAAGCGAAAAACTCTAGCCAACTGGGGAAAATCACAAGCGAGGCAGGGAAGGGTGTACAAAAAGATCCAAGAAGAAGAGCCGCGCCGTAGTCCCGCGAACAAATCGCAACAAATCGGCTGAGCTCGTCGGGGGTTGCTACAACAGTGGGGGTGGGGGTTTCCGCGGGTTTCCATGTGCGGACCGCGGCCCGATGACGCGATTTTCCACCACTCAGCGCCGAAACGTCAAAACAGGGAAATTGCGCAGTAGGAAAAGCTCTGGATGGAGAAGGCAAACCATCCCCCACCCGGCCTGCTCGAGAGGAAAATCTCTATGCAATCGCTTTTGCGGAAAAGCGCCCGAATGAATGAAAAGCTTAAGCTCCTTGAAAGAGGTTTTTCGCTTCCTCGTTGGCCCGAGTGACGCGAGGGCGATCGATGGGCCAGATAAGGTCGCGGCGAAGACGCTCGATGGCTCTATCAACGACGGAAATTAGGTGCCTTGAACGGCGTTTCGGGCGTGCGGCTCGTTATCGCATCGGCCCGCAAATTGACTGGCAGGCTAATTAAGAATTGAGGAAACTCGGAAAAATCAATTAACTCACCGCAATCGGCCTAAAGAGCAAAAAACCCAAAAAAAAAGAAAAAATTAAATGCCATCCTCCACCCATGGCCTACTTCTCAAAACTCTTTAAGAATGTGATCGCATCGGATCGATCGCACGGCGGCAATCAGTGAAAAATTACTTAACTCTAAGTTTGTCGCAATGTGGAGCCCCAAATTTAGGGGGCCCCGTGCAATCAGAGGGGGCCTATTGATCGTGGCAATTTCTGCGCATACATGTGGACAGATGCATGCCGCCAAAAATTACCCGATCCAATTGCCGGCAACCGTAAGGTCACGACAACAAAGCGATCGATTTGAGCACGTTTCACGCTCGGCCGGAGCATAAATTGGGCAGACATCGAACCACCGGCGAGATGGCATTTAACGAACGATGCCCACCTGAGCCCACCTGACAGACGGACGGACAAACAGACAGTCGATCTCCAGCCGAAAATTTATAATGAGACGGTCGACTATCGCAAGATTGCGACATCCCTCTGCCTTTTTCTTGCGTAAATCAGCACCGCGGGCTCGGCGATTTTTCATTCGTGATCCGCACAGCGGCAGCGCACACTGAAAAGACCCAAAATCGATGGGTCATTCCGGCGGCGGCGTCAGCGGCAATCTCGCTTCCAGGCACCGAATCTGTGCCCGAATTATTACGTGATCGCACGTGAAGTAATAATCCGCGAGGTGGCTCCGATCCCCAAGTTCAATGATTCCAAGAAATCTATCGATCTATCTTAACCACGGCAGCGATTGGATGCTGCACCGAACTGATCTTGCCGATCGTCGGTTGGACCACTTTCGGTTTCTTGTTGCGACCGTAAGGTGCGCACCCGCAGGCAAAGTTCAAGGCGCGTTACGCCACTGAAGGAAGAACCGGGCGCCGTGTTTTGTTTCAAACCAAGAAGATTTTGACGATCGCAGCCTTGGCGCGATCGGGCATGCGGATGGATTCTTTCTGCTCTCTGACCGCCAGGGGAGAAGAATAACAAGCGCCGCAATTAGACAATCAATTCCTTGAGACTTTGAGACGAGTCTGAGACGCGTCGTCGTGTTGAGATCGCAGCGGCACGATCGCACGGCAACAGCGGCTTAAATCCAATCCGGATCTGCTCCGAAACCGATCCGGGTGTCATTTATCTGAAAATGGCAAATTGCCAAATTGCCCTCGATGAGAAGCTCAGCTGCCGGAATAGGCTCAATTTGGCCGCTTATGATTGATTCGCGTTTCTGTAATTGCGCGGTATTAGTTTTAGGCAGCAAAGGGGTAATTTTACGAATCTTTTTCGGCTTATTTGAACAATTTGGAGACTGTAACAATTGCAATAAGTATAATTTGGCAAAATACTTAGGAAATAGCAGATTAAGCCAATTTAAGAGTTTTTGCGTAAAATACTTCTAAGGAATTTTGTTTTTTAGCCAAGGCAAGAAATTTCACATTTTGCTTGTTTTTTGTACTCATATAAAAAATTATCTCTGCCGAAAATTGCATTGTAGAATAAGGCCTCAGATTTTAATATTATCTTTGGAATTCCACCACAAATAATATCAAACTTTCTTTTAATCAAATGTTCATTCGTGGGTATCCTCGTTATCGCGATAATCTTTATTTGGTCTTTAAACAAAATCTAACTTAAATTAGAAAACTCCTTGAAAGTCATATTATTTTATAATATACCTATCCCTCAATTTGTATGGTAACTAATTTGATTTACACGAGTTTAAAGAACATTAAAAGGACATTATTATCGCACTTCAAATAAAATAATTCCAACTTTGAAATTGATGATTTCTACTTTAAAATTATAACTTTTAGCAAAGGATACTAAAAGAAACATTTTTTTCAATTATTTTTTTTTTACAGAAAGAAAACAGATATCGTTTTGAAATTATGCACAGATATTTATTTATATTTTAGATATACAAAAATATTTTTTTCAGATTTTGGAGATCTATTTTGAACTTTTATGATTTTTTGAAAAAAAAAAAAACACCAAAAAATGATGGTGGGCATGATTACAGGCGTCTGGATCGTTTGACAAAAAAAAAACACAAATCAGTCCTTGTTCAAATGACTATCGTCTCATCTAGAATCATGTTGTTCGGTAACAATTTTACCAATTTTCAGCCGATTTTCTAACCTCAAAAATAGTTTCTTTGTTTCAAATGGACGCCATTTTGTTATTTTTTAGTAGAAAAAAATTATCCTAGTTCACACGACAGCCATTTGAACAAGGATTAATTTGGTCTTTTTTTTTCTTTTTTTCCGACGATCCAGACATCTGAAATCATGCCCGCCATAATTCTTTAGTGTTTTTTTTTTTTTTTTTTAAATCTGAAAAATTCAAAAACTGGTCTCAAAAATTTGAAAAAAATAATTTTGTATATCTAAATTGTAATTAAATATCTATGCAAAATTTCAAAACGATATCTGTTTTCTTTCTGTAAACAAAAACCTATTTAAAAAAAAAAAAAATATTTAATCGTAACCTAATAGCCCCCTTAAAAAGGATAATTCGCAATTCCAAAAATATAGTTTTAAATTTAACGCAGTTTTGTTATTAAATATTATTATATTTAACTAAATAATAGCAATTAAAACAGAAATGTGCGCTTGTTTGCAATATATCAAACTGAGGTTATCGTTAAAACTAACTTTTTCAAAGTGCAAAGTATCCCTCTTTTACTTTAATTACATTATTATTATCAAATTGGAAAAGGAATATTATTTCAAATATAATATTAATCTTAATAATAATAATAATCTATGAAAATGCTTTAAAATTAGAAAAGCTACATTTCATCGATTTGGTTATATATTTTCTTTATTATTATGAAATTCATTTTTCTGAGAGTATGTATTGTTCGATTTTATCATTTTCTAATCCATTCTAAAAAAATTTATGTGCCAAAGCCTACCATTGAAAAGTTGGAATGCGATGTAAATTTTAAATTGACACATTATAACGCATTAATAAATGTGAATGCTCAATTTAGAAGGCCACTGCATTCTCTAAGAAAATTTTAGCAGGTACTTGAATTTAAGAAGTACATTCAACTAACTAATTCGAATTAACTGCAGGCGCCTGTGGGATGTACTTGAAAATTTGATACGCTTGTGATGTTGTCCAATTACTTTAATGAACATCAATAAGCCGTTTCCAAGACAAGACCCTGCAATCGAAGTCCTTGCTCTAGGAATGTGCTGCCGCGTGTAGGCCTCAATTATCCTGAAGGTTCCACAGATCTTGACCCGAACTCACATTTCCCTCAGGCGAGTTCACGCGCGTAATTGAGGCTTCTGTTGGTTCTCGCCCGCAAACCAAAGGCATTTTTACATCATTTGATATCCACCGCCGGTTGGGGGCGCGTACCAAAATTGCCAGGTTGGTGCAACATCAAATTACTTTCACACAATAGTCCGCTCATTGCACCGCGCCGCTGTGACAATTCTTTTGGCGACGAAGACGCGTGGAGCCGCCAGTTCGAGTAATTGCAGTGCCTTCTGGGCATCAGTGGCTCAGTTGAGCTTTATGATCCGATAATAACCGAGTGAATACCTCATCTCACATCATCTGCGAATGATTCAATCTAATCAAATGACTTGGAAATTACGACGAATGGAGCGGGTTGCGGCGGAGTGCGCCACCTTGATGATGTTTTAATTAGGAAAGATTCCAATAAGAGTCCACTCACGGACGTCTTTTGTTTCCCAACCCGAGTAGGCCAAGACGATCAACGATCGTATGTTGTGTCCGTTTCAAAACGATCAAGTGCGCCGATCGCACCAAATGTCCAATTGCCCAATTTCTCTCTTTCACAATCCGCCTAATGCACAAAACAGCGATTTCCTGCAATTGCAATCATTTTTTGGACGCACCCACAGGTCACCGGGTCAAGAAGGAAGTGTAGAAAAAATCAAAATCCCAGCGGCCAGCCGCGGTATCGCCTCGCACTGATCGATTGAAAAGTGAAGGTCACCGGCGTAATTAGTTAAAGTGCGCCTCATACCATTTGCATACATCGCGTCTTACGACTGTTATTAAATTCTTGGGTAATCCTCTTAACAAATTTCTCTGCTTCTTCGCAGAGGCGCAATGCAACGATACAGATAAACTGAAACTTATTAACATTATTGCAGAACTTCTTCTAATGAGCTTATTAAATAAGAGTATCTTTTAATTATTTTATTTTATCTTTATTAGAGTTTTATTGGTTCTTGACAGCTACAGTCATTAATCAGTCATATAAGGATCAAAAATATACAAAAATACATATTTTAACAGGTGATCTAGCAAATTCTTTACAAGCTTATTAGCTTAATTTGCATCTGTTCACATGTATGCTAGAGTGGGTTGCAAAAATTAAATCCTAAAGATACCGCATGGCATAAGGAAAGATTGTGGAAAATACACAAATATTAGCCTAGAGGAAAGAAAATAATATACTGGAAAATTAACCGATTATTAAAGATTACTATCAATTTAAGGGTGCTTTTTTTTAGTGAAATTTTTTTTTTTTTTCACTCCCACCTCGAAGTTTTTTTTGGGAAATACCTAAAAGAAAATTCCCTGAAAATTTGACCCCTTAATATTAATATTAAGTGCTCGACCAAGGCGTGCAAAGATTTCCCGTTTAAAATACACGTAAACTTTGATTTTTCTTTTCTTCAAAATTCTACAGCTCAGAGGCATTTAATGGTATAATCTTGGTCAATGATAGAGTTTCTTCAGAATTGAATGCTCTACAAAAGTGTCCATTGCGGCGTAACCCTAACTCCCACCAGCGAGGTAGTACGGGTCACTAAACCCAATTTTATCATGAAATTCTCGTTTTTTTGCCCCTATCTCGTAAATAACAAGAGCTACAGAAAAAATGTAAATGACAAACTTGTAGGAAATTGAATTTCGTACAAAAAAGCTCAAGAACACCGAATAACTAACATCGATATTTCTTGAGATATTAGGCTTTGAAGTTGAGGTAATGTTTCTACAATTTAGCTCAATAATCCATGAAAATTCCACACTTCTTCTCAACTTCAAAGCTAAATTTCTCAAGAAATATCGATTTGCTTATCATCACTATATTATACATTTAAATAAGAAATATAAATGTGATACGTAGGTTATTATACTAAAAACAACAAATCAATATTTTATAGATCTTCAGTTGTGTCTAAAAGACAACATATTTTTAATACAATAGACGAATAAGTGCGAAAATCTTGTAACTCAATTTTTACATACTTCCACATGCACGATTAACTTGGAAATTGGCATGCATACATGATTTTACTGACAGTTTGTTTTAAAAATTTTTATACTAAAATTTAAAGATGATTGATGAGATTCAAATGTGAAAATCGGAGAATTTGAAAGGTCACTTTTTGATTACATGTAAATATTCGGGGTCACGAATGGCAAATTTTTTGTCGATATTTTAGTGAAAATTAATAATAAGACTAAAAACGGAAAAACAAATAAAATGTTTAAAACTTTCGTTTCAAATACACAATAAATAAAATCTTTTTTTTCAGCTTTCACACAGCATCTTTAATATTTGTATAGCGAGAATTCATATCATTTCACTCACCTGCGTTGCCTTGATACGAAGATATTTATTTAATATTTTTGGCAACTAATATTTTGAATTGGTTTTTGCATTATTTTTATCACAATAAAATTATGAATGAAATGCTAATAAAGCATATTAGTACTTAAATAAAAAAATTCACACGTGTTCTTTGGCTAAGTGTAAGCACTTTTTGTCATATAAAATTTATTCGTAAAATAGATCCTTTTTGGGTAAAAATATCACCAAATTTCATCATAAAAAAAATTTTCTTTTCAGAATTATTCGGGAAATTTTTGGATTTTTCAAAAATTGGCCAAATCCAAAAAACCAAAAACAGTGGACTATTATAATATCGAGACCACTTGTGTATCAAAGATATAACAGTGGACTACCAACTTAAATCAGTATGACTGGTGGTTTCGAATCGGAATCGATAAAATTATTTCACAGATAGACTTTTATGATTAAAAGCCGGTTTCGCAATCTATGTTTTATCAGCGTAATCGTATTCATAAAATCATAATAATCAAAAGCATAATTTCCTGCAATAACTCACATTTTGGACGCATACGCACGGGTCACCGTGTCAAGAAGGAAGCTCAAAAAAAAAGCCCAAAACCTGTCTCGAGCGGATCGAAGCGGATCGATTGAAAAGTGAAGGTCGCCGGCGTAATTAGTTAAAGTGCGCTTCATACCATTTGCATACATCGGCATCGTGTCTTACGGCTGTTATTAAATTCTTGAGCAACACTATTAACAAATTTCTCTTCAGTCTTCACAATGGTCCGATGCGGCGCCCTCGGGAACAAAAGCAGCCGAAAGCCAGCGGAAAAACTGCATCCATCCGCGGAATCGAGGTCATGCACCAGAGTGGATGGATATCGGCGCGATCTCGCGAACGCATTTTAATTCATTTTGGATGCCCATTTCCCATATTACTCCATGTTTACGTCCATGTTCATTTCGGTGTCTTCGCAGTCCCCCCGATGTCTAAGAAGAAAACATGATCGGCTTAAGAAAGCCCGCCTTAAAACGCAGCGCCGCCGCGCCGGTCGCCGGGTTGCTTAATTTTGGGGCTTTTTACATACCTCCCGGAGATGTACAAATATTTCTTCTTAAAAGCAAAACAAAGAGGACCAAACGCGGGGCGGCGCGCTGTCGCCGATAAATTTCCTCTAGGGAAGAAGCAGCGCGATGACGAAAAGCCGCGGGGTCGAAGAAAAAATCCCGCCACAATGAAGACGCGTCAGCGCCGTCTTCAGGCTCTGTCCATCTTTCTGCTGAATGGTGATGGATTGATGGCGGTCCAGCGCAACCAATTATTGTTTGAAACTCTTTTTTAACGGCCGCACCGCGCTGCGAACGTGGACCTGGACATGTGCGCAGGCCGATGCGCTACCGCGGAGGCAGCTGCGCGACCTGCGAGAAGATGAAGAGCGGCCCATTGTCCGGCTCTTGAAGATGCGCGGGGCACGCCGCCGGTCAGCAGAAGTTGATTGAACAGCCGATGGCACTTACTTCAGCGTTTAAGTATCTCCGAGGGAGTTGGAACGACGCGATTTGTCACCTTTTATGTTTAAGTGACAACGGCGCTGATTTACGCGGTGCGATACCGCCGCAGTTCCGCAAGGTCAAGGGCAACAGTCTTGTCTTCGCGGATTTATGCTGTAAGTTATGTATGTAATTGATGCTCCGACGAGCCGGAATTTGTTGGAGATAAAACATTTCCAGATCAGTTACAAACGTAAATCTTAAGATAAATTCTGGGCAGCAACAGAAAAAGAAATTTCTCTCATTCAAATCAGCTCAGATTTTTTTTTTTCGTCGTACATAATATGGCCAAGAAATATAACTTCATTCAAATAAAGTGGGTGTAATTGACCTGACCCATTTACAATTTTAAATACTAATATCTCCATAAAAAATAATAAAAATATGTTAACGATGTTTTGTTTCTAAACTCATAAAACAGATTTTGGGTCTGAATGGAATGAAAATTTCATAAAAATCCAATAACTTGTCAGTAACAACAAATTGCAAAATATTTAAATTTTATTATGGGTCTTTTATGCGATGTCTATCCGGTAAATACTTGTTTTTTTTATTTGAACAAGATTTTATATATCTTCTTGTTAATTTATGGTCCCGCATTAAATTCAAATAAAACTTATGATACAATGTTAAAAAATTTTCTCATACGAATTTTTGCAAAACTTTTCGGAAATTTGTCAAACTGGGTGGTAAAATATGTAAAATGTTAATTTAATCGATTTTTTTATTATATTTTAAGTTATATCTTATGTTATCCTAGATATTCAATACAAAATAGACGGCTATTAACTCCAAAATTTGCATGATTCTAAAGATGAATAGAAAATCTTAAACGTAAGACAAATCTCAATGACAAATATAACATTTCAAAATATTAAATATTATCTCTACTTCCACTACACTTTCTCATATAAATTACTAATTAGTACTAATTAATAATTTAGGTGCTGTCTGTCATGGGCTTATCATCATTATGCCGCTAAATGACGTAAAATTTAATAATTTATAACTTGCTAAATGACCATAATTTTTTGATCATTTATACCTAGATAATGAAAAATATACTAGAATTCAGCTAGTTTTATACTACTAGCTATAACCTTAGTTTTCGCTATCCATTGCAAAGAATAAGAAGAAGAAAGGCACAAGAACTATTGAATAACTGACAGCTGATAATTGCTGAGTAAGAAATGGCTGTTTGTCACCACTTCATTAATTAATAATTAGTGCCAAATGAGTAATTAACTAACTATTAATTTAGTGCGCTGTCTGTCTAGGGCATAAGTTACGTTCGAAACTACATATAACTGAACTTTTCAAACTAGCGTTCATGATATTTCAAGATTTCATTTTTATCACAAATATAATTTCTTCTAATGCTTCTCAATTATATTTCGTTTATTTAGAAAACCCATAGGATTTCCTATGCTAAATTATTTTTGGTAAAAGCAATATTTGACCAGAAACTATTAATTTTACATTATTTCTATATAAATTCTTGCTTAATTTTAAAGGTATTAGATATACGTACCTTCATATAGCTTTATCCAAAAAATTAATTATTCTAAATTAAAAATTTTTTCAAATTTCGATTTTGTTCCCCTAAACACCAAACTTTTTTTCTGTCTGTTGGAACAATTAATTTCACCCTTACCAAAGATGCCATGTCAAAATATCGCGGTAAATTTGCTTGAAGCTTCAAAATCCTTCTCGAAGGATGAGCAAAAAAGACGCTTTTGCTCCGATGACGAGCGCCCCCCTTATGGAAGAGCTGTCTGCCTCGCAGGAATTATCACCCGTGAAAACAACTCAATCATAGGCGTCTAATTACTCTGGGGAGCGCTATAAATCACGGGCAACGGCGATAAATCATCAGACAGATTCGATTGCGAAGAGCAGCTAAAAACTGCTCACGTGATCCTTATCAATTACCTGCACGTGGAGGGGATTCACGCAGGAGCGGGAACGCACGAGCCCGGCTGGGTGCCACCCCGGCGATAGTGAGCTCACCCCATTTTAATTATTGCTTAATCATAGCCTCCCGTGCGGTGCCCGTTTTGTTCCATTTTTGTGCGTAGATAAATCTTCGGATGGCTTAATGGAAGAATGCCTTCCGATCACCCCCGGGAGCGCCCTGGAATCGTAACAGGAAACAGGGACAATGCCAGGCGACGCGACGGATGCAGGACAGGTCCTGGAACCTGGATTGAATTCCGAGCAGGAGCGGGGCACTGCACCCTCATCATCCCTTGGCTTTTTAACAGATTTCAACGGATTAAGGATATTATAAAAGGACGCACATCGACTGCAGGGTGCGCTGCTACTGCTGTTGCTGCTGCTGCTGATGAGATGTCTCCTTAGTCCTTGAGCGCTCTATAGATTTTATAGATGTGCGACTATTGTGCTCCCCCTTCCCCGACGACTATGTGTCGCTCTATCGACTGCGATTTGTATTGCTGTCTACGCCCTTGTCCGGAGGACGACTGTTTCTGCTCTCCGAACCATACCTTTCTTCATGCAGCAAATCCCATTGTTGAGTCGTCCCAGCGGATTACGTGAATTAAAAGTTTCTCATTGACAGTCTGTTAGGACTCGAAATTGTTTTGATTTGATTTCTTCTTCTTATTTCTACGTCTGGTTTTTTTGTTTCAACATTTTCTTCATTTATTTTCCCTTTTATCTGCATATTGCTAGACAATTTATCTAGATTTTTCGCCACTATTCTCAATTTTAAGTTAATGGTAAAATCTGAATAAGATGAAAATTGAAAGTAACTCTGACGATTGTATTGTAAAGGATTGTACCCACTCTTTTGAAAATTATATTGAATAGAAAGAAACGATTAAATCGAATGCAGTGAGAAAAAATCTCAACTTCAGTTCCAAAATAATAGAGGTATAGTGATCGTTTAATTAAGCAATTCTTTTACTTTAAGGGGTTATTCTACTGTTAAACGGGTAAAAAGCAGTATCTTTTTAAAAGTGTTGTAAAAAAAAAACTATTAGAGATATCAATTTGAAATTTTGCATGCATATTTATTAATGAAAAAAATATATAATGGCATAGTTGATTAAAAAAAAAAAAAAAATGGCGGCTTCGGTTTATGATTGATGTAGCGCGCGCTGACGGCCAGAGTCGTTTGCGCGGTACATTGCCCAGGTCGTCCAGGTGATCTGCAATCAATTTAACGATGAAATTTTATTAGTTTAGCTAAAAACACACAGACTGAACCTAAATTGAGCCATAAATATTAAATTTTCGCGATTTGACAAGCGTTGGAAAATAGCATGCTCGATTTTGGACGTTTTTTCGATGAAAAAAGTGCTCCCAAATAACCAAATTTCAATTTTTATGGCTCAATTTAGGTTCAGTCTGTGTAAAAATGATATATAACTATGCAACAAAATTTTTAGCTAAATCGCTTCATTAGTTTTTTCTCTACGATGTACCGCGCACCAAAACAACACGTTTTGAGTAAATCGCGTTTAAAGTTTTTTTAACCGATTTTTTTTATATATCAACTATGCCATTATATATGTTTTTCATTAATAAAGATGCATGCAAAATTTCAAATTGATATCTCTAATAGTTTTTTTTTTACAACACTTTTAAAAAGATACTGCTTCTTACCCGTTTAACAGTAGAATAACCCCTTAAGAACAATTTTCCACCCCAACTATCCAAGCATCCATAATATGATATACATATAATTTTTTCCCGAATTAAAAATTCTCTAAGCTGATGGACAATTAAGTGCATTCCATCGTCGAGCCATAGTGCAATGCGTTTTGCATTATGCAACAGTCGCAATTGATTAATGTCACTGGGAAGAATGCAAATTGCGTCGCCGTCGTCGTTGTCGTGAGCAAATGACGGCACAAACGAGAGCAGCAAAGCAACACTATTTGCATTTTGGTTGCCATCATAATGCGGGGATGTGGTCCAGGGCAGGGATGAGGGATGCGGAGCACGAGTCAAGTCATTAGTGTCACCATGAATGTCTTCGTCGGCGCGGCGAGTTGCAGCGTGTGCGTGTGCTCCACATACGTCGGATGCACATTTCGATGCACATTTTGGGTGTGCTCCGGCCTTTTTAGGAGGTTCCTTCCCCTTGTCGTTGCGTCGCGTTGCCGCCCGTCAGTTGTTGAACTCGGATGCAATGAACTCGCACTATTCGTTCACTGCATTCGAGGTGTCGCCGACTCAATTAACTGGCAATCGTCGAGCGCCGGCAACAATTTGTCAAACGCCTCCGCCAAGGACCCCCAGGGGTGCTCCAGCCATTAATTGAGGCATACGGAGCCCGCCGGGCAGTGTCACACATGACATATATGATGCACTTACCACGGTAAGACACAGTCGCCGCCAACTACCAAGGTAGCTTGCATTTACACTAATGCATCATGCATGATGCAGTCGATCGCGAGATTTAAGCATCTTTCACCTGGCGGAAATATGTGGAAAGGCCTCAAGCGCATTTTGATGCCGGCGACGGGCTTTCAATCTGCAGCAGACGAACGGATGTCATTTTGGAAGTTTATGGTACCGAGATTGGATGCATGCCCCGACGCCCATTGCACCTGAGCACGGCGGTTTATCTGGTGGAAAAGGTGAAAGAATTGCAGACAATGAGCCTTCTTATCGACGAGTCCATCTTAAAAGCGGTGGACGCGGCCAGCTGCATTTCGACACACAAAAGGTCCAAGCTTCTGAACGTGCCCTTGCCTTGGCAACTTTAAAAGGAAAGGAAATGTGGAGTACTCGAGCTCGGGGAAGGAATGGCGCTCGTTATTGATTTTATTCATTTCGGCCACTTGGGCAACTTCCTTTCTGCAACGGATACTTCAATCTTAATGTTGTCATGATAAAGTTTCCTGAAATACATCACCATATTTCACAATAACCAACGTGCTCGGTAAGTTTGGTTTGATGGAAACTAGAGAGAAATTCAAATTGTTCATGCAATTTTAAACTGAAAATTTAAACACTTAATTAAAATCAATCGTAAGGTAAATACAAACTGTACATATATAACTGCTATAATAGAAAACAATATTTCTAGTTGATTCCCCAATAAGGGCTTGTATGATATTTTTGTTTCAAACAACAAAAGCCTAGTTCATCTAACTATTTTAATGTTTAATGAGAAAATAAATTAATGTCAATTTTACTAGAACATATTTCTTAATTTTTAAAAATAAGTCATTTCATTTTAACCTTTAGTTCAATAATTCCGTCATATCGTTTAAATTATAATAGATATTTGGTTTAAATAACAACATCTATATAAATAAAAATGTAAATGTTCGTCTGTTCAAAATCTTAAATCTCCGAAAGTTCTTTACCGATTACTTTGAAATTTTGACACAACGTGCTTGCAGTGTTTTAATACCTATATTATTATTATTATTTTTTTTTAATAGCGCCATCGGTTGGACGTAAAAGTAAAACACGCGATATTAAATATTTTATGGCAGTGGGAGCGCCATCTGTTAAATGTGATAGCAACACACACAATACTAAACATTGATCATGCCGGACAGCATGCATCTTGACAGCTACTGTCACTTAACATTTTCAAGGTTTCCGATTAAAATATAAAATTATAATTTCATCCTTAAAGTACGCAATGTTCGCAAATATATATTTTGTTTCTTAAGTGCCTAATGGCTTTCGGAAATAAAAATTCCGACATTGACGTTTTTTTTTTGCAGCCTACTAACTATAAATGATCTGTTAAGTGATAAAAAATTAATATATGTATGTTCTTTCTTAACACCTTTACGAAGGCCTAATTTTCTCTGCTATAATTTGATTGTGAAATAACTGAGTGAAAGCATTGCAGAGTAAAAAGTACCATAAGAAAATCCAAAATGATTAGCGAATTCGCGGCAAGAGCATGTGAATCATTGGCGCAGAAGAAATGGTCAAGGTCGAATCATTTTCCCATTCACCGCGAGTGCTGACATAACATAACTAATTGCACCAGCGGCGCCTGTTCGCATACCTTTGGACCAAATCACGTCTATCAGGGCTCCATCATCACTTTAATTTCCAAGAAGTGCATTATGATTTTAGATAGTCAGATTTAGAGACTCAGTTCCGTGAGGTGAGTTTAATAAAGTTTCCCGTCTGCGACTTATGGTTTTTACTGTCGCTTTGTCTCGGACTTCATCATCCCGCAGCATCTTGTCGAGAAAGCACTTGCATTTTTATGACGTCTTCTTGCGCGGTTTGCAGGTACTCCAGACAGTTAAAAAGGTACAAAAAAGGCTCTTAACCCAAGGGTGTATCTGAGATGTTTTGCACAATTCACGGTGTTGTTCCCAACATAAATTAATCCAGCTAATTCGAGTGTAAGGCGATCGTGAAAATCTTCTTAAAATTAGCATAAAACCATCAAAAGGTTGCAAAACACCTGCAAATTTGGACCAGATGCTTTTTCTTGACTGCATCGTATCGTTGTTCCGTCAAGAAGAAAGGTCGCATTAATTCTACTCATTTGCAAGTCATGTTTTAATAGAGCAACAAAAAAAATATTGTATTTTAGATTCATACAAAAAAAAAATGCTATAAATTTGACGAGGGAAAAACAAAACGCCTTCCTCTTGCCCGCACCATCATCAATTACAATTACCCGCAATTGACGTTCTTTTTTCTTCGGTTGACAGTAATATACGCCAATTGGTTCAGGGCTCTTGTTGCAATTCGTCACGGCAGTTGTTAAAATTCGTTTAAAAGGTCAATTTCGCGTAAATTTATTGCCTCGCAAATAATTTCGGAGCGCAAGATCGTTTGATAAGGACGCTGGGACGTAAGCGGAACGAGCTCGTGCCAAGTAATCACATTTTTCTTGAACGCTCGATAGTCTGCAGAGAGAATTTTTATGCATTTTTCACTAATGGAGTTTATGCAGAGGAAAGATTATTTTGGGTTTTTACCATACTAGAGCAAAACCAAAACGAAGAGTTTTGAATCTCAAAGGCTATGCATGTATGTGAGATAGTTTGTTACCTCGTACAGCCTAATTTACTGAACCGATTTCAACAAATGAGATGTCGTTGGATTCGTCTTGATCCAGAATGTGTCCTAGGCTATATAATGACATAGCAAATCCAATATGGCGGACTCTAGACGTCATGATGTGAAATCGTGGATTCAAAAACTTATTCACTTATTCCCCTAGCATAACAAAGACAATTTCAATATTACATTATTATCGAGGTAGGATTTCCTTATTTCTGGCAACACTTTTATCTGACTATAGCAAAGCAAAGGAGAGGGTTATGATATCAGTCTATGTTAATATGTATGTATGTTCATCTGTTCCCTCACCACATTTTGACAAATGAGGTATTTTTGGCTTTGCCTTAGTATTCCACGTGTTACAGACTATGACCTACAAAATATGCAGAGCAAAAAATTAATAAAAATTAGACAAATGTGTCAAGTTTGGATTCAAATGAAAGGTTTTGTATGCAGATTCCAAAAATATAATTTATATATAAAGAAATATTATATTTCCCTGTGACAGTTTAACTAATTTTTTAGTTTAACTAATTTTGGGTTTTATATTTTTTCTTAAAGTACAATACTTAAGAATTCCTATGTATGTTTGATACCTTTATAATCTTTAATTACTTTGCTTTTAAATGTCTTTCTCTTACCAACACTAATGAAGATGATGTGTGTTTGCTTATTATGTTTATTTGTATTAAGAGAACTAAATATGTATGTATATAAATAAGTGAAAATTGTATTTTAGAAACAAAAGACAGGACCAGAATCAAATTTTTCTGATAAGGCAAACGCTAATAATAAAAATATCGATTTCCCTCTACCGCTGATGCATTATTTGTTCTGTTCGATAAATAAGATTTAATTTTAACCTTATTTAAACTGAAATATGTCATTACAGAAAAAGGAAAGGAAATGAATAACTCAGTAATCTGAATTGACTGTGAATTACACTTTACATTAGATCACTTCAGATCAGATCATCGGTTGATCTCATCTGTTAAACCGTTGATCTAATCTATGAGTCTTCGGAATTAGATCAGACATCACTTGATTCATTTATCATAGATCATTAAAATGAAGTGACGCGACAGAAGTAATTATCTAATTTCATAATCACTTTATAGAAAATAGGAAATAGTTCAATCAGTCATTATAAAGAAACTAAGTCATAGTACAAATTTAAATAAAAGATCATTATTACAAAATTTATAATCAACCAATTTTGTTCCAATTCAAAAAATCAATATGTTTTAAACGTTTTTATTCGATAAGTAAAAGTTTATAATTATTATTACCTGAAAGTATCTAACTTTGATGTGTTTTGAACTTATTATCTTACCAGAAACTCAAAAATTGAAGTACAAAAATGTACCAAGTCGTTTTTGCATTTATGTACTTTTATTTCTTCAATCGTGTCTACAGACCTGATCTGTTTTTTGATCTGATGAATAATAATTGATTCATGTAGGTCAAATCTGCTAAAATATGAATAATGAATATTGCGTAAATATTTGAACTACTTCATTTGTTATACTTACTTAAGAAGATAAGTATACCACGAAAGAAACTATAATTTATAGTATTTAATTACATCTATTGCTGAAGGTGTTAACTGCCCAAAATTTTCAATTAGGTGTCTCAATTGGCAATTTATTCCCAAAATGATTAAGAAACACATTTGGGTCCAAAGTTATAACTCCATGATTATCCGAAATCAATTCAAAAAATTCCCACAGCACCCGCCTATATAATTGGGAAATGTTGCAAACTCAAAATAGCCCTCCCACCCGAATTAGCCAGCATGCGTTCTCTAATCACCACCGCCTCAATTAATCAATCAACCGATTTTTCGATAAATTGAAATTCCTGCCTCAATCACCTGTTGCATCACAGATCTGCGCGGCCAAAATGTCAAAATCGCGTAATCCGCACGGCCAATTTATGCGCCTGGTTCGCGGTTTGTTCTGCGCCAATTGTGTGCATAAATATCTTCATTTCAAAACAAGCCGACGAACAATTAAAATTGAATTAGCAAATTTGCCCAAATTGTGCCTTTTTGGCGTCTCCACAAATCTCAAGTATCCGCGTAATGCGCAAAAATACGCGCGCGCGCACCTCAATGACCCCAAAGTCAATAATTCATTTGGCGGGAATATATTCGACTATGAGGTCCATTAAGATTAAGATTTAAGCCACCGAGATGCGAGATCTTCACTTGCGCGGCAGCGGCGCGCGATCGGCGGATTTTTTACAAGTTTTCACTTATTTTTTCCGCAATGGTGCCGTAACACAAACAGTTGTACTTTTGGCGGTTCACGCTGGTTAGGTAATTGCACTGATTGCTGGTCGCGACCGCGGCGCGGCGGTTCAGCGGCTTAGATAATTCCCGCTCTTGAACTTCATGAACCGGGCGGTGGAAATTCGCGGGTAAAATCACGCAAGCGTCGACCCAAAATCAATTGATGCCACCGAAGCCTGCTTTTTGGAGCTCATCAATCAATAAGAAATTTCACCTGGACCCTGGACGCGCGTTAATGGATGATGCCCAAATGGGCACTTTAGATAAATCTGGCGACTGGGCGGGCTTAATAGACGCAAAATCGCATCAATAATTGCTAACAAGCAGTGGGTCGACGCGATCCGTATCGCCGCGATGGTCCCGAAAAAAAAATGAAAATTATGGGGTATCCGCCAAAGAGCCCGCAAGGCCCTATACACAAAAAAAAATTAAATTACGCAAATATTGCGGGCGTTATCGACACGACCTGTAATTTTCGGAGACAGATAAAATCCCGCAGCTTCGCGATTTCGCATTCAAATTCGCGTTTTGTCGGACAATCGCCAGGGCTTCTAATTGACGGTTGGCCCAAAAAAAACACACATATTACTGCTGCTATTCCCCACAATGCAGAAGGTGGAGGTCGCCCATTCTTGAAATAAATCATTCTTTTTTCTATGGGCTAGATTTAAACCATGTCCGCAGTGACTAAAGTGGGTGCAAGGTGATTTCACAAGCAGCTGCTTGTGATGCACCAAAAAACTACAAAAATTCCCACAATCAGTCTGATGATGGGGAGGTCCAGGGACCACACAGGGTGAAGGACGAAATTGGGTTTCGAGATTCTTGAAAGTCTTCCAAAACTTGTCCAATTCGAAGACCATTAACTCGACTGAGGAGTGGGGACTGCCAGATGAAAACAATGGGGCGAACGAACAAGTCCCCATTCATTTCCGGGAATTTTTTGGCAAGGGAGATTTCCTCAAAACAACGAAAATCCTCACAAGGAGCCGTGTGTAAACAAAAGGCGAAATCTTTTAATTGGACGCTAAATTACCTCCCTGAGCCCTGAGAGATGCAGCCGAGAAGTGCAGCGCATGCATGCTTGCAAGTTGTATGCAGGTTTGCATTTCGAATTCATTCGCGCTGGCATGCGTCCAAATTCCAAGCCACTGTAATGGCTGTTGTGGCAGATACAAGATTAGGTAGGATGTGGCCGACTTGAATTTCATTTTCCATTTGCGTCTTTAATTCCTCGGAGACTTTTTCCCGGCCCCTCGAATTCCCCATGAAACCCCGGATGCAGCACGGCAAGGGTTTGCAGTGAAATCGACATTTGCAGTGCTTAGCACACATGCCCTACTTTCGGCAAAGCTACGGATTCAAATTCAAATTTATATTCATCAATATTGCAGAACGGCAGCAAATACGAGAAGAGCCCCAATTTTCGGATGGGGATGGGTCCAATTGAACTACTAAAACTCGTTACCCAAATTTAGGTGTTGGACAGGACCCCATAACTAATAACTTGAATTTAATGGAAAGAAAAAGTTTTCTTGTCTTGTAACTATGAAGTACCTTTTCGATAGTTTCCAAAAAAATATATGTTGTAGTCTTGGGTCTAAGTATGTAGATGTAGATTTCAGGAGGCGGGCGATGATACCCAGCACTTAGACCATGTGGTCCATTGTACATACCTCAGGAGAAGTGGGTCTAAGTATACTATAGGATAAAATTGGCGATGGTACAAAAAGGTAGTCATAAAAAAAAAAAAATTTTGAGAAAATTTCAATATTTGTTTTTACCGAGTTCTAATTAACGAAATTAATTTCAGACTTTTTTTCCAATACTGCTTTGGTACCCTGTATAAAATATATTTTAGCCATCTTAATCGGTTCAGCCAATTTCGAGAAAATTCATTTTTTCAACTTTCCAAAAACTCGTTATAACTAGTGTAAAAAACATTTTTTCAAATTGATATTTGGCATAAATTAATCCGAACACAGTAGCAACTTCCCACATTAAAATGGGCAACATACAAGCGCGGACAGCCCACCCACTCTTATCCTGCCAGGATAGGCCTTTCAAAAGGTCTTTTATTTTTAAAGATAAAAATAATAGCACAGTATTTTAGATATTAATGCATTTTATTATTTAATAGTGCATGTTCCCTCCATTTTTATTTGTAACTTCAAAAATTCGTTGGATAGATTGATTACATAAAAGCTATTTAACCGATTATGTTGAAATTTGTACGTAATGCTTTTTTATGCTACTAAATCATCTCGAAATGTTTCTTACTTTTAAAAATCCATATTTTTGTCACTACGAACTGTCGAAAAAGACGAAAGATGAAAGTTGACGAAAATTAGGTGCTATTTTGTTCAAACTATTGTCAAAATAAGATGAAAGTGTATTTTTTAAGCAATATCAATCTTTTCTTATATTTTATTTGATTCATGATTCTGTATGAAAGACACCCCAAAAAATTAGCAATTCAAATCTTTGACTTACTCACACGTTTTTGCCATCATTTTTCCTTTTACTTTTCCATTTTGGGCGTTATTTCTCAACCACTTCTCACGGTGGACGTTGAGAAATCCCTAAAAATCGTATTCGCAATGGATTACCCTCTTGTGAACCCGAAAATCCTAATATCCACGGATCAGATCAACAAATACCCTTTTCACGATATAAACCGTGTAATACGCCTCTAATCCCGCGCTTTGACATGAAACAAAGACCCCTTCGTCACCATTGGACAGCTACACGCCGCTGCCGCGAGAGTGCGTGGGTGATCCAGCTCGAATCTTTTTTAATGAAAGTGATGAAAAGTGAATTAAGTGATCTGTCACCGTTGTAACCACCGCACAGAGCGGTTCATTGAAAGATGGTCACGGTCAAGACGGCCATTTATCGTCGACGCCGATAAGATCTTGACCTTACCCTTATGGACCGCTCTGATCGCGGATCTCATGATCGATACATATCTGCCGAATTTCGAACTGATCCAACAATATCACGATTTGGTGCTGGCTCCACGGTGCGTTCAGTTGTTCTTTCACCGCCTCTTCCTCTTTAGCTTGCAATTGTTCATCAAAATATTTTCAAATTTGATATTTAGCAGGCAATAAGCATCCCATTCGGGTCAGTCGCGGACCTCGCTGAAGCGATCTCAAGGATGCGAACAGAAGATGGCTGAGGCATGTGGCCTTATGTGTCAGCATATTCTTTTTTATGTCTTACAAGCTGCTTGCTAATCAAACCGATGAATGCGACTTAATGCGCCCGATAGAGTCGATTGGAAATTAATTTTCGTCCGGTGATGGTGGCGATTTGTACATGAATATAATTTTTACGAACTCCATCGATGACGGCGTGGCTGTGAGCCAAACCTGTGGGTGATGATTGATAACTTCTGGGAAGTTTGGTGGATTTATCTAATCTCTTTAAAAAGTTCGAGGATTTAGAGGAGTGTTTGAAGGATTTGTACGGTTTTGTAGAATATTTGTACACAATTAAATTCTTTGTGTACTGAAACTATTGAAGGTAAATTGAATTAATATAGAAATAATGTAATTATAACTACTTAAATTCTATTCCGTCATATTTAAATATTAACAGATAGATTATAAGTAAATGTAACTTATAATTTAATAAACATCCCAAATGTTTATCAAAAAAGGATAATGCAACAACTTGGGCATTAAACAAAATTCCATAATATATAGTATGAAGGTTTAAAGTCGCTTACCACAATAAAAAAGAGAAAACTTTCGGTCCAGTAACGTGGAATATAAATTTAAAATACAAATGCGTGCTTGTCAACGCGCCATGTCCGAGTAATATTTATATAATAGCGAAATAAAATTTACTTTTCACATTATCTGTTCAAGAAATATCTATTAAGTACCTGTAGATCTTTTCCCAGCAATCTTGCTATTAGTTTATTGCATTTCATTCATTATTTCTGTTTCGATCATTATGTTTACTACACTCTATTTCTTTTCTAGTAAAAAATTAATCAGTTGGGTCGTTGACAGTTTTTGAAACGTATTTTTGATGATCGATTCAATGTAGATCATTTTTCTATAGTGTAAGAGTTGATAAGCGTTCAAAGTGTGAACGAATATTATTTTTATTCTTGATAATGGTACTGATAACATATTAAATAATTTATGCTTATTATATATTATAAATATATTATATATATAATTAGGTGATCAATAATCAACAAGCACAATAAAGGCCCCGCACTCAAAACCATTTTTCATATAATACATACAAATTAATCTGATTACACGTGTAATGCTCTAACAGTTTTTTTTCATTGTACTTTTGTTATAGTACAAAAAAGCTGAATAAACAATTACCTACATTCTGGTTTCTCTTACCTTCAAAACAATGGCATATTTGCACGCATTAGCTTTACTTTATGATCATCCAAAGGTAAAAACGAAAGAGTCAATATCGACAACTGGTATAAATTGAAGAGCACCAAAAAGTACGAGCAAGTAAGTCTTCTAACAAGCAATCAAAATGAACTTTTTCAAACTTTTATTCGCTATTGTAGTCATCGCTGTTGCTAGTGTCAGCGCTTCTTATGACCGTGAACAGGTATGATATATATTTATATTTAAAAATAATAAAAACTCTCAATTGAATATATAAAATAATATATTATAATATAATAAAATAAAGTAATATAAATGTGTGTTTATTAGTTTTGTATGCAGACAAACATAAATACTTTAGTTTAATTGTTTCCGGATAATTGATATTCGAGATTTAGGATTTTAACCAAAAAATTAATTTGTAAAAAACATTTTTGTATTTGACTTAACTGGTAAAAAATTAAAGAAATTGGATTTTTCATTTCACGAGGTTTATCTATTAATTGAATTAATTTTATGTTTTATTTTTCAGATCGATAAGTGTTTGGAAACATGTAAAACCGGAAGTGAATGCGACCAGTGCATGGCTAATTAATTAAATGCTTGTTTAACTAATTAAGATGGAAAGCTGAGAAATTTTGATAAAATAAAATCTTGTTCTCTTATAATTAATTTTTTAACTCCTTATTTAATTATTTGTCGTGGAATTTGAAATAGCCCTAATAAGTTTGATCAGGCGGGTTTCAAAAATGAGTCCTACTTTTATCTTTTATGTTCTAGAATCATGTGTCATCATCAATATGAATAGAACGATTCATTTACCCCAATTTCGGTTTTTATATCATTAATTGATTTATCATGAAATAAGGGGATTTTTCTAACTCTTCCCTAAATTACTTTCAAATCTTAAGACTGCCAGAAACTACATTACAGAATTTTTTTCTCCAACAGCTGCGTTGTCGGGAAAAAAACACTTGTGCTTATCAAACAACAAGCTCGTATTTGTATTTTGAAATATATAATATCAGGCAATAAGACCAGAGTCTTTCTCATAAACTTTTCGTTTTACCCACTACATTTTTTCTTTACAAACTCTTAGATTGAAAAGTGCTTGGACGAGTTTAAAACTGACTTTGCAAAGCAGACTTTTATCAATTATAAGAAAAAACAGTAAACTAATTTTCCGATTTTCGCTCTGAAATTTGGGGGGGGGGGCAATGCCACCCATGCCCACCCTTATCTCCACCCATGGGTGGAGGTCTTTTTTGGCACGTCAAAGAGATTTAACGCGATAATTACTGCTTGTGTGGCCACACTAACGTTTGTCCATTGTGCGCCGGAGTTAGTGACATTCGTGACAATTGATCGGCGATAACTATGGTTGAGTATTCTATGGCTATGAATTGGTCAAATGGAAAAGTGATTGAGTTCCTTGAAATATTTCAAACTGAACCATGTCACATTTAACGCCATTTTTATTGGCGATGATGGGCATTGACCAACGTCAATTGGTAGTGTGGCCATCTCGTTATCGCGTTGAATTTGTAGTGTGGCCATCTTGTTATCGTGTTAATTTTTGTTGCAGTTTTTAATGGCGTTGATAGGCATTGACGTTTGCCATTAATGTGGCCCCAGCATTAGAAAAGATCCCTAAAGCGAAAACTTGCCACGAATTTTCCTACAATAGGTATTGCCAGAAAAAATCAGTATGCTTATTATTTTAATTATTTATCGATTTACATACGCCATTTCATCTTTATGAGCGTCATACGACTTTGGAAAACAACTGCGTAAATATTAGCACTGCTCTACGTAGGCACATAGAAAAGCGAAAATTCCATATTACCAATTGATATAAAAGCGAGTTGAGTTTAAAGTGAGATTATCAGTCAAAATGAATTTCTTTAAACTCTTGTTCGCCATTGTGGCTATTGCTATTGCCGGTGCCAGCGCTCAATATGATCGTGAAAAGGTGCGTATTACCAAAGAACTTCTAAAACTTCCTTTATATGTTCTTTGGTATTACATATTTAATATATTATATGTACATGTAAATACTTACACTATAGACTTTAATAAATATAAAATTGTATATGCAAATTAACTGACACTAGTACAATACCTAAATAGAAAATAATAAGATTTTTGGACTTGTTTACGAATCCGAAATCATTTTTTAAATTAATTTCACATAAACTTCGTTTTACTTACTACATTTTTTCTTTACCAAATTCTAGATTGCGAAGTGCTTGGACGAGTGTAAAACTAAGGATGACTGTGACGCTTGTTGGGTCAACTAATTTTGTTTAATGGACCGACAATAAATGATGTTGAGTAAAGAAATGTGTTTTATATCAATAGCTGCAACTAAAACAAATCCTTTTAAATTTTAAAAAGATTGATGCCGAATGCAAAACATTTGTGGATTTAAACAGAAACTGGATCTGAATTATACACTTTCTTTTCAAAAAATTGTGGCTAAGTTTTAAGTTTTTAAAAGTTTGGACAATATTAATTCAGAGTTTCATTATTTTACTTATTGGTGAAATTTGGCACGAAGATAATTCCGTACTCCAATCATGACAGAAGAAAATAGTGAAAATATGCGAATTTCAAATTAATTAATCAAAGAAATCCTTTATAAAGAGCATTATTTAAAGAGGCGCCAGATTTCCAATAGAGATAACTATCAATTGAGCTGTAATTTGTTGTAAGTGTCAATGTCATTCTTATTCGGTAAGGTCTAGCAAATCAACATGGAGATATATGTGGTATACCGCAGCAACGATTTCAAATCGTGGATATTTCTTTCTGGAATTAGGGAATTCTTCAATTTTATGGATAAAATATCCATCACAGGCGTACGCAAAAACTTGGGCTTTATCCATCCATAATTTGGAGAATTTTCCGTAAGAATTTAATGTATGGCAAAATTTTGTTCAGCGATTAAACTCATTTCTGGTTTAAAGGGTACGTAAATAAGCAGAATTGTCGTATTTAGTGTGATAAGAACCAAATCAAGCAACGCAAAAGCTGCATGCATCTCGAAAAATGCACTCTTTGGTGCAGTCTATGAGCCAGCAGCATCATCGGGCTATTTTTCTTCAACAATGCGATAAGATAACGTATAACCGTCAATGATGAGTGGTACAGAGCAATGAACAGCAATTTTTTGTTTCCGAAACTTCGAGGTAGACGCTGAAGACTTTTGGTTCAACAGGATGGCGCTACGTGCCACACAGCGACCAAAACATTCAATTTATTGAGAAGCAAATTCATCACGAAAAATAATAAACAAAGACACGATCGAGAAACACACGATTAAACTTTAAACTTCCGATACTGACCATTCTACTTGCTTTTAGAACACTATAACTTCGTTGTTTTCGAGATTTATAACGTAATTTTTGGTGGTACTATTCTTAAAAGTATATACTGTAAGTATAATTAATTAGTGAATGACCTTAATTCTTTCTTACATCGGTTAGAGACTAGCTAACCGATTGAGACAATAAGACTTTAAATTAAACAGATAAATAGACTTGATAAGAGGATATCAGACTATGCATATAAGAGCCCTTCAAGAAAACATGCGTATCTAACATGAGAACACAATCAATCCCAAAATCAAATTTTTAAACAACCAGAACTCTCAAAATTGTCGAATACAAAACCACGAAAACCAAATCCTCCCAAGGTAAATTAAATCTGCAGATTTAGAAGACTCCAGCCACCGTGAAAGAAACAAAGACGTTTCACAGCACGCACCCGGGCAGAAGGGATTTTTCGTGAAACATCGCCCGACAGACAGACAGTCTGTCTGATGGAACAATTGAACGATTTGATCGAGGAAAAGATACAAAATGAAAATATAAAGAAAAACGCTTGTAAACATCCCGCAGAATTCTCGTTAGCATTTTTCTCAATTTTCCGCCAATATATAAAAGTGTTTTCCACTCGACTGGAAAGAAAGAAGAAAAAACAAAAACGCACTTCACGCATGTTCCGCACACGCGGGCGACGCAATTTGATCTGAAAGATATTCGCCGGGGCTGTTTACATCGCGTCTGAGCGGACAAAAAACCGATCGGCGGAACCTCCTCAGGTAAGTATGCGAGTATGTTTGTATCCACTCTCGATCAGATACGCATATTACATCATCTCGAAGACCTTTTGTTGAACCATCTTGCCGCTTGTATGGCATGCGCCTCGCTTTAGTCCTCTCCCGCCTCGGAGCCCGAGGGCTTCGCTGTTTCGCTGTATCTAATCACTGACTATCTCGGCATCTTCAGGGAAGCGCAGAAGCACCGGCGCGACGCGGCCGCAGATCGATCTAGTTCGCACACATTACGACCGAACGCTTTAAAAGTGAGAGGATCATTTTTCATACCGCGACAATGTGTTATATGTATGTCTGTCGGTTCATTTTTTGACCTAGAAATTATAAAGCGTCACTGACCGATTCAGCTCGGGATCTTAAGATGTTACAACACGAGATCACTCCCTGTATCTAAGTATATCTGGTCTATCTGGTCCGCTTTACCTTGCCGTGCCTTCTTCTCACCTTGTGCCTCGTGCCGTGCCGTGCCATACCGCGGCACACAGCAGCACAAAAGAAGTCTCTCTTTAAAGGAGGAGCTCTATATCTTTTGCCTTCTAATTCGAGCGGGCCAATTTTGTCTGCGCCGGACTTAAAACCAGGTATTGTCGAATCGAACTGAACTGAAAACGAGATGAAAACGAAAGCCCGCGAACAGCGGCTATTACGCGAAAAATCATAAGCTAAACAGCCTATGACGTTATTTAGATTTTATGCGATTGAAGAGGGGGGCGGTAGGGACTGTGAGGCTTTTCCAACATGCCCCTTCTTCTGGGGCAGAGCCTCAGGTACTTTGTGTGTTTTTGCCCAAGTATAACACAAGTAAAATAAGCGCAAGAATTCTCGACTACCATCGAGTTATATAAAACGGCTGATCTTCACTAGACCAGCATCAGTTCACATCTTGCAATTCAGCAAGTTCATTTCAAGAAATATCGTTCTTATTATCGATTCTTAAGTCTTTGTGATCCTTTCAAAGGAACTTAATCGCTGAAATGAAACTGGTGAGGATCCAGAACGAACCAAGGATATATACAAAAAAATCGAACTTGATAGAGCACTTTTTGGATATAATTTCAGCTGTTAATTACTCTTTTTGTGGGATTCGCCGCAGCCGCAAAACTTACTGGCACCTACTTACCCCCTAGTCGGGCAGCGACATCTGGCGGACATGGAGGTTTCTTACAAGGACCTCCTGCGACAGGAGTTACAACTTTCGGACACTCAGCCTTTGGGGGCGGTGCCGGACGAGGAATTGGTGCTGGGGCCTTTGGTGGGGCTGCTCATGGTGTCGGAGCCTTTGGAGCTCATTCAGGTGGCGCTTTTGGGGCTCACGGAGGATTAGGTGGTGCTGGTGCTCATTCTGGAGCCTATATTCCACCTGCTGCTCATGGTGGACAATACCAACAAAGGACTCAATCAGGACCCCCAATTCCAATCCTTAAATACGACAACGTTAACAACGGAGACGGAACATACCATTTCGAGTAAATATGCCTGGATTACGTCCAGAAAGGATTTGGACCTCAAACTTGCTCTTTTAGGTACCAGACAGCTAATGGAATAAGCCAACAGGAACAGGGACATTTGGTAAACGCAGGACAGGAATACGAACAGGTTGTCCAAGGAACCTACTCATACACTGGGGATGACGGTCGCACCTACACCGTCCACTACAAGGCTGATGGCAACGGATTCCAGGCTGTCGGTGACCATCTTCCTACTCCTCCACCAATTCCAGAAGCTATCCAGAAGTAAGTGAAAAAAAATAGGTTCAAAACGTACACCCGATTTCATAGTGTGAACTTAAGCTCGAGTTTAGTAAAGCTGAAGCTCCCAATCGCACTTGAATTCAGTTTAAACCTTAAACCATCATTGTAATAATTATTATTTAATACCTATATTTCTTCTTAAACAGATCACTCGCTTACAACGCCGCTCATGCAGGACCTTCTGATTCTGGAGCATACTCTGGAGCGTATACGCCGTCAAGACCGCAGCAGGCATACCTTCCACCAACGCATACAGGTGTTGCAGGTGCTACCGGATACCACTATTAGAAGCACGTTTTTATTTCTTCTACCAAACTGGACTGATTCAATGCTTGGCCGACTCTGATTGTGACGATTCGATTTATGAATTGTGATGTTACCACGGTGTTTCAATATTTATTGTTCTTAAGCGTTTTTTTTACTTATACCTTGAACATAAAAGTTATTAAAAACTTAAATAAACTGTTTTTTTAATTAAAGTGGGTGAAATTGGTAGTTTCTATAAATGTTCTGAATTTAAATGGATTGAACTTGCAAGCTGATGTATGAATTGTTGGGTCTAAAATAATATATAATTTTTTTTAACTAAACAAATGAATGATCTATTAATTTCTACGATAGTTTGATTTCTCATTTCATTTACAATATCATACACAACTAAAAAGTAAACCATCTATATTTTGTTTTAATCGCTATTTTAAAAAAGGCATGGGCCATCTGTTTGTTTCTTTCTAAATTACATATTATTTTGACATACACATCTCTTTCGCGCTCAAAAAATTTACTGGAACTCAGTATCATGTCTACGCGGTACGAAATGAATAGATTTATGTTTGAAAAAATATTGGCAAATATTGAGAACTAATTTCCAGAGTTCTGTGTAGCCGAAACAGTGCGGATTTTGAGAAGAAATTTCAGTCGAATCTTGCTATAGCCACCGCGCAGCTGCTATTTGACGATATTCGAATTTTTTATGCTGACAAAACGATTCAGGCGATTTATTTAAGCACAATATTGATCGTGAAATAGCTCTGCAAAATTTTGTTGACAGGATGGGCTATTACCAAACCAGCCTAGGCAGCAATTTAAATGAAATCATATTCGATAACTAATCGGAAAGGTTACTGATTTCAATAAATATACAAACTTTGAAAAATATTGAATGGTGTTTATTTTATAGTATTTTTAAAAAAGAACCAGCTGATGGCTCCCCAATTATATTAGTTAATGCTTGTTGTTAATAGGCAATTATAAGAAATAGAGAAAAAATTACAGATATTTTCTGTAGAACAATTTTTCTATATGTATAATAACGAAGAATAAAAATATTAGAATTTTAGGTCATATTACAACTGAAATGATAATTCGTAATTTTTTAATGATTTCTCAATAATGGCCAGATCATGCTCCATTTGTATTAAAGTTTCGTTTTGTAAAATTCAATCTACGGAAAATATCCTAGAAAAATGAAACTATCCTATAGAAATAAAACAATTCTTACTCGGCTATAAAAAGGAAGTTTAAATTTTTTATATCAGTCTCCACCCCACCTTTAAATCTTAAGATATTCAGTTGTACGTATGTATAGTGCAATCTTATTTTTAACGATGTAAATAAAGCAGATAGTGCTGATGAGATATTTATCTTAAAAATTGTGAATAACGATAATTTAAAAAATTACTTATAATAACCATTTTATTAAATTAACAGACAAAACCTAATCGCCTAAGCCAAGCTAAATAGCAATGTGTTTGAAAATCGTAACGACTGAATTAACTTAAATTTACTGCGTTTCGTAAATTTAGCAAATGATACTCATTAAATAAAGATTTTAAGTCAATGCAGTGCAGTGGATGCCAAAGGTATCAAAATGACATCAAACTTTTAATCACATGCCCAAATAACGTGAATTATCGTACCTCATTGAAATAATGAAAGTTAGAAATAATAGTTACGAGATAATCAAGGATAATAGCTCAAATATGAAACTATGACGACAGTTACATTTTAAGCAGTTCCTATTCATATTTTTTCGACCAAACTAGTTTCCTTAAAAATTATATTCCATTGTTAAGCATACAAAGAATACAATAGGGAAATCCTGTTCATTTTTTTTTTTTTCATTTATTTATATCTTATAGGTTTTCCAATGTACTTAGTTAAAAAATCTTAATTTCCTACATACCTCCGACTTATAAAGATTCCACGCCCTCTTTAACACCTCATGATTACGAAGAACGACTGAACAAGGTTAACATAAATCGCTGAAAAAGCACCAGTACACGCAATTGATGGTAATTGAATTTTTCCCCTTATAAAATTAATAAGTATTTCTAGTGGAACATCTCAATTTCACATCTCCTAACTTTTGATAGACACCGAGATCTCAGCTTGACCGCACAAGGTCAATACACTATACAATTTAACAACAAAGTCGTGACAGCTATTTTTAGATTTTTTTCTTTCCTCAAGTTCGGAAAGAAAAACTATATATATATTTAAAGTTACCCACCCTGATATAAGAATAAAAAATAATTGAATCATCAATTTCTATCAATCTTCAACGATACTTGAGTCTTAAATTCCAACAGAAGTGATGAATCTGTTTTGGGTATTATAAGAATTGATAGAACCTTCAATAAAATTTTCTTTCCAGCAAATGATGCAGTTGAATAGGTTGATAATTTTGAGAATTATTTATAAAGTTTAAAGAATCAAAATCTTGACATTTAAACAGGTGTTGGCTTTTTCTATAGAAATTTTGAAGAGAGCCTTCCGTCTTTTACTTTGCTTAATGATTTATTTTTTTTTTTTTTTTTTTTTCATTTCAAGTCAATTTTCCACTATTTAAGTTTGAAGGTAACGACATGAATATTTGTCTAAATATCGCAAAAAAAGGCTCTCTCAAAATAAATAGCCCTGCGAAACGAGGAAATGCCATCAACGTCTTGTAGAAGTCTCAAAACTCTTTAAGATCTATATTGTACATAAAGTCAGGAAGCCTCGAAATTTCGAAGAAGGTTGCAACACGCCTGTTTAGTCTAATGAGTTCAGCGCAATTACGAATTTGTCTCACAGGTCGGGCAAATTCTTGGGGGCAACCGAAGTGGCGATTAGGCGTCTTTGTGCCTCAATTTCATGCCTGTCAAGGTTCAGAAGAAGAAAAAAATTCAAGGCGCCTCTATCCATTTTCGAGTAAAAGCGTCTTCATCAAGCCTCGCAATAGCGCGCGTAAATTGCTTGTTTAAGCAGATTTGCTGACAGGACTGCGCTCCCTCTAGCGAGATACGTCGGAACTTTATATATATAGTATAACGCATTTTGACCTTTCTTTCATCTGCGCGAGTGTAGTAATTTTTAATTTTTTTTTGCATTCTTGGTCTAATAGCTACGAGCGGTCAAATATGCATTCAACAGTTAAAATAAAATTAATATTGTAGAAAATTTTCTCGGAGCGCAATATATATATATTTTTTTTTTTTTTGGCGCTCTACCGAAACCAAACCGCAGAATTTATGAAGAGTCATTCAAAATACAATAAACGATTGCTCCATGTCCATCTGCGCCGCGGCGGTCTATTGCTTGTGTAATTAATTTTTCACCTGATAATAACTGGGGCCCCCCTCGAAATAATATAATATGAGAGAGAGATTTTCGCACGAGATCAGACACGATCGATCATCAGGTGGAATTTGCGACTATACTAAATACCACAATCGCGTCAGCATTTTGGGGGGTAGCCATGAATTTCGGCGAAATGAAGAATTCTACGCCGGCTGTTCGGAGTTATATAAAAACGAGCATTCACCACTAGAAGGCATCAGTTCATCTTTAGCTACTCGACAAGTCGAATTCAATTACCTTTCGGTCTAAGTGAGCACCTGAGCTTCTTCACCTTCACCTACAATGAAACTGGTGAGACCCCTAAACCACCTGAGGACCACTATCGAACGGAGTGTTTGAGGAGTTCTTTTGGATTACTTTTTTTTGCAGTTTTTGGTCACTCTTCTTATTGGAGCCGCTGCTGCAGCTCAACTTTCGGGAAGATACCTTCCTCCAGGAGGTGCTTCGACCTCAGGAGGACATGGAGGATTCTTACAAGGACCCTCAGGCAGTGGTGGTGGCGCTTTCGGAGGCGCTGGGCATAGTGGCGGAGCCGGAGCTCTAGGAAGTGGAGCTTACAGTGGAGGTCATGGTGGAAGTGGATACGGCGGACATTCAGGTGGAGCTCACATCCCAATCCTGGAATATGAAAACGTTAACAACGGCGATGGCAGCTACCACTTCAAGTACGCCAAGGAATATCTTGGGACTATCAAGTCTTTACCAAAAAATCAATTTTCTGCAGGTACTCCACTGGAAACGGAATCTCTCAACATGAACAAGGTCATGTCAACAACCCTGGAACTGACCACTCCGAACAGGTCGTCGAAGGATCCTACTCATACACCGGAGACGATGGACACACATACACAGTCCACTACAAGGCCGACAGCAACGGATTCCAACCCGTCGGTGACCATCTTCCTACACCACCACCAATCCCAGATGCGATCCTCAAGTATGTATCCAAAAAAAATTCCACTAAGTGTCTAAATTTTAGTCACAATTCACACAAGCCAAATTGTTGCTAAATTTTAGACACAGGCTAATTACTTCTAATCGTGCAAATCTTTCATTTATTACATTTCAAACAAATTCTCAAACGTTTCTTATAACTAAAATTTAGTCTAAATAAGTCTAAATCTAGTCTAAGACCCTAAGAATTAAACTGAAATTAAATCCATTCCCTTTAGGTCCCTAGCCTACAACGCTGCTCACGGAGGCTCTGATGATTCAGGGGCTTACAAGGGTTCTGGAGCGTATAGTGGGGCCGGAGCTTACAGTGGCGGCGGAGGACACACTGGATCCTACAATCAAGGATCAGGAGGATATCACTACTAAGCCAGATTCAACTTTAGCCATTGCAGCCGGACTGATATCGATGTTGTTTGCCCTCGAACGAGTTAATTTTAAATTTGTACAAAATGTGATGTTACCATGAGTATTTTTTTTATATTTATTGTTTGCACTTTTATCATCAATATAAAGTTATTGAAAATTTAAAACTTTGTTTTCACTTGTGTTGAACAAAAGGGATTGAATTGGAGTATTTCATGTTAAATTTTTGGTGTTCATTGAAAGGTAGTTTCCTATTTATTTTTCAAATGTTGATACCATAAAACGCTCAAACCTTCCAAAAAACTTTAAACATTTTTGCACCAAGCGCTTGATTATTAAATGCCAATCTAATAAATTTACCTGGCAAGAAATTTTAATTTTTAGTCCTTGTTTTAAATTTTAAACAAGATGTTTAATAAAAAACAATTCTGTCCGTCCGTTTAACAAATTTTAGGCATAGTCCGGGAAAGAAAAATTGATTTCGACCTTTTTTAATTTTTAAATACTATACATATAATACTTTTTCTTCTATCCGATTTGGATTATTATTTGTAATCAATCGCAGTCTCATCATTTTTCAGAAACCGGAATTTAACTTCATTATAGTCCGCAGTCCATCGCCCTTTTTTTGTGTTGATTACTAACAGGCTAAATTTTCGTGAGCAGCTTCCTTTCGCCGAAACGCCCAACTTTTCTATCTGCGAAAATTCTCGAAAGTGGTAGCTAACAAATTGCGGAGGCATCAAACATGTCGATCTGGTGAATGTAAAAATTTTAATACTAACAGTTATTTTTATAGTTGAATCTAGAGATAATGTGATAACAAACACGACAAAACCTTTGTCCTACAAAACCGATGGTTTGACGGCGGTAGTCCCCCACCCTCAACATGTCGAAATGAAGAGTAGTCCAAACTGACTACTAACCACCTGAATTTTTTGGTATCGCTTAATGAATGTATTTTAAATTAAATGACAACCTTGTCCTACAAATTTAGCGGTATGTTTGTCCAGTCCTACGAGCGGAAGTTGTCAAATTAACGTAAATTTTTTTTTTATTACAACTTCCGCTCGTAGGACTGGACAAACATACCGCTTAATTTGTAGGACAAGGTTGTCATTTAATTTAAAATACATTCATTAAGCGATACCAAAAAATTCAGGTGGTTAGTAGTCAGTTTGGACTACTCTTCATTTCGACATGTTGAGGGCGGGGGACTACCGCCGTCAAACCATCGGTTTTGTAGGACAAACGTTTTATCGTGTTTGTTATTACATTATCTCTAGATTCAACTATAAAAATAACTGTTAGTATTAAAATTTTTACATTCACCAGATCGACATGTTTGACGCCTCTGCAATTTGTTAGCTACCACTTTCGAGAATTTTCGCAGATAGAAAAGTTGGGCGTCTCGGCGAAAGGAAGCTGCTCACGAAAATTTAGCCTGTTAGTAATCAACACAAAAAAAGGGCGATGGACTGCGGACTATTAGCTTAAGATGGTGAAAATAAGAGGAATTTATTATAAAATATTATTTTTGAAAACTTAATAAAACATAAAAATTCCTTCACTTTTAACACCCAATTAATTAATTTAGCTTTCATATATTTGATATCTAATTTCTGTACCTTTAACCACTATATCTTTGATTTTGTTCTCGAATAACTTGAGGAGTTGCTATTTGCTTTTGTAAAGGCCCTAATGTGTTTACATACAAATAAATTAAAAATCTTGTTTATAGCGTTTATGAAGAAATAATGCAGTTTATGAAGAAAGGATAAAGTTCTTAAAAAAGTATATATAAGCAGGTACAAAAAATCAAAAACAACAAAGTATACTAAAACACAATTCAGAATAGGTATAGGATTCGTAGGATTCGTTAATTAGAAAATAGTTCCTTAAAAAACGCTTTGAAGAAAGTCTTTCAGGTGTCTTATGAATCCATAACTGAAAAACTGCTTTCATTAATTACTAAAAGATAAAAGATACTAACATAACATAACGCTTCCAATTATAAAAAAAATATTTTTTTTATTTTTTTATTTAATCATTAACAAAATCATCTAACGTCTCTACATTAAGTAAGATCAGTTAATCGTCCAGAAAAATTAAACAAAAATAAGGCCCAACTGAGGAAAAATTCCCGGAAACCTGGATTTTAGTATGAACCTTAATATTGATGTTCGAAACAAAATGTCAAAAGTCAACATCAATCCAAGTGACGCTAAAAATTTTACACGGGTTCAAAGGTGACCTAAAACGGTTTTTCGTGAATATTTCTTTGATGGTCACTTTTACAGAAAAAATATGTATTATCAAACTTGAAGCTTAGGAAATTTTCTGCAAAAAAAATATTATAACTTTTTCTTGTACAAATAACCGTTCTTGAGATATTTTGATTCAGAAGAAAATAAGATAAAGCAGTATGAAATTAAAATACCTTTACTACACTTTCGGAAATGATTTTTATAATATATATTTCTATTTTTATTATATTATATTTCTTTAATTTTGACAAAGTTTTCATAATTCATAAAGTACATTCTTTTGTGAGTATTAAAACAAAAAGATACTTAAAACTCTTCTGATGATCCGCATAATGCAGTTCCTACCTATACTATTTCTGTCAGCTTTATTCCCCTCATTAATAAAGATTTAAAAACGGACCCACAAGACCTAGTAACCCGAGATTTATCTATGGGTTAAACAGATAAATAAAAAAAGAGAATCAGAGCTCAATTTACCAAATCATAATGCAAACAAGGTTATTACCTCAATTTCGCAGAGTATTGCTTTCGCATTAAATCCCCCAGGTCACTTGCCAAAAACAATACCCGCTGCAAATGCGCAAATCCGAAAAAATATCATTCCCCGAAAAGATTCACACGCAATTGCGATCCAACGAAAAAAAACTCAAAATTCTGCAAATTAGACGCGCGTAAAACAAAACACACAAAAAAGAAGCAGTTTTAACACAATTTCTCAACAAGTGCATTATCCCGCGCACACCGCCCCGCTCCCCAGTCAAGCGTAATTAACATTTCACCAGACCCTCACTAGACCCTCACCAGACCCTCGCTAGACGAGCACCAGACCAATGATTGAAGATCCCCGAAAATGAAAGATTCGCACACGATCAATCAAAGTGATGACCGGGCGTCTTCGAAAAGTGCGCAATGGGCCGCGATGAGATACAAAATTACATTGAGCTCGCAGCATTCGAAAATGCAATTCCACAAGGGGGGAGGGGTGGTGGGGGATGGACCGCACGATTTACCCTCACGGATTAGCCATGAATTAGGCGAATCGAGAAATTCTTTTGGCCACCGCCGAATTATATAAAACCCGGCGATCGCCCAGAGGAGCCATCAGTTGATCTTTGGCCACTCGGCGAGTCGAATTCAATTACCTTTCGGACTAAGCGAGCACCTGGGCTTCTTCACCTTCACCTACAATGAAACTGGTGAGACCCCAAAACCACCTGAGGACCACTATCGAACGGAGTGTTTGAGGAGTTCTTTTGGATTACTTTTTTTGCAGTTTTTGGTCACTCTTCTTATTGGAGCCGCCGCTGCAGGTCAGCTCACTGGACGATACCTTCCTCCAGGAGGATCTTCGACCTCAGGAGGACATGGAGGATTCTTACAAGGGCCCTCAGGCCATAGTGGCGGAGGCGGAGCTCTAGGAGGTGGTGCTTTCGGTGGAGGTCATGGTGGAAGTGGAGGTGGTGGTGGATACGGAGGACACTCAGGTGGAGCCCACATCCCAATCCTGGAATATGAAAACGTTAACAACGGCGATGGCAGCTACCACTTCAAGTACGCCAAGGGATTTCTTGGGACTATAAGTCTTTACCAAAAAATGATTTTTCTGCAGGTACTCCACTGGAAACGGAATCTCCCAGCACGAGCAAGGTCATGTGAACAACCCTGGAACTGACTACTCCGAACAGGTCGTCGAAGGATCCTACTCATACACCGGAGACGATGGACACACATACACAGTCCACTACAAGGCCGACAGCAACGGATTCCAGCCCGTTGGGGATCATCTTCCCACACCACCACCAATCCCAGATGAGATCCTCAAGTATGTCTACAAAAATGTCTAAATTTTCTCCACAATTCGCACAGACCCTTAAGAATTGAACTAAAATCAAATCCATTCTCTTTAGGTCCCTAGCCTACAACGCTGCTCACGGAGGCTCTGACGATTCAGGAGCTTACAGTGGAACCGGAGCTGGAGGCTATGGAGGTGGTCATGGGGGTGGTCATGGAGGTGGTCATGGAGGTAGCTCTGGATCAGCTGGAGGATACCATTATTAGACACAAGCTTCTCCTGTATTAAAAAGTTGCACTGGACTGATTTTCGTTGCCCATTTCGATCATGATGTCGTTGTACAAAATGTGATGTTAACATGAATTTTTTAGTATTAATATTGTTTTTAGAAGTTTTCTAATAAAATTATTAAAAGAAATTGAAAATATCTGCCTTTTTACGTTCAAAAATTTTATTCGATTCAATCAAAAAATCAATTTCAAACTTCGTCATTGTCATAATTTGTTTAAATTAAGAAATTTTACTAACTCACTCATCATAAGCAAGAGTTTATTTTTGTGAAAATGTAATTTTGCAATATATGTAAGAAAATAAATCTGTATATTGTTACATTTCACTGGTTCGTTATTATATTTAATAGAAATAATAGAAAATCGCAAAATAAAAGAGTTTAATTGGAATGAAAATTTATTTTGCATTCTTCAGTAAGCTCATGAAAAAAAAAAAAAAATTACTTACAAAACAGAAAACTTAAAAATTAAAATATTTTTGAATCTTAAAATTCAATGTAAAGTTTATAAAAAAATTAAAATTCATGCTCCAAATATTAGAAAAATTAATTTATGTCCTGTTGCTGTATAGTTTAATAGATATCAATAGACAAAATAATTAATTACTTTGGTAACATTACTCCTACCATTACCATTACAGGTAATTGAATTTTACTTAATGGTAATTGTAGTGATAATGGTAAAGCTAAGAGAATTAACTTAAAATAAAGTAAAAGGGATCCAAATGACCCCTCTAAACTGACCCTTATTATTTGTGAAATTAAAATTCCCAGATTGAAATTGCCTTTCAAGACAACCAACTTTTCAAAGGTTTTGTCTGACAAGCATTGTCTACGTGAAGTATTTAAAAGGCCGGCAATGAAATTAAATCTTGATACTCTTGATTTTATTTAAATTTTTCAAAATATCATAAATAAAAATTTTTACAGGAGACAAAAAGTAGTGCGAACTTAAAACTTATTGCGCAATGAAAATTACTTCATTACACTTGTGGTTTGAAACCCTTATTGGAGTAATTGAACCAGCATTACCATTACCGTTAACTACTACCATTGCAGTAATGATAATGGTAATTTAAAAAATTCTAATTTCTCGTAATTAGTCTGAAAAATATACAAAATAAATTAATGTACTAAATTATACTTTACTTCCCAAATTAATAATACTAATTATTAATAATAAAGTATCGTAAGAAAAAATGAAAACAGAATTCAATGCTCAAAAAATCTACCTTTTCTAACAGCAACTTTATCACTCGAATAAATTCTAAGAAGAAAAACCAGCCAAGTGCGAGTTAGACTAGCAGACAGACAGTTCTGTACCATGTTTTCTAGAATTTCTAGAAATCTATATAACCTACGATTTTCGTTATAATTTTCTTGTAAACTTCAATATAACAATAGAAATATAAGTCCAGTAGTTTCGGAAATAAGGGTGGAGGAATGCTCCATTTTCTCATATTTTCCAGAACATATGTTTAAATATGGTATTTAAAATTGTGAACAAATATTTTTTGTATTCCACACAACAAGCCCTTTTACTAGTGGAAAATATGTGAATTAACAAGATGTTTTACTTTACCAAATTTCAAGTTTCTACATCGCATGTTGTAACAGACGGACAGACAGACATGCGAGTGATATTATAAGGGTTCCCTTTTTTGTTCTTTGGAGCTATGGAACCGAAAAAGTAATATCCTTTTGATATAATACAATTTTAAAAAAATTAGAAGTTACTTCTTAAAGCCTTACATATTTTTTGGGATTCATTATCCGTTGTTAATTTTCGTTTTCGTCGTGATACAAAATGTGATGTTACAAACATTTTTTAATACTGATATTGTTGTCGAAGTTTGCCCAATAAAGTTATTAAAGCAAATAGACGAGGACTGTCTCTGTTTGCCCAGGCGGAACCCCTAACTCGGTTCGAGTGCGACCCCCGCCCTTGGCCCGACTTCGGTAAACACAAACTTCACCCGGGCTCTGTCTTAATCAGTGTTTAGTCTGTTAAGTTTTTGCACTTTCGCCTTCGCCTGCTGCTCGAGACGCGTCCGGGACAGGACAGGACCCATACATGACGGAGTCGAACAATGAAATCGGCTCCCTCAGGACGCGGGATGAGCCCGGCGGGACCGAAAAAAAAGCAAAGTCAACAAGCACGAGCTGTACCAAAAATAAAATAATGAAAAACAACGAGTCCTGAAAGCAAAATCGTCCCTCTTAAGCCGTTCGCCAGCAAATTGATTGTGCCAACATTCGAGGAAAAGCGAAACAAGCAGTTCATCCTCCTTGAGAACTTCCCTGAGAGGGTCGGGGACTCCTCGAGGTCAAAAGGAAGAGCGGCGGGATGAATCCTTATCGGGATAAGTTTCTGCGGGCGTAAGCTATCTTAGGCGAAAGGTTCGATACATTTCAGTAAATTAAATTAAAGGTGCTTCCTGGCGGAACGATACTTGCAATTTTTTTCCAGTTGAAGTATTCTAGGGTAAAAGAAATGGCATCCGTAAAACACGGATTTTTGCCTCATCTTATAAAATTTTGCTTAGCTTTAAAGCCTCCGAAAAAGACGGTTTTATCCATCTCTACACAGTCTAGTTTAGTCTAGCGCACTTTGCTTAGTTTTGTCTTGCATTTTTCTTCACTGTATTATTATATAATTTTTATTGTTTGCAGAAAAAATGCATTTAACTAAAATTAAATAAATTATTCAAGATCTCATACGTATAATTTATAAATCACTTAGTAACAAATCTGCATTCAAGAATATTTAAACAAGTTTAGTTTAGGCAGCGAATAGATTTACTAAAAATTATAATTATTATTCATAACTTTGGGATTATTTTAAGTTAAGGGGACCCTGTGGTCAAGAATTTTCAAAAAATCGATTTTGTTTCTTTTTTCGATATTTCAAAAGTATAGACTTTCAAGATCTGAAATTTTGATGTGCTATTCAAAACATCAGTGGCTATGGCCGGAACTAGAATCAAAACTTTATTTCAAAAACTTTTTTTTTTACATTTAAAAATTGGTAAGAAAAATGCCTCTTTTTCAGAGTTTCAATTTCAAAAGCGCGTCATTCTGTAAATTTTCGTTTTTTTTTTGTTTTAGTTCCGCCCATAACTGCACTCATACTGATTAATAATTGTCTTGGTTTATACTTTTCAGATAAATAGAAGAGTCAAAATCTACCACCCCACCTAGGTCCATTTTTTTTAAAGAAGTCTTATTTAGCGCCATTTTTAACATAATTAAATTTTTTTTTTTAATTTAAAAGTTTCAATATCGTTGTACATTATTTAAACCTTTAAAAAAATCCTAAAAATACAAATTGTAGGGCGCTAGACCATCACAAAATAAGTCGATACTTAATTTGTACGAATTTTGAAGATCGATTTGCATTGGTTTTGATGATCTTGAATTTAAAAATGCTCTTTTTAATGAAATCTCTCTTCCGAAGAAGAAATGTGTTTTAGGATCGTTTTTGTATTTAGCGTATTTTGTATGTAATTAAGGCTAAGAAATAAAAGAAATGTTTGGCTCAGACTTTAAATTTTCCGGTTTTGCATTATAGAAAAATTAACTGGAAAATAATTCATGAAATTTATTCAAGATAATAGATCGTTACTATTTTCTGCACAGAATTTATTTCACTTAATTATCACAATTTTGATCCTTCTCTATCTTAATGCATATTGAATGATCTTAAAGTAACGTGTTACATATATAAATATATCTATAATATATATATACATTTTTAATCAATAAAAAAATAAAATAAAGTATTTTTTGACATTCAAAATCAAAACACAGAATCAATTATGAGTGCTGCACTGATTTTTGGATCAAGCTAGTCGCGAAAATTCATCAAACGTCAGTTCTAACGATGTGAAATACTGCGTGTCAAAACTTCATTAAAAGTAAGATCATAATGACGTCCTACTTCATAATGAAGTGTAGTGTGTCGATGCTATTAAAATTATATATACTCTAAAATCATATATACACTTAATTTATAAATAATAATCATAAATATGTATATGATCAATAACTGTTGGATGAGTTTTTCACACTAAATTTGCGTAAAATTAAGCGTATTATGCATGATATATGACAAATTTCCTCCCCGTGTACGCAAAAGAGGTGCTAACTTAGCTCATTAGGTATTGAACATTAAAATCTGTATATATTTTCAGGGTCACAATAAAAATCAATTTGTAAAATTGTAGCGTTCGAGTAATTTAAAAAGATTCAACGAACTCTTTGACCTTACACTTACACAAAATCGTCCCTCATTCACTTACTGATAAAACATTTTTCAAAAATGCTACCTTGCATAATATACAAAAATCATTAATTTGAAGTTAAGTTACTAAGCAAAAGGAAGCAATTTTTGTTCGGGTAATTTAAATCAAATTCTATAGTTTCAATCGTTTTTCTATATGGCCAAAATCGATGGTTTATTTAAAACTAACTAACTAAAACAAATACCACAACTAAAACTGATTTGTAAAATGAAGTCGAAAGTTGTTTTGGTCGATATTTCACAGCTCAAAAAGACATAAAAACGAAATCGAAAAACCCAGCCGAAAGAGCCGCAGTTGTAACGTAACAAAAGTGTAAGATGCGAAAATCGTTTGACGAGCAGAATCACATTACGAAGACAATTCTCCTTTATTTCGGCCGGTATTCTTAGAAGTCCGCGCTATTTTGAATATCGTGATTATGATAACAATCACAAAACTACCTAAAAAAAACCGTCGCGGTCTATCTAATATAAAAACTCGTAAATAACAAATGTAGTAACATAGAAATGTACAAAAAAAAACCCGGAACTAAATCTGAACAGCGCATTAATTTATGAATTACGTATCGATTGTCCTCAAGTACTCGAAAATTGTCACAAAAAAGCAATTTGACCATTAAACGGGTGGTGGCACGTTCATAATTAATGCGACGCAGCCCGGCCTAACAAGCGGCGGCGGCCGTGAGACGTTTATGACCCACGGCGCGCACTGAGCGACTAATTGCCCAATTAAAAGCGCAGAAATCACTTAATCACTGCTAAGCGCGGTAATAACCAACAAAATTATGAACTAATTGAAATGATATTTCCGAGCGAATCAGATTCATCAGGTGGATTAACAACACTCCGCAGAAGCGCAGGTGACCGAATCGCATGTAGGAAGTGTCGCGACGGGACGCGATGTTATGCAATATATCGCGAGTAATCATCAGCCGCGGAGAAAAATACCTGACTGTGTGGTTGGTAGGCAATCTCCGGCATCTTTGACACATTTAGCATCTTAAGATGCCCCTAAAACTTCTTAAAGACCACGCCATCAAATGAAATTGTTTGAATGAATCACTTCGAGCCGTCTTTGACTGGATCTTTTCCTTGACTCTGTCCTTCGGTCTTCTGGTAGATTTTTATGTTTTTGCAGACTATTACTATATATATTTTTTCTTCTTGTTTTTTGGGAAAAAAGTCCGCAAAAATCCCACAAAATTATCTCTTACGGCTGGCCCGCTAATTTGGGATTTGTCGCCGTGATTGATATCTTTATGACTTGTGCGTTTCCATCTGAGAAAACACTTCGCAGCACAGACCAAGACGAAGACATTGGCGAAGACTTTAAATAATCACGATGAAGTGCACTCGATCTAAACATGGAGCGGTGACTAAATAAATTCTGCCCAAATTGGTTTATATAAAAATCAAAGTAGTTTTTGTTATCTTTACCAGTCGACTGTCTGCATTCGAACGATAGGGTTTTTTCGGAAGTTGGATTATCAGTGTTTAAAAGTGTTTCGAAATGAAATCGGTATGGATAATTTGTGAAAATAATTTTAAATTTTAGTCAGTTATTAAGAGAAATTTTGTTAAAATGTTCATTTTGTGGTAAAAGTGATGAATGTGTATTATGCATATGTAAACAAATTTTGTTAGTCTCTTGTACTTTCCAAGATATTTAACTTTACAATTTTGTAAAGTGACATTTTTCTACCACGATTTTCTACATATTTTCAACAAGTTTTGGTGAAAATTGTGGAATATCATTAAATTATAATATGTTTTGCATCATCCTTTGTAAATAATTCTGCAAGAGTCCTCAAAATAAATAAATTAAAAGGAAATCTTATGTTTCTTCGCTTTCTTACTTTACAAAAATAGTGCGTGCTTGTCATTGTCGATAAGTTAAAATAAACTTTTTCCTTTAAGTATTTAATTTTAAGGATTCTTATAGACTTTTGTGCAATAAAAAGGTAAACAAATCTTTAATTTAAAACTCGTAAGCGAAGGACAAAAACATTCGACATATGCATATTTCATATTCATCACATTTAATCACAAATGAAACATTCCTACAAACAGTGGCAGATTAAGATTAATTAATAGTATAAATAAAGATAATACTGAATTAAGAAAGCTGAAATGTTGAGAGAGTAAAATAATTCGGATGAGTAATAATTGTTGACGCGTGGTAACATACAATTTGTAGAAATGTTATGCTTTACTTTTAAAATTACCACGTATATTTTACTGAAATTTTGGGTAATGAAATAAAAAGGATTTATATTTATTTCTATATCTTTGTTTTTAAATATTTTCTTGCTATGGTTAAAAAAAATTTAAAAACCACGGAAAAGTTTAAATTAATTTCTGAAAATACAACAGAACACAAATTTTAATCTTCGCTCTACAATATAAAGATTAAATTCTTAAATTAAATTTTATCAGCCAAAACGAATTATTTTTGAAACTTTAATTTTAGTAAAAATTAATACTTCACAGTACTTTAAAGGATATCCCTATTTAATATAAAATATCATTTTAATTTACTTGGGTTTAAAAAAATAAATAAGAATCAATAATTTATTGCAAAAACCCAAATGACGAACTTTCGTCATTTTCTGCTGGTGATTAACTGTGACGAATGAAAAGACGAATTTTAGTTGAAAAGCCAAAATATTATTTTTAATAATACAAACTGTAAAAGTGAAAGTATAACAAAAAAAAAAAAAAAAGTTCAAATTTGCATTTTTGATTTCCAAAAAGCGAAAAAAAAGAATTATTTCAACATAAAAAAAAAACGAGCATGAGATTTTGAATCGATTTAAATTTTTTCCAGACTTTCTGAAATATAATTAAATATTTTCTCTATTAGTTACATAAACCGGGAGTGGCAGTTACTCTGAACAGGTCGGTAAAAACAGGTATTTTTGGATCGCCCGCAAAAGTTCGCAGCTCATAAATAAAAAAATATAGACATATTTCCTCGCGAATTTTTTTGTGGAGAATTTTGTGCTTTACAAAAATGGTTCGATGACTTTTTGCCAAATTTAACTTTATTTAAAAATCCTTAGAATTTTGTTTTTAATTATTATTTAAACAAGCTTCCCCTTGAAATTTTCACGCCCAAAAACTCAGCTGGATATCACTAGGAAATTTCTACAACCGAATTCAAGCTATCTTAGACTTTATTTATTAGTAAAATATCTAAATATGCTAATAACAAGTTCTAATTTTAACATACTATAATATGAATGAAATGAAAGAATGCTATAATTTTAGAATACTATAACATTCTTTGTATATTAGAAAGATGTGTAAATAAAATTCTAAAAATTTTTTTCGATGTGTCACATAGTTTTTACAAAAAAAAAAAAAAAAAACATAATGTTTTATTTAAGTATTTTGATGGGATTTGTTACAGAAAATTGTTGAATCTAAAAAAATCACTTTTCTGTGTGGGAATATGTTCCTAATTGTTTTCTTGTATTTTTGTTCTTCAGGCGCTAGTGCTACTGTTTGTGGGAATTGTCTTTGGGGACAAGCTACCAAACACATACGTTCCAGCACCGGCTAACGCGATTTCAGCAGCCGGAGGATTTTACGTCCAGGCTCCGACGACAACTCCGTCGCCTTACATTCACCCAACTCAGGTGTATGAGTACAACAACCAAGGCCAAGCCGCGGCTGTTCACATTGGCTACAATCGCCCCGCCAATCAGTACTACCAACAGCAGCAGCAGCAGCAGTACCAACAGCCAATCTACCAGAGACCAACTCAGCCTCAGTATCAGCCACAACCGGCCTACAACAGCGGACACTACGGTCATGGTTCGCCACACCAACACGAGAACCCTTTCGTTCGGTACGAGAACGTGAACAACGGCGACGGAAACTATCGCTTCGAGTAAGGCGCTAAAATAGAGAGACTCTAGAGCTTAAGGTCCTAAAATACGCTAATGTCTACTTTCTACCTCCAGCTTCGTGACAGTGGATGGAATTTCGCACCAGCAGGAAGGCCACATCAACAACCCCGGCACCAATCAGCAGGAGAATGTCGTCAAGGGCTCCTACTCGTACACAGGACCCGATGGCAAGGTTTACACTGTCAACTATTGGGCGGACGCCACTGGATACCATGCAACCGGAGACCATCTGCCCACTCCGCCCCCAATCCCTGAAGATATTGCAAAGTACGAAAATGCTGAAAAATTCGTATATTTTTCGCAGAAATTTTTCATGAAAACTTTATTTTTTATAGGTCGCTAGCTTCACGCGGCTTGTTGCCATCATACAGCCAAAATCAGTATCAGCCACAGCCGCAGCACCACGGCAGCGGGGGATACTATCAAGGGCAGCAGCATCAGCAGCAATATATCCCCCCTCAGGCGCATAGTGGATACTATTAAAAAATTTTGTTTTCTCAAAGCTTAATTAAAACCTATGAAAATCTAGTTCAGCAGCAGTTTTGTCAGTTGTTGTGTGCTTTTATTTTTGTTGAAAGCAATTTTACCAGAGGCAAAACTATTTTAAATAGATTAAATTTATTTAAAAAAAAAAATATTAGTGGTGTTTTCATTCAAAAAATGGGTTTATTTCATTGCCATTGAGCTTATTTTAATTTTTATCAGTGTAATATATTACATACTATATGTAGAACGAACTGAACCAACTTATTAAAGAAATTCATAAAAAAAAATATAAACAATAAACCAAGATCTATTTCTTTTCTATTCTAATTCAATATAACGTAAAAATTTCCAAATCTAATATATATAGTATATCTTACAACGAAAGTGCTTTTATACAAAGAAAACTGCATCAAAATCGCTTGATTTTTACGAAAATTATAGAAAAACAGAAGTACAAGTCATAAAAACTAGCCCCTCTTTGTTTTTATTACCAATTATACTACAAATTGTAATCCTTCTTTTCAAAATAATTCCAAAATATTTTTATTACTATTCGTCAAAGTTCATCATCAAACCAACGGTAAAATATATAGAAAACTCATAAATTTTAATTCACTCCATAATTTGTCGATTTCAAGTGAAACTTGATGAACCCACATAATTCTTTGGAGACGTTTAATAAAATTGAAATGTTTAAGGCCAAGGTCGAGTTTCGCCTAACTATTTTCTTTGATTGCATGCTTACCTAAATCGGAAACATGTTTATACCATAAAAAAAATTGCTTTAACTGCACAAACTTCATAAACGTTTGCAAATATTTGCAAGGTGCCAACCACCCAAATAAACTTTTGCATTTGCATTTCTTTCCGCCTACCGAAATTGTTTATAGGTTGTTAAATGTTAGGATTGTTGGCGGTAATAACCATTAATTAGTCACATGAAGTAGGCAAGAAGCAATTATTAATGGTGATTATTTTAACACCAGAACGAACTGTAGTATATGACTACAAAGAACGCAAACTTCTCAACCCAATTTGAAACCAACAGATCTTCAAGTCTAATGGTTTAGACAGGCCGTACAAACATCAGAATTTAATGATCGAAAATTGTAATTATCATAATGTTGTATTGTCATGAGGACTGAATACGTGTGCAAAATTTCGTGAAAATTAGTTTAGTAGAAGTAGTTAAAAAACCTACTAAAACCTTATAAAAAACAAATTTTACTGAATAAATTTTGGGCCGTTTACCCATGCGAATAAAGATTTCCGAGAATAGGTATTATTCTTATAAAACCCCTAAAATTCATCTAACCGCATAAAATAGATTGTTATTAACATAATAAATCATGATACTAAGTGCTAACAGCTTCGCCTCAGTTAACTCTTAAACTATTGCGTCCAACTCATACAAATTTCAATTGCGCCAAGAACAACACTGAGACAATTAGTCAAATAACATTAAACGGAGGGCGTCCGCAACGATGCAATAAAAATTAATTTATCACAAGCCATGATGTAAACATATGAACATTAATTTCGCTCAGAGACCCCCAAAAGATAGAAAACAGCAAACAGAAGACGAAAAGAATCAAGTCCACACACCCTGAAACGATGTTTCCCAATTTAATCAGCAGAAAATCTTGTAGTTGTTCGGATGGAAACACAATGGCCTGGGGGAAGGGGTATCCCGGGGGTTCGGAAGGGTTATTCCTCCCCCCAGGAGCCTGGCATGTTCAAATCCCCAGACGGGGAAGCGTTTATATGACTGGGCGACATCGGAACCCCCTCCCCCCCCTGAAACAGTGCGAAGATGCTGCAAGAGTCCTTATCTTAAATTTGAAACTTGGAACTTGAAAATGTTCACCCCCCGATATGACAGTCTGCATTTCGTCCCCTGTATATGTTTTATAAATGATGATCAGGATTTTAATTATTTAAATTTGCTCCTTAGCCCGGAGATGAGTACCCATACGGTGGGCGGCGGGGGAGAGGGACGCTTAGGACGTGTGAATGCCTTAAATGGATTTTGCCTGTCCCCAGGGCTGCCTGGGGGCTGTTCTTGTTCAACCCCCGTGCAATAGTGCGAAATAATTACTTGTTGTTTCGCAAGGTTAAGCTCCCTCTAATGGCTAGGAGCTTTCAAGGGGCCAAAAATGGTGGCTTTTAAGAAAATTAAAAAAAATGAAATTTTGTATTCCTGTCAGTCGCCCGTGATAAGGAGACGCAACGAGGACGTTATCCTGCCCTGACTGTCTAATGTCACCTCACCTCACCGAGTCTCCAGCAGACGAAAAAGGAGGCAACTTCCTACGCCCCCAACAGGAACGAAAAGGGGAGACCGAAATGAGATCAGGTGCAGAGACGCACGCTCCCAGCATCCGTGGATCAGATACCATCGAAATGCGGATCTCTGCGCCAAGTTGGTCCTGAGGGCGCTGCCTTAGCATTTCCTCGGTACTTCGCCCCCCACAGGAGCGGTGGTGGTGGTGGTGCCCCAAGGCTCTTAATATCAACGCGACAGTTTTATCGGAAAATCCACTGAGATTTCGACTCAATTTCTTGCCGGCTTTGTGTGGCGCAACAAATTTGAACCTTTTCCAAAATAAAAGCCACCTCGACTTCCTCATATGACTATAAATCTCACCGGGGCGTCCCGGCCTATCCAGGCCCATTCCAGACCCTTGCCAGACCCACCCACCGCCACACCTTTCCGGGAGTCGGTTGTAGGCGGAATTGTGCGGTGCCACCAAAATTGCTACGGGGACTAAATCGCCTACGGAAATTTACATGCCGATCCGAAATGAAAGGTACCCTTTTTGTACCGACGCACGTGGGGATGAGCCCGAAACAGACCATTTTTTATCACGCCTTATAAAGTCACAAAGTGTACCCAGGTCCCGGCAACCAGCAGGACCCGAACCCTATAGAACCCTACAGAAAGCCCGCTGCGTTGCGAGGGTGAGGTGATGAAAAAAGTGACCAACAAAGGGATCAGGGAGCACATTTGCCTAAGTGAATGGCATAACTCAAAATGGCTCGTGGACTCGGCGCCGGACCCTCGCGGGCGGCAAACTGAGGTAAATCTCTTGCAAAAGGATTTTGCCATGACAAGGAAATATTTTGCACTTAAGGTGATTCAATTTCGGCAATTTTTCGATAATAACTCTGAAAAGAGAGGGTCCCAGATTTCTTTTCTTGGGGGGAGGGAAAACTTGTAAGTGATGAACTCTTCGGATAGTCGAAAAAACGGTCATCAACGTTGAAATGATATAAACCAATGACCAAGGAATTCCTATATTTGTTTCTAAATAAATTCAAATAAAAAAAGTCCAAAGGGATCAACTTTTCATGAAATTTAACACATTAATGCGCAAAACGAGTATTTTGTGCACGCAAGTTCAATTGTACGATTCAAATAGGAAATTGGGATGATTTTCTTCCAAAATCGTATATAAGGGTTTTTGGGGATGCTCTTTCAGAATCTGACTTTTTTTTTGCACAAAAGCTTCAAAAACCCTATTATTTTTTGGGTTTTTTAAAAAACTGCTGATTTTTTGGTGTTTTTTCTTTTCAAAGTCGATTATCTTGTCGTTGATGCTATTGAATTATCATATAACCACCAGAAATCGCGGTCCGAATGTCTAAACTTTCTCAAAACATGGTTTTGAAAGTTATTTTTTGCTTTGGTTTTTAAAAATGTCCATTTTGTACAGCAAAGTAATAAAAATCTTCGCGATTTTTTTACACGAAAAGGATTAACTTTACAAAAAAATTGTATAGAACATAAAATGCTTGAAATTAGCCAAAGAACATGTATTTTTTGGTATAATTTTAGTTTTTTGGATTTGGCTAATTTTTGAAAAATCCAAAAATTTCCTAACAAAGTCTGAAAAAAATTTGGCTAAGTATAAGCAAATTTTGTCCTATAAAATTTATTCGTAAAATTTATCCTTTTTGAGTAAAATCATCACCAACTTTGATTATGATGCTTTTATGATAATAATTAATAAAACTTTTTTAGGTTTTTTGACCTTTTTTCTCTTGCCAAATTTTGTTTTTTGGATTTTTATGCCAAAATGTGGTAGATTACGACACAGAACACCTTAATAAACAAAACGCACTAGGATTTATCCAAATCGACACAGTAAATTCGAAGATTAACTAGAGATCAATTGGAAAAATGTCGTTTCGAGAAAAACCCGTTTAAAGTTTTGGTGCGTTTCATTTATAATACTAAAACACCTAATGCAGTTAGCTATATAGTGCTATAACTGCTTTGTTTCTGATATGAATTCCTTTACAAAACTTTAGGAGGTAATTCTTGAGAGATTAAGAAATCGAAAAATGAAAAAAAAAAAATTTATTTTTTTTGAAAATTCTAGACGGTAGTAGTACCTTAAGAAAATCTCTCTTACTCCTCAAGTTTATAAATTCAATCATGTTTAGAAGTTTAAAACCTCGAATTTCATCATTAAATTTTATTTTAACTTTTAGGCAATAAGGAATGATTAAAATTTAAAATGCTATACCCAAAACGCGAAATATGTTTATAATTTTTATAGCCGGCACAATTAAATGGAATGAATAAATTTTATTAAGAATTACGATTCTATTACAAAACTAGACACTTATATGAATTTTGATGGATACAAATATTATTTTCCACACAAACTCCATAGACTTTCCACAGCCAACCCTAATAGTTTATTTACTCCTACAATTACTGTTTTAAATAAATATTTACAATTACTGCATATAAAATTATATAAAAAAAATTATGCAAATATTTTATCACATCATACCACTCACATTTATCTTTTCTATTTCTAGGTTGGCTCTATTTTGGGCTTGAATTCTCTTTTTTTTTAAGAAATCCAGTACAGATACCAAGATTGAGAAGGCATTTAAAAGCAGTGAATGTTACAATTTTAATAACAAATCAAATTTAAAGTAGATTAGCATTAGACTTTTTAAAATTCATCGTGGAATAGAATTTTATAGAATCGCTTCCAAATCTTATAATCACACCAAAGTTTTTTTAACGATTTCCGTACCTATCAGAAGTTTTGGTCAATTAAAATTAATCAAAAACTGCTTAAGGTCAACACTGAGCAACACAAGGCTAAAAAATTTTGCCATGTAGGCTTTCGAACATGAGGCAAAAACAAAATTTCAATTTTGGAGATGTGATTTTCTAGTTTGAAACTGTTAAAGCCAGAAAAAAGAGATTTTAAAAGTATTTGTATTTCGTATTTAGTTTTTTCCTTAATACTCCTACCATCCTTAAATTCCATAAACTACAAAAAAAAAAAATTACCAAAATCTTTGAGGGCGATTTAAAGCAAAAAAAGTCGCATAAGATTTTTCACCCAAACCTATTCTAAAAACTTCTTCATTTCCTTGGCTATTTATTCTGTAAATTTTATTCAGCTACCTCTAAGGCATCATACCTAAAATTGGGTCCAAAACGTACCCAGCCTAAAATTCTAATTTTTGGTAGTGGGTGAAAAAGGCTTGAATAGGCTTAAACGGGACCATTTCATAGGAAACCCTGTTTATTAATTTTTTTTAAATTCCAATTCATTCTTTATTCCTAAACTTTTTTTACTTACGAAGATTATTAAAAATCAAAACCAAACTCTCAAAGTAAAAGTTACTACGAAAACGAAATTCTTCAGTGTCCGTTAACTGCGGCTATTCTTTTTTGGATGTATTTTTTTGCCTTCACGATTTGAAGAAATTCTTAATGTTAATAAGAATACCTAAAATTAATCACTATGCAATTTTTCATTCAAAAAGATTCATACGGGTGGACAAAGTGTGATGACTTCCTGAACTACACCTAAATGCCAGGTGTAAAATTAATTCCCAGCCAACGCTCTCACTACACTCGGGGGCAATATTTTTCTCCCAAACTATTTCCTAAAAAGAAGACAAAAGGTCGAAACTCAAAATGTTCCCACCTTTTTAATAGAAGAAACCAAAACCGCTTGGCAAATTTTGATTTGTTGCAAAGGCGTACCGGAGCATTGGCCGGGTCACGAGAAGACCTCGCTCCACAAAAGCGCCTGCCTCTACCTCTAAACTCTCAAGCCTCATCTCAGGTGTACCGCGGAGCTGGGGAGAAGATGCATTTCTTTTTCTCAAGCCGATGTCCAAAACTCGGCTGCAATCTCTCAGTTCACGCTTTGATTAATTGCCTCGGCGCTGACTCACCGAAAGATAGACGCTCGCACAGATAGTTAAGGTAGATGCGATGGCGGCAAAACACCTGGTCATACTCATCTCAGGGTCGCCAAATTAGATTCCCACCGCGCGTCTTTAGACCGCTCGTTATTCACTGAAGAGTGGCGTAAATATTTGGACAAATCGAATCTACGCCATTGACTTCCACCTCACGAACTCTGACCGTTGTTCGTTCTAGCGCGCGAAGGTGGTTTTGTTTTTCTCTATGTTGGCGCTCTCATCTCACTCCAGCGCCGCCGCGGGTGCATCTTCGTCCTTAGGATGCTGTGGTAGCTGGACCGCATCGAATTACGTTACGGCATTCATTCGAAACATATCTCATTCATATGTCGATATGTCGATATTGCATGCATATGATCACCGCGCATCTCGTGCTCCGGAGCGTTTTGGTTTTTCCACACGCCCAAGATTAATTGGAAATTCGATGCAATGGACCAAATCACCGCAGCATCGAGCAGCAGGTATCGGCATCTCCATTTATGCTGAGTCGGTGGCAATTATGGCGCGCGGAAAGGTCACCTCCGGCCGCCCGTAAATCGGCTCGTTATTGCGATTGGGGCTCACGCGGGTGACTGGGCACAGGTCATACTAAAAGATGGGGCTTCGGTTTGCGGTTAGCAAATCTCTTAATGTGTTTCGTGCTAATCGGAAATTTTGCGGTTTAGATTCGTGCTCCGGTTCCGGTCACCTTGAGATGAGGTCCAGCAGCAGCAGCCCGAATAATCTGGCTTATGTTATGCGCTCAGGTTTTCCCACAACACGCGGATATGAGATGAACGTAGGCTTAGCGGATGCTGCTAAACATGGACCAACATTACCGAAGCATCCTGGGTTATGTATTTACCCGGGACTTAATTTATCATAAAAAGCATCGATTTATGCATTAAGTCGCTTTGCAGAAAACTTCCCTTCTAGAAACGGAAATTTAAGTACAGATTAACTTTGCACCGGGATGATAAGTGAAGGGAATCCGCAGAGAAGGGATTATCCCGACTAATGGAGCCCCTCTTCAGAACCGGAGACACTTAGCATGCATGCGATATTCTATTCCTCCAAATCCAGCGAATATTTCATGAGGTTTTTGGGTCTAATTATTCAGTTGATATGCCTGTCCAGCACAACGATAACCCTTTAAATCTCACAAATTACGCAATTCTCTCGAAATGTGGCGAAAATTGGACGTCAGCCAAATTTTATAAAGTGTAAATTTGTTTTTTTCGCTGTTTTTATAAAATAACCACCCCCAAAATCATCGCCTCGGCATTTTTGCGCATCCCGAAAATTCACAAGAAGAAATTGAGAGAAGCTAATTGCTTCCAAAGATTTTTCTCGAATTAAAATGGTCCAACCCTCGTAGGCACTTCTGGAATTTTGTTCTTTTTCTTGTGGACATTTTGCAAAGTATGGATTTTTCTGCGAACTCTGCCAAATGAACGAAAAGATCTCGAGAAGCCATTAGAAGGCGAAAATGACTGGGACTATTCTCATTTTTCTTAGACCAAAAGTGTCTTAACTTTGCCAATTTCAGGAAAACAGCGAAGTGGAACATTTAAACACCGCTGAGCTCCAAATTTAGAATCTTCTTACTTTTCGTAATCGAGTTCGGTTCTTTATTTTTGCTGTTTAATACTTTGAGATTTTGATATTAATGATTTTGCAGAATTGTGTGAATTAAAAAGTAATGGTTAAAATCGCGTAGAATCAGTTGGTCATACATTTTAGTGGGCATAATTAATCTTAATATTGATCAGCATGATTCGGCAATGTTCTTTGAAGTAAAAAAAGAAGGTAACAGGTATCGAAAAATTACGTAAGATTTGTATCATCAATCAATAAACAATTGTTTTAAAGGTAAAACGTCGATTTGATATTAAATTTTAAGAGTTTTCCACTACTTTGCGTATTTTTCGGGAAATGTTAAATTTGAAACGTTGTCGTTACATTGCAGAGAGCACTATTGATATTGAATTTGAATTTCCAGAACTTTTTAAAACTAAATAACGACGTTGTCCGAGCGTAAATTTGACGGACAAAAACGGACAAGTTAGGACAATAAGGGTTAATCTCAATGCTGATGTGTAAATGTTTCCTAAAGCAGTAGTAAGTTTGGTCCATATAGGAGTAATATTACAATTAATAATTAAATCTACAATTCCAATATATCAATATTACTAAGCACAACTGGGAGAGGATAAAAGACACTGTAGAGAAAAAGGAGATATTAAAGTTCCGAAGTAATGTTATCACTCTTAATAGATAGATGCCATGAATTTATTGTCTTTAACTAAATATTTTATATAAAATCTTGTTCAAAATCATCAAATTAGAGTGCCATAAGCTGCCGATGGGCCCAGCATAGGACCATAAACTAGCAATCGATGGAGCAAATCTCACCGAAATGGACGCCGAACCGAACATATCTCATGCAAATGAACTGCGATGGCCCAACTATCGTAAGCAATCTAAAGTGCGACTACAGCAGCCAAAGGACCATTTCCCCGCCCCCGACACAGCAACAGCAGAAACAGCAGAACCCTAAAATATACAAAACCCTTTCAAGTGCGGTAGGCGCCCTTTCAACCCTTCACAGCCATGCTCCTCGGATCTGCTTCTGTTTGCAAACATTCAAATCGGATGCGGTCCGCACTGAGATTATGATGCTCGTGGGGGGTGGTGCCGCGTTGCGTCCAATCCAAAATGAGTTCGCATTTATATCACGTACGGCACGAAATTGAATGCAGATAAAATTTCAAAAATTAACCAAATTGGCAGACAGGAAATCTGTAAAATCTTAAAATCCCTGCGCCAAACCCACAAAGTGGAATGAATGTCGGTCTCCAGATAGTTGCACGAAGACGATTGTCTTCCGCTCATTAAATTTCGAAAAAGGGAAATAATATTAAAAAAATTCCCCGGATGGCGTTGCAGTTAAAAAGGTATTTTTTGCCTTTTTAAATTCCGCGAAAGGTCCGTTTCAATTAGCATTATTCTCCCACTGTTCTTAAAATTGTTTAAGTATTTCCACGGCGCGGGGCGTTTAAAAAAAAATACACAAGGTCTGGAGTTGCAGGAAGAGAGCGCGGAATTTCTGTCTGGACGTGAGTTTTTTGTTTAATTGCCCATTTCCTCGCGGCTAGAAGGGAGGAGGATGAGGGCGCTTTAATGAGGTGGAATTTAGGGAAAATCTTCCAAGTCTTCACGACGAGCAATAAATTTGGCGCACGAGAAAAAGGGGGATGCTGTAAATACTTCAGCGACCTCAGGATGTAATTGATACCGTCGAGGCACGCGAATATCTCACTTGAGCGAACCTCCTGGGGATGCGGTTAAACGAATGCTAAATTACAGGAAAAAGGATGTGCTGCAAGGTCTCAATAAATTGCTGTGGCATTTCCGTGAGAAACGCAAAAGAAAGTTTTTCTTTTATTTTTTTATTAAGATGTAATACCTATCATGTTCTTTAGCATGAGAGTAGTTTTAATCACCTTATAGAGGTAGTAAATAAGTATAATTGAGCGAGGTTTTATACTTTAATGATGAAACAGAATTAAAAACTACTTCATCCACTTTTTTTGGTACTGGACTAATTTCCACCTTTATAGGAGTAATTTTCGATTTTTAAGGGTTGAAAAGGATAAACTAAAAACAAACGCGGAGAAATTTGCAATAACGATTATTTTGAGCTCTTTTATATTAATTTATGTCATTTAGTTCAAAAGCTATGCTTAAGCTTCATATTTTCAGCTAATTCAAGAAACAAACTCGTATATTATTAGTTATTGAAAAATGTATAAAAAAGGCTAAAATATTCCTTAATTCAGTTTTAAAATCCGTATTTAGAACTCTTAACATTTTGGTTAGGTTGTGTCATAAGAATAACTTTTTATTTGATAGATACGCGGTTTAGGAGAAAAGTAGACAAATAATAGACAAGCAAGTAGAAGAATAGACAATTAGCCGAGTAGACAAAAAGAAGAAAAAGTGAAGTAGACAATCGGCGAAATAGTCCATTAGATAAGTAGACTAGTATAGGCTAGTAAAGAGAAATTAGACGAATTCGCAAGAAAATATACTAGATTTCAAAAGAGCTACTTTTGCTGTCGAGAAATAGATTCTAAAAAGGCCCCCTAGAAAAATCTCTAAAGATTGCAACAAGTCAGTTTAGTGCCCTAGTGCATAAGCTTTTAAGGGTATCATCTTACCTGCAAGGCTGGCATAATCTGACATTACCAACCATACATACACCCTATCTTTGCTTGATGCGCCTACCTTGATGTCGCGTATTTAGATAATCAAGAGCCATAAAGTGAGACCGAGTGTAAAACAAATTGCGACGTGTCCAATGGGCTTGTAGCTCTAGAAAACGAGAGCCGACTTACGCCTCGCTACACCCTCTCACCTGGTCTATGCAGCACCTGTCCTGAATGATAATTTCATCGAGCCTGCCAGTGGCGGCGACGCACGGGGGGGACGGAATACTTTTTGACAAATTTCCCGTCAGGATTTTTGCAAAGCTGAATTTATTTTCACCATTTCATGCCACATATAATCTCCAAGTGGGTGTAATTTATTTATGTAGCGTCGGCTCTGTGCGGGTTGGCAGTGGGGCCGCGAAATGGGGGCTCTCTTTGACATCAAACTCTTTTTACGCGCATCAGACTCAGCCCCAAGAAAATAATTTATTTGTCAGGGTTTCTCAATAGGTCTGCGCCGCCATTATTTCTGTAAAATTGAATGCGACGCGGAAGCATCACGGTCGGCGGGTGGGGGTGGGAGATCACCTGAGTTACCCCGCATCCGTGCACAATTCAAATCTTCATCATATATACACAATAACTTTTTATGAACAGAGTCATTCCCTAGCCTTCGAGCTACCCTTCCGAGGGATATACATATTTACCTACGACCACCTTGTTTTATCTTAGTGGATTATCCTCGCGTATCTGGAGCGCTTAGAGCTGCTAAGCGAGAGTAGGCCTTCTTTTCAGACCACCCCGCTTTATTTTTTCTTTATCGCAATAATTCTTTCCGGCTGAGGAGAAGCAAACGGTCGTGCGGCTCACAACTGCAGCGAAGAGGTTAGAAAGTAGAGGGCGACGCAGGCTGGATGCTTGGGTTCCCAGAGCTACAAGATGCTCCCGAAGGAGCAGGGGGTCTTTTTCGTATCGTCGTCGTAGTGAAACTTTCACTTTTGAAGATGTTTCTCATGTTCTTCGCTGCGCCCTAACATCGCCCGCTGGTGGTGGAGTGGGTGACAGCGCTTAACTGGCCCCTCAAATGGGATCGGGAACACCTGACGTCTTCCCGGATCGGGTGCGGGGTGCGGGCAGACGCAGGCATCATTGATCTAATGGTTCTTGCATAATTAGTTTTATGGAGCTGCCGAGAGCAACGACATGGCGCTGGCAAACTAATGGCACCATGCCTCGCCCAAATTGGAGGTGATGAGCCGGAGCGACGTAAACAAAACGTTTTCGGCGGGAAGGGAATTCCTTGTTTCCGGGGGGCTTATGTCTGGGATTAGGGAAATGTCAAGTTAATTAGGGATGCGCCGAGAAGAATGAGAAAGGTGGCAAGACATGGGTCTGAGATATGTTTATAATAAGAGAGACAATATCCTGATGATTGATCTTGTTTAGGGGATTTTAAGCCTAACTTTTAAATTAGCAATAATAGTAACACGAGTTAACAAGGTTTTTACCCTTAAAAAGGGAATTAAGCCTAGAAAATTCCATAACGAGGAAAATTAGAGAACAAAAAAAAAACATTATTATAAATGTATTAAAAAGAAAGAAAAAAAATAATGCTTTTTATAAACACTTTTATAAAATTTATTGTACTATAGATTATTAAAACTAAAAACGTTCAGTACTTTCATTTGATACCCATATCTAGGAGATTGTGAAGAAAAAAGGGTAATCCGCCATCTTGGGGCGTCCACCATTTTGGATTAAGAACGGTATTAGATATACTATATTGTATTGTCACTGGACTTATAAACGTGTGCCAAATTTCAAAGCTGTAGCTTAATTAGAACTAGTCGAAATTTTAATTGCAAGATTTGTTTCGAATAGAGAAAGTGAGTTAATAAAAGCGTTGTAAATGAAATGAAAGTTTAAAACCTATACTATAGATATAACATATATGTATTAATGACATTAAAAGTGTACTCTCAAAAGCAAACGTATCATTATTCGCAGATTATACGTTAATATATTTATATCTGGCGTTGATGGACTTCAGTGTAAACTAGATCTGAACAGTGAAAATAATGAAATCTTTAATTGGCCTTTAATGAACAAAACAAAGTGTATGTGCATTAATAGTAAACTTATAGTAGAATTCTGAAAATAATGGTTTTGGAGCCTTTATTAGTGGTTGTAGATTGGAGGATCTTTAACCGGCTAGAAAACAAAAAGTTACTAGTTAGTATTTCTAAGTTGTAATTATCAGTATGCTAAATTTGAAGGTTTTATCATCCAACAGCCTGCGAAAAACAACTGTGGTTGTTATAACCATAACATCCTAGAAAAATGTCCTTTATTGCCTTTCATCTCAAGGTTCTCTGTAATGTTGCTTCCGGAATAAATTTCAAAAGTGCGCCATAAATCACACAGCTGCTCTTAGATTCTTTGGAATTATTTCGTCCATTTTTCTCCGTCTCAAGTAGAATGTAATCATTAGAAATCCTTTTCCTCCTCATCCATAGGAATAACTTACAATCCCTACCATCTACTAAAGATTTGCCAATTTTACGAAATTTATTGGTGCCCCCCCCCCCCCCCCCCCCCCCCCCCAACTTTAAAAAGGAAGCAGAAAAAATGAAACTTTCCCTCCCCACAACTCATGGACTTCTGGAGAGAAAATCCTTATCAATTGCGTCTGGCCGTGGACGATAAGATTTAGAGGGACACCCGAAGAGCAAGTGTATGTAGTTTGGTCATGAAAAGGAATGTCCACTCTCGTCCCTATGGGTTTCGGACATTTCCACAAAAGCCAACATGTCGCGCATGGTCCCCAAATACCCCCAAGGACACCACGATGGAGGCCATCATGAGGCCCAAGTGGACGCCACCAGACAACATAAATACCAGACGCGTCCTACAAGGGACAAATTTGCACCATAAATTTTGATAAACGCAAACTTATCTCTCCTCAAGTGGATGAATTTCCTCTTTTTTGGCTCTTGAAGGCTTTTCCTCATCTTCACAATTGAATGAGACGAACCGTGGCGGGGGAGGATGCTCCTTTAAAGGCGCGTGGAAAAGAGGAATTTTGAACTAGAACCGAGTACCATAAAACTCACACTCAAATCCGGCTGTTTGAAGTTTTAAAAGGGAATTCATTCTGTTATTTGTCGTAGTCCTCAAGGAGACACTTTAATTGTTTTCCAAATATACTTGAAACGGTCCTCATCCAGGAATTTCACTTCGATGAGGGACTCTAAGTTCAAGAGTAAAGCTTCGGCATTTTCCTAAATAATTGGCAAAGTTGGGGATGAGTTCTATTGGAAGTTGTATCGATAGTGGGCATCTATCTCAGGGACTGATCTATTGTCCAATTGTTTGTTTAGAATTTGCAAAACCAGAAAACTGGGCCTGCAGTGTAACAATAATAATAAACGCTGCTGGTGTCGTACAAGGACAAGAACACCAGCAGCAAGGATATTATAATAAAACTAAACGAGCACTGGTCTAAGTTTCTCTTGGGTCTCCCGATAGTACCTATATATTTTGTGTCCTGGTCCTGGCCCACATCTTGGATCCAGCATCCAGCATCCAACAATCTATATCTGTGCCAAGACCCATGGACCAAAGTTTGTCCTCTCCGCTTCATTGGACCAATTTGAATTTATCGACTGTGTGGGACTATAGAAAAATAAAATTTCAGCAAGGGGAGGAGGTGAGATGCCCAATAATTTTTAGTGTTCGCCAATATGACGGCATATGCTCAGTCTAGTGGTCAGTCTACACGACACGGAAACGTGCCATGTAAGAGCAAGGGCGGGGCGGTGGCTTTATAAATTTTCATTCGGTCTTTTTTAGCAACTGCGGACTACCAGCAAAAGCAGCAACTGCGGAACCGGCCTCGTCGACTACGATGGTGGCGGTGGTGGTGGTGGTGACCAACTGACCATCCGAGACCAATTTCTGGCTTGAAACTGGACACCCCGGCGGGATAATTTTCAATAGGGTCCCGACTCCCGGGGCCTCTGCAAGAGACTCTGTCATTTGCATGTGTCGTCAACGTCCGGTCTCTAAATGAATGCTGGGGACCGGAGTGTAGCCGAGGCAGTTAAATAACTCTAACGAGCTACAATTGATACTGTCATGGATAAAGGGAAATTTTCGCTATTTGCACTCGACTCCGTGCGGGAGGAATGAGGAAATGAGGCTACATGCAAATTGGAAAGTCGAAAAATTTAGGAAGGTTGGTTTGCATGCGCTTTAAAAAAACATCTGTCAAGGGAAACTGATGTGTTCCAAATTGCATGGACAAAAATTTATTTGGGTTCGTTAGTTCGGTTTTTTTATATTTAAGTCGATTTTTTGATCTTATTGTACAACACCCAAAAAAATATTTTAATCTAAAATTTCATAAAATGTCATACTTCTAAGCTCTAAGGTTTGCTCTAAAGATGATTACAATGTAGAACTCTATGAGGATTCGGGAAGCGTATTCAAGAATAGAGCGAACAAGCGAAACATATCATACAAAATCAGTTGTTGAAGCATTTTAAAAATTAATATTATTAATCATATACTAAAAATAAATAGGCGAATGGTTTCTACAAAATTAAAAAACATTACATTTCTTTGAGATTTAATTCTATTAAATGTCCTCTAAAAGTATATGACAATTACATAATTCCTTTATAACATAATATAGCTTAACTCAAGTTTACCTTTAAACATAAAAGTAAGCGTATAATTTATTTATAGTATAGGTACCTTGAATGCGTCTTTACTCCGAGAGTTTTTAAAAATCAACTTTTTTTAAAAATAAATCCACATCCCTTGGGGGTTATTAAATCGCTAAAATTGAAAATCCTTTATTCTTTTGTTCTCAAAAGTACCAAAACCACCCGTTGGAGAGCCTTAAAATCCTCGCATATCACTCATAAAATTCCCAATCCATCTTCGTTTACACCTGTTACCAAAGCACCTGCATAAAATCGCTTCGCTCCTCGTCATCCGAAAAATGAAAGAAGTCCCCTTTCAGCTGAAGACGATGACGAGGTGCGTACTCGTTTCAAACCCGCCGGAGAATCGTCTGAATCAATTTGAATCGCGATGCGGTTAGCGAAATCTTATGACAACACGCGCTTAAGGAGGCCTCGAGTCGTCGTCGGCGGTGGCCGGGGGCCTCATCCATTTGTTGTCACCGCAAACACTCGAGTATTGAATTTATCGCGTAATCCCATCATTTATATTTGCAAAAGAAAGGGACCAAGTGAAAAAAAGCGGCTCCCGGAAAGCAGCTCCACATCACGTCACGTCCGGGGAACGCATGAAGCCGCCTGTGAATGCATCGCCTCGTCGTCCCCGTGGACGGAAATATTCATCCAGAGGCGGTTTGTTTTTGTAGTAAACTCCCAACCCGCAGCGAACCGCGCCGCGACGCCCGACGTCGACATTGCCTTCGCCTCGAAAGGATGATTCCGGGACGCTTTCGACTTTGACGAGGACGCCGCGGGGTTGGGGCGCATGAAAGACGACGTCCCTGTGGCAGCCCGAGCCCTTCCATATCAAAGGATTTCCTCTGATGGCTCCATAAAATATTTATAAGCTCCCACTGCTGCCGGGTGTGCGGGAGTATTTTTGTTGCTATTTTACCGGCGAAAAAGGGGCGTGAATGCACCCCCCGCGGGCACCAAATCACGTGGTTATGTCGCTTACACAATGGCGTTTTTTTCCCTTTTATTTCGTACCCACCATGCACAAGGCAGTCAAAGATGCTCCTGTTTCAGCATCCTGCAGGAGCGCACATCACTCCTCCGAACCACTTTATTGGGCTTCTTTCACTCTCTTTTTGATGCAAATATTGCGAATTTTTCTGATTATTTTCTTTTTTTTATATCAACCTTTCCGATTTGGTCCTGCAGATTTTGTCCCTTTAAGGGATGCGCGGGAATGCGCGGGAATTCTGCAACCGATTCCTCGTCGTCTGTGAAACAGCAGCAAAACGGAAAGAAATGAAAATGAAATTTATTCGGAGCCTTTTTCAATTCACCAATGCCACTTTAGTGGAACGAATGCCCCTTTTTGGATTTTTGGGATGGAAAATGAATCTCATGAATAGACCCAAAGGACGTGAATTGTTTTAGTCAGTCGCTGTCAGCGAAGGATTTATACTTTTCTATGGCACGCAGTGGGTTTTTGCGTTTTTTGTACTGTATTTGGTTGCACAGACAACCTGAGGAAGGTATGCAATGGGTCCTCTTTTATTTTATTCTAATTGCAAATAATCCAAAACATCAGAAGGGCATATTCCTTTAGAACGCATTCATACAATTTTATAAAGTATGCAAGCTTTTTTTATAAGTTAGATTTTAAAAAGGGTGGGCCATCGGCTGGTTTCATTTTAAAAATGCTATAAAATAAACACTGTTCAATATTTTTTTTAGAGTTTGTTGATTTATTGAAAAGAGTGAACCTTGCAATTAAATACGGAATATGATTTCATTTAAATTGCAGCAGATTTTTAATAGTTTTGAGCCTTATTTCACGAATAGATCGATTAATATATGCTGAGTTGCTTGAATCGTTTCCGGATTGTTAGTAAAACATCGATCTTTAACGGCACCTCACAAGAAAAATACCTCGACTGTCATTTCTTTTAAAAATTCGCTTTGTTTCGGTAATACAGTTCAGCTCAGTCACTTTTGATATAAGTTTTAAATATTTCCCAACTTTGTTCAAGCGTAAATCTATTTATTTCGTACTGCGGAGATATGACACCATATTTCTGTCAATTTTTTGAGCGCGAAAGAGCTGTATATGTCAAAATATTATGTAATTTAAAAAAAATCCAACACATAGCCCATCTTTTACTTATATAAAACACTCTAAAAGTGATTTTTCCCTTCTTATTCTACTAGTATTTTCTCATTTAAAGCGTTCTTTAAATTTGAATAATAAATAAACTATGTATGATTACATTTTTTAAATTTGTTGAAGCCTTTCATTTTTAATCGTATAACAACCTGCTTTGTAAATCTATTTCTAAATAGTTTTTTGAAAAAAGCTAAACGTCCTGAGTAAGAGAATAAATATTTCCTTTTAATTTTAATGAGTCTTGTAGAAATTTTCCGAAAAATGTCTAAATTTTCGAAATATAGAGTGTTTTAATTAGATATATCAGCAAATATTTTCATTTAGCAACGATATATACTTAATATAAAAATAAGGCTTCTAGCCGCTCGTGAATAAGTACTAGGGCCTTATTAAAACTGCTTATTAAAAATGAAAATTAGTACGTTGTAATTTTTCTGTAATACATTTTAAGCTATGTTCCAATGGTTTTTTGAAGCTAGTATATAAAATATTAAAATATTCAAATTATTGTGAGTAATACTTTAATTGATATTCTTTATACAGATGTACTCTCAGAATATCACCTGAAATTTAAAAAAAAATAACCCTTTCCTATTGTATTTTTGAAGTTAAAAAAAAAAATACCGATTTCTGAGGGTCAATTTTATAAAAAATTGATATTTTCGATATAAAAGCAGTTTTGTAAAAAGCCAAAAACACAAAAACTCCGGCTCAAAATGTCCAATTAATAAAGTAAAATCGAGAATCATTGAAATCTTACCAAATCCCACTTCTTACACCATTTAAATTTTTCCTTTTTTTAAAATTATGCCCTTAATTTTTAAATTCTGACGTATTTTTCCACAATATCTGTAAATTTTATTTGAATATTGCAATATGAATCAAGCTAATTTTAAATTTTTAATGAGATATTGTAAAATTTAAAAAGATATTGTAAATTTGTTTGACTTGTTTGAATTCTTTATTTCCACATCAAATCTTAATGGGTTCAAACAAGGTGTCGAAAGTCATAATTATAAAATATATAAAAAGATTCCCTTCCTATAGATACTTTGGACTTTTTAAAAACTCCCATTAGTACACCATTTTGCGTAGTATTTCTTCAGTGAGAACAAATAAAAATCAACTTAAAGCCCCATCCACTTGCCGCTTTATCAGAGGTCGATCTTTTATTCAATTTCAATTACAATTTTCGAAGGCAGCTCGTGTCTAAAGCAGAAAAAGTACAACAGATGGGAATCCATCAGCGAGTCCGGCTAATTTATGTGCATCCATTAATCCCGGCCGCTTTCCTGCACTCTCCTTTTTCCCTGGATGGGTGAGCCCTATCCTAGGTGAGTTGGCTAATCCCATTTTTCACATCCACCCCTTGCAGCTTCCGCCGTGAGGGGCTGTTCGGACGAATTCAAATAAAAATTGGCACTAGCTAGCAAGAACCTCGTTCTATCTTTGGTTTTCTTGTGCAGCATAGGCCAGTTTATCACGGCTCTGTAGATTCTACAGAATTACCTGCTATAAGATTAATTCTTAAGAGAATTAGTGAGAAGAAGAAGTGGTTTAGACAGCGCTGCGATGACTTGCCGCAGCGCGGCGTAAGTGCCGTAAAAGAATTATTTTGCAAGAATTGACTACTGATGGGAACTCGGGCCTCTAACGAGATTGGGGAACTGCACGAAATAGCGGAGTCACTAAAGGGCTCGTTCGAAGGGAAAAAAAAACTCCTTTTTTCCCACAATTAACAGCAACAGGCCCCATTATGAGCTCAATGCCGTCATTATCTGAGCAGCGGGAGCGCGGGGGGAACAAGTCAATCAGCTAGATGAACTGCTGCATCATATTTTCGTAATTCTTCATCGGCTTCCCACAACAGCGTAGCGCCTCATGTAACACAGCCGGCAAAGCAACTGAAGTGTCTGCCGGCATTTTACTCTATCTCGGAAGGAAAACAACTGGCAGCCAATCATTTATCATTACGACGAGGGAAGGAGCCTCAGAATTGGCTCACGAGGCAGCCGAAGGGGCGTCGGGGAAGTATATTCTATATCTTTTTTTTTTTCCCCGGAACTTTCCAGGCAACAACTTTCGTTGAAAAAAATTCGTTTTGACACGGAGAAATGGCCGGGAGGAGGTTAACTTCGGAGAACAAATGGCCAACTCATTTTCAATTATCTTCCGGAGCCTGACAGGTGTTTCTGGGGAGAGCCCTCCTAGGGACCCTCGCCGGAATGTGATTACCGTGCGTCCTATTAATAATTGACAACGGCAGTCTAGACGATTTACCTGGCTGCATGTGTTCCCCGCGACAGGTAGTACTAACTTGAGCTGACGTCCCGATTAGCTCCCGAAAAGCACTCGATAAACTTAAGACTTCCTCTGAAAGAGATTAGGACCCAAAACTCCATCCTGCGAGACATTGCCGCATGCGAAATGTATATTTCGGAGAGTGCGTTAAAGGATACCCGCCGCCACGAGCATATTTCAATATTATTTCGGGGCGATAAAAACGGGCAGCAAAGGACTCGACAAAAGTCCCCAACTGTCGTAATTTTTGACTGGGATTTTGAGGGCATTAATGCAGCAAAATCGCCCCTCTGAGGGGTGAATATTTAAGCCACTTCCCCGAATTTTCTGGGCCACTTTAATAATTCAGACCGCACTGGCTCTGGCGACCGAGGCATTTGTTGAAAACGGTTACAGTGCGCGTTTTATTGTGTGCATTTTTTATGGGGCCGAATTGCGGAAAGTTTGGAGAGCCTTTAAATTTCGTTAAGCCGAAAATGATTTCCATAAGCGTACCCTAAGTGCCCCAGATCCCTCGGCTAAATCAAGGTGCTCACAAATGTTTTTGAAGGATTAAAATTTGTTTGAGGCTGTTCAGCCTCAATTTTAATAATTCATAACTCACTCGAGTGAGAAGGAGGAACCAAACGCTAGCTAGTCCCGGGAGGGGGATTTTTCGCACCGACTAAGTGCAAAAGTTGCGAAACATAAAATTTCATATATATATTTTTGGGAATTTCAGCTTGCCTTTCAAACGGAAGAAAGAGTTCGAAACTCTCCAGTCAAAGTTATTTTAGTTATTGTAAAGGGAAAAGTTCTTAGACAAGGAGATTAGGCACAAAGTAGGTCAATTAGTAGCTTAATTGTTGGGCTTATAATACATCATTATAAAATGATCTATAAGAGAAGGCCAGCAGATGCAAAACGAAAACCTTAGTGACTAGTATAAATCTAACACTCATTTTAAATGGACTTTAGAAAGCGATATTTAAAAATATTGAGGATATGAAGCTATACAAAATTTTATAATACTTTAAAAAAAATCTATTCAACAATTTTGCATAGAAAACGACAAATATTGAAAGAAAAATTTAAAAAGTATGTGATTAATGTTTGTTTTTTATACCCATCAATACCTATACCTTTCATTTTACCTTTATTTATTCTTTCAACTAAACAATTACTATACTATATCATTAATTGAAAACAGGGACGGCGTTAGAGTGGGGCGAGGGTGGGCGCCAGCCCACCCTAAAATTTTTATGCCCACCCAGCCGCCCACCCTAAAACTGTGGATTCAGATATTTGTACTTTACTTACTTCTGTAGTAAATCGAACAAGCCTGCAATCTCAGTAAAGCAAGCAAGGGAATTTTTGTAAAGTTTAAGAAGCAATGTAAAATTTGCATCAATCTTCATTAATAAGGTAGGCCTCCTAATAATTTATTCTTTGTACAATTAAACGGGCTTTTGTTATTAATGTTTGAAAAGTTCGTATGCATGAAATTACAAGTGAGTATATCCCATATGCAAAACGCGCTATATGATTTTTAAAAAGTTTTGAGTTATTCAAAGAAAACGTGTAAAAGTTCTCACAGATATGTTAGAGTGCTGATTTTTATCGTCTTATTTCAAAAGAGTTTCAGTTCTGTTTGTAGCACAAAATATTGTTTTTCAGATGGCAGAAGATATAAGGTTAATATTTCCACCATTAACTGAACTTAACTGAATTAACTTTTCTTGCATATAGCAGGTTTTGCATATAGGCTACTCATGTGCAATTTTAATTACTACTTAATATTATAAAATTAGTGTTCAAATGGAGTGACTATTACTGAACGGATTCTTTAAATACGAACTGATTATTCTCCTTGTAATTACATATTCACAACACACATTGAGTTATATGTTTGAAAAAAAAACGTGTATATACCACCCGCCCCACTAGATTAATGTTCCGCACACCTCCCGCCCACCCATGGTGAAAATCATAGCGCCGTCCATGATTGAAAACATTACTCACCGCGTCATAACGATTTTTTATTAAATTAATCAATCAACATTTTAAATGATAAAAATTCGACTAAAGTTTGAAACTAAAATTTTGTATTTATTAATCCTATTTTTTGTTAAAAAATACCTTTGAATGATGAGTTTTGGTTTAAATCGTGATGGCTAGAAGGATAATTTTTATAGGAAAAGCTCCCACGACAGATTAAAGTTCATGAAATTATTAAAGAATGGTTTCCTTTTACAAATTTACAATCATGCTAATCGAAACCGTGTAAAACGAGATGCCGCATACATATAAAAAAAAGTTGGATACATTCAAATAAGCTTTAGACCGTTTAAAGAGAAGTAATACGTTCATAATATCCGTGCAAAGTGAGTCTAAAGTCTAAAAATTGAAGCTCTAGTATTCATATAAAAATAAGGATTCAAATTTTTTAAGGTGCCATCAATAATAAATTGAGATTGTGGAAGGAATACGTTATATAGATGTACGTGTATAAAATAATTAAAGTAACTTAAAGAAATTTCCTTTTCTATGTTTTTTTTAAAAACCGTGTAATAGGGAAATCGAAATTTAAAAATTATGAATGGTATATATATTAAACTTGTTGTTAAAACAATACAAAACAAATTTCTATTTTTGAACGTTCAAGTAAATTTTGGAAAAAATTATGTATGTATACAGACTAAAAATTTAAAGAAGCTAGACAAAGTACAAATTTTCGAAAAAGTTTGCAATTGGGTTTATTTTATGTATGCAGGTTGGTACACCTACCTATTCCTTTATTTGCAGGGAACTTAATTTGAATTAAGGAGAGTTTCTGGTGTATTTGATGTTTGTTCTTTAAATCTTTTTTATTTCATAGTAGAAATAATATTTTATTATACGATTTTTTGACGCATCTGAAGTTTAAAAAAAAAATGTCCAAAATGTCAACGTCAAAATTTTTTTTATTTTTGCTAGCGCAGTTCATTTCGAGAGTTAGTATCATCTGAATACAAAAAACCAAATTTATTTTTATTAATCATTGTTGTGGCTATCGCCCTTACTAGAATCAATAATTTTTATTAAAAAACAAACAAAATGACGGACTTCTGAAATGTTGGACATTTTTTTTTTAACTTTCATAAATAACAATAAAAATTCATAATTGTAGAACGGGCGATAGCAACACTTCTGAAGCAGTTAAAATTTTGAGTTCATCGTAAATAATTTTTCTAAATCACCTGCTCCAGGTCAAAGAATGCAGTTTCGAGAAAAACGCTTTTAAAGATTTGATTACCGCCAGGACGTTACAGATGTCTCACTTTATTTTAAACCTGTTCTCGAACTTGAAATAATTTTTTACGCATTTCTAGAGCTATTTTCTAACGAAAAAATCACCATCAGCGAAATTAACTTTGAAATTTCAACTCTAGTGTTTCAAGGGTTTAAATATTGCGCCAAAACGACAAAAACTTTAAAGCGCCTCTCCAGCGATAACTCCTCCATCTATCCAAATTTTGTCCACAACTAATCCGGGTGTGCGCCTCCACTAAGCAAGTCATTTTGCTTTAGCCGCCGTACGCACCACCATAGATGTTATACAGCAGCTTTCGACGCCGGAATGGGGTAAAAAAGCGTCGGTTGGCCCCGCGTCGCGCTTGCAACTCAAATCGTCCTCGGCCCTTGCCCTTGTCCTTGCCCTTGCCCCAACCCCCTTAAATAATCCGCCTTGACGCGACGCCTTAATTAGGGCCCCGCAATCGGGGCTCTTGCGACTGGTGGCCCACTTAGGGGCCTAAAAGCTTTCGTCTGCTGCGAGGCAGGCAGTCGCAAGAAGGGTTTCCTGCTTAGGGGAGGTTCTCGTGCACTTACCTTCTTCTGAAGAGTATCGGCCCCGAGCTCGCTGCCCTCCTTGCGCTCGAACCGCTCGAACTTGAAGCTGTTGGAGCGGTAGAGTTCGTTGTCCTCCCTGCGCCGGTTCCTGCACAGCCGTCTCGTCAGGATGTTGCCACTTGACCGTGGTCTGTCGGCCCGCGCCCGGCGAATTATTCATGGAACGAGAAGAAGAAGAGGGAAAAGTACAGCGGGTGAACGGCAGCCATCCGGCCTTAGGTTCCGGCCGAGCGAGTAGAGCGCTCCAGCGGCGGCTTCTTCGTTTAAAATTTAAAGTAAAAGGCACTCGGACAAAGGGGGTGGGTGGAGTAAGGGTTGGGGGATGCGCTCCGGGGGTCTGATGGGTTTGTAATTGGAAGCGGGTCAAATTGGGCAGAGGGCGGGACGTGGAAATCTGCCAAGAATCTGTGAGATTCAATTTTTACTCAAGTGGGGCCGGGGGAGGAAGTGATTTCGCTACTCAGCGCTTACTACTGGGACCGCCTTTCACCGATTCCAATTAGTACCGCTCCCCACCACCCCCAACTGTTGCACAGGCCCACTAACCTCGACGTTTCGAATATCGAAAACACAGCCCCCAATTCCCCACCAGTGGCATACAAGTAAAATATCGAAAACTTATTTTAAAAATAAATTAATAAATTATTTTATTCATTATGAAGTATGACGTCATTAAGATGTTACTTCTAATCATTAGAACTGACAAGTTTGACAGATCTTTCCCGACTAGCTGTCATTAACGTGGAAATCGCGAAGTTTAAACTTAAAAATTACACATGCCTACAAATTAAACGCTTTTAAAAACTTTCTCAGTTTTTATAGCCGATTATGGGGGTTTGGGAACTCCTATTTACGAATCTGAACCCGTTTTTTTTCTACCACATGACTTTTTTTAGCAAAATAGGGTTGAAATGCACAAAATAACGTATTTCAGCCATTTTTAAAAACTCATTAAAAAATAAAGGAACGTGGAGAAAGCTCTTAACACGGCTCAAAAAAGACCCTGAATCCTTATCTATATATATAAAATACCACTAATCTATAGCTCTTCCGAAGCATCTTTGGGAATAAGATTTTCATGAGCGTGCGCAAGATCTAAATTCACTATCTATTGTATGTGTTGGATCCCACATGAGTCAGCTAATTTTGTATTGTCTCATGTGGGGTCAACGACAAAACAAGTGCATCGGGTGCACCAGATTCCCCGAAAGAAATGTGCGCTGATCCAGCACATTAACGGGCACAGGCACAGGCACACGGTTCTCACTTCAGCGAAAACGTGAACCGCCCAGGCAGACGATCATGTTACTCGTGGAATCTGCTGCCCGCCCGATGCACTTGCGCAAGTAAAAGCGCAGTCAGCAATTGTAAATAATTCTAAGTATATTGGCCTCCCGCTCTTTACTTGTACGAGCGGGAGCTTATAAATATTGTAACGAGAAATAAATGAGTTAGTCGTCATAGCACATCAGTCTTTCATTCGATAAAGAACTCCAGTCACTCGCTATCATTATTCTACTATAGCCACATTGGTACAAGCACCAACTGTAGCGCATTTTACCCGAGCGCACTTAGTGATACACTTAGTGCACCAGGGACTTAAGTCAAAAGAGACTAAACATTTGGTGACCCCGACGTGATAGTTTAAAAGTGAATTAAAGTATTTCATATAAAGCACACGGCGTTGAATTAAAAGTGAATTAAAGTGTTTCAAATAAAGCACACGGCTTTAAATTAAAAGTGAATTAAAGTATTTCAAACAAAACACACGGTGTGAAAATTCGTGCCAAAGCGGATATTCAACGCATCTCTTGAGGATGGAGGCCCTTGCAAGGCAGCAGAACGTCACGGGAGAGGCGATTCAACAGCTGATCAACAACTACAACAAGGATCCAGCTAGTCGGAAAACAGCTGCATCCTATTATCAAAGACGACTCACGGAGCTACAAAAACTCTGGACCGAGTTTGATGCCCGTCATAAATCCTGTGCATCAGCAGACCCTGAGCAGGAAAATCAATACTTTATCACTAATTATTACACAGCCATTTCTCATTTGGTGATAAAGTATGAGACATTATTCAAGGAAAAATTGGATGCACTTATACGCACGGAAGCAAGCACTTCCAAGACAACATATTCAGTGGAGCCAAGCCAAGACTTGAGCCCATCAGTTCAAGCAATCCCAAGACCGCAGCCAGCGATCAGGCAGGATACAATTGCAGACAAGCTGGCAAATACATTGCCGGAGGAATCGGGTGCAATGGACCACATTTCAGTGTCATCCCCGAGTGAAATTACCAAAATCATCAGAAGGCAGCATGGGGGACTGACTGCTTTGTCCCAATTTCTGGAAAGGACCAGTCAGGCCACGCCTTCAACGTCCAAATATCACTATCAAGTGAAACTGGACGCTATAAATCGACAGTGGGCCAAATTAGAGGAAGGCCACTTTCACATACTTGAGCTCTGTGAAGATCCCACAACAGTCGGATACAACACAGACGAGTATATCGACCTAGAAAACAAAGTACAGGAATTTACGATTCTTTTTTATCAGAAGTTAGAAGAGTTATCGGGTGTGCCACCCAGGCTGCCACAATCAATCAATACAGTTAGTACAAATGGTGGAACAGTCGCTACATCGCAAATGAAACTACCCAGGATAGAATTACCTAGTTTTAACGGAGATTACTTACAGTGGCGCCAGTTCCACGATCTTTTTACCCAGATGGTTCACAACCAGAACATGGGAAATTGTCAAAAGATGTGGTACCTTAAAACTAACTTGACAGGTGAACCAGAAAAACTCATCCGGCACTACACTGTGTCAGAAGAAAACTATATCGCAGCCTGGGAAACTTTGATCAGTCGATACAACAATAAGCGTATAATTGTAACGGCCCTACTAAATAAATTGCTGTTCCAGCCGAGCCTCCCGCAGGAAGGTATATTAGCTATAAAAAACCTACACGACACTACAAAAGAATGTCTTAGAGGCTTAAATAATCTTGGCATCCCAACGAAAGATTGGGACCCAATCATTGTTCATTTACTAACGAAGAGACTTGACAGGACAACACATGTCCTGTTTGAGCAATCTCTCGAGAATCCACGAGAAGTGCAGACACTAGAAAAGTTATTGGGATTTCTCGAAACAAGATTCCAGTCCCTTGAGGCCCTGGGGACTAAAGGAAAAAACACCGACGACTCAAGTCGAAAACTTCCAATCGCAAGATCACTTGCAGCTACAACGATAAAAGCTCTCAAATGCCCATCATGCAGGGCGAATCATCAGTTATATGCTTGCCCACAATTTCTCAATTTAGCACCCAAGAGTCGGTTAGAAATTGTGAGAAATAACAAGCTGTGCATCAATTGCCTCGGATCTGGACACAACAGATCAGCGTGCAGTGCAAGGAATTGCACAAAATGTGCGAAGAAGCACAACACATTGCTGCACCTGGATCAAGGGCCCCAAGGGCAGCAAAAGTACTCATCAGACAACAATGTTCAAAAACAACGCATTCCCACTCAGCCAAGCACACAAAACGCTGAGGCGCAACAAACAGCTTTATCAGCCCAGGTTCCTAGCACACAAAAGGGCCTAGTTTTATTAAGCACAGTTATGGTTCAATTATCAGGGAATGACGGAAGGAGCGTCCAATGCAGAGCAATACTCGATTCAGGGTCACAGCTCAACTTTATCACTCAAAGAATGGCAAGAGAATTGAATCTTGCAAAGATTCCCGATTCTATAGGCATACAAGGAATCGGCGGAGCTGGCCAGCGCACACAGCATAGAATAAATGTCCAGCTCAGCTCCAAAACCACAGGCTTTTCAACGAGGCTAGAAGCATTTGTGCTACAAAAAATCATTCCACAGCATCCAACCAAGGATTTAAGCATAGAAAACTGGCCAATTCCTCAAAACATCAAATTAGCGGATCCAGCATTCAACAGGGCCAACCGAATCGATTTTCTCATTGGAGCTGAAATATACCACCAGCTTCTGTCGGTCGGCCAAATCAGATTGGGTGACGGTTTACCAATAATTCAAAACACCCTGCTAGGGTGGATTGTGTGCGGTAAGGTGGGCGGATTATCAAGGCAAGACATGCCTTTATGCGGCATCTGCAGTGAGGATGAAAGATTGAGCCAGCAATTAGAAAAGTTCTGGAAATTAGAACAAGATGAAGCACCAAGCAGAATTCTCACGCCATTAGAAAATAAATGTGAAAGATTCTTTGATCAGACAACATACCGAGACTATCAGGGCAGGTTTGTAGTTTGTCTCCCATTCAAAGAAAATCAAAGTAGTTTGGGAGAATCAAAGGATATAGCCCTACAGCGGTACCTAGCGCTGGAAAGGAAGTTCATTCGGGATCCAGACCTGAAACAAAAATATTCCGAATTCATGAGGGAATATATAGATCTCGGCCACATGGAGATCGCTGATGCAAGGTCAATCAGAGCACCCTACTATTTCCTGCCGCATCATGCAGTAATAAAACCCGACAGCACCACTACCAAATTAAGAGTGGTGTTCGATGCATCAGCTAAAACTTCAACAAACATATCGTTAAATGAGTTGTTGCATGTGGGACCGGTCATTCAGGAGGAACTATTTACCACACTATTGCGATTCAGACTGCCAAGGTACGTGTTCACGGCGGACATCGAGAAGATGTATCGACAAATCCGCCTAAAGGAAGAAGATCGGAAATATCATCTGATCTGGTGGAGAGAAGATCCCAAGGAAACATTAAGGTGCTATCAACTCTGCACGGTGACGTATGGGACAACTTCAGCTCCATACCTCGCTGTAAAATGTCTTCAGAGGCTAGCAGAAATAGGCAAAGAGTCGCACCCACTTGGCTCTGAAGTATTGAAAAGCAGTTTTTACGTTGACGATGTAATGACAGGCTCAGATAGCATGGCTACTGCAATGGAAATGCAAAAACAAGTAAAGGAACTACTGCAAACAGCAGGGTTTAACTTAAGGAAATGGTGCGCAAATCACCCCAAGTTGCTGCAAGATATTCCAAAGAAGGATATGGAGGTGGAACTCGACTTTCAGGACAAGGAACAGCCTCATGTGAAAACACTCGGTCTTACATGGCTGCCTAAGTCCGATTCATTTAAGATAAAAACAACATGGAATGACCGAAACAAGGTCACAAAAAGAATTGTGTGTTCTGATGCAGCTCACCTATTTGACCCGCTCGGATTATTGGGACCTGCCACAGTGATTGCCAAAATGTTCCTGCAAAAATTGTGGCGCCTAAAATTGGATTGGGACTCGTCACTTTCTTTAGAGCTGCACACAGAGTGGGCACAATTTCGAGAGGAATTAAAAACGTTAGCTAGCATTAGCATTCCTAGGCATGCAAGCCTTCACAAGGAACCAAAATCGATGCAGCTACATGTATTCGCAGATGCGTCTGAAAAAGCATACGGTGCTGCGGCGTATCTTCGCATCATTGACAAGCACAACCAAATCACAGCACAGCTATTATGTTCAAGATCACGTGTAGCTCCTCTAAAGACACTCACGATCCCTAGGCTGGAGCTGTGTGCTGCTAAACTAGCAGTGGAATTGGCGTTGCGGGTGCAAAAGGATCTACCCGGCTATATAGGACAGACATACTATTGGACGGATTCTGAAATTGTACTGTGTTGGATCAGTTCATCATCATCATCATTACACACATTCGTCGCCAACAGAGTGGCTGCTATTCAAGAGCACGCTACTCCTCAACAGTGGCGTCACGTTAAGTCCAAACAGAATCCCGCAGACGTGTTATCCCGGGGCATGAATCCGAGACGACTCAAGGATTGCGGTCTCTGGTTCTATGGGCCACCATTCCTTCATGGGCAAGAATCAATCTGGCCATCAGCGCAGATTCCGAAGGTGGAGCACGTTCCTGAGTCACGTGTAGTACTAACGTCATTGTCCCAGCGCCAAGCCCAAAACATAATAGACACAATCAATCACGGAAACTCATTCCGCAAACTTCAGAGGATTATAGTATATATAAATCGTTTCTCAAACAAGTTGAGGGCCCGGAGGATCACTAAGAACCAGGCCGCATCTGTATCAAGCAAAGCAGCATCAGAAAACCTACCAATTAGCGCAAGCGAGTTAGAAGAGGCGCTAGTTGTCATCATAAAGCAGATGCAACAATCTGATTTCAAAGAAGAATTGGGTCAACTAAGAACTATTGGGGAGACCCACAAAAACAGCAAGCTGTCGTCTTTAACGCCATTTATCGATGACCAGGGAATCATTCGGGTCGGCGGAAGGCTAGAAGCAGCAGAAGTATCATATGATGCAAAACATCAAATAGTTTTGTCAAACACACATCCTGTAACAAAGCTTCTGATGAAATCTCTACATGAAGAAAACAAGCATCCCGGGCCGCAGGCGCTACTGGCGATCACACGCCAGAAATTTTGGCCGCTTAAAGGAAAAACCATCGCAAGATCTGTAGTACAACACTGCATGATCTGTTTCAAGTCAAAGCCTAAGCTCCTATCCCAGTTGATGGGGAGTCTTCCTGCTCAACGTGTGCAACCCGCACGACCGTTCATCAATGCGGGGGTCGACTTCTGCGGTCCAGTTTGGACACACTACAAGATTCGAGGAAAAAGGCCTCACAAATCTTACATAGCGGTGTTCTGCTGCTTCTCCACAAAGGCGGTACACCTAGAATTGGTCACAGAACTGACCACAGATGCCTTCATTGGGGCACTAAAGAGATTCATGGGAAGACGAGGACACTGCAGGCATATTCATTGCGATAATGCCACGAATTTCACAGGCGCACAAGCCAAGCTAGCTGAGTTGAAGGATGTAATACACTCAGAGGAAGCGAAGGAACGCATCTGGTCACTATGCAACACTCGAGGCATAGACTTCCATTTCATACCACCCCGGGCACCGCATTTCGGGGGTCTTTGGGAGGCAGCAGTCAAGTCAGCTAAGGGACTGTTAGTTAAATCTGTCGGTGCGGCATCTTTGACCTACGAGGAATTAGAAACAGTGGTCATCGAGGTGGAAGCCGTGTTGAATTCAAGACCGCTAACGCCAATGTCAGCGGACCCAAACGATCTCAGTGCACTGACGCCCGGACATTTCATCATTGGAGAGCCTCTTTCAAGCACAATACATCCTGAGGCAACTCCAGCAAAACTTTCACTCCTCAGTCGGTGGAAATTAGTGGCACATATCAAAAACGAATTCTGGAAACGCTGGTCAACAGAGTACCTGAATGAACTTCAACAACGTCATAAATGGCAGACTACACACGAGAACATCAAACCTGGGACCATGGCAATACTGAAAGAGGATAATCTGCCTCCCATGAAGTGGCCGTTGGCCCGAGTGGTCAAAGTGCACAAAGGAGACGATAACCTAGTCAGAGCGGTGGATGTACGCACAGCTAGGGGAGTTTTTCGAAGGAGTATTTCAAGGATTGCTCCTCTGCCGGTCGAGGAATCAATTGAGCCAATATCTGCAGTGGAAAATGAAGCAACGGAAAATGAAGCAACGGAAAATGAAGCAACAACGTCTACTGCAGCTCCAGGCATAAATGAACCAACAACGTCCACTGCAAAGGTGCAACATTCAACAGCACGAGTTGATAGTTCCAATACAAGGAAAAGAATCCGACTTTCACCAATGTCAACAATTGCAACAGTGCTGCTCACATGTTTAATAATGCCGTTGGTGCAAGGCACTCCAGTAGAAGTGACTCCTTTTCTATCTCCGCCTGGCATATACTTCGAGAATCTGGGTGCAGCGAGAATAGTGTCAAATGAATGGAACATCATTGCATATTATGACATGTCAGGATATTGGACAGAATTCAAGGGACTCTTGAAGGGAATGGAATTCTTGAATCGTCTCTGCTCACAACTGCATGGCGAGGACCCGTGCATAAATACCGTGGAGCAAGTACAGCATCTGGTCAGAGAGATAGGGGAGAATAACGAATTAATGACAACAAATATCGCAACTACTCGAAGAAAGAGAGGTGCTCTAAACATAGTCGGAAATATTGCCAACAGTCTATTCGGGGTATTAGATTCTGAATATGCTGACAAGATGTCGAAAACCATTGACGACACCAAAAGGAATGAGGAACACTTGCTGCAATTAATCCGCAATCAAACGACAATAATTGATTCTAGTGTGAACATCATAAAGAAAGCACAAGAAGAAGTCAGCAAACAATTTGAAGCCATGCAGGCTCAGGTCAGCGAACTAACAAATGGAATTCGTAAGATCCAGGAGGAGCTTCGTCAGCAGAAGCTATCAACACTGTTCACTACCTTGACCACTCAGATATTACTAGTGGCATCGAATATCCAACACATGCAATCTTCGGTGATAGATGTTTTTAGTCACTCCCATCATGGACGCATCAGTCCAAAGCTTATTACACCCCATCAACTGAAACAACAACTGGTGATTATCAAGGCCCATCTTCGACCATCCTTGAAGCTTCCCCAGATTGAAGACAACATACTGCAACTGTACACTCTAATGGATGTGGCTGCAAGAGCCACAGCGCAACGAATCATCTTCAAAATAAATATTCCATTATTAAACACAGAGGAATTCGAGCTCTTGAAGGTGTTGCCGATCCCATTTTTAGTCAACGATACCTTCATTAACATAGTCCCATCGACTCCATATCTGGTAGTTAACTTGCACAGAGATCAATACTACCCAATCACCAACCAAGAATTGCGGACATGTGTCTCTATTCATGACAATGATCACATGTGTAAACAAAATCATCCCATATATCAGCGGGGTACAAATCGGAGCTTATGTGAGATGGACCTATTAAACGATAAGATGCTTCCTTCAGTCTGTAAAGTTGAAGTATTTTCTGAAGGGTCACAATGGCTACAACTCAACAATCCAAATGAGTGGCTATTCTCTGTGAAAGAGCCAGAAACGATCAAAATTGCGTGTGGCAGCGATGTCACTTCAAAGAAGCTTAATGGATCTGGAATCCTAAGGATGCATGGGAATTGCATCATTAAGCAGAAACAGGTCATTATTCAGGGGCACAATATATACCCTACTGTACTGAGAAGCTCGTATATTCCATCTGGCAACATCTCCCAGGTGATAATCCCAGAGCAACTAAGTCAGCTTCACATCAATAAAACTACATATCATGTCCATGCGGCAGAATTGGAGGACCTAAAGAAGCAAATACACCAGCAAATGAGCTCCAGCTATTTACCGGCCAGCCTGCCAGCCCAGGACGTCCATCAGTACGCTGTCGCATACATCGGATCATCAGTAGCAATCGGCACACTCATCTATGTGTTATGGAGATTCCGCAGCTATACCTATTCGCCACCAAGGGCATCAACAGGGCTGCGAAGAGACCTGAAGACCGAGCATTCAGACTCAGCCGGAACTACTCCATCTAGGGGATCAGTATCAACCCCTGCCTTTGTCATCCAGGTGGATTAATAGAATAAGCTGAGGGTTGAAGCATCTCTTCAACGGGGGGGAGAATGTTGGATCCCACATGAGTCAGCTAATTTTGTATTGTCTCATGTGGGGTCAACGACAAAACAAGTGCATCGGGTGCACCAGATTCCCCGAAAGAAATGTGCGCTGATCCAGCACATTAACGGGCACAGGCACAGGCACACGGTTCTCACTTCAGCGAAAACGTGAACCGCCCAGGCAGACGATCATGTTACTCGTGGAATCTGCTGCCCGCCCGATGCACTTGCGCAAGTAAAAGCGCAGTCAGCAATTGTAAATAATTCTAAGTATATTGGCCTCCCGCTCTTTACTTGTACGAGCGGGAGCTTATAAATATTGTAACGAGAAATAAATGAGTTAGTCGTCATAGCACATCAGTCTTTCATTCGATAAAGAACTCCAGTCACTCGCTATCATTATTCTACTATAGCCACATTGGTACAAGCACCAACTGTAGCGCATTTTACCCGAGCGCACTTAGTGATACACTTAGTGCACCAGGGACTTAAGTCAAAAGAGACTAAACAGTATGAAATAATCGGCTTATGGAAAAAAGTGAATTCCACGTAATATTTCGGAAAGTATTAAAGCCTCTCGTATTTTAATATAATAACTAAAGGTTATTACTTTTATTTGAGCTAATTTACAAGTTCCTGCGACAATTTGTAATTTTTTAATTAATTTTCAAAAATGGCCAAAATACGGTCTTTTGTACTTTTCAAACCTATTTTTTTCAAAAACGTTACGTGATAGAACTTTATTGTTTGCGGATTCGTTATCTACGGAAAAAAACCCTATCGAAATTACCACTTTGTGCAAAACCATCGCGGCCTTTGTTATTCATTGGTCCAAAAGCAAGTACAGCGCTCCCAATTGATTCTGTGTTCTGATTTTAAATGTTAAAAATCCCTTTATTTGACGATTTTCGCAAATAGATGGCTTAGAAAAACTCACGCTCTTTTCATCATTTTCAAACAAATTAAACAGCTATTAAACCGCTTCATTATGAAAGAATTTTTCTTCATAATGAAGTATAGTGTGTCGATGGTATTAAGGTAAATTAATATTAATTCGTAGTAATAATAATTCCATAAATTCCTTAATAGCTCCAAATACGGAAAGATAGAAAAAAGCCTTTTAACACATATCCGGTCGATATTTTATGATATAATTTATAGAAACGAAATGCTTTATATATAAAAACATAGCTTTAAAATGATCAACTGAACCAATTTATAAATATATGTAAATTGGTTTGGCCATGCAGCCGAGGTGCGGAAGTTGTCGTTTGTACTCAAATTCGGCCGTCGTGTGGCCATTTCACATTACTCAAAAACACTACGAACCGCCGTTTTAGAAACCGTGTGGCCGTGGTGCGACCGTGGTGCGGCCGAAGTGCAGCCACCGAGTAAGTATTTCCTTTTCAAAATATATATATTTATATATATATGGGACGATCCATGTCAAGTGGATCAGAGCTGTGGCCAAAATTGTAGGTGTCCAAAAAAATCAACCGAGGGCTCATTTTAAAGCTTATGACGTCTACTTTCGAATGCCGTGTGCGCCTTTGAAAAATCAAATATGGCGGTTTCAATATGGCGACCGGAAGTGGAATGAAAATTAAAAATTTTTGGAAAAAAGCTTATAGAAAAAAAAATTTGCAAGCTACAAGACCGTATTTCGACTCAAATTGTAGCAAATGAACAGCTCTTTAAGGCTGGTGCAGTTGAATAAGAAAATTCAAGATGGCGGATCCAATATGGCTGTGCAATATCCCACTTTATGGCCTAATTTTTCAAATCCAACCATTTTGCACCAAATCTTGTATACGGGGGTTTTTGGGGTCGCTGACCACGAATATAAGATTATATTTGAAAAATTCAAAATGGCGGATCCAAAATGGCGGACGGTTGTTTTCGAAAATCAACCGATTTGCACCAAATCAGGTATACGGGGGTTTTGGGGTCGCTGACCACAAATATGAGATTATATTTGAAAAATTCAAAATGGCGGATCCGCCATCTTAATTTTTTTCGAAAATCAACCGATTTGCACCAAATCAGGTATACGGGGGTTTTTGGGGTCGCTGACCACGAATATAAGATTATATTTGAAAAATTCAAAATGGCGGATCCAAAATGGCGGACGGTTGTTTTCGAAAATCAACCGATTTGCACCAAATCAGGTATACGGGGGTTTTTGGGGTCGCTGACCACAAATATGAGATTATATTTGAAAAATTCAAAATGGCGGATCCGCCATCTTAATTTTTTTCGAAAATCAACCGATTTGCACCAAATCAGGTATACGGGGGTTTTTGGGGTCGCTGAACACGAATATAAAATCAGATTTGCGAAATTCAAAATAGCAGATCCAATATGGCGGACGGTTATTTCAAATCGAACGGCTTTCAGAAAACCTTTTAGCCATATTATATTCTCATAATGTATTTTGCAAATCTGACTTTATATTCGTGTTCAGCGACCCCAAAAACCCCCGTATACCTGATTTGGTGCAAATCGGTTGATTTTCGAAAAAAATTAAGATGGCGGATCCGCCATTTTGAATTTTTCAAATATAATCTCATATTTGTGGTCAGCGACCCCAAAAACCCCCGTATACCTGATTTGGTGCAAATCGGTTGATTTTCGAAAACAACCGTCCGCCATTTTGGATCCGCCATTTTGAATTTTTCAAATATAATCTTATATTCGTGGTCAGCGACCCCAAAAACCCCCGTATACAAGATTTGGTGCAAAATGGTTGGATTTGAAAAATTAGGCCATAAAGTGGGATATTGCACAGCCATATTGGATCCGCCATCTTGAATTTTCTTATTCAACTGCACCAGCCTTAAAGAGCTGTTCATTTGCTACAATTTGAGTGGAAATACGGTCTTGTAGCTTGCAAATTTTTTTTTCTATAAGCTTTTTTCCAAAAATTTTTAATTTTCATTCCACTTCCGGTCGCCATATTGAAACCGCCATATTTGATTTTTCAAAGGCGCACACGGCATTCGAAAGTAGACGTCATAAGCTTTAAAATGAGCCCTCGGTTGATTTTTTTGGACACCTACAATTTTGGCCACAGCTCTGATCCACTTGACATGGATCGTCCCATATATATATATATATATTTATATATATATATATAATATATATATATTTATCCGTACTGCACAATGACCTTTAATTAATTGGAAAAACATCGCTAATTGTCCGGTTAAGTCGACAAAGCTCCCAATATTGAAATTCCCTAAACTATTCCTCACCAGCATCGCGGGTGAAACTCAATTTCCTGATAAAATGCAGTCAAACAAATGATTGATTGCCCCCCGGAGTGATCCCTGGCAATTTCCTAATTCCGCATAAATCCCCACTTGCAACTAACCGCCCTTTCCATGAGTCGTCGACACAAAGCCCAACTCTTGCCAAAATTCCCAATACTCGCGAAACTGGCAGGTGGGGTTGCTGATCACCCACGGCCCACCTGTACGGGTGGTTTGGGTGCTCTCCGGATGCAGTGGGCGCTCAATCGCTTTTCGAACCGTTCCACTTGTAGCAATGGAGCACAATTGCCGAACTGTCGAATTGCCGAAAGCTATTTGCACTCTGATTTATTGTATTACTGAGAAAAGGGCAGGCGGGCGGGGGTAGCACTTTGGCGCACGTGGCCGCACCTCGACACGGCCGCATTTTATCCGGGTCCGGGACCCGGGAGTCGTCAGCTTCTGGGGCAACATAAATTCGATTGAGCACCCGCACCCAATTCAAAAGCGTCGCACGGACAGGCAACGACGTGCTAGTGCGGGTGTGGTGCGATTCATGCGTTTATCTTGCACTTGAGGGCAGTGGATTTGCCGTGATTTATTTCGGGCGAGTCCCATTTCAGCCGGGAAAAGTGCCCCAGCGATTCTGGCGTAATGGTGCGAGAGCACTGGATTTACATAATTAAAAAAAAATTTACGCAAAGTTCCCGTTCGTTGGTTTGCACTCGTTAAAATCATTAAAACTCTTGCTGACGGAATTGTAATATTCAAATTGGGATCCAGCAATCCGAGCGAACTGTGCCAGATGGTCTGTTTGAAATGTCTGATGAATGTATTACGTAGGTAGGTAAAGTTTTTCAATTTTAATTCCGAATAAAATTATATACGGCTCATTTCAATCAATCAATTTTTGTATATGAGTTACACTTCATTTTATTCCCATTGAAAATCTACAGGATAAAGTAAGTTCAAATAAAATGTCTCCTGGTTAAACTGTAACTCAAGGAAAGCTATTGTTAATGCTTATAAATAGGGAAAATCTAAATATCATAAGCATATCGCGGTCCACAGTTCAAGACATAATTAAAGTATTTAAAACAGCAGACGATATAGAGTCATCTTTAGATCTTCGTTCATTAAAGAAAATGTGAAGCACCGACAACAATCGACGGCAACGATGTCTTCACTTTGTTGATGGTACTATGAACACTGCGAAGTACCAAAATATCCTGTACGAAGAACTTTTACCTCCGGTTCCTTTGTTGGAATCTCCTGAAGGTGAATATATTTTCCAGCAAGACGGCGCATCCTGCCATAATGCCAAAACAACAAAGACTTGGTTCCTTTTATGGAATTGCCTTCAACCATTGAATCCTAATGGAGAAAAATGAAAAAAGCTGCTCCAACAGCTTGTCAGGATATAGAGGAATTGCGCCTTCAAATATAAAATATTTGGGACTCTATACAAACAACAGAAAATGGTATATAATTGGTAAATACTATGCCAGATCGGATTAAATCCGTAATGAAAAGTAAAGATGACGCCACGAAGTGGTGACTACTCGATTTCCAATATGAGCAACCTATTTTGCTTCGTTTATATTTTTGATTTATAACGAATTTTATTGTAAGTGATGAATTATTGTTATTTTTTTATTAACCATCCAAAAGTAAATATAATAAGCTTACACTGACATAAAAACATTTATAAGCATTTTACTACCCTACAGAGCAAAATATGTATGTATATGAATAAAAGACAAAATTGTAATTCCAGACCGTCACACGTCCGTACATAATTCTAGAATATTACGTTTTATTAAAGAGCAACGACGCAATTTACGATTACATTTCCACTTGAAATTTGTAAACCATTTCCCTTGAATTAAATAAAATAAAAAAAAGGCATGAGGTACTTTTGCCCATTTAATTCCTTTAAACGCGCAATTCTTTGGTGCCCCGCCATTTCAAAAGAAACAACTGTTAACAACACTTCACAGCAAAGTACCCTTCGAGCCCCATTCAGGGAGTGATTCGATCCCGGGCATTCCCATTTCATTTTTATTACATCGGTCACTTCCTGCTTCAGCCAACTGCCAGGACAGAGGCTCATCGAGGCCATTGTTGAAAACTAGTTGACGCTGTCATCGTCGTCGTCGTCGTCGTCGTCGTCGTCGCACCTGGAGGGTTCGCTAACCTACCACAAGATGGAATGCTGGCATCCTTCCCATTCCCGGCAATTCTAAGGAAATAGATATTCCACCGAGCAGCCTAAAGAATGACAATAGAAGCAATAAAGAGACTGAGAGAATGTTTCTCATCTGGTTTACTACTCTTAGTCCCTCTAGCCCTTAGAAATGTCGTATGCTCTGGATCCCCGATTTTCTGAAGGGATGAATTTTTAAAACCTTTCTCCGGTTTCTATTAATCCTTGAAACGTGAGCCCCGTGAGACCGATAAACACCACCTCACATAAATTGGCCCACAGATGCCGAATCAATTCGGAGTGCCTCATCCCACTTCTGGCACCAATACCGCAGTTCGCCAATTTCCAGGTTTCGGTTGCTCATCCTCGAAGGTTCAAATTTCTCTTTCGTCCTCCACCTCGAATGCTCGGAACCGAAACCTGGGCACGCTTCTTTATCGCTCAATTGATCCAACAATGTAGCTTCAGTGTGGTGCGGTACGAAACCGCACGGAAATGGTGGTTGAGTGCCGCGACCAGGACATCCGGCCTAGAAAAACCACTCAAATTCCATCAAGTTTAAGCGTTAAAAACTGGTGAAAGTAAATAAATAACGATAAATCCGTAGGCGCTTTAGCATGCTCATAGAAATTTATTTATACGCGAATAACGCGCGCGCTTCTTCTTCACTCGAGCACGAAGGCGAATAATAAAATTTTCCCATCCTGCACGCTTGAGTGCGCGCCGCACTGGAGGGGATCAAAGTGGGACGGGGAAGTAAAAACCCGAGCTTTCACCCAAATCCCTGAATGGCTCACACTTGCCTGGCTGCCCCCATGCCCCACCTAGCCTCTTCCGTTCCGCCTTCCTGTGTGTGCCCTAATCTGCTAACTCAGATATTAAAATGTGGGCGCGCATCCTTAGCCTCCGCGCCCCCATTTGCATAAATCGAATTTTGCCACTTTTCCTGGAAAAAAACCCAGTGGCATGGCAGAATTACACTCTGCGCTTCTTTTCGCATTAAATCCACCGTGTGCAGTGGCCCCATCGCTCCCGGGAAGACCCGCCGAGATGGCCGGGCTTCTGCACACCTCCGGGAGCATCCTGTACAAGGAATCACAAGCTATGCAGCCTGCACAATCCCAACACCGTCCCAATTTGCCCTATGAAAAGGTTTTTTTTCCCTATATATTTTTTGTTACTGCATGAGAACGAGGAGCTAACAAGACGGCAATGATTCACTGGTCGAGGGAGGGGGATAAATAGGCGGAAGGGGGATTCTATGGAATCCTGAAGGAGTCACGGGATCAGAGTCTGGCTTGGGACTTACCCGCAAGGCTTGCACTGAGTCATGTGAAGGTCCCAGTTGAGATGAAAGTTGAACATTCGAAGCTTGGCGACGGCACGCTGCCTGAGAGACGGGTCTGCGCCCGTTGACGTCGCCGCCGCCGCCGCCGTCATTGTGGTCGTCGTCGCCGCTGTCGTCATTGTTGTCCCTGCCGCAGATCCTGTTGTCGCTATAATAGATGTCGTTGTCGTCCCGGATGGTGGGAGTTGGCCACCCGTTAAAACGCCGGCTCCTGTCCCACATGACTCATTCCTTGGACCGCCACTGAACAGTCTGCTGCAATACAAGTAACAGAAAAAGAAAACCCATTAACTTTCGCTTCATAAAATTTCTTTATATGCATATGTACATGTTTTTTCTCAGTTAGTAAAACCTTTTGAAAAACATTTAAGGACCCGTCCGCCTGAAAGCGCCAAGTTGTTGAATTGCACCGCATCGCAGCCGCCACTGGTGCCCGTGGGATCTTTTATACCACGCCCCACGTTCCCGTATTCCGACCAGGATACGTGTGGGGCACCGGTGTGGCGGCGACAAACGATGATGGCGAGCAACAGATTCTTCACTTCGATAAGGCGCGATTTTGCAGACAAAAGGGAACACGGGAAGGCTTTTAGGTCCCATGGGTGAGAGATAAAGTAGTCGCTTCTTACTATCGACTACTCGAGCTTGTCCTCCTCCTCCTTCACTCCATCAGCCAGCCACAATCCCGGATAAGAGGCTCGACAGGGTGAATATCCTCTCTCCGCAAACTCGGTGTCAAATTTTTACATAATTAATTACCCCCCTTCGCGCCGACCCCTTAAAACCTCTCAAGGAATTTTGGCCTTCGTAATTCCAATTAAGGACACCTCTTCTCACATTTTACGAGAGCCTCCTCACTTTAAGAGAAGAGGTCCTTCCTGTCCCCGCCCCTTTCTTCCAGGTATGTTGAAAACCCAAAATCCATACACTATACCGGAACAAGAGAGACCCTTCCCTTTTCGAGGCTATTAAAAATTCATCCCGTCTTGAGATTGAGGTTCCACTCCAGACCGCCTAATGGCACTGTGTGGCACTACCGCTCCAGAGCTCCAGGCCCTGTCTTTCGGGAAAGGATGGTGGCGAGAATATTCCAGAATCCATTTAACCGTGTAAATAGTTTTGGCAGTTTCCAGCTTTTGTCGAGTAATTTTTGTCAAGATGCAAGAATATTGGGGTGGTTGACCTACCCCTACATCTTCCTGTAGTTTTGTCCTTTAAGGATGGTCAAAGTTACCTCATCGAAATTTCCAAAAGTTTTCCATAAGTGGGACCAAGGTGAGGAATGGGGCCTTCCTTAAAGGAATAAGACCAGATTTGGAGCTCATGCCATGCAATGGTACATCAGCAAGTGCCGAGTAAGTCTATTGGGCGTTGAAAAATTCATTTTGGCCAGGTTATCCCAGATCCAGGACAGGAGCACACTATGTATGTGGGGATGCAGACCGTCATCCCGGAGAGATATACGAAAGCATGAATAAATAGTTGGTAGGGTAGGTAAGTATATTTCATGGAAATTTTATTGTGATGCTCTCAAAAACTTTTATTCCCATGAAAATTGCTTACTATTCATGTTGATCCTTTCCTACTAAGACATCTTTACTATATGTACTTGCCAATATCCATCTTTGTCGAACTTTTCACCTTAGTCGAGTAAAATGGAAAATTTAAAGAAACTTTATCATTCAAAGATTTTTAGCCACATATGTTCTGGAAATAAATAATATATAAAAGGTGGGCCATCAGCTGGTTTCTTTTTAAAAATGCTATAAAATAAACAAAATTTCTAATATTTCTGAAAAATATTTTGCAAAAAAGTTTCTAATATTTCCCAACGTTGTTCAAGTGTAAATCTATTCCTGTCGTACTACGGAAATATGATACTTTATTTGTGTCAATTTTTTGAGCGCGAAAATGCTGTTTTTATGTTCAGAAATTAAAAATATTAATTAGCTCAGAAATTAAAAATATTAATTGTATTAAGTTAAAATTTTGAAAAATTGGTTAAAATGTAGGTACCTTTAAAATTTACCTTAAGAGGAAGAATACGCAAAAGTGAAAAATTATTTCAATATTGTTATATTAGTAGTACTACTTAAAAGATTTCTGTCCCATGACTTTAATATTTTTTGGGAATGTTAAATAAAATGTCTTTTAAGAAAAATATATTAAATTACTTATAAATATTAAATAACTAGCTGGGTTACCCGGTTTCACCCGGCGTTGGGTAAATACTTACTAATTAAACACTTCTCAAATGATCTAGTTCGTTATATCCTAGAAATTGTTGCAACCCGAAAACCCCTTTATGGATCCGCCATCTTGAATTTCAAAATCTTAATAATATTTAAAAAAAAATTTTTTTTTTTTGTCCTGTCTTACTCCCTTCGGGAGCATCGGGCGTCTACAAAGTCTCTCCATCCGTTTCTATCTTGGGCTAGTTCCTTAAAATAATGATTATACCAATTTTCATTCAAATCCGTTGAAGTCGAGAAATTTTGGTCGCCATATTGGATCCGCCATCTTGAATTTGGAAATTTGGCTAATATTCGGAATTAGTGGCCTCAGAATAATCATTTTACTAATTTTCAGTAAGATCCGTTGAAATCGAGAAATTTGGTCTCATATTGGACTCGCCATCTTGTATTTACAAATTTTGATAATAATCGTTTGTAGCTTCAAAATAATCATTGTACCAATTTTCATTAAAATCCGTCGAATTCGAGACATTCTGGACGCCATGTTGGGTCCGCCATCTAGCATTTAGAAATTTTGATAATATACAAAATTAGTGGTCTCAAAATAATCACTGTACTAATTTCCATGACAATCCGTTGAAATCGAGAAAGGTTAGTCGCCATCTTGGATTTGATAATTTTGATAATATTTGAAATTAGTGGGTCCGGAATAATCATTGTACTAATTTTAATTAAAACCCGATGAAATAGAGACATTTGGTTTCCATATTGGATCCGCCATCTTGGATTTACAAATTTTGATAATATTCGAAACTTGTAGCTTCAGAATAATCATTGTACCAATTTTCGTTAAAATCCGTTGAAATCGAGACATTCTGGTCGTCATGTTGAATCCTCCATTCTGGATTTGAAAATTTTGATAACATTCAAAATCAGTGATCTCAAGATAATCATTATACTAATTTTCATTAAAATCCGGTGAAATCAAGAAATATTGGTTGCCATATTGGGTACGCCATCTTGGATTTGTAAATTTAGATAACATTCAAAAACTGTGACCTCAAGATAATCACTGTACTAATTTTCATTAAAATCCGTTGAAATCAAGAAATACTGGTCGCCATATTGGGCTCGCCATCTTGGATTTGTAAATTTTGATAACATTCAAAATCAGTGACCTCAATATAATCATTGTACTAATTTTCATTAAAATCCGTTGAAATCGAGAAATATTGGTCGCCATTATGGGTCCGCCATCTTGGATTTGTAAATTTTGATAACATTCAAAATTAGTGACCTCAAGATATTCATTGTACTAATTTTCATTAAAGTCCGTTGAAATCGAGAACTATTGGTCACCATATTGGGTCCGCCATCTTGTATTTGTAAATTTTGATAACATTCAAAATCAGTGACCTCAAGATAATCATAGTACTAAATTTCATTAAAATCCGTTGAAATCGAGAAATATGATCGCCATTTTGGATCCGCCATCTTGGATTTCTAAATTTTGATAATATTCAAAATCAGTGACCTCAAAACAATCAGCGTACTAATTTTTATTAAAATCCGTTGAAATCGAGAAATCTTGGTCGCCATATTGGATCCGCCATCTTGAATTTCTAAATTTGGACAACGGATTTTAAATCACCATTCCGCAAAACCCCTATGTACCAATTTTCATGAATATCGCTTCAAATTTAAAATTTTCAGCCGCCATCTTGGATCCGCCATTTTGAAACCCTACGTATTATCCGAAAAAAATTAGCCTATATGTTAAGTCGGAATATGTGCTACCTTCGGACAAAAAATGAAAAATATCGATGCAAGCGTTTAGGCGTGATTGAGCAACAAACAAACAAACAAACAAACAAACAAATAAACAAACAAACAAACTTTCATTTTTATATATATATAGGGATACTTAAAGAAAAATTTTACCTCTCATTCTTTTATCTAAATTATGGTATAATTGTTCGAATTTTACAACTTTTCTAGTATGTAGTAGTTTACCAATAAACAACGCTAATTTTGAATATCAAGAGCAATCTATAAATTAATTAAATTTAATTGGAACTTCCACACTGCCTGAACAGCGTGACAGCCTAATTTTCTGATTTGTGGAGAGCGAAGGCAAATTCAAATTAAGACAGTGCGTGCAAACACGAAAAAACGTGGGAAAGACCCATTGTGATTATGTATGTTTGTTGCATTAAAGTAGAAGAACGACTTTACTGATTTTGATGTAAATATACGTGAAGGTCTTCTAGCAATCTATAAAAAGTAGTTATCATTATCCACCTATAGAAAACATTTCTATGTACTCATGAAGACCAATTTATTCAACTCAAATAATATGAACTCGCCGTCTGGGCTAGTCATTTAAATTAACGACTAATATCAACACCTATGTAGATATCACCTCAAGCACGAAATTATCCACTAATTTGTTCTTCTTCTCCAAAGCTAATTAAAGAAAATGAAAGCTCATTCAGTTCCTTAGGGTGCCCTTACTTAGGTAGTATGCATGAAATGTAAATGTATACATATATTATAGTATGTACGAGTTCTGTGTCTACATAAATTGAAGTAATCACGCTCGACTTGTGTAGAGTTGTTAAACTATGTATTGAGCAAACCGAGCCATTGAACTCTTAGGAGGATAAGTCTAAATGAGCTATGTCAAGTTGGTCATCACGTCTAATCTTACAAACATGCTTCCCAGGATGTTGTTCAAAGCCTTCCCACTCTTACAGAAAGCCCAAGCAAAATCCCACGATTCAAAAATTCTATACTCCGACATAAAATCCTACTCTAGTAAGGCGATTCCACGAAAATCTCGTGCAACAGCAACAAAATGCGGCTTAACCGCAAAGCTGGAGGCATGTCAACAATTCCAGACGAAACGAAATCAAGTGCTTCTCGCAAACTGAGCCTATGTGTGTCTTTTGGCAGCCCACCAGAGCTCGACTCGATAATGAATTCCTGGAAAAGTCTTAAGGACTCTTCCTGTTCGGCTGACTGGGAACCTATCACTCGGAGCGGGGATTACCAGCCAGCAAGCCCCTACGACTCGCAACGCAACAATGTATGTTCGGGGGCCCAAAGATACGCTCCCAGGCACTGATCGAAATAAATACCCAACTTTTCTATGTGTCATCAGTTAGACGCAGGACGACTTCGGGTCTTAGGGAAATCAGGCTTAATGGAATCACCAAAAATATCCGTCTCCAGCCCCTGAGCCCGTGTCTATGGCGCTGTCATAACAAGCGACAATATATTCCCTATGAAACAGCTGAAGGGGGGAGGGAGGAGAAAAAGCAATATATCAGAGTAAAAGTTATTTTTACATGAACTCCGTCGCTGATCCCTCCCCGGAAAAAAAAACAACGATACCCAAATCTTGAAGGAGGGAAAACCTCAAGAGCAGACACGTCCATTCCATCGGAAGCGTCTTGATATTTCAATCTCAGCGTGTCACTGCTCCTCCTAGACTTCTTGGAGGGCTCATTTCGGATCCTGGATCCCTGACCTTATGACCACCCGACCACCCATTGCCTCGGGGGCGAGGTAAGAAAGTGGGCTGGTGGCCCCAAGATGTGACTAATAAGAGCGAAATATCCCCTGAAATAAGAATCGTAAAAATTCCTTTCGTCCTGTCCCGAATAACTTAATCGAATCTCTTCCTTGGAATTAGTTCAAATGAAAGCGATTACCCGACAGCCCGTGAGTCGTAAACAAGAGAAAACTTGCTAACGAGTGCCAAAAGTTTCCTATGGGACAACGAGTCTAAGGCGGTTCGGGTGAAGGGAGAGGGCAGTTCTGGGTCCCGGAAAAGTTATGGGACTACCGGAGCACCGGGATACAAAGATTGGCACACCGAGGTACGCCCCACTATCGACGAGACAACGACGGCTGGCGCGGCGCGGCGAATGGAAGCGCCAACGAAAACGAACTTTTGATCCAGGCAAGTCGTAAAACTCCAACTCAAACATGCCATCCCGCAAAAGGGACATGGTCGACCAACAAGGTCCTGGGAAAACAGGACAAGAACAACAAATGGGACTTCCTTGCCGGGAAGCGCTTAAAATATCCTCAAAAGACTAAAGTATCCCTGTGTAATACTTATTTCAAATTAAAAAAATTACAAGAAAACTCAGGAGAAATATAAAACTAAAATAAAATAAGATACGCCGCTTCACCCAATACAAAAATTACTCTTATTAATAACATGTTTTAAATACTTTAGTACAATTTTAGAGTTTTAGGTCCAAATAAGGATGTTGCGGTCACGATTTCGGTGAGAATCTTTATCTCTTTTATTTCTAAATCGTCTACGAATTCTTCCTAGAAAAGGTCAGATTTACATAATATGACTTTTTCATTTACAACGATACAAACTAACAAGTTCTAGATTAAAACTAAAATGAAGTTTTTGTAAATCTTACATAACTATACCGAATTTCATCTCTTTTGTAACCATCATTTTGCGGTTAGGATTCTATTGTGCATATTTTTCACTATTTTTGTATAAATATATACAAATCCTGTTATAACTACTCCGTTAGATATATAGTATGTATTTTATGCATTATCTTGTTGTTTGTAATAAGCATGGTTTAGTCAAATTGTCCAGCACTTTGTGCATAGTTCTATTTTAGATTAATTGTATTACCTGACTGCGGCAAGGACAAAACGATGGGTTATGTTTTTAGCAGTCTATGTATGTATGTTTGTATTTATGTATGTTCCACCGTAACGCCTAAGCTACCAAGCCGATTTTGATGAATGAGATGTCAATTGATTTGTTATATGGTCCGGGTGACATAGACTACATTTCATACGAACAAAGTCAATATGGCGGATGTTACATCCAAAAAGTGTGTGTCTCTGGAAAAAAAATTTTTTTTGCTATCGTATCGAGTGGGATGTCAAATGAAAGAGAAAATTCAGAGTTCAAAAATATAAATATAGTACAATATTAAAAAACGAAAAAGTTTAAAATAAAAGAAAAAGTTTAAAAAACTGTAACCCGACTACGGAAAAAAATAAATGTAATAAACAAAAAAAATTAGAAACAAGTTCCTTCTGGTAGTTTCACATTAATAACATTTTGCGTTTAGTTTTAGAGGTAAAATTTTGTAAATTTTTGCTCATCATAAGTAACATCAAGCATTTTTGCTTAAGCCATCTGTAAAAAAAAAATTCCTAAATGAATAAATTAATTAATAACCCCAGCAAAAGAAACTTTTAGATTCTATGGGCATTGGCTCATATATTTTTAAGACTCTAAAAACGCGAAACAGGAAAATCGGATTTTTGGCCCAACAAAGTTGAATCGTCCCTTAGTTTTAAAATATATACTACATATATTTTTTTAAATTCAATTTTGATTTTGAAAAAGTATACAAGATCCATAGATCTGATCAACTCACCTGTCACCGTTCCTACGAGGTCGACTTTTTCTTCGTCTCTTGCGGCGCCGCTCCGACGAAGCCGTGCTGATCACGTGCTGGCTGAAGGAGTTGGCCTGCGTGGTCGGCGCTGATCCGGGTGTGAGTCCGCTGGTCGCCAGCCTGCGTCCAGTTGCCGTGCTCGTCCCCAGCGCGAGGCTGGAGGTCACGGATCCAGCTGCGGTCCCCGCCGCGGTCGAGCCCATGGTTCCGGCGACCGCTACGACCATCTGCGGGTCCCCAAACCCGGCCGAGCTCGCCGTGTCGGTTGATTGGACCGCGGCTGCTTTTGACGACCGGCCCGAGAGACCCTGATTGACTTTCCGCCACATCCGTTCCATTCTCATCAATTTTTTGTGCAATCACCCACCGCAGGGTTGCGGCTTCGGTTGCGGGCCCCCAACTCAGCAACCAAAGGGCTCAAGGGGCTAATTACCGCTAGTCTGCAGCTCCTTGCAAACGCGACACCAGCTCGAAAATTGGCGATTTGGAAATTCAATTTGGAGAGCATCCGACCGGGTAATAACGGCACATTAGACGGGCTCTGGGTCTGGATTACCGCCCACGTCTCACGGGAGACGTGTCGTCGAGCAGAGAAGAAGACATCAACGGTATCGATTATCCCGTTAATCCAGCGACTGGGCTTTCCGCGGCTCGTCACTTCCGGTTGGGAAACACACAAAAGCTTCTCCCCCACCCCCGTCCCGGGCAAATTTGTCTAATCGCGTCACGTGAGGAATGGCCCCCAGAGCGTTTGTTCACTCCATACCGCACCGCACTCCGCCCGTGCGCTCCGAATCACACACTTTGAGCACTCCACGACCCCCTCTCTTAATCCGCCCGCGGTGGCCAGGGGTGTCAAGACACCGTTTCGCTTTATACTTTTTATTATTATTATTATTATTATTACGGTTTTTGTCAGGTTAATTATTTAAATTAGTTCAG